>CM068376.1:81492481-82139655 GCA_034769895.1 Magicicada septendecula
TAACTTATTACTTGTTTAGGTAGTCTCATATCTTCCATTCCCTCGATATGCTGCCGTTATTTTGCTGGCCATAGAATATACATTTAACTCGGTTCTTATATCTTCATTTCGTATTTGATCTCTAAGGGTGCAACCTTTGGTTTTTCTCACTTCATTTCACTTGTTTGTATTCAGCGTTCATCATTTCTCGTCATCGTCAAAGTTTCACTTCCGTAAGTTAAAACACTTTATAGAATTTTATCTTGGTGTCTTTCTTTGCCTATTCGCAGGTGTTCTGTGTACAGAACCGCATATCATTTTAAATATATTTATTTGTATATCGATGTCGTTGTCATACTCATAAGTTACATCGAAACCTAGAAAATTGAAATGAGATACCTGTTCTATAGACTGAATGTTTACAATTATCATTGGAACGAATCGGATTCATTCCTTTAAAGGCGATGACTTTTGTTTTCTAGTGTTACGACATTACAGAACAATCTACGTGTTTCTCGAACGATCCAGTGAATCCGGCTGTAATGCTGTGTGCGTACGTGATTTCAACATTCATTCGCGAGGCTTTTCTAGACGCCGCTAGCCGCGCGGACTGTGTCAAGGCCGCGATTAATTACGTCGTAGTGTAGAGCTAACGCGCAGTATGGAATAATCTGGATTTTCGGCGGGGTATAAATACAAGTACCCAGCGACTCTCAGTCAGTTTCAGTTGCGAGTTATTGTCGGCGATTACTCTGTGCGTTCAAGTGGTTATTAGTGCGGTTCGTAATATTGTGGCGCAGTATTACGTGTTTTATAATTGTGCGAGACAATTGTAATCCAATTGTGATTTATATCAGTTAACATTTTTATTGCGGGTGAACAATTTTTATTTTATTTTTAGTAAGAGACTGTCTTGTTAATTACAAACCGTTTAATTGTGATAATTAAAGGTGGTGCTAAGAAACGTAATTGATGTCTTGTATTTTGTTTTCCACTGTACCATACGACGATCAGTAGACCGTTGTAACAATATTCTAAGATTACATTCTTTGCATATTTGGCTGAAGTGGAAAAATGCTAACTCTAGAAATTACTTTCTACAATTTTCCTGACTGTACATATATCCTATGTAGTCATACCAACGTAACTTTCTGTTTCTAGCAGCAGAAACAACAAACGTGTGTTGAGGATGGACCAAAAGCGCAATTTGTGTGTTCACAGAAACACGGCCTCCTGGAAACTGCACAATATTTCATTCATGATTGATTGGAAGTTACAGAATAATTTAACGGCCCGAAACCGGATTAATCGCTTCCATCTGTGGCGTTAATAAATTACCTGATCTATTCCGTTTGGATCAAACGCGTTTTTACTTTTATCTCAAACGTCACGATGTCACATAATTATGGATGCGTTAAACTATGGTAATTACATTAAGCTTTAGGATATAACATAAACCTCTCTATTCCGACGTGTCCATTTGTGCACGCTTCGAATGCCAATTTATGTAATCACTTCTCTCTCTCTCTCTCTCTCTCTCTCTCTCTCTCTCTCTCTCTCTCTCTCTCTCTCTCTCACCTTCCCATTTGCCGTATCACTCTCTCTTTCTCTGCCCCTGTCTTTGCTGTCTAGCAGTTTCTCTTTCTTTCTTCCTCTCTATCGGCCCTATCTGCTGTTTCCCTCCATTTTAATTTGAATAGGAAAGGGTATTCTTTCTTTCTCACTTTGCTGACTGTTTCACTGACAGTTACACCAGATTAAAAAAATTATCGGATTAATATCTACACCATATCGACGTATAATGTTTTGCTTTGATCTTTCAGGTTCTTACACAGCCACATAGTCATCTGCAAATAACGAAATTCTACAAGTCTTGACAGTGAAAACAGTAATATGTATTACTGTAGGTCTATCATTTTTTTTTCATAAAATTAGGATAAATCTGTTTCTTTTATTGACTTACAGTAAACCCCTTCACAGGGTTTTGGATTAATACAAGTTAAGCTACATTATTGTACAAGTCATCTTTCTACACCTGGTGTACCCAGAAAACTCACAGTCCAGTTGGAGGTCGTAATTAAATAAATCTATAAAAACAGTTTTCGGAAGCAAGCGTGGTAACCATTGAGCCAACCGAGCGATCGACTCACTATACAATTAACTCAAGTATAATTATGATATATTAATATATTTTTAAATAATTCAAGTGTAATTAGAAATAAAAATATTGGCCGAACGGTGTCCTAAGATTTTGGCCGAACGGTCAGTAAGAAGCTAAATATTTTTTAACAATGTGATGATAACTTTGTCCTCATTCCGATACGGTTTAGTTGAACGAACAACATATTGGAGCACTTTACATTTGCGTTTTGTGTCAATACGTGGTAGACAATTACCAACAGTGGGTTATTTCACCGCATCTTTGTTTCATATGCACTAGATTGTTCTGATTTATTGTGATTGATTGTTATTGGCGACTATTGGGTGAATTTAACATACGAATCAAGGTGAATGGCGTGTGAATCAATAAATTATTTTATTCTCAGAGCGAAAGTAATTTTGGAAGATCCTCTAGCATAGACGTAAAATTAATTGCCAGATTTAAACCGCCCACTGATAGGCATAATTTCCCCTTAATTTCGGCAAGCTTGAGTGGTTTTGCGTTGACTGTCTGTCACTACTTATACAGTATATACATAAATCTTGAATGGGCCTCCTTCAATCGTTTCTACTGTTCACCTATTATCCGTTAATGTTGCGACATAACCAGTTCAATTCCAATTCAACTTTTTCATCACTGTAAATGCGTTACAGTCTTATACCTTATCTTCACAGCCTATGTCCTAAGAACAGACAACATATTCGCCGATGACACTAGCATAATAGCTGTGAATTAAAACCCAAATACCGATGTTGCTTCCCAGAGTCTCCAAACCCGTCTCAACCAACCACAAGACTCTCAACTACTGACATACAAGAATCGCCCAGGCCAAATCAGCACAATGTACATTTACAAACCGACGCTCAATGTGTGTGTGCGCGCGCGCGCGGTTGTGTGTATGTGAGTGAGAGAGAGAGAGAGAGAGAGAGAGAGAGAGTGTGCGTGTGCGTGTGTGTGCGTGCTTAGTTATAGGACTGTGCTGTTGGTTTCATTTTACAAAATTAAATTATCTTTTCGTAAAATTGAAATAAAGTTGTATGTAGAACCATACATGGCTTCTATGTTCTAAGATTTATATTTAAACTCATTTTCGAAATGAAATATTTCCATAGAAACTACTTCTTTCTACTTCTTTCTTCAGTCTTAACCACAGTACTGTGGTCACTAACGGATAGCCTACAACCTCACGTTAGCGGACTCGATTTTCACTGATGATGCCAGTCAATGGCACTGCCGAAACATCTGTTTTTGCAGAAAACATTGGACCACGGCCAGACAACCCAGAAAGGAATTTTAACAACAAACTATTTCTTTGTTGTTGATAATGTAGAACACATAAAAAATTATCCCCTCCCCCTTCAACTATCATTTTCATTTATAGAAAATTACCCCCTCCCGTTCAACTACCCTTTTCATTTATAGATATTTCATCTACCTTTCTACAGTGGATTATTATGACCTTCTTTTCTGGATACCTTATCAAAATTAAGTAGTTTACTCTTGTTAAAACATAAAATGTTGCTGGTAAACTACCCCTTCCCCTTAACCTATCTTCACCAGAATCAACAGACCTTGAGTCCTCTACAATTCAGGCAGATGTGCAAAAAATTATTTGATTATGTTTGAATTTGCGGCGGTAATCTTTCGCCAGAGAAAAAATTCTACACACAGACACACAGATACACACAGACACTTTTGGGAAAATGACTATTCTTCATACTTTGAGAATCAAAATCAATCACGATGGTGAACACGATTTTTTTCGCCATCACCATACTTCCGTTTCCTTATGGAACATGGAAGTAAAACGAATTGCCTTTCTGAAGACATAGTAGACCAATGGACATGGCGCCTGGAGACTAAGCTAAAGGTCGATTCCCGGGCGCATCATAAAATTAACGTGAGTTTTCTAGCCCCTAGGCTGTGGAAATTAGTATCTGGGATAATAACGGGTTGTCATGCTAACTTCCTTGTATCCCTAACGGTTCATACGAAGTCTGATCAAAAAGTTCATGCAATTTAGTTTATGTGAAAAATTATCCCTTGCTTCGTCAACACTTCCTACTGCCCCCTTCAATGTAGTCCCAGTCAAATGAAACACAATTATGCCACCCTTCTTTATAGTCTTCAAAACATTTCAAGCATGTACTTTTTGGTACAGCCTTGAGGTCGCTCAGCGATTTTGGTTTTACATCTTCAACAGGCACAAAACGTTGTCCTTTCGTAGTACTTTTCTCTATTGGGAAGAGGAAACATTGCATTGGGATACATCTGACAAATATGGCAGTTGCCGTGTCTTTATGATGTTTTCTTTGGCCTAACCTAGTAAAATTCTTAACAAGCAGTGACATGCGTCAGGCGCATTATCGGGCCACAGTTTTCATAAATTATTCTTCCGTAAATCTGGCCGTTTTCTATGAATAGCTTCATAGCAAAAAGTGGCGTAAAATGCCCTAATAATACTTTTTATATACCACTGCGCCTAGCGATGAAATTCCGTGGAACACAAAAACATAATGTTCATCTGACTACCACCATCTTCAACTCATTTACCTCAGTCTTTGAAGCTTGCAAACCGTTTGTTCACGCATTTCAGTCTCGCCAGAAGCCTTCAGCAACACATTTACCAGGATAGAGCAGTTTATCTCACAGTTTACACAAAATTTAATTCATGTTCTTTAATCTTGCATTGTAGAATGACAAAAAAATCGCCTAATACATCAAAGTAATTTACTCAATTAGTTGCCATATCTAAACTATGCATCAAATAGGGCTAAAATTTAAAAAAACAAATTGTCATTAACATGTGTACCAACACCACATAAAAACAATTCTTAATCGGACAGTTGTGGCACGGTAAATTCAAAATTTGCATGAACTTTTGTTCAAATCTGCTATATGGCAACCCACTCTACCGAACTCCTACACTGCTTAAGCAGCCGTTATTATTATTGTTATTCCAGTGTGATGTGTTACAGGTCTCTTTACCATTAATCGTGTAGTCAGAATAGCCCCTTCATTGAGCGACCGGAGGATTCGGTCCTGTTTACTTCTGTAGTATCGATTTTCCACCAACCTTAGTATATCATTACAAATATAAAATTAAAATTGTACAGTCATCCCCGTATACTGTGTATGAAACCACTCGAGGAGAAACCTCCTCTTTACGGTCAAAACGTTCGAATCTGTTTATTTTCCAGTTCAGACTTTGAATCCCCAAACGTTAATAGGTATTGTTAACTGATTTCAGTCACTATTGTAAACACTGTTATAATTTATTAAGCATTTCCCTTAATAAATCGTATTACGACATATGTACAGTTCCGGTTATTTGTTTTGAACACAGGAATATGCAAATCGTAAGTTGTTGAACAATTTTATGGTATACACAACAACAAAATGTCTCGATATTAGGTTGAAATGTGAAAGTTCGGATTTAAATAGATTGTTGGTTTGTATTGTTAAAAACAATAGTTATATTCTTCTGCATCGAGAGATTTATTCATGGAAAAAAAGACAAACTCTGATTCCGAATATAAACAATTATTTTGTAATAAAATTCTCGTAGTGATAGCTCTTAAAACTTACTTGCGGACTACTCGAGCGGCTTCAGTTACAACAGAAGTGTGTCTCATATTTTTAAAGTGCTCTCGTTATCTTAACAGAAAGGAACGGTTTGTGCAAACATTAATGTGCAGTCGTGCGTAGTTTGTGCTCTAACTACTGGAATACAAATTACCGCTCCAAACGTTCGCAGTTATTTAGCTTTTCAACATCGTTATTTGTTTTATCAGTTACGTTCGAAAAGTTTGTACTACTTAGTTGAATACGATTTGAGAAATGTCGCCGCGAGCGCCTTGTCGGATTCGATGCGTTGTCATCGACGGAGTTTAAGAAAGTTAAAGCCTGTACTTTAACTGAACTGGGGGAGAGAATATAACGCGGTTACGTGAATATCCTGAGTTGTACAATTTTACAGAATTTAATGAGTTTCATTACACCCAGTGAGGAGGATAACTCCTCACCGGGAAAGGATTGTGTATTTGAACACACGGTACGCCCCAGATTCCAAGTGTGCGCCGAAAATGAACCATCTCGAGTTTGTACTGACCGCAACAGCATTACAGAATGAACTGTTTTGTGAAACAAATCTACTTCACGCCAGCACCGAACATAGTAAATAATCAAGTAGACCTACGCAAGGAAACGCTATCCTCATGCGTGTCTCAGACCAAACTATACGGGGACAAGCTATGCCCGCACGTGTCTCAGACACAAATATACAAGGAAACGCTATCCCCGCGTGTCTCAGACCCAAATATAGGCTACGGGGAATCGTTATCTACTTTAAGGCAGTACTGGACGTATTGTTTGTCCCAGATCTCCCGACACACTCTCCGTCCATAAGTCCCGGCAGAAGAAGATTGTTCTTTATCCTTTTTGATGAAACTACTTGAAGCTCTCATTGGGGAGGAAAGCGTTCAGCCTCTTCTGTCTTGTAAAACGATGAGAAATTCGAATTTTTACAACATAAGTTTTACGGGATCAACACGATTATATCGCACGCTTGAGAACGCTGAGACGAATGTTGCCAACGGATCTCACGGGGAGATTCTGCCGACTCAGAACTACCAGAGCATGCAGGAAGCGGGACCGATCACCCGGGCCGCCTAACGGCCTCACTAATATACCTCATTCCGTCGAGACACAGAAAGCATCGGAGAATGGCCTGACATAGTTGCTCACACGAAGTGTTTCCACAGTACTGCTATTCGTTACCAAACCAGACTGCCTGATCCATCTCAGTATTCCCATACTGAGTGGAAAGCTATCGATTTTTTGAGACACTGTTGATAAAACGAAAGTACTACAGTTTAATTCTCCTTCACCTCTTTTGAGGCGTAGCAACAATTTGTTTTTTTTTTAGATTCAGTTGTATCTCTACCGTTTTGGAACAGATGGTTACGTGGTTCGAAATTAAATAGGCATTGCCATTTATGTATAAAATGATATTGTTACGTTCGTACTGATCTTCAGTGCAGTGGAATTTTGTGTACACGGCAGCAAACATTCCAGCTGTAGTGTTCGCTTTGTTTTTTTTTTAATCTCACGTTTCTTATTCATTTTTTGAAGTAGCCGTCATTTCTACTAGTTTATAATATAATCAAAAGTTTATTGATTCTTTTTATCCTAACCAAGGTTTGTTCAACAAACCATCTAAGTAAATAGAATAATCCAGATGCCATATGTTCTCATACCCCCCCCCAAATTTATGTTTGCTGCAGTTTCATCATCTTCATCTTCTGTCGCTCAGTGCACTTATGGTATAAATTCTCAACAAATAAGTTTGGTAAGAAGTTAGCAGAACACAACTCTCACACATGATTCGAGAAGTCAACTTTTTTTAATACTAAGTTCAAATACTCAAATTAATTAAATTAAAATATTAGTCTGATAGAAAAATGTTATTGACTAAACTTATCGGTCTCTATTAAACATAATTGTTTTTCTGTAAATAATTTACACGTGGGGCCAAAATAATTTAATGGCCGATAAATTTCTTCTTCCCTCTTTCAGAAGTATCACTACAGTTTGAGAAGCGCCGCAGTACTCCACTGCACACTTCTCAAAATCACAAAAGTGGCAATTACTAAACCCGTTTTTGTATACGATATTTAAATTGTATAAACGTATCCCACAACAAATCGCCAAGAAACAGCCTGCTAATCAATCCATACGTGGCGTTCATATTAACACGTACCATGACGCAACCAATATAGAAAACGTCCAGTACATTATCCAAGATTTTCTGTTATAATCATTATCACTTTACATCATTTTCATAATAAAATTAATTACGCTTATGTACAACAACAATTTTCTTGTGTAACATTGTTGAACTTCCCTACTTAATTATCTTCGCAGTGAAAAATTCAAAAATAATTTCAGAAAAGCTGTAACGCGTATAGTTTTTCTTACAAGCAACATTGTACATGTTATAAAAAATAGCAAAAAATAATAATCAGAACATTCATTTTATAAAGTGTCTGTTATTTATAATGAAATAACATTTCATTAGATTATTTAACCGTATGCTTATATATATATATATATATATATATATATATATGCTTATGTTTTATTACATACTTATGTTAGGCTGTATAAAAGGAAAATAACATAATTTTAACATATTCTAAATAAAATATCAAATTTTTATTTTTTCCTTCTAAGTGGAGTCAGATCTTTTTTTTATAAACCAGCAGTTCACCCATCATTTCGGGGTCCCAACGCCCTTTGTGTCGGGGTCCGTGCTGCTAATGTCCTGGTAGAAGCTCTCTCCTTGTTCATCCCTAATCTCGTCAAGATTTTCTGTAAAAATCGATATGCAAATGTAGGAAATGTATTTTTGGCGGAATTCGAAATCCAATGACTTGGTAAGACTTAAGAAACTCTTCTACTAGGGTTTTGTAGTTTTCTTCTTTTCTGTTGCCTAAAAATTCTTTTACTACTTTTACAAACGATTTCAATGCTTTTCGTTCCTTTTGGTCGAGTTTTCCTTCGAAAACAGAGCCGTGAATCACTTTTCTAATATCAAGCCCAGTAAATATACCTTCCTTTATTTTGGTTTCACTTAATTGTGTAAAACGTTCTCTTAAATGTTTAAAGTTTTTACCTTTTTTACCCACGATCTTTACAAAATGTTTCGCCAATCCCAACTTGATGTGAAGCGGAGGAAGAATAATCGATGTCAGAACATATGCACAAGAGCCCTTCATTGTATAAAACGCTGAGAAAACAGTATTTCATTTTCTAAAAGATATAATGCTCGTTCCACGTGCCAATAGATCACATTTTTGCAATCTAGAACAGAGAAATTCACCCTGTTGTTTTGATAGGCCCAAGTCACCATTAAGCCAAACCATTTGAATCGTTTAGATGGATAACCAGGGTTTCACTGGATATTTGGAGACTATAAAGGAATCACAATTGTTCTCAAATAATCTACATTTTCATCGGTTTGTGTATCATACTGTCACTAAGGTCTGACGTATTAGTATAATTCCTCTTCAACGGGGGAATTGTTATTGCTAAGCCTTCTCTGTGAGGAACTAGTTTAAGAGCAGACGGCACATTGAATAATCAGTTTTATGTTTTTGTTTTTTTAATACCCTGTGTTCGTAAGACAAAGTAGTAATCATCAAAATAATTGCTAAGCTCAGGCCACACTATAGGGACAGCGAATGGCATAGAGCTTCTCTTGCCTTTCGACCACTGAACTAGAGTGATATTAAACCTTACACCAGAAACATGATGAGCAAATTTATTTCTTTATCACCAATTGTAAAACCGAAATACAAAAATCGGCTTTTCATTTCTTTTGTTATTTCATTTCTCTACATTGTGACTTCAATACAAAACTTCCACAATCATAACAAAACTTAACTGGTGATTTTTACAAGATCTGTGGTGAAAACTTGACATTTTAAAAGAAAACTGCACTCAAGAAACACATACGACCGTACTGATCACAGCCAACAATCGAATACCCCCACCACTAACTGCAGAGTTGACAACTGTGACTAGTGAAAGTACTAAGTTATGGTGGCGAATGGCAATTAACGATACGGTATCATAATAATGTGATGAGCTGAAACGTTTTAAATAGTTGATCTTTAAATTCAAACAAAATGAATAATAAAAATGATAATTTGGTCCGTGTTACCGACGCACTATTGACCAGTGTTATTTGTAATTTGTACAAGAGTTTGAGTTTTTACAGTTGATAATAAAAGAAGTGCGGTAGTTACAGCTTGTTACGTTGAGAGAGCATTGTTACTTTTTGTTATTACGCTGTTAGCTCTGTGAATTGTACGTGAAATAAACATACTGATAACAGAAGAAATTATGTTTGTTTTGAAAACCAATTACACGGTTGGTGTGAATGCTTTGATGAAAAAGTGGCAAGTAAGTAGTGCGATGAATAATTCTGAAAGTACAGTGCCATCGAGATGGAATTTGTTTAAACTGTATTACGAATTCTGAAAACATCGGCCAGTTTTTAAACACGGGAGCACATATAAAGGCGAGAGCTGCTAGCTGCCCAGAGACAAGAGCATAGTATCACGTGATTTATCAGCCAATAAGAGCCAGTCAATCGTTTCGCTTACTGGCTGCCGAGTATAACTATACGGAAGAAAGCAGATAGACAATACCTATCAGTTTCGATCAGAGCCCTTCTAAATCAATCGAAAGATTACCTGTTTTTTATATCAGCTCTCAATAGGTTTCGAAAAAAGAACCTACACTTTCTTCTGTAGTCAACATGTTACATGCAGTTGCAGTTCACAGAACGTAAAGCACCTATTATGAAAATAACACTACCAACTTAACAAGCTCTAACTACCTCAACTCAAACTCCTTAGAGCGCAAAACATAAAAGTAACCGATATTGTTGTACGGCACAGTTACAATGCAATGAAAATTTAACGATATTGATTGAAGACTCGTAGGGCACTTGGTGAAACATATTACTACAAAGGTTTTATAAAACACAAACACTTCGTAGTTTCACATTTTTTCTTAATATCTAATAACTGTTTCAGACTATTAGGCTATTGTCAGAGAGCTGCTAAAAACAAAGGATGTGCGGGAGGGTGAATATGTGTTAAGGATGTGTATGGGGTGGGGTGGGTGGGTGTGTGGGGTGTGTAAGGTGGAAGAGGTGGAGGAGTTAGTATAGGGAAGGTCAAGTGACTGTAAAAACTAAGCATAATAGGAATGAAAATTATAAAATTATCTAAACTAAATAAGAGCTTTTAACAAGGTAAACAAAAAGAATTCTGTCGGTTCGTTTGTTACATTTTTATTACTTTTAATTGTTTCCTAATTTTTAAAATTTCCAATAAATCCATTTTGTTACCTTTTTCTACGTTATGTAGTAGTATTATGTTTTTTGTGTCTAAAAAGGGGTTATGTCATAAGCAATGATCTGTGAAACCTGTATTCGCTGTATTATTTAAAATCGATTGCTTACGTTCAGAAATGCGATGTTTCAGAGCGCGACCACATTGTCCAAAATAGCATCACATTCTGCACAATGTATTTGATAAATTCCATTTTTCTCATATGTTTGATTTTCCTTTACTGTTTGTTTACCAGTAATGAGAAAAGATTACGTTTAGTTTCTGATACCATGTTAAGACCACGCTTTTTAATCCTATCTGATGTAAACGGAATGTTATTTGTTAAATGAAAGTTTTTGTTACCATGATTTGGTTGTATGGGATAAAATTCTTTTAAAATAATTTTCTTCTGTGTTTTTAAATTTTTTAATTCTGTGTTTTTTAAATTAAAGAGTAGCCTATATTGTTCTTTTGTCGTAACCGTTATTTTCTGTTATGGTTTTTATTATACAGACTTCTTTACTAAAATGTCCTTTGGATAAAGGAACTATGAAGAGACGATTAACCGTCTATAGTAGTAGTTTTCTATATATATAAAAACTAAGATTATTATAATTGTTTTAACCTTTAATGAAATTTTATTGAATTTTAGTTTTATTATAGTCTGATCAATGACATTCAGCACGTGGCATCAAGGTGAAAGCACCTCCATTACACACAAGTACTACATCAAATACACTTTATAAATGACATAAGTGTTTTCTATTATGACTGGGTTTGAAACATTTCATTCGTACACTTGGCAAAGACACTGGGACGGTCTATCAGCCTGTCGCTTTTTTCTCTACGAACGAAGGCATTTGTAGAACTCTTTGGATTACTCCGTACTATGGGGCGATGGTTATGGCCCGCAGTACTTCAGTTTGCAAGCTCTAGCGTATTCCTAGTTTGGAGTTATCGGATGCCATACGTCCAGGCAGGTTTCCAGTGTGCCCTGGGGCTTTCTGGCAGTCAGTTACTATATAATTTTTGAAATTGTAAACTAAACTGTTTGCGCTTCATAAACATATGTTTTTGCCAAGTCAGTCGTCGATCGATGTGCACACCTGGGATTTTGTTATTAAATATCTTTATTAAAATTTACAATGTTCGTTACATTCACAGCGCTATAAATTACCTGCTCACCACATACTAAAAGCAGTGACAAGTTAAGTCCAGGGACATTATTAACGTCCTTGTTATATACGTATTTAATTCAACAAAAAACGATCTTCCATAAGTCCGATTAACTCCTATCGCCAACAATTTCGTCAAATACGAGGGCTATTTTTTTTTTCAACCTCCGATGAGTTGGGAAACATGGTTCTGTTGTCATAGCAACAATCTGATTGTTGATTAATGTTTCTGAGACTTTGTTATAACCTATAACCACTGGTTTTATAGTTATTTTGTCTATTACTGACGTGACGACAGTTTAATTATGGCAACTTCAATTCAAATTGCCTACAAGTGTGAGATTCCGTCTGTTATTAGATTTCTTCAAGCTGAAGGTCATAGTGCTACAGAAATTCATCGAGGATTGTGTAATGTGTATGGAGAAAATGTGATGAGTGATGGTTCAGTTCGGGAATGGTGTCGAAAATTTATAGAAGGGCGAATTGATGTTCATGATGAAGGAGGGCAAAGAAGAAAGTCCGTGGCTACTGATGATGTTGTTGAAAGGGTAGACAGGATGGTTCAACAGCGCCGTCGTTTCACAATTACTGAACTTTCTGCTGATTTTCCTGAAATATCTAGGCCTGCTCTTCATGATATTCTTACTCAGAAGCTTGGGTATAGGAAAATCTGTGCTCAGTGGGTTCCCAAACAACGCACGACCTCACGCAGCTGCACTCACACATAACCTGCTCCATGAGTTTGGTTGGGAAGTCCTTGATCACCCATCTTATAGCCCAGACTTGGCAACAAGTTACTACCATTTGTTCACTGACTTGAAAAAGTGGTTATGTGGGCAGTGGTTTGACTCCAATGATGAGTTAAAGTCCAGTGTGTCAGATTGGCTGACTACTCAGGAGCGAACATTCTACAACATGGGCATAGAAAAGTTGGTGCCTCGCTATGATAAGTGCTCAACAATGGTGGTGACTATGTAGAAAAGTAGTTTACATATATATGAAACTTTTGTATAAAAAATAAAATTATTGATGTCATTCATGTGTCTGTTTATTGGTCTATCAGAGGTTGAAAAAAAAATAGCCCTCGTATTTATTATGCAGTCACTAAAACCTATACAGACTATACTAAGTACTAACGCATACTAGAAAATAGACCCTTATCATTTCAAAATTAACCCCAACTGAAATGATTCTTTTTAACCCTCATTCATGTCAATGATTACAACTAAGATATAGTATTAAGAATTATTATTATTAATATAGAATAATTAACCTAATATTTGGTAGTTATGAGAATCTTAAACATAAAACCGACACTTTCACATTCAACTAAATCTTATTAATCTTTGCAACTAAAATTATATCAAAATAAAACAATAAAATAGTTTTAGTGATTTTCACTCGTCAATTTATTAAAAATTATATTCCATGACAGCTGTTTCGGCAGCACAGTGCCTTCATCAGATGGTGTAAGCTGACTAATTTTCGTACAATATAATACAGAATACAACATATAAAGCAAGTGCTATTGTTTAGAGAGCGATAGTAATCTCGTGTCAATAAACTTCAACACACATTACAGAAACATATAACATAATATAAACAAAGTCTATTTATACAAATTAAGCAAAGGCGAGCTATTTAGATCTAACTGATCATTTAATAATACATTTAAATATTTATGTTTATTAATCTTAAGGGTTTCTAATAAATCAAGCTTTGGACCCTTATCAGATAAATGTAAAATTTTAAAATTGTCATTATAACTATGGTCTTTTTCTAACAGGTGATTTGCATAATTTGATTTGTCATCATTATATCTAAAACTATAATTGTGACCATACATTCTTTTTTCGAAAGATCTACCAGTTTGTCCAATATAAACTTTATTACAAGACCCACAAGATAATTTGTATACACCGGACTTTTGCAGTTTATCTGTTTTACTCTTATTATTTTTAATATATTTTCCCAATGAAGACTGCGTCTTAAAAGCTATATTTACATTCTTTTGTGTGAAATATTTACCAATATTATCAGAAGCAGAACCTATGTAAGTAAGAGTGTGATATCTTTTAATCTGTGTTGAGGGAGGGTAAACTAGTTTTAAAGCTTGTGAATAAAATTTTTTATTTAACAGGTGATCTATGAGGCTAGGTTGGTAACCATTGTTGACAGCTATTTGTTTAATAATGTTAAGTTCTGATTGGAAATTTGAGTCTAATAACGGAATACTAACTAGTCTGTGGATAAAACTGTGAAAAGCGGCCAATTTATTTGAGTATGGATGTGTGGAAGTATTGTGTATTGTCATATCTGTATCTGTAGGCTTATGAAAATACCGAAGTTTAATTTATTATTGCATTTTGTTATTGTAAGGTCCAAAAAATTGATGCTATTGTTATCTTCTAATTCTATGGTAAAACTAATATTTTTGTGTAAATTGTTAATGAAATTAAGAAAGATCTGTAATTGTCTACGTGTACCTAGAAAAATTGCTAAAATATCGTCCACATATCTATACCAAAAAATAAAAAATTTGAAATAAGGGTGTGCTCTAATTTTAGTTTCTATGTAGTCCATAAAGACTTCAGCTGCCAAAGGGCTAAGTGGGTTTCCCATTGCAAGCCCTTCTTTGCCAATATAGATCTTTCCATTAAATTCAAAGTAGTTTTGATTAAGGCAAACCTTCAGTAAATTCAAGATATCGTCTCTCATAATGGGGTTATTACAATTTTCAGTTAATAACTTTTTTACAATATCTATTACATCAGTCGGTGGAATACTCAGAAACAAATTTTTTACATCAAATGATAATAAAATGGCTTTGTCTGGGATATGTGAATCTTTAATTCTGTTAATTAAGTCTAGTGAATTTTTAATACTATGTGTTGATTGAAATTTGCATTGAGTTTGTATAATCTTAATTAGTCTTTTAGATAATTTAACAGAAGGAGCAGTTACAGGTCTAAAGATACCACTGGTCTAATCGGATGGTTATCCTTATGCAATTTAATTAAAGAGTAAAGCTTTGGTGGCTGAGGATTCATCACTGATAAAAAATCCAAATCTCGATTATCAAAGAAAGAACAATTCTTTATAGCCTGTTTAACATCTATTTGAAATTTAAAAGTCGGGTTAATATCAATGGGTTCAAAAGACTTCAAACATTCAAGTGTCTTGTTTACATATTCGCCTTTGTCGATAGCAATAACAGTATTGCCCTTAT
Source organism: Magicicada septendecula (assembly GCA_034769895.1). NCBI lineage: Eukaryota > Metazoa > Arthropoda > Insecta > Hemiptera > Cicadidae > Magicicada > Magicicada septendecula. The sequence continues at coordinate 81,507,932 of CM068376.1, forward strand.
CATCACGGGTAAATATTATATTATTAACTACAGATTTTCTCTTAATTGAATTGATGGCTAGTCTATTTTTATTGTTAAATGATGGAGTCTTAATTTGTTTAGCATAAAGAGAAGTTAATTTATCCGCTACAATGTATTTGTTCAATGGTATTGATTCGGAATTTTCATGAGATTTATTGTACTTATTACAAATTAACTCACAATCCACACCTAAAATTTCAAACTCTTTTTTATAATTTGACGGTTGTATATTATATTTGAAACCCTTTTCGATCAGTTTAGTTTCATCACTATTAAAGGTTACGTTGGTCAAATTCATAAAACGTTGATAAAATATATGGTTAGAAAATTTGTTATTGTGCTCGCATTGTCTATTATTATAATAATTACCGCTATTACTAACCTTAAACATTTTCAACTTGTTTAACTTACGTAACTGATTTAAGTATTTATTATAAATAATTCTTTGGACATCATTTCGCACTCTAGCAAGTCAAATTCTATATTATGCAATCTACGTAATAATTCTGTATGTATAAACTTAAGGTAAATATTACAAACGTCTCTTTTATTGTATTCACTCTTCATGTCGTATAACAGCCATCTTCTAATGCCAGCTTCAACCGCTTTTTTCGCTGATGAACTATTGTTGTTCGTCTTCAATCTCATGTAATGTGGAGTTAAGTTGTCCGTTAAGCACTTTTTGAAGAACAAAATATTCTGCGATGTAATTTTTGTACGGAGTAACACTTTAAAATACCACAAGGCCAAAATGCTAGTTGTAGCATCTTTCAAATAATTAATACTTGATGCCTTTACTTGGTGAAAATCCATTTTTAAATTATATCAAAATAAAACAATAAAATAGTTTTAGTGATTTTCACTCGTCAATTTATTAAAAAATTTATTAAACAATAGCACTTGCTTATATATGTTGTATTCTGTATTATATTGTACGAAAATTAGTCATCTTACACCATCTGATGAAGGCACTGTGCTGCCGAAACAGCTGTCATTGAATATAATTTTTAATAAATTGACGAGTGAAAATCACTAAAACTATTTTATTGTTTTATTTTGATATAATTTAAAAATGGATTTTCACCAAGTAAAGGCATCAACTATTAATTATTTTCAAATAAAATGAAATTATTATGATAATTGTTAACAATTTTTAGTAATAAACAAATCATGAATACTGTTACATCACAATCAAATCTAGCTGTGCTCTTTACAAATGAAATACAAACACAAAATAAATATCTTCTGTTAATGATAGCATTTCGTGTGGTTAAAATTATTATTAACGATATACAGGATGATAAAGGTAGTCAACTGACTTTCTATTTATTAGCCAAGATTTAAAATGTTTGGGAAAACATTGTTTTGTTTTTTCGTTTATTTTGTATAAATCCTTAATTTCTTTAGTGACCGTCAATCAATGAGTTTTAACGATGAAGGGTTTGCGAGGCTTGGTCAAAGAAGTACAACACAAATTTTAAATTACTTGTGTCGACGTTTCGACAAAATTTATTGTCATCATCAGGACCTGTGTACGGGTACAAGAGAAAACATCAAACACAACAGATAAATTAGTTGAGTGAATTTGTTTGTGTATGTGAGCGTGCGTATGCGTGAATGTGTGAAGGAGTTGAAATAGTTTGCTTTACATCATCAAAATAATTGTATTATTAGATATTGTTTTCCTTAAATACATCGAGAAAATTATAATACCCCAGAACATTATTTACACAATATTACAGTATACTGTAAATTACTGATAATGTAAAAGTTCCTTAATGGCATTTGTAATTAATTATAAAAGCAGTAATTAACAATTATGTATTAGAATTGGTACAGAAAACATTTCAACATATACTTGTCTACATCTAATATAGTAAAATGTTACTATTGTACATTATTTTTTATATAGGTAGGTAAACGATTATAGAATCTAGGATACAAAACATGAATAAACTTGTCGTATAGTTCACCTTTTTTTACCTGCGGCAGTGGGAGGCCGTCAAAATAAACAGTCAATGGACAGTCATTTTTTCTTAGCAAAAGTCACACGGGCTGATTTGGTTGTGTTGGTTTTAATGTTTCGTTATTTTAGCCAGAGATCTATTGCGTCCAAGTGTTGTCGCAGGTTGTGTGATGAAGGTCTGGCATAAGTAATGAAGTAAATATGGTTATCTAAGGAAAAATACAATGATTTATTGGGCAGAGTCTGCTCGATAAGTTTAGGAGATCAGGTGTAGAGCGCGCTACTTGTAACACATTATGTATGGCGATTGCTGTTCCTCTATTTCGTTTTCTGAACGACCGTGATGGTAAGCTGAAGTATGAAAATAACTGTAGCGCAGATTATACATGCACAAGTAGATAGGCCAAACAAAGAGGTATTGTAAACATTAGGGAACGGACGGAGTGGAAAATAAATTACGGTCGGACATCGATATGAGAGACAGAATTGGGCGGGCAGAGCGAGAGATACTGTTTTCTACTTTGTCCAATAAATACTGAAGGCATAACTTATTCTATCCGAGGCACGCCTTGTTTGTGTTCCACGTTATATAAAGAAAATTATTTCAGTTTTATTCTTTGACGGTATCATTATTTTTCAGATTACTTTTTTCCACGCTTTTTCAAACCGCTCTGTGTTTTCTCTGTGAGGCGGGCTCCCACCAGTCATCGATTTGTTTCTCCCTTTATGTAATATACACTAATATATATAGTTGAATTGAAACAAACGTTCTGTAGTCGATGAAGAAAACAAGGATAAGAATTCCTTGAGGCGATGGACACGACTGTTATGATGAGTATTGTAACTCATAGGTGTGCAGTTTAATTAACGATACCGTATTCATTAAAACGCATGTCCGTAGTTTTACAGAAACATTGTGCTTTACAGACTTCTTCCACTTAATTGATTATGGATATTCACCAACTTGCCAGCAGCTAAGCTGCAATATTTTTCCCAGCTTTCCATGCAGTGCAAAATATTAATAACTACCTTACATAATCCTATTAACAAATTATTACATTCCTAAAACTGGGAAGATTAACTGCGAAACCGCGCGGAATACATACTGAGTTACGGAAGAATAACAGCTCAGGTGGTCAGCGGGTGTGGTCCTTTCCTACTAACCTAGACGTTCGGAATCGATCTCCGGTAATGCCAAAAGTTCGAGTACCACGGCAAAAGAATAAACTGAGTACCACGGTAGATTAATGGGTGGGTATTAAACATACCTTATTACTTAACTTTTTATACTAGCGGCAGCGTCATATTTCTTGTCTGTCCAATGCTGAGCGAAAGCCTTGCCAATAATTCTCCAGTAGTTTGTCTTCAGAAAAACCTTTCCAGTTCACTATATCATACTTAGTACCGTCAAACCTCCATGCATACCTCCTATCTTCGCCTTGTACCCCCTCTTCCTCCCCGCCAATTCACTCTCTCTCTCTCTCTCTCTCTCTCTCTCTCTCTCTCTCTCTCTCTCTCTCTCTCTCTCTCTCTCTCTCTCTCTCTCTCTCTCTCTTCTTCTTCTTCTTCTTCTTCTTCTTCTTCTTCTTCTTCTTGACGTGAAGGTATAGACTTAGAGCCTGTATCCTACTGCTAGTTTAGGTTCCATTCTCTCCATATGCTGCCTCCATTTTATTTGTCCTTCCCTTATTATGCTGGCGATAGAATACACATTTAACTCGTTTCTTATTTCTTCATTTCGTATTTGATCTCTAATAGTGCACTTTTGGTTTATCTCAAGAACTTCATTTCACTTGTTTGTATTCTTCGCTTATCATTTCTCACACAAATCGTTTATCCTTGTCGCGCAAGAGTCGTTTCCATTGTGATCCATCCGGCTTTTCGTGAAGATTTTGAATATCTTGAATCATCCCCACAGACAACCTACACAAAAAAGTACAAAACTTCATGGAACAGAACAACATCACAGAACTAAAACACGACCCCACCGACAGATACCAAAACACAGTAAAACAACTAGTCAACAAAGCCAAACACATAATGACACACAAACGAAAGCCTCACATGGAACAAATCCGACCATCAGCCCCTACCCTCCAAGCGCTTCCCAAAATCCATAAAGAAAATATTCCGATCCGCCCCATTATCAACTACCGTAATGCCCCTGCACACAAACTCGCAAATTATCTAGACAAAATTATCAGACACACACAACTAGACAACAACATTGCAGTAAAAAACAACACAGACCTAGTAACAAAAATAAAAGACATACACATCCCCCATAATGCCACATTAGCCTCCTTTGACATTAAAAACCTGTACAGAAACATCCCCATCTCTGAAACAATCACCATCCTACAAAACAAACTCAAACAGAACAACACACCAGACGAACTTATCAACGAAATAACAGAAACTCTGAACATTATCACAAAACAAAACTACTTTACTTATAACAATAAATACTACACACAGAACGATGGTTTACCCATGGGCTCCCCCATATCCAGCATTCTAGCAGAAGTCTTCCTCCAACACATAGAAAAAACAAAAATACTCACAAACAATGACAGACACTCACATAAAATACTATATTGGCTCAGATACGTTGATCACATTCTAATACTATACAGGAGAAACAAAAGACAGTGTGACCAGCTACTAACGCACATAAACAAAATTCATAAAAACAAAACCTTTACTGCCGAATACGAACACAACAATACCATAAACTTCTTAGACCTCTCCATCACAAAACTAGAACACAGGCACAAATTCAGTATATACAGAAAACCAACTACAACTGACACACTAATACACAACAGCTCCAATCACCCAATAGAACACAAATTAGCTGCCTTCATAACCATGATACATAGACTTAACAACATCCCCTTAGATGAAAAAGACTACAAAGACGAACTAAACACGATAAAATATCTAGCAGAATCTAACGGATATGACAGAACAATAGTCAGTAAACTCCTAGACAAAACACAAAACAAACAACAGACAAAGACAGAAAACAACAAATTCATAACACTAACAAACATCAACAAACAAACTGAAAAAATATCCCACAAATTCTAAAAAGCAGGATACAGAATCGCTTACAAAACTACTAACAAAACAGAACACACACTATCAAAACACACACACAAAGCACAAAACAAATTCGATCTACCCGGTGTTTACAACCTAAATTTCTCAAATTGCAATAAATTCTACATAGGCCAGACAGGACGTAGCTTCAAACAGAGATACATTGAACACACAAAGGCACTCCACTCCACTACAGACTCCACCTTTGCAAACCACACATATAAAAACATCGACAATAACATGAACATTCTACACGTACACACAAAAGGCCGAAAACTAGACACTCTAGAACAATTGGAAATATACAGATACACAAAAACAAATAAAAACGACATCCTAAACGAACAGACACAATTCAAATCGCACGCATTATTCGAACATATCTCACCCCACACACACACAGCATCGATCTTTCGAAATTCGATTCCGTCACCCACAACAAGACGGTCAGCGCTACCAGCGGCAGCCTCTGAAGAAGCCTTTTAAAGGAGAAAACCGGTTCAGGCTGTAAGGTAAAACTTTATGCTTTTACTTATAAAAAACCTAGTGTTCCGAGTCGTTAATATAATTGGTATTTATTTTGAATATGTTTTAGTTTCCTTAGTGGAGGTCACCAACCTCTAGCTAAGTAGTTAGGTGGCCTCCCCCTAGACGAAGATTCCAGTTTTAAGGCTCTGGAAACTCGTATTTCAGGGGGACGTGGAAGTAGGCTTTCGCCTTTGAGGACGTGGAAGTAGGCTTTGCGGCAGAACTGACTTGATTTATCAAGTACCGAATTTTGTCGGGAACAGTGGGCATTAACCGAAATTTATTGGTCCATTTCCTTTCTGCAAAGAAACAGCCCTTCGGTACCCTTTACCAGCCTTTGACTCCCCCCCCCCCAAATACATGTTTGTATTTATACACTTTTATATACACTGTCGACCAAACTCAGTGTATCTACTTTGCATTTTATACAGATTTAATTAGCGCTGTCGATGTTATTTAGCGTCATAAAAACTTCATGACGCCCGTGTATCGGTGGTAAGTTCAATCTTCTTGGACGTACCGCTCGAGAAATACGTTTGGAATTGATATAAAGACTTAATATTGTTTAGCTCAGATAAAACGCTGAAATAATTTGTTTTAAATTCAGAATTGGTCTTAGGACAATTAAATAAGTTTGTAAAATCTTAATCCTTCCGTGATTTAGTTTCGGTCGCTATTTCGTAGTTAACAACATGATTTCTGTTTAGAATATCTCAAGCGACTGGCTGCTCAGCGTCATAGGTCGGCGTCGAAGGTATCCGTACAGGCGTTTTCGTAAAGTTTAGTTACCTGTGATTTTTTTTATGGTGACATTGTATTCAGTTTCTTTTCCTTTTTATTACCGATGATAGTTAGTTATTATATCATAGGATGACTTAGCGTTGTTTTATGTCAAGGGACCAGTGGCGTAATTTGGCTTTATGGGGGTCCGGGGGTCGAGTGGGATTCATACAAAAGAAAAGACAAGTTAAAACTAATCAATATTACTATGTTCAAAGTGGCTGAAGACGTGTGATAACATCTTGAATCCGATTAAAGTAAACGATAATATCACAATAAAAATACGTGCGATTGAATTTGGAAATAAATCATTGTTATTCGTAAATAAGTAATTGTTTAGAAGATACTTATTGACTGAACTGATTTTCTTATATTTTATATCTCAAACATATACGCTAATGCCGTGTAATAAACCGATTTGTACATTTAAAAAAAAAGAGTTATTACTATATTAGCATACACGGCTGAAAATATAATAAAATGGCTGGAAAATGAAGAGATTAACAACATTCGTAAACTTTTCGACCTTCTGGTGGAGGGGTCTGGTCCCGTTCGTCGCACCCACAAGGGACTACTGAATAGTTGAACAACTGAATAACGGTAATGGACGACTGGAAAACCGTTCTAATTTTAATCGATCTGCAATATTTTATTCAGATAACTTCAATATTTTATTCAGTTATTTTATTCGGTTACTTTATTCCAATTTCGGCACGCATAGTTTGGGGGGGGGAGAACTAGGTTACACTGTCGATACTAGAACAGTCGATACCGTGAACTTTGTTGCGTTAATTATACAGAAACAGTAGTAAAACTCATTTGGTTAAATCAACAAACCGACAGTTACATTTGGATCGGTTGCTACTATGTTAATCAGGTGAATGGATAGAAATACATCTGTTTTAATAACCGAAACTCTGTGTAATTTAAACGGCGTACGACTGAAACCGGTCTGTGCAGTGTATTTTTAGAACACGTTACAATTAGGATGACGACTTGTGAAATGGTCTCATTAAAATGCACGACTACGTTATACTTGCAGCCATGTGTGATTATTTGCCTTATGCTCCAGTGTTGAGTAGGAATTGTTTTTATTTATTTTGTTACCGACTTTACGGTCTACTCCAGATTACGTGTAACGCTTTCAATAAATGCACTGATAGAGAAATCGTCCACCGATGAAACTCTTGTAGAAATTGTGGATCGGTGACAAACTTAATCTAGACAAAACTAGATTTTGCGGTCCAGTGTCAGACTGCAGAAGGCAGTGGCTAACTACGTGGGGGATCAGGGGTTCGATCTCTTCTTCTTCTTCACTACATGGCTTGGGCTGTAGCCCGTTCCGACTTCACAGAGTCTCTTACCATTTCTTCCGGGGTCTTTCACGATCTCTGGTTCCCACTGGCCTATATTCCAACGCTTGTTTAGGAATACGCGTGTCTACCACGCGTTCCATACGGGACTTCCAATTCTGCCTGTATTCCTTTACTCTATCCAGAACCGACTGTAATTTCAGATCTTTCCTTATCACGGCGTTTCGTAAATGATCTCTCAAACTGTATCCCCTAACTTCGGGGTTCGGGGTCCCGTCGTTTCGGGGTTTGATCTCCTCAAAGCTATTATACATTTCAGCGAAATTCCGTAATCACTTAGCGTAATTGAACTTCTGAACCAGTTGCATGTGTTAAAATAAGGCTTATAAACAATTGTAGGAATAAAAGGAATTACAGCGTTTGTAAAGTAACAAAATGAAGACAGAATTTCCTTAGTAATGAAAGTTACTCAGTATTTTGTAAGTAACATGCGTATTCGCAGTCTTAAAAAACAATTACGCCAAAAAGCGAAGACAGAGCCTATTAATCTATTTTAGCCATGCCTGTTGTACACAAGGTTGTCTAGTGTAATATGGCTGTGGTCTGAACTGTCGCCTTTGCACAGGTAAACTAGTGCCGTTTCTTGACCTTAATTAGGAAAAGTGAGGTTATTACAGGTGTTTACATAAGAAGTAACTGTACGTTGCTCAAAAAATTCTTGGAAAAAACACACTTAAATTAAAGTGCAAGAAGGTAATACATTTGGGAGTTTTAATGTATTTTCAGTAAGACTCGTTGTCACAAAATTTATTAAGAACACAAATTTAGAATTAAAATGATTCCTAATGACACGCGATATATTATCTTTGTTTACTTGAATAATAATTAATCAACATAGAATATTTCGAATCATAAAATGGTTCTCTCGATATCGAACCGCGTAGAATAGCCGAGAGCGTCATCGACCCGTCCCCCGCCTAGTGTTACAGGTGTTGCCTCAGTCAAGGCCGCGTTCAAGTTTGTTCTAGATTCTTTAAGAGGCCACGTGAGATGCGCATTAGCGTCAGCAAGAAGTGGCATGCACATTGAGGATGGAAGATTTCAAGAAGGCATGCGCTACCTATAAAAAGGCAAGGCAGCCGGCTTATGAGTTCAGTTGTGTTGAGCGATTTCTTTAGCTCGGATCGATTGTTTGTAGCGAAGTGTTGTTGTGGTAGAATAAGCGCGGAATTCTTTACAGTTGACATTATTACTGCCTGTGGACAATTTTTACTTGAATTGTAAGAGAATATCTTGTTGAGTAAAAACTATTAATTGTGATAATTAAAGCTGTTTATTAGTGATTTCATTGGTGTCTTGTATTTTGTTTTCCACTGTACCATACGCCGAACTGTTAGACTATCGTAATAACATTTTGTTTTCCACTGTACCATACGCCGATCTGTTAGACTATCGTAATAACATTTTGTTTTCCACTGTACCATACGCCGAACTGTTAGACTATCGTAATAACATTTTGTTTTCCACTGTACCATACGCCGATCTGTTAGACTATCGTAATAACATTTTGTTTTCCACTGTACCATACGCCGAACTGTTAGACTATCGTAATAACATTTTGTTTTCCACTGTACCATACGCCGATCTGTTAGACTATCGTAATAACATTTTGTTTTCCACTGTACCATACGCCGAACTGTTAGACTATCGTAATAACATTTTGTTTTCCACTGTACCATACGCCGATCTGTTAGACTATCGTAATAACATTTTGTTTTCCACTGTACCATACGCCGATCTGTTAGACTATCGTAATAACATTCTGTTTTCCACTGTACCATACGCCGAACTGTTAGACTATCGTAATAACATTCTGTTTTCCACTGTACCATACGCCGATCTGTTAGACTATCGTAATAACATTTTGTTTTCCACTGTACCATACGCCGAACTGTTAGACTATCGTAATAACATTTTGTTTTCCACTGTACCATACGCCGATCTGTTAGACTATCGTAATAACATTTTGTTTTCCACTGTACCATACGCCGATCTGTTAGACTATCGTAATAACATTTTGTTTTCCACTGTACCATACGCCGATCTGTTGGACTATCGTAATAACATTTTGTTTTCCACTGTACCATACGCCGAACTGTTAGACTATCGTAATAACATTTTGTTTTCCACTGTACCATACGCCGATCTGTTAGACTATCGTAATACAATTTTCCAGTCCTTATGCTTCACGTTGGTTTACTCAAAAACTTCGAGACTGAAATAACTCACCAAATTTATAAAATTGTATGGGAATAATGATGAATTTCTTATTTTGTGTGAGGAAAATGGAGGGTCCACACTTCAAGCTAGTCTTCTTTCGCGCCAGTATGAGTTCCTTGTAAGCCATCGGCAGAACGTCAGAGTATTTCTTCAGATTATATGTGCACAATTTTTTGGAAACAAGTGGAATATGTAGATCATAAATACGGTCACGTTCATATCAAAATACACTTAGGCATATATTTGAAATTCTAAAAAAAATCTATCCATTGAGTATGGACTCGGTAAAAAAATATTTACGATTTGAAATAACCTCTGAAGCTGCCGTAACTGGTGAAGCAATTGTGAGCAAAATAAACAGTATCTGTAGAACTATACCAAGTGTTTGTTTATTAAATCCAAGTATTAATGAATGTTCTACCTCCAAAATTATTTTGAAAAAATAATATAATCGCAGAAGAAGCAATTGAAAGAGACGTTTTTCGGGCAAAAGTGTTGAAATTTTAGAGAGTCCAGGGTAGGAGAGAGAAAAACGCTGGTTCAAAGTGGACTGAAGACAGGAAGAAGAGACACAGTGAAAAAATGAAAGAATATTGGAGAAAAAGAAAAGAACAAAGAATAAAGAATTGAAATTGGCATGTGGTCTTTAGATGGCCGATACAAAAAAAAGTATGTTCTACCCAGTACCGAGCGGCCATTCGATCAGTGTAATTAATAATTATTATGATTATAGTTCTTTTCCAAAAGTATTAGCAAACAAAATTAAATGTTTTCTATAGATTTAATTAAACGGTATGTACATATATATTCCTGTGTGAATAATAAAGTCAGTAATGTAGATCAACAATACCAATATATCAATACTATATTAAAATATAAAACGATAATTGTACTACTACTACTACTACTACTACTACTACTACTACTACTACTACTACTACTATCACTACTACTGCTGCTGCTGCTGCTGCTGCTGCTGCTGCTGCTGCTGCTACTACTACTACTACTACTGCTGCTGCTGCTGCTGCTGCTGCTGCTGCTGCTGCTACTACTACTACTACTACTACTACTACTACTACTACTACTACTACTACTACTACTACTACTACAAATAATAATATTAATTTTAGTAGGTTTTTACACTCTATTGAAGAAGTTGAAACGGAGTTTTAAGAGCCGTTTGTGCGCTTCAAATTCTACTTTTTCCGCCGGGGATCAACCTGCTTTCTTTTCTCTTCTTATTTACTGTAGAGTCGTGTGCCCCTTTGCGCGGTGTGCAGTATCTCTTCATTTTATCGTGTCCTGTAATTTTTCTCATTCTTCTACTCTTAACTTCCTTATGTCTCCAATAGCTCTGTCCGTTTACGTTACTTTTGGTTCAGCACTCCAACTGGTTGCCTTGTCTTGTCTTCTAGATACAAGGGGAAATCGTATTGTTCTTCGCCCCTTAATAAGCCTTTTAAGTAATCCTTTCTGTGTTCCCATTCTTTAATATTTGGTCTATTCCTGTATTCGTTAGATGTCTGAACACTTATCCTACGTCCTCTGACAATATTAATTTAAAGACTTTTTATTTGAAACTTTTGTTTTTTTTAGATTTTTTATTAAAACCATAGGCACTGAGCGTAACGTAATTCATCGAACGTAACACTAAGTAATACGTAGAGGATAACGTTATTCCTAAATGTATTTTGAGAAAACTGTTTCGTAACTTCTGTTGGCAAAAGGAATTAATTGAACGTTGACGTTATGAGAAGCAAACTGTTATTTTACAACAGATTAAGTTTATATAACGATAAATTCAACTTTATTTAAATACTGGATCCGTTAGGGAACGCGCATCATTGTTCATGGCCGGAACGACGCCGGAATTAATTACGAACATTAAAGCTATAAAATCCGCACAACGGAGCCGTGGTCACATTTTTATTAGCCTGACATATGGTCGGGTCCGTGTCTTCGCTGAACACGCGCTCCCTTTTTATGTGTTTTTGTTACATCCCTCTTCGAGCATAACATCCCCACCCGTAGTACAGTTTTAATATGTCGTGTACGAAACGAATAACTTTCCAGCGAATTATACGAAATTAATCGGCAGTGATTTACAAATTGTTTATAAACAAAATGAATAATTTCGGTTATGAATATGGAAATAATTTATTTATCTATCTGTCTATGAAATCGTATTCTGCCCATCTTTGTCTACTATTAGATTCTCCTTGAGGCGTCTCCTTTACGTACACCATGTGGGTACTGATCCACTTATTTCCAGCTCTTTAATTCGGCTGACACCTCATGTACGATCTTTATTTTTTGTGTTCTTGGTCTCCGGCATACTGTACTTGCATCTAACGTATCAGTTTTTTTTTTTTGGACCAGTATCAGTAAATCATGATACGACTGCATCATGCTACGTGTTTTATAATCACTGTCATTTGTTATTTCTAATCCAAGCATGCCTTTTCCGTGCGTAAATAATGCATTTACTTTTCCCCGTGTGCTTTATCTGTTTTATCCATGTTGTTTCCTTTTGTAAATATTCAGGACTGGAATTCATATGTTAATATAGTGAGTACGACCGATTTTGAGTCACACGTGTATTTCTTAAAATTTACGATACAGCTGAGCTAGTCTTGAAGAATACAATGACACTATTCTTCGGGTCAGTCTGGTGTGCCTTCTTACTTCTTCATATCGAATGTCTTTATTAAGTTTCCAAAGTTGTCTCATCAGTGGCGAAGGGACGACGGGGATGACCCGCCCGTGTCCCCTTCAATTGGGAGCCGCGAATAGGTTCCAAGAAAGTGGCATTAGAATCCCTTACACCTTTTTTATATGCTATACATAAAGTGGTTCACTTTCAACCCTAATGGTAAAAATGAGTTATTTGTAACTAGGAAACGATCCCGAATTTGCTCTCGAAATAGGTAGACATTTCAATGTCTAGACAGATTTATTGTAAGTCTTGTCGAAAAGGTCCTGTGCTGTGCATTATTAAACACACTTAATAATGTACAATCAGATTTCTTGATGGAAGCCTCTGATAATAATTTAGAATCAGGTGTAGAAAAGCAGACATTTGTACATGGTGTAAAGAACAAGAGGTGCAAGAAATGTAAAGATTATGACGTGTACGCATTACTAACACCACCGCAGAAGCAGTAGTCAGGGGTGTATTTACGGGGAGGGGGACGAACGGGGCCGGATCCCCCTCAGAGGGTCGAAAAAAGTTGACGAATTATGTTAATCTCTTACTATTTAGACTATTTTATTATTTTTATTTTATCTGTGTATGCTAATGTAGTAACTTTTTTAAAGATAGGTCTACAAACAGATTTATTATACAGTATTCGCCTATACGTTTGAAATATTAAATGTAGAAAAATCAATTCAGTCAATAAGTATCTTCTATACAACGTTTTAATAACGTGTATTTTTATTTTGTTATTATCGTTTACTTTAATGGGGTTGATTTCAGGATGTAATCATACATTTTACAACCACTTTAAAGATAGTAGTGTTGATTAGTCTTAACTTGTTTTTTCTTTTGTATTAACCCGACTCGACCGGCCTCCCTCAAAACCAATTTTTATTAACTATTGCAGTAGTTACATGGACAGCCAAGGAAATTGTTCATTTTTTTTTCAGGTAAAATGTATCCTTTTCCAACCTGTCTCATTACATAGTGTTTTTCAACAGTTAGCATGTCTATGACCTCGTATGAAAAGTTTCTCAAAACTTGAATTAATAAAAGATTGTCTAAATCAACGACGAGTGAGGAAAGACTGAAAAACGTGGCCACTTTTTCTATACTGCATCTTTTTTAGGTTTTTAGTGACTTGTGGATAAATTCAGTAAAACAAATGCTGGAAAATATAATATAATTTATACGTAACTTAATTGTAAGTGATAAAACTTGGAATTTTCTCTATTTTATACGATTTATTTTTTGTGTTTCGTTAAAATCTATAAATAACGAGTACAATATTTTGGAACATACTGGACGGTCTCAATGATTGTCGTTTGGTACAGTGGAAACAAAAAAACAGCACCAATGAAGTCACTAATCACCAGCTTTAATTAATTAAAAATAACAATTTGTAATCCAGAATAATGCCAGCATAATGCGTATTTACAAGTGCCCTCGAACAGTCTGGAAGCCCCTTTGTGATACAGACGAGGAACACTGGGCTAGTAGTGAAGCTGGGTGTCGTATTGATATCTGAAAAGAACTATAAAACATGGCGATACCATAAAAAGCTGGGGCCTCAAAATGAAAGACTCGCCTTGGGGCTTTGTCTGCCACTACTTCTTATATATATTCTTCTTCCATTGTTTCCTGCCTAACACCGACTGTCTACTGCCTGCTTGGATATGTTCTACTGAGCCTGAATTACCAAAAAGTTTATGTACAGTTCGTATTAAGTGATATTTTGTAGGGTGTGGATCTAACTCTTTGAACATTTTTATTATTTCGTTATTGAGCACATATATCAAGTCTCAAGCGGCCCTCATTCTTTCCAGTCAAGAAACAAAGTGGAAACATATAGAGGATGTCAAACGGCTATGCTTCCCAACACACCTACACCTACATACTTAGACCTTACAGCCTTATTCCGTATTCAAGCAGACACATAGTTTACACTTCAATATTCTTCGCTTTTTACAAATCTATAGAACGGTATCGTCGGAAATCTAATTGGTACGTCTGTCTGTCTATCTCAATTGTTTGTCTTCTGCGATCCTCTCAATTATTATGGATACGTCTTTATCAGACGACACTTATTTTGGCAATTGTTTGTATAGTTATTGGCATTTCTAAGTCCGTGAGTAGAACTTTATTCTGTACATAAAATTCAGAATTTATTTTTGTTCTGAAGACTGTATTTTGATATCTCTGTGAAACTTTCAATGTTTAGTTGCTAGCTCAGCCCCAAAGAGGCTATTCAAGTGAGGCTGGAATTGACGATGGTCGCCATAGGTTTCTTTCATTGCATGCTTGGTCTAGTAAGTCTTAGCCCTACAGAATCCACGGATTCCATACCTTTTCGGCATCTTGACGTCTGTCTACGAAAACAACATGCTGGATTTTCAAATTTATTTATTTTTTCTAATTAATCAGTCTACTTATATAATGTATATAGTGTAATATCAGTGTACAAAACAGTTCTTAATCCAGCGTCATGTTTGGGTCCGAAGCTTGGACAATGACAGTGACAGTGGAAGAGTCGTTGCGCAGGTGGGAAAGAAAAATCCTCAGGAGGATACTTGGTGCAGTGAACGTCCAAAGAGCCTGGAGAATATGGAAGAATTCAGAAATCCAGCAAATGTATGTAGAACCAGATATCGTCACTGACATAAAGAAGAGTAGAATCTGGTTGCCAGGGCGTATCCATAGAATGTTAGAGACATCCACATTGAAGAAAATGTTTACTGGGAGACAGGTGGAAGAAGAAGGGGTCGGCCTAGAAAACGATGGGTGGACGACCTACGCAGGCCCGGTGTAAGAAGATGAAGACTGAGGGCAGTGAATCCAGACGACTGGAGGCGGAACGTCCAGGGGGCCAAGGCTCTCCTAGAGCTGTAACGCCAATTAAGAAGAAGAAGAATCAGTGTACTTGTTCATCTTTCTTACAAGATTCAAATAACTTGAGAGTATGTTGCTTCCGTCTGTTATAACGGTTAGTCATTTAAGAAATGTGCACGTGTAAAAATGGATTATTGCATAAAGCATAAACAAACTAGTTTCAAGAGAAACTGCCTAAAATTAAACGTCAAGAACTCGCGTTAATCACCGTATAAAGTAATTACACGGCCACGTGTCTCACTGTCTGATCGGTTTACCAATTAATCTCTGACCTTCGCCTCTTGCTTTATATCAATTTAACTTAGCTTCGTCGTGTGTGAAAGTTATTTTCCTTTCCGTCAGGTCTAACCCAAACTTCACGTTTAATCTTAGTAGACCTGTATGAAAAGTAGGCTCACAAGTGTCGCGATAAACGGTGATTTTTATGTGAATCGTCATCGTTTGAGTTTACACAAGATATTTAAGAAATCGGTCGCGTTTGAACGAACTTAGTTTGAAGTATAGGAGTCTTAATGGTAGTGACAGTGTCACGGTGTACGTTTAGCGCGATTCCGTCGTGTAATTAGTCACAGTTTAAAATAATTTCATGTTTTATTTTCCTATTAGGGGAAGGTTGCCATCATTGGACAACATAACAGTTTTCAATTTTTTTCATCACATTTTCAACTTAAATTTACCATTCAATATACAGATAGTCTCTCTATTACTTTCTGATTAACCATGAGTATTTACTTTTTTTTTAGATTTTTCAAATATGGTAGTAGGAACAAAAAACAAAATTTTAACAAACGGTCCATTGATGGCAACTGGTAGCTATGAATGGACCATCGAGTTTCCATCGATGGACCGATTACGAAAGTAAAGAAAAACTTTCTCTACATTGGTCTATTACGTTTTATTATAGGCCTACGTATCTGCTAGTCATGGTAAAACAAAACTAAAACATATAAAGTATGAAAAATTATCTCAAGAAGCCTGAGACTCAATTCGGGATGTCACCGCATAAAATTGTAGTACCATTTTTTCCCAGCCGATCTCTTCTATTTGCTGAATCTGTGTTCGATGTTATTTTGTTCAGCGACTTGAAACGCGAGTTGTCGTAAGTCTTTGGCTGTAATTTCAAAAAACATCTCCTCTAATTTTAAAATGTTGTCTACTAATTCCTTCTCTACCTCAGGAGGCAGATCTCCTAAATTACCAATAATTTTTTTCCCTCCACAGCAAAATTGTTTTTGCCTTCTAAATGTCTCTTTAAAGTTGCTTTGGGCACTCCATACTCTCGGCAGACTTCATTCAAACCCATGTCTCCGTTACGAAAGGCTACGATAGCACGTTCCATTGTCTCGGTACTCCATTGTCCATATTTCACTCCTTTTGGCATTTTACTGAAAAACGAAAATTAGTATGTTAATTTATAGACAAGCTACTAATATTTTGTGTATTTAGGGTTTTTTGCAATGATTACTATTTAAAATTAATAAATTTCATTTCAGCTTTTAAATACAATCAAATGTCTGTCTGCTCTTCAACCTGAGTGCCATACAACGACCATGTTAACAGTAGGAACCTAACGCCCTTGTGACTAAAAGTGTAAGGCTATGGTTTTATTTGTGTTATCATAGTACAGGGAGGCTCAATATGTTTGTACTGAAATGTTCTTATTTTCAATTTGCTACCAATTGTTGCTATAAACTTATTTTCAAATGACTACAATATTCGGACTAGAATATAATGATGTAAATTTTTCAATGTAGTCTACAGAGTTTAAAAGTTTATATGTAGTTGTAGGTTATACTTTAGGCTAATAGTTAGCCTATTTGTAAAAAAAAAAATAGCACTTACACTGAACACAGTGTATATTTGATTATTATAACACGTTTTTCTAGACACTAACGCAGCTACCAACTCACACACAATAATACGCTATTTCCTCGCATCTCCTACATTCTTAGCGTTATAAAAATTAATATTTGCAATTTTACAGGTTGTTAATTGTACTGTAAACCGTAGTATATAGGTTAATAAAATTTACTAACAGCCCTATCACAAAATATCAGTAAATGAAAAAGTACCAAGCAAACAAGGTTTCTGTGTCCCATGTAAGAGGTAAAACTTAAAATGATAAAATGTAGTCTTACTTGTAGTCAAAATATAAAAGAAAAGATACTTAACGTAAAGCGTGTCAAGGAAAATAATAATAACTCAAAAATTTGTTCACGTTTCCATGAATGGACCACCTGATAAACTGGTCCATTGATGGAACCGCCAAGTGGTCCAATGATGGCAACTCGCCATATTGGATTCCTTAGATAAACGCAGCCGAAATGACGATTCAAATTGGAACAACCAATATAAAATTTAGAACTTTAAAAACTGCTTTTAGTGTCAACAAATTGTGAAATTGTTCAGTAATATATAATGCGTGATAACTGATATTAAAAAAGAGTAATAGTTATAGCACAGAGTACAGAAATCTTACCTGAATTTTTATCTCGCAGCGACGCAACTCCAACTCGTTTACAGCACTGCACACAACTGGCGTGAAGGAAAGAAAGAGACTACAACTACTACCGTGCACGCGCACGCTTTGGTAGGGGAAATACGTAAGAAGTCCATCCATGGAACCGGTCCATTGATGGCAACCTTCCCCTACGTTATAGTAAAACTTATTGTCGCCTTCAGGATCTGTAAAGAGACGGTGCGAAGAAGTGATTACAGAAGTAATTAATTCATACGTCGCGTGTGTCAGGTTTACACATAATATCAGTATGTATTACTGACCGTACTTTAGTATTGTTACGACGGTTTCACGGATCGTCGTATGGTACAGTGGAAACAAAATACAGACACCAATGAAATCACTAATTACTAGCTTTAATTAGTCACAAATAACAATTTCAAATCAACAAGGAATGCTCACACAATAATTCAAGGTAAATTTGTCCACACGCAATAATAATGTTATCTTATTACAATACCTCATTAATTAACATAATAATCACTTTCTACTAATGCGCAACAGTCATTTCATCCGCACTGTACAATATCGCCAGATGTAACTGAGTGGCTAAGCCGGCTGCTCCTTATATAGATCCTGTAGAGGTTCCAAAATAATAATAATAATATGGAAAATAATTCCTACATTTTCCATGTTCCTGGCGGCATACAGACATAATTTGCGTAGTTACAAAAGCTCGAACAGTCTGGAGGCTACTTGCGTGCACGACCTTGACACAGATGCCGCACGCTGGGCTAGTCTGGAAACGTGTAGAATGACGCTATAGAATTTCTGAGAGCATCACGTAAGTGTCGTAGCAGTATGCATGTCTGTGCATGTGTAGCCGTACTATAATGTTAATTACTATTCCTCTAGTAGTAACGACTATAAAAACACAATATAATAACATTTCTTATTTTTCTCCATATAAAAATATATTTTTGAAAAATAAATCCAGTCTCGAGATGCACAATTTTAAAACACAGAAATGCAGAAATTAAAAATACAAAGTATTTACATACGCACAGGGGCAGGGCCAGGATTTCTTTCTGCAGATTTTTGGTTGTCTAGTGGGTTAAAGAGAAAGAAATAATTGTTGCTACTTGCTTTGTTGTACTCAAGAAGATTAGTGTAAAAATATAAGAGTTACATTAATAGATACCTAAATTTAACAGCCATAAAACAATAAAGATTATATGTTTAATTACGACATGAAAAAATCAACCTTACCAGAAAACTAGCACAAATGTTCTACCATCTTCTATTAAATGTTTTGTACGATTTTTTTTAGAACTTTGTCTGTTTTGGTTGCGGTCTGTAAATATTTGCAGCACGGAATACAAAATTTCCATTATCTTTAAAATAGAAATACGAGTCCTCAGAAACAAACATTCCAAAATCGGGTTACTGGGCGCCCAAATACGTGGTAGGCAGCAAATTTTATTCAAGGTAGCATGGAGTCTGATCATCGGTAAAGGCTACGGAGCAATAGTATGTTTCTTATAAACAATTTAGAATTGTATACTGTACATGCTTTATAATATATTACAACACTAACGATTTTAATGTGTTAGCCCCACGTTTTTAGAAGCCATTTACAACACTTTTAACGAGTTTAATGTGCGACATATCTTTACATAACACTACAACACATTAAATTCGTGTGTTGATATGATGATAGGTGTAATCGTAATAATAATAACACTATGTAATCTGGTTAAAAATCATTTCAATATTTATTAATAAAATTTCTTATTTGTGTTACGAATCAAAATCATTATTATTTGCACGTCTAATTAGTACACATAATTAATACTCTTATATTACACATAGACATGTTATACAACATTATATTCTAATACATCGTTATAATTTTTATATTGCTCTCAGCTAGCTCATTTGTATTGTACTGATTAGATTATCTAATCTGCTAATCATCTAATCTCCTTTTAAATTACTGCATTTGCATTGCTTTCTAATAAAATTCTCAAATGACTTTATCAATTTAAATACAAAAAATTATAGATTTCAAATTATATCTTCTACGTTACAGATAAAAAATTATCGTTAAACATTCTTTAAATATTACGTTAATTATTATGCAAACAAATATTTACAGTTATACAATTTATTAATTCATATTTGAATTGAATTTTTCTTTGTTAATTTTTGTCTTTTGACTAAGTCTCGGTTTTCAAGTGCATGGTTGTTTGTCACCTTATTTTTGTGGTACATCGGCAGCGTGTCCTCTTCGGTCCTTGATACTGGATGCTCCTTTGTCGTCCTGGAGTCCTGGAGTCTTGGAGTTCTGGTCCTTCGTCCGTCGGATTCTCCTACTCTGGATTACTGCATGTACTTGGCTGCTCCCTTATCTCCCGTCATGGCCTCAGGTTGCAAGTGCTCACACGAACTGATGAATAGTCGTGAAGTTCCTGACTGCTGCTGTGTTTGAGATGTAACTGTTGTTGTCTCTACGCAGAGTCTCTGGCTGCCATAGTAGTCGATCAAGAAAAGAGTTGTACTCGTCAAGCAGAGCCTCCGGCCGCTACGATGGTTGATTTGGGAAGAGAGTGATGTTAGCGCATGTGGGATTACAAACGTCAAACCTGACTCGCTGATACCCGCGCGGGTGTGTTGTGTGTGTGGGTGCGTGCGTCTGTCTGTCCATCTGTCTGTCTTTGTCTGTGTCTATTTTTTTGCAAAGAAAATCTGTTAAAAAGAAAAAATTAACACAAAAATTTGGTCAATAATTTTTGCTGTCAATAATAAACATCAATGAAACCTTATTGACATTTGAACTTATTTTCTTATTTGCCTGGAAAAATCTTAAAATGCAGATAAAGTTTATACTGTTTTCTCAGAGGTCTCTAAATAGTTAACTTGCTAAACAATGTGTATGGTTGCATATCATTCATCTATAAGTCTCTGTCTCCAAACAGCGTATCACACTCATACAGATAACTCGTCTGATTATGATAAGGTCAATAACGTGTTCCCTCCAAAACCGATACAACTTCTGCACTGACTCGTACTAACTGAGAAAAATGCCAATTTATACCTGTAATTAATCTACTTTGGTCGTTGCTGCAGATAAACTCGTAGGGGCTTACACAGTAAAGATTTTCTATCGAATGAACTTCAACAGACTTCCTCCAGTTCTCACAGATCCAAATAACAATGGTCTGCTTAACCAAAAATGTTTACTGAAGTTTGTCTCCATATTATCGATATTCCTAAACTTAGAACATTTGGTTAACAAAGGGACTCGTCACCTAAGCGCCTTTTACGATCTAATTTTATTAAACATTTTTCGATGAGTAAAATTGTTTTTACGAAATACTCATACGTACAAGTAATGAGGCCACACAGTTAATATATTGCAACGTTACAAGTATTATACACAATTACACAAATACATTACCATGTACTCAACGCAACTATAAAGTGTATTACACCGGCCAGGTCGCAGGATGTTTTTTTCCTCGTTGCGTCAAGTATATGTAGTTGCACAATAATTAAATAATTTTCAAAGAGGAGTGAAATGTTGTTGACATGAAATAATTAATTAAAACCGTTACAAAATAAACATTCTATGATTTATTAATATTAATAGAAAAATATTCAAAATTAGATAAGTCAAATATTCTCTTTTATAAGCTTCACAAATACAATATAACCTGCTATGCTGTTCATAATATATAAAAAAATAAACAACCATATAATCTTGCTAGCTAAACAAACATGTTAAACAAGTTATTTAAATCCTTTTTATTTCAGTGTGTCTGACTTTAACTCAAATTTTAAATAATAATAGCAACTCCTTTACAAACAAAATAATATTAAAACTCAAAAATAAAATTAATTGTTTCTATAAACAAAATAAAAATAATATAACATTTACTTCCAATCTATTATTTATTTCTACTGACACACCCAAATCTTAAAATATAACAAAAGATTAGTATTTCTTTTCTAAATTTTCTTGTTAAATTAAATTCTTTTATTTAACTACTATTTAAATTTAAAACTTTAATTCTTTACTGTTCATACGTAAGTTCTTTTTGAGAGTTCTTTTCACAACAAAAATATAATTGTTTATTCATCACCTGCGTACATCTGCCGTTACCGTTGCGTGTGTATGTGTGTGTCCAGGATCCTGAGAAATTGATTATGATGATGATGATGATTATACTGGTGCTGTATTCTCTGTCTCTACGGGTTGTTGTTTGTGATGCTCCATAGTTCCTCCATACGTCTTGGAGTGTGTGGTAAAGTGTGTGTGTGGTCCTGATCGATCTGCAAACCGGCAGCGTGACGGTGTGAAGATTTCTTGAGTCTGAGACCAACCCAAAATTGCTGGTGGTATTTATACTGGACGGCGATCTGACAGGTCCAGGACTGTTTTCGACCTGTTAGATATTGTCAGTTCGTGCAAAGCGTCCTTTTAATTACAAATCACTTTTTGGTTCATTTTCGCGATTTCGTCAACATAGTCGTAGCATGAGCGATATCATTGTTTGCGTAATTTTTTTCTGGTCACTCACATATACCAAACTTATTAATTATTCTTTAATTACACTACTAGTTAACATTAAATTAGTTAGCGTCTTTATTATTGCACATTTTTGCAATAATTTTATATCACCATACTCGTTAAAAATTCCTTAATGTAGACTAATGGTGTCTTTATAATTAGGGTAAGTCTTTGTTCACAAGTTTAAAACGTATTAATTAGTTTATTTTAATCCGGTTAAAACCTGATTAATGACAAACCAACAATTCGTACGTGTCTCCCCTTCTTTTCGTTCAATACAGGTCGGAACTGGCTTACACACACATACACACAAACGCTGTATTTAACACAACTGAAGCAGGTGTCACTTTCGCAAGGCCACAGTATGTACTCTCCCGCACAAAATTGTTTAAAACTGTTGTTTGTCTATTCTTTTTACACTAATTATTTGCTAAACATACCGCCCTGGGCAAATATGCAAATATATGTATTGTTACAAAATAAAAAGGTGTGTAACAGTAACAGCTGTGTACAACAGCATCGGAAGACTTATCACGCTACGACAACAGTATCGACTGCAATTGTTAAAGAATTTCATATATTCTCTCCCTCCTATGGCACTTAGGTCCATGTAGAACCTTGGGCTACTCAATGATTTTCCTCCATTCTTCTCTGTCCAGAGCCTTACTCCTCCCACTCTCATCTCCCTCAAAAATCCCCTTCCACATCTTCACATCATCTCCTCCTCGGACGTCCTCTCCTCCTTACTCCTCCGGCTTCCTTTCCAATGCCATTTTTGGACCTCGATCACTTCTCGTTCACACCACGTACCCCAACCATCTCAACGTTTGAGCCCTCACTTCAGCAACTATGTCCGCTTCTCCATAAAGGTCTCTTAGCTCACGATTATTTCTTATCCTTTACGACCGCATTCATATCTCTCCGTTCCACACTGGTCCATAAATTCTTCGCAGAATGTTACTCTCGGAAACTCCAAAATTTTTCATATGTTCCAACTTTAGCACCGATCCCTCGCTTGCATGTGTTACTACAAGTCTATTTACGTTAACATATTTTCTTTTTAACATTTTGTGATACATTCCTGGATTGGAATATATTTTTTAATGCGTAGTAGCTTCTTTTTCCTTGCTTTATCTAATCTTTATCTATATACTAATGCTGTATATATTCTTGCTTTGATTTTTTCTCATTATTCTCTGTAATTGTGCTTCCGAAATATTTAAATTCCTTGACCTGCTCAAAACTGTGGTTGCCCATTCTTATTCTTCCTTCTTCTCGTTCCTCATCCCTTGTCATCAAAATATAATTTCATATCTTACTTTAATAAATATCCTAACATAATATTTTCTGTCTCCCCAGATTGCACAGAATACTGAAACACTTTCCAAACCACTGTCCTCCCCAAACGCACTTATTTGACGTTAGAAGCTCAACAATCTGAAACGAGAAAATCTCTGTTGTACAACGTATTTTCCGCCTATCTATGTGCGCCTTCCAATACAAATTTGCTTTCATTACAATACGTTGTCGTTGCCAACCTTGTGTAGCGTAACTATTCATTCTGTATGGTAATAAGTTAGTAAGCGGGAACGTTTAATAGAAGCCGAGGGCAATCGAGATCAGAGGTACAGCTAACCGCATTAACCACGTCAGTAAATATTGATGAGGTGTGTTGATATAAAGGCTTCAGAGTAAGTACGCTGTGACGAACAGCTGATTCGGACATAGCACAGCTGACAGGTAACACATGCGCATAACACGACGGTTAATGAGCTTTGGTCAAATTATTGTACCAGTTTAAATTTACTGGGCTAACATTCTCTAATACAAGCACTACGGGTACACGCGGGGAGTGTAGGAGTGTACAAACCAGTCGAAAGAATGATGACTCAAGTAGAAGTGGTGAAACACAGTTTTAGTTTTCTTCATTATTCGGGCAGTGATTTACATTTCAGTCTCATCATTCTTTAGTGTTGTTATCAATTCAATTTCTCCTCTGCCTTTCTCGAAATTTCTTCTGTCAGTCTTTCCACCCGAAATGTTAAATAATATCTATCCTTGAGCCACTAATACTTGGCACAGTTGGACTGCTATTACAACATTACAACGACAACCACAACATCAACAACAACAACAACAACAACTACTACTACTACTACTACTACTACTACTACTACTACTACTACTACTGCTACTATTACTACTACTACTACTACTACTACTACTACTACTACTACTATTACTACTACTACTACTACTACTACTACTACTAAATTCTACTATTACTACTACTATTCAGTATGATTCCATTTGAAACAAAGAAAGAAAACGCCAAATGCAAAAGTACCCTCCTACATAATCTTAAAGCCGTGATTCAGCGGGAAAAGTCTGAACCGTCTAAACATTATGTGCTAAGTCGCAAAATAACGTAATAACAAACGCGATAGTAGCCTACATATTACTAAATGATTTCTTCCCTAATCATTTGCGATTCATTTTGTCTTGTATCGATTTCTCCGCTAAAAATGTAAAAGTCCTTAGTGGCTAGATCGAGACAAGCCTCTGAATACATCTTTTTAAGTGTACCTTGTACCAAAATATACAAAAGGAGTTAGTTTATATAACCAGTTGTTAAACCAGAAAACATTGTTATTGCCAATGGAAACAACGAAGAGTATGATTGTAACAAAGCAGCTTTCATGGGATACACAGTCAGTTAAAGGGCATGTTTGCGAAACCATACAAGGAAGCAACTACAACCAGTGGCGGATTATCCGCTAGAGTATGCTGCAGCGCCGGGGACCAGGGCTTCAGCTGTCAGAAGGGGCACCATTCAGCTGAACTGATACACAGTTGTTTCGTTTTATTACATATCTAAGCTTGGAGAGTGTCGAGTCTCAAGTTTTTGTAGAAGTTTACTCGAATGATTTTAATAGAATTGAAGCACTTTATGCCACGAGTAAAATTGCAAGAAATAGTTTTTTTTTTTTAAATCGTTCGAATGTATATGATAGATTCCATGATACTACACTTTGTCCGCTCAAAGTATTAAACTGGATTACTGATTGTAAATTGATTGATGTATTTCCGAATATTGCTTATCGTCTGCTTTTTACGATTCCAGTAATTAACTGCGAATCTGAAAAATCATTTTTGTATTAGAACGCATTAAAGATATATTTTGAGTTCAACAATGGGAGATGAGAGACTATCTTCGTTAGAAAAATTAAATATTGAACGCGGGATACTTGAATCGCTCGATTTAGAAGAAATTGTGCTAGACTCCGTTAAGGCAAAATCAAGAAAAAAGTGTACTATTAATATTTTCTATGCTTAAGTACTACTATGCTCATTGTAATCGCTATTTAGCTAAATATTTGTTGTAATTTGAGTGTTTTAATTACACTCAGTATAATATTCTGAACTTTCGAAATTGTGTATGCCATTTATCAATGTAAATAATGGATAAAAGGTTGAATTTTGAATCGGGGAAGGGGCACCAGTCTTATGGCAGCATAGGGCACCATGCGCTTCTAATCCGACCTGACTACAACTTGTGTCGATCCAGTTAAGAAGGATATACATTTTTTTACACTGACTTCTAGTGAAAAATTTGTTATGCACATACATCATAATAACTCAGTTTTAAGCTTACAAAAATAATAGTAGGTTTACCTGAAAAACTCGTACCCTAAGTGAGAAAAGTTTGGTAAATTTTATTTCAGCTGAGACAATTTACAAACTATAAAAGTTTATATTGTTTTTATAATCAGTATAGAATAAAAACTTCCACATGAGGGGTGTGACGGTTTGCTTTTATGAAATTTGTTTGGTGACAGTTTGTAAAGTGAAACTTTTGGGTAAAATTTAATCCATGTATACGTACACAAAAATCACGATTACATCGAGGGGCATCAGCTGTGTGCCGACTATATTTAAATATCCAGTGGTGTCTCATGGCCAGTCGTATCTGAACTCGTACGTTGAATTTTGGGTGCTTCGCCTCTAAACAATGCCGTTTATGGCCAATGAAACATCTCATAACCTTTTGGATGGAATTTGGCTCTGGGTGAAGGATTCGTGGTATTAACCAAGTAACACTGGGAAAAGAGACCGGGGACGCTGTGTTGGAAGGTTTTCATGAAGAGAGAGAGGGAGGAGAGGGAGTGAGGGAGAGTGGAAGAGTGTGAACGAGAAAGAGAGAGAGAGAGAGAGAGAGAGAGAGAGAGAGAGTGAGAGAGAGAGCGATAGGGGTAGGAGGGGAGAGAGTAGTGATGACGTTTATAGTGAACAAAAATATTGTGGCTATATGAAAAAAAATGTGGGAAACTTTCAACATAGGAATATATCAGTGGTTGCGAAAATTAATTGTGTACTATAGCTACACAAAAAGTAAGAAAAAGTTGATGAGAAGTGGCAAGGGAAAGACAAAAGAATTTTAAACAGAAAGCAACCAGACGACTTTACAATATAAACACTCACCATCTCCGGATTAAGTTGCAAGAAGTTAACCAGTTAGGGAAGAAGCAGGAAACCTTACAAAATTTCCAAGAACAACTGGGCTCGATCTACATCAACGTTTTACTACTGTCTTGCTATGCAAAAGCGCAATATCTGGAGAAACATAATCTGAGAAAGACGATCTTATGGCTATACAGTGTTAAGCACTTTTCCCCAGCCATTTATATTTCCACGCACTGCACTTTCGTAATCACTTGTTCAAGCAAGTGGTCTTTAGCCTTGCTGTAAATAGCCTAATTTAATTGCTCTTAAAATTCTCCAGCTAGTTTCTAAGTATGTTATAGATACCAGACAAACAATAAAGTAGGGCGCTATCAGCGGGCATAGCTCACGATAGCTGCGGATTTCTCGGAACAGTTCAAAACAGCTTATTAGCAAGATGAGAACGATTGGTGATTACGATTCTAAATAGCCAAGTTTTCACGGAAACAATGGGATTAGCCCCAGACATAGCTCACGCTTATCATTTTGAACTGAGTTATTACGGACTCGGTTATTCTGAATGAACTACAAATGATATCTGTTCTGAAATAGCCGCTGTGGAGAATTGCCTTAACATTGGCTATACTTTCTGGGTGTCAGTTTCTGTTACCAATGTCAGAGTCAGTCTCGTAAATCATAAAACTGGAAACAAATTAACGTCAACGAATGTGAACGTTATTATACGCGTGGCTTCGGTTTTGTTGTAATTTTCTCCAGCGAAGGCTTTGTCACACGCCTTCGTTAGCAGACCCTATGATGGTTTGTTTCCATTTTTTCATGCAAATTTCAACAGGCACCGCATAAATTAACCCTCATGCAAAGTGGCAGCCCGTGAAGAAGCCGCTTTCGTGTTAACAAACTGACGGGTTTTCACGGGTTGTCTGTTCGAATCGTGTAAGCCGTGAGACTCGCGGCCGTGTAAACAAAATCATTACAATACACAGTACTAGATTCGGTCGTACAGTTTCTTATCACCGTGTTTATATGGTGTCGTGTATGTTCTGTGATCAGTGGGTTTTGTCAACTTAAGCTGTGTTTGCTTTCTAGAGATGGAAATCATTGGTGGAAGCTGCGATGCGGTGTATGAATGAAGCGACTGTATTGCTGCAACATTCCATGAATATTGGCGGACAGATTGATAGAGTGCAAGCACATATACAGACTAATAGACACGTAATTGCTACGTGTTTGACTTCGACCGAAGTACAGCTGAATGCAGAACAAACGCAAACATTAGTTCCAAATATTCAGAGTCGGTTACGGTCTTCCGATAATCGGTTGCTTGTCGTCTGGCGACCCGTCTGTTTTCACCTTTTACTTTTTCCTAAAGTAAACAGCACTATAACGTGTTTTTGCGAAGAATAATTAGTTATATTGGTAGTATAAAGCACACAATTTGACCACTCGTCAGGTGTGATTAGTGGTTTCTGCTTCGTTGGTCAGTGTTCAACCATTCCATCTGTTGTCGGAGGACCTTCTTTGTTTCCAAGTAGCGATGCTCCTAACATTTTTCTGTACTCGTCTCTCGTTTTACAGAAGATACTGAAATACACTCCTTCCACTACACTCAAACATAAATGTTATAACGTCTTCCGCATGCTTAGGATGATAGTTTAGCGCATTAAATACAAAACTGGAAGTAGGTTTACAATTTTTATCGCTGAGCAGATTAGCATTGAAATCATAACATGTAATAGACGACTCGGTCTGATTAAAATTACTAAATTACACGCAGAATAAAAATTGATGATTCATACACACAAAAATTAATTTAATATAACACGAGGGGCAGCAATTGTGCCGTAAAGTACCCGTAAACAACTCAAAACCGGTGGAGCAAAGTCACCGTAAAGTACTTAAAAACTAAAGAGAAGAATATCTATAATTTTTAACACAAGTTATTTAAACTTAAAAAATAAAATGTTTCGTAAAACATAATGCAGTGCATGCACAGTCTGTATATATTCTGGTTCAACTAACAAAGGTCGTGCATGCGAAAGGGAACGAGAGTGACCGAAATTCCCCGAGATTCGCTGAAGCCAGCGATGATCTGACTCGTGGTCGATGTATACAGTCGTGTAGATATGTGCGTTGATATACCCGGGAAAGATATATTTACGTAATGCGGAACGTTCTACAAGTTTATCGAATGTTCCAGTGGAATCCAGCTGTAATGTGTGTGTGTGTGTGTGTGTGTGTGTGTGTGCGTACATAATGCTGCTACTTTGCGGTGAAACACAATTACGCGTCAACTATCGGCTCAATACCAGATCATACCGGTCCGCGCGTGCTTTGTTCAAGGCCGCAAAGAATTACGTTCTAGTGTTTTCTAGTAAACCCCTGTTAGCGAATATTTTGGAACCTCAGCGGGGTATAAATACAAGCACTCAGCGACGCTCAGTTCAGTTATTATTGGGCGATTACACCGTGAGTTTGAGTTGCGAATAATTACAGTGCGGTTCGAAGTATTGTGGCGGAGTGTTGCGTGTTTTATAATTGTGCGGTACGATTGTAATACAATTGTGTTTTATATCAGTTGACATTTTTTTATTGCGTGTGAACAATTTTTATTTGATTTGTTGTAAGAGATTACCTTGTTGATTAAAACTGCTTAAATGTGATAATTAAAGCTGGTGATTAGCGACGTAATTGGTGTCTTGTATTTTGTTTTCTACTGTACCATACGACGATGAGTAGACCGTCGTAACGATATCAACACAAATACAAATATACGCATAACCCTTGCCATACAACGTAAACATTTAATACCTATTGATGTTACTTTCCAACAAGTTATTCAACCGTAGACTTGTGTAGTAGTAAATTTCAAAAACTGCCGTTTAAATGTCTCCAAGTTTATTGATATTAATTTCATGAATACAAAACATTTGACCGGTTATATAATGCTGCATCCTGTGGCATCCTCACTGGTGAAGGCGAAACACAGGGACCTCGGTTGTCAGCTTTTACTGCCCACTAAGGGCGCCGCATTAGCTGTAGACAATACCTTTGGTTCACAACAATGCCATTAATAAAAATCATCTTGTTATTTCAACTAATTTCTTTCAAGTAAACAGTTAATATTAAGGCCATTCACCTTGAAAATACTTTGAAATTAGCGTGACTGTGACTGTAGAAATAAAACGTTATACAACAAACCTTGATTAACAAGGTTGATCATTTATTATTTATTTAGATTATTTTATGTAAATCCAACATTAAGATACTAATTGTTATCGGATACTTAATACTTCAACGATAGTTACCCTTTATGTAAATAGTAATTACCTTTATAATTGGGGAATGCATTACAGTTATATATTCCCGTTTCTGCGTAGTTTTTACTCGTTTTTGTAAGGTAAAAACTATCTGTGATGCACTGAGAATTCTCCATTGTCTCAACAGGCGCATGAAGCTTTCCTTAGACTGCTCCTCTACGCGGAATTTGTCTAATTAGCATTTGGCTCTTGAGATTTCGAAGCCCCTTACCTCTCTTCTTGATAGCATTTCCTTGTTGTGACCTTGTACCGTTTCTTTAAAATCTCGATCTCATCTAACGTCAGGTTATAACCCAACCGCTTCAGTCTGTAACTAAGAAGTAGGGTCAAAACTCGCATTAGTTGCATATCACGTGATACTCTGTAATCTTCTTTGAAAACGTCCTGTCGAATCTACTGAGTAGACGTCCACTTATCGAGGACTTAGCTGATTTGACTTAGCTGCTTGAATTCTCCCAGGACGCTATGTTTCCATAGGCAGTTAGGCGTGCGTTACATTGATGTCCTTCTACAGATACTTCACAATCATATTATCATCAACGTGATTCAGCTACTTTGGTCTCTAGTACTCCAATGTAACGTATAAAGTTGCGTCCACGTTTTGTTGTCGTCGCAAGATTTACGTTTTGCATTGACTACAGAGTTCGACGGAAATATTTTCGCTGCAAAATGAACGCAGAGAAATGAACGCAGAGAAATGAACGCAAATTTTACGTTATGCACTGTGCGTGTTGAATCGGTTTGTAACGAGTCGTGTTGACTCTAGAAAGTACTGAATACCGGTTCCGGATAAAGCCTAACCAAAGCTTGGGGCGGTACTTTTAAGGGTAATGGGGCGGGGTTTTTCGTTTTTAGGCCCCAGCTACGTTTTCTATATATGGGTAAATATTTCATAATTTATAAGTAATACGTAATTAAATCTTTAAGTCACTGTTCATAGAGTTTAATGACACAGTAAAAGAAAACTTTAAAACGAAAAATCCAAGCTTTATTCACTTACAGTTAAGTTACAGTTTTACTTCTATGAACAGATGGCCACGTTTTTCAGTTTTTCCTCACTTAGGACAGTTGACATTTTTTTACATAAGGCCACAGGCACGCCAACTGACAAAAATTACCGTAGAATGAGATAAACATTGGAAATGGGTTCAGTGAATTCAGCCTTGACAATAAACTGAATAACTTCCTCAGCTCTCCACGTATCTGCTGCGTCTGTGATGCTATTAGAAGCGCTACATGACCATTTAAATCTTTTACATACATTTCCATCACTTGTTTCTTATCAAAGTCACCATACAGGCCAATAAGGTTCAGCTTTTCTCCTGCTGATTCTAAATCATTGTCAGAAGCTGCCGTCAAGAATTTCGATTGAACGATGTTAAGTCGATTCGGGGAATCGTTTCAGACATTTCAAACTACGGCGTACGAGCGAATTCGAAATCGTTTCTCGTTAAGAGTAACCCACTTCCTAGGTCAAATAAAACCAAAACGTTTTAATCATAAGGCACAAACTTGAGATAAAGGACTCTAGTTAAACTTTGTTGGAACTAATATGGCGTCCCAAAGTTGAAAGGAGAGGAATGGATCATCCCATCGTACTTCCTTTGTTCGCTACTGCAGTACATAATGTTTTTAACTTTTACTCTGAGCTACACATTTTCGAATGTGTTTGCTAGCGGCTTTAGTTAAGTTACGGATTATCAACAGTGAATTTGAATAAGGAATATATTTTACTGTCAATATAAGAATACCAGAATCATAGACTGCAAAGTGATTCAAACAAAAATAAGAAGCAATATTCTTGGTACGAAATTGGTAAAATGTTGGAAGACGGAAAATTTTTTGCAAGCCTTTTGATACTTTTGGGTGAGAAAAATCAAAAAGGAAGGAAGGCTATACAAATGTTCATCAAAAGGAAACGTATTTATTAACCTGCCATTACGACGTTTTATCCAATAACGCCTTGATATTTCAGCTTCTACCATTTTTTTCTAAATTAAATTGTTCATAATAATAAGTGCACCCTATTTCTTCTTCGTTAATAAGTCATGATTTTGTATTTTGTTAGTTAAATCAGTTTTATTAGTTACTTATTATTAATAATTTTAAAAAGCCATTTGTCTGATTTTAATTTTAATTATGTTATCTTTAATTAACAAAATCTATTTGTTAGTTATTTAATAAAATTGTCCACACCATAACTGCGTTGTGGCGGGTAAATCTCTTTGATGTATGTGAAGAATCGCAACGAATGGATCGCGTGCACTGAATGCGCCGAAACTTTTGCGGCGTACACGAAAATCCCACATATTACATCGCAGAATGCAACACACAACAAATTTTTACTAATTTGGTACCAGAGTAAGATGAAAATCTCAAAAATTGCACATAATTCTCTCTTCTTCCCTAGCACGTGTTATCCTATAACTTTCCTTTCCATTGTTTGCCGCATACTAAAGATCTGGTCTATAGTACTTCTTCCTGGTCGGAAACCCCATTGGTTTTCTTTTATTACCTCTTCTGCGTAAGGACTCAGCCGCTTCACCAATATAGAAGATAAAACTTTGTAAGCTGCAAAATTTTGTAAGCTGCATTCGACAATGTGATATGTGATACCTCTGTAGTTATTACACTCCTGCTTATTCCCTTTCTTGTAAATAAGGGATATTAATCGTTTTACATTAAAACGTTTTACCTATAGTATCATAGCTTAGCTGATTAGAGCCTTATAAATTCTAAGTTTCGCTGTGTAGCTGATTAATTTACTCTTTGACGATTTATTCAAACCAAAGTAGGCTATATTAGAAATTTTAAGTTTGTTCCTGACATATTTTTAAGGGCGCAATAAATCCCACATTTGACGGTACCTTGCTAGGAGGTTTTTTCTTGTAGGATCGATTTCATAAAGACAAAGAACGTTTAGTTTTACGACGTCTTTTAGTGTTCGGTAAATGTTGTTAAAATATGAGCATTACAGCTCATAAACACGTTTTACTTGCCGCTTCGGGTAATAAAATGTCATCAGTGTTGTGGGAAACCGCTAATGGTTAACCAGTCTAGTATTTTACGTCTCCTTTCATCTGAAAGTAATTGGATTATATAACTGTGTGTTTGCGTAAAATACAAGTTTATTGTTCCTAAGTCTTCATTGTACTGTTCATTATGATTGACTTCGTTGCCCTGGGTAATAGCGTTAGTACTTCGCAGCCGCGTGTCTTGGCTATTTTCCCACACAGTCTCCTTCTCACCAGCATGCTATTCTACTGCTCTCCTTATTACCACCATCCATTATTCATGTGACGCTTAATTATTAAAATTAATTTTTTAAAAAAATCTTGTAAGTTTTGTAAGAGCCTAATACGCGCTTTATCCAGATCGTAGGCTATGCATACGATATATTAATATTATGGCAAGTTTCCAAGGAAGAGCAAAAGAGACTTTCCAGGAACTCAAAGGTGAAGCAGAAGAGATAGGATTACAGGTGATTGCGGTCAAAACAAAGGTAATGATTACCACTCGAAGGAAAACCAGGAAACCTGAACAGTTTGAAATCGAACCATTAAACCTGGAAATTGTTAATCGGTTTAAATATTTGGGGTGTTGGATTGCAGAAGATAATGAAGAAATAAATGAAATAAGGGAAAGGATACAGGCCGCAAATAGAGCGGATGCTTGGTTAACAACTATATTCAAGACAAGGAACATCCACCGTCAGTCCAAGGTCACATTATATACAGTTATGATTAGACCGGTGATAACATATGGCAGCGAGACTTGGACTCTTAATAAACGAGCCGCTAACATAGTCAATACCTTTGAAAGGAGAATTTTGAGGGGAGTATATGGACCAATCCAAGTCAATGGGATATGGAGAATTCATCACAATGAGGAACTATACAAGACAATGATCTGGCCACTACCATCCTACTGCATAGATTGCAATGGGCAGGACACATCATTAGGATGGAAGGCAACCGAATACCTAGAAAGGTACTATTTAGTCAAATCGAGGGTAGAAGGCCTGTGGGAAGATCCAAGCATCGCTGGATTGACCCAGTGGCGAGGGATGCTGATACTTTACTTAAAATAAAACGATGGACATCAATCGCCAAGTACAGGGAAAAACGGAATCGGGTGATTATGGCGACTAAGGTTCGACTCCGAACTGTGACACTATAGAAGAAGAAGAAGGATACGCGCTTTATAAACCAATGGTTCTTAACTGGTGTGCCGCGAAATTTCCGAGTCTTTGTGAAGTTGCTGTAAAAGTAATTAATATACTTTTACTCAATATTTATTTTAAAAATATTTAAGAGCTTATTTTATTTTACACGGGAGTTATAGGCTTACAATATAACTTACAATAAAATATTTGAGGTATTAATGATAAACATGAGCTTGTCGTTTCTTACACAAAGTTCAATTCGTGGTGGAATTGAAGATAAGCACACACATATTTCCTGTTCAACTGAGAGAAGTCTCTTGCGTTTCTTGTGTTTGTTAGTGCCAAAAAGCCAAGATCGCACAATTAGGTGGTAGAAAACTGCTTCCACTGCTATTACTGAGTATCTTTATTCTCTAACACCCAAAACTAGAAAAATGGTGGCTCACCATAATAATACGAAATATTATTTCAGTTGAATTGTTCCTACTGACAATTCAGTTGAATTGACTCCGCCTGACTGATGTTCTTTCTTCAGATGGAGGTCGGTGGCGAATTCTGGCGACACGTCATAAGGATTGCGCACTCAGTCATGGCGATAGTGATGGAGGGAAAAATTGTTGCCAGTTGGTAAGTTAGTGTGCCGAGGGATCTCACTGCAAAGGAAAAAACTCATGAGAACCACTTAGCTATCTAAAAGTTCACATGAAGAAACATTTTAAACACTTGTTTCTTCCACGAATACAGTTTATATTAGACAAGAGGAACGTTTCCAAACTCGATGTATCAGCTCACCTTTTTGTTACATGTACCCAACTTTCATACTCTATTTATTCTCTCTGTGGCAAGACAGTTCTTTATTGAGTTATAACCTTTCTTAAATTTATTCATTTGTGCGAGTAACCTCTCTCTTCTAATATTTTGATTAGGTTACGATGGGTTGGGTTAGGTTAGTTTAAGGTAGGTTAGGTTTACATATTTTAAATGGAATTCTGTTAATAATTGCAATTCTGTTGGGAATGAACAGAAGTGTAATTGTAATTTCTGTATTATTATATTAACATTAAAATGTTAGTAATGATCGGCACCACCTTACGACAGTATAGCCCAGATAAATTTGGTTGGCCGCAACAGTGTATCTCTATTGTTACGACGGTCTACTTGATCGTCGTAGGTACAGTGGAAAACAAAATACGATACACCAATTAAGTCACTAATCAACAGTTTTAGTTAAACAGTTCGTAATTAACAACACAGTCTCTTCCAACAAAGCAAATAAAAATTGTTCACACGCAATAAAATGTCAACTAATATTAAAACACAATTGTATTACAATATACCGCCCGATTATAAAACACAGCATTTCACTAATAACCACTTGAACGCACACAGTAATATCGCCCGATAATCACTCGAACCGCACGTAATATATCGCAACTATAACTGAACACAAATATAAGGCCGCTGACGCCTTGTATTTATACAACGCTCACAGACCAGAATATTCCAAAATGCGCGTTAGAGCCAGTGTGTACGACGTAATTAATTGCGGCCTTGACACAGTCCGCGCGGCTGGCGACTCCCAGAAAAGTCTCGCGAATGCGTCGAGAATCACGAACGTCACAGATTCCGCTGGATTCAACTGGAACATTCGATAAACACGTAGATTGTTCTGTGATGTCGTAACACTTCCTCCTACTTAAGCCTGTTCGTCCCGAACTGGCAAACTGTCTCTGAAGTAATACTCGACCAGGCGATCTAGGTGGACGTCCTTTCGAAAAATAGTTCTCCGGTTCTTCGAATTCAGTCTCGTGTGATCCGAACATCAAGTTCCCAGGAAGGCGAGTCTTCCACTCAACCGGTTGCTGACTAAGTCAGGGCACACAATGGACACTGTTGCGCCCGTGTCAACTGTAAATGATGTTAGTTTACCTTCCGCAAATCCATTAACAATCAAGTTTCCACTGGTCTTATGGAGTGTGGAAACTGTTTGCTGTTCTGGGCCTTTACTTCTCCAATTGGTGCGATCACTCTCTTCTCTCAGTATCTTCTTCTCCCAACAGTCTACCTGTAGATGACCACGTTTTCCACAGTTGTAACACTTCGGTCTCCTGTCTTTATCCCATCGTTCAAATCGTTGCGACTCTCTTGTACTTCGGAATTGTTTGTCCGACAACATTGTTTTTCTGCACCCATCGTAACGGCAATATGATACAAGGTTCTTCTGACTGCAATGTGATGGCACAAACCCATTAATGTAGCGGGACGCTGACTTGGCAGCTTCAACTCTAGGGCGTGAACAAGAGCTTCTGAGCTACGATACTTACGTCAAACTCTTGAAGGCTCTCCCATGAATGCTGTCGCCTTGCTCTCAACTGTGCGCAGTACACATCTCGCAAATATTTATCACCATACCGTAATTCTAGAGCTTTTATCAACTCGGCATAGGCGTTCTGGTTGTCAGGTGCGACTTTCTGTAGTAGTTCTGCCGCAGGTCCTTTTAATGAGAGAACGAGTGAAACTGCCTTGTCTTTCTCCGTCCAATTATTTGCGCATGCAGCAGCTTCAAATTGGAGGAGGTACGTTAACCAGTGACTGCTTCCGTCAAAGGTTGGAGCTTTGACATGAACTGTCCCTACTGTAGGCAAAGTGACTTTCTCTATTGACTTATTTCCTGTGTCCTTTTCTGTCTTTATCATTGGTACAGTCTGTTCAGAAATTTGTTTTCGTTGTATCTTTATGAAGTGCTCAATTTCAATTTTAATTTGTTGTCTTATGTTTGCCATTGAGTTTTCTACTGCAGATATTTTTGTTGGCATAGCTTCTTCCACAGTCAAGACAGATGTTTCTACTTCAGCTATTTTATTTGCCATGGATTCTTCTACGTCAGATATTCTGGTAACCTGATTATTAAGCTCACCTCGTAATTCACCTACGTCACCACGTAGGGGACCCAATTCTACGGTAGTATGTTCTTGAATCTGCTTTTGCTCATGAATTAACGCTTTGGTGTCACCTGCTTCACGTTTACGTTCCTCTGCTTCCTGCTTACGTCGTTCCTCTGTTTCTTCCCTTTCTTGTCTGCGCTCCTCATCCTGTCGTTTTTCTGCTTCTTCTCTTTCTTGTCTTCGTTCTTCTTTTTGTCGTCTTTCTGCTTCTTCCGCCTCCTGTCGGCGTCGTTCCTCTGTCTGCAACAGCAGCGCCTGGAAATTTTCCATCAACTGAGTGGCATCCAATATTTACCGATTCATTACGAATTATCTCGTCTTGTACAAAGTGTCCACTGTTTCCATTGTTAACCGTTCTATCGCAGTTCTGACACCACTGTTACGACGGTCTACTTCATCGTCGTAGGTACAGTGGAAAACAAAATACAAGACACCAATTAAGTCACTAATCACCAGCTTTAATTTTCACAGTTAAACAGTTCATAATTAACAACACAGTCTCTTCCAACAAAGCAAATAAAAATTGTTCACACGCAATAAAATGTCAACTAATATTAAAACACAATTGTATTACAATATACCGCCCGATTATAAGATACAGCACACTTATAACCACTTGAACTCACTCAGTAATATCGCCTGATAATCACTCGAACCGCACGTAATATATCGCAACTATAACTGAACATAAATATAAGGCCGCTGACGCCTTGTATTTATACAACGCTTACAGACCAGAATATTCCAAAATGCGCGTTAGAGCCAGTGTGTACGACGTAATTAATTGCGGCTTTTGACACAGTCCGCGCGGCTGGCGTCTTCCAGAAAAGTCTCGCGAATGCATCGAGAATCACGCACTCCACACAGATTCCACTGGATTCAACTGGAACATTCGATAAACACGTAGATTGTTCTGTGATGTCGTAACACTATCTTCACACGCCTTTGATAGACGCTGTTGTGTGTAGCTGATATTACCGATGTCTTCGATCGCAATTGACCTGGTTCTAATTTTCACCGCGGTCCCAACATCCGCCTCCATTCTATACATCTCTATATTTGATACATACAAATATTTAGTTGTTACAGTGGATAGACAAATCACATGGAAAACTCGCATAAATAATATAAGATAAAAAGTAGTTAGCTTTTTATTTCTTAAAAAATGTGTGTGCAACCATAGTATTGTTAAAAATATTTATTTATCTTAGCGCATTCAAGTTTAACAATTAGTACACTGTATTTCAAAATTACCACATGAAATTGGATGTTGGGACGGTATGTACTTTTCATATTTGAGTTCCTCTGTTAATTTTAGAGAAACGCATTCGAACTCTGCTAGGAAAAACGTAAGTCATAATTCTTTTTTTACAGAGAAATTGAATATTTACCTTTAAGACATTTTTGTGTATATAAGGCACTTAAAATATATTGTAATACAACTAGAGATTATGGAAAAATGAACATTTGGCAATAAAGGTGTAAAAATAAATCTCTTTTAATACCCTTAGCTGAAGAGAAAAAGTATAGTAAATCTATTTTATGTTTTGTAACCTAGATTCCTATAATCGTTTAACTACTGTCAGTAAAAATAAAAAAAAAAACAATGTTTCATAAATACCTGAAACCTTTGATAAAGTCACTGGAATGCCTTTATCATTCCTAATACCGTTAAAAAATATAATTAAACCATACAGAATATTATCATTAATAGAAGGAAATTTAATTTGCGTTTTCATTTCGTTTGCAAAGAGTATGTACAGGTTAGTTGTGATGTGCAAGTGTACAAGATTTATTTATTACTAAAAATTATCGTAACTTCCAAATATTATATTAATCATTTTCTATTGCTAATAATTTATATTAAATGTAATCTTCGATGAAAATTAAGGTTAATTTTATAATTATTATAATAATATTATTAATACATTATTATTATTATTATGCATTAACTGCCATTTGATGCTTTCTGGTTTTATTTCTGCCGCTGCCCCCCCCCCCAACGTGTTTGCGGTCTTCCCTCATTGGTACCCTCATCTTGGAATTCATTCTATATACCCTGCCTACCTGAGACTGCATCCTGTCAAAGTTCACCACACTGTGGTTATTTTACAACTACTTCAGTTCGTGGTCGACGCGTTTCTCCAGATATCGTTTCGTTTGTCCGGGCCATACATCTGGCATAGCATCTTTAAAAACTTCAGACATATTCTGCGTCCTTCGTGTCAGCGTCTAAGTTTCGTATCCATAGTTAGTAGTATCCATAGGTTTGCACTGCGCTGTTTGGACACAGTATGCATGAAGTTCCCGGTTTCCTTTCACCAGCCTGTCCTTATTTCCTGGATGATATAATTGTCATCATTCCCTAGATGTACACCCTTTGTCTTACTGCCTGCTGTTACACTTCCTCATTTCTATCTCTTGTCTTCATTGCCATTGCCTTCGTTTTTCCTACATTTATTCCACCCCTACTTTCCCCAGTTTGCTTCTTCTTTATGATCCTACACCCCTGTAACTGTTCCCAGGTTTCGTTCCACCATAATGATGTCTTCATCATTTGCTGCTATCTGATTTTCT
Organism: Magicicada septendecula; assembly: GCA_034769895.1. Taxonomy (NCBI): domain Eukaryota; kingdom Metazoa; phylum Arthropoda; class Insecta; order Hemiptera; family Cicadidae; genus Magicicada; species Magicicada septendecula. The sequence continues at coordinate 81,548,011 of CM068376.1, forward strand.
TTAAACATAATTGTGCCTTTCTGATCAATGCTGATATTTCTTATGAGTTTTTATAGCACTGTATTAAGAGTAGTCCGTCTACTTGTCTAATCCGCTGATCTAATGCAAACTGACTTAATGTTCTTTATCGGATCTAACTTTTATAGCTCTGAACATAACGCACACTAGAACTTTGTTCCTATAAACCGCTTTTTTTATATACTTGAGTAGAAATGTATAAAACAAAAACGAAATTGCGAACATTCAGACAGAATCCCTTTTAGTTGTGATGTGCAACTGTACGAGATTTCAGAATTATTACTGTCGCACACCACTATAGAAAAATTATTCCGATTAGCGCTTCAAGCTTTACAGCTCATCGTCTGTGAAGCTTGAAAGCGCTAATCGGAATAATTTTTCTATAGTTGTGTGCAACATTAATAATTCTGATTGTGATTATAACCACTAACATAACTTTCTTCATTAAACTTCTGATAAGATGTACAAGATTTGTTTATTACTAAAAGTTATTATAACTATCTAATATTATATTAATCATTTTCTATTGCTAATAATTTATATTAAATGTAATCTTCGATGAAAATTAAGGTTAAAAAGGGTCGACATTACATTACACAACATTACAATAAACGACACAGAAAGTGTATTTAAAGAAACCACGGAAGACAATACTTATGCAGCAATGTGTTGAAATGTACATCGGTACAGATAAATAGACTTAACGACTAGAAAGCCACGGGCGACAGGGAAAATCCGATGCCTTGGCCGAATTAACCGAGAAACGTTCTAATAAGAACAATGCCCGTCTTCGATATGCCAAAGCTGTGCTGGCCAACGTCATTGTTTCAGTCATTTGACGACAAATATTTTAAAAAATACAGCGCAACACGAATCTAGGCCAAAATTTTTTTCTGACCATTTCAGAACCGGAAATTGAGTTTAAAATTATGTCCCATCGTAGTTAGATTATGATTGTTGGATGTTCATGTAAAAGTAACTATACTGTTGCCTTGCACAGAGTGATTCGTCAGACTTTAAAAAAAATTGTTCTTTTAACTTGACATACCCTACTAGTAGCGACAAAATTAAAATATATGATATATATACACGAACAACCGGTGATACGTCGAAGATATCGTCTCAGAAAAGAGAAAAAAACAGAACCCAAGGGATGCTGAACGTGTAAGACAAATGAGCTAAATAATTACTTACAAATTACACTAAAACTAATGTAGTGGTGCGTACAAGAAAATACGTGGCAATAAGGAAAAAAAAAGAATTGAACAACTTTATAAATATGCATGTGTGTGGGGGAGATTTCGGGATGTTTCATCAGTTTTGTCCTGCCACCTTAAGACTGCTGACTCCTCCAATATTCCTCACTGATAGAAGTACGCACATGAACAGCGTGTAAACTACATGCTACTCACTGCTAACATATTTATTAGAACAAAATTGCTTGATAATTTGTAACTAGTTGCAATATAAATAAATTTTAAATAATCCTCGCTGTTGTCTTACATAAGTGATACTGAGTTTACGTAATGATCACAGACCACGACATTTAAGGAAGCTAACTTGAATAAAATACCAAAAAATTTAAATCAGCTACGGATACACAAATAATAATAATACCCTTTCTGTTTCTTTAAAGAAATACAATGAACGGATAAGACGGTAGAAAAGATAATAACAAGACTGAAATCAGATTTCTCATAACACAGGAAGAGGCAAAAAAGCGGCAGACAAAATATTCGCTGGAACACAAAAGAGGCTGAGAAAGACCAAAGATGATGTGGACACAGGACTGCAGGAACACGCTGGATGTAAATGGACGAATAAGGCACACGATGGAGAAATAAGGAAACGTTAAACAGAGATCTATGTCTGACGATGGTTGAAATAAAGCAGGTTTGGTGCGGCTTAAATGAAGGAATGTCTCCTTTTGGTACCAGAGACAGAGGCGCCTCTTGGCGTTCACAAGCATCTGGATCCCGTCTCCAACAAAACCGATATCCAGCCTTATGTTAGCCTCTAAGCCCCTTCCGTCTTCTAGGGTAGTAATCGCCAGCCAATCCCTAAGCTACTTACTCAACTCGAAACTATGTGTCGAGCTACTTAGGCTAAGCTAAAGTCTGTGCGATGATATATATTTCAATAAAAACTTAATCTTACGTTTTAAGGAAAAGTCAAACGTAAAACACAGTACTCAACGGAAAACATTTTTCCTGAAAGTAAAAATACAGAAAAAATTAATTTAGAAATTTAGTTCCTTTATTTGTTCTAATTTTTTTAATTTGTCAGGCAATGTAGGCCTATTGTTGTTGTCTGCTGTATTTTACGTTAAATTTTTTGAAAAAGCATAAAACTCCTGCTTTCTTTTTACAAAGATGATGACTGATGTTTATAAATATTTATACACAACTGTTTACAACACTGAACGAAAAATTGTTGGAAACATGTGGTTGGGAAGCAAATGTATTCCGTTTCTAGAACAACAGCTGAAACATCGTTTAGTTAACTTGCAATGAGGGTATGGCACTCACTGTAATCAACAATTGTATTATATTAGGTGTACACTTAGTCACCGCCATTCGAATACAGATATCTGCCAGTCTGTTTCTGTGGCTGTACTTGCTTTTTAGTATCTTAGTAGTCGAGAAAGTAGCCTCACATAGGTTCGGAGAGGTGAACAATGACCTTGTTAACAGCTATAGCCTCCGTATCTTGCGATGATTGTGCGGTGTAGATAGTATTTCGCGAAAATATCCCTGCGAGCTATTTGCGTGAAGGTAAATTGTCACACCGTTTCAAGAACCTAGAGCTATTGGTGCTTTGCCACACCGACCAAGCAAGTAGAAAGAGGGTTAGTCGCAAAGGAAGGTTTTGAGTAAATTGCCACACCACGACCGCGCAGGAAGACAACAGACTTTGGACTGCGGGTATGTGTTGTTTGCTTTATACTAAAGTTACATGCCGTTCAAAATAGTTGTCACCTGATTTAGTTTCAGATATTACAATAACTCTATACTTTCTGTTTAATGTCTCGCATACATTTTCACAAAGTATCAATAGCTGATAGTGCCATACTACTCCACGCGAAAACGTATAAAATCTGCGTTTTAAACTGCGAAGTATTTTAAAAGGTCATTGTTGTTTGTGTAGTAGGTTTTACACTACGGTTAAGATTGTAAGGGTGTTTTATCAAAGTAAAAATATTATTGAAACTATTTTTCAATAACTTAAACACAGCCACAGTCAGACTAAGTAATATTCCTGAAAAAATAGTAATGGATGTTAAACACAGTGGCGTAACTAGAACTTGTTCCTGTTGGGGGGGGGAGTCAGAGGAGGCACAAGACTAGCTTCAAGGTTGGATCCTCATATTTTTCTCACGGAAAATTAGAAATTCAGGATTCCTACCATACAATTTTATAAATATTCGATTATAATTAATTTCTGTACACACACAAAGTGTTATTTTCCGTTGTATGATTAAAGTTATCCGGGCTGTTTGGCCGTGGTACACGGTTTATTGCCAAGCCAAACGTTTCAACAGCTCCAATGGCTGCCATCATCAGTGGAATTTTTTAAGAAATCCTGAACGTAGGGTGTTCACGTCTGGCACACAGTACTGTGGTAAAGGCTCACGTCAGGCACACAGTACTGTGGTAAAGGCTCACGTCAGGCACACAGTACTGTGGTAAAGGTTCACGTCAGGCACACAGTACTGTGGTAAATGTTCACGTCAGGCACACAGTACTGTGGTAAAGGCTCACGTCAGGCACACAGTACTCTGGTAAAGGCTCACGTCAGGCACACAGTACTGTGGTAAAGGCTCACGTCAGGAACACAGTACTGTGGTAAAGGCTCACGTCAGGCACACAGTACTGTGGTAAAGGCTCACGTCAGGCACACAGTACTGTGGTAAAGGCTCACGTCACAATACTGTGGGCCTGACGTGAACACCCTACGTTCAGGATTTCTTTAAATTCCACTGATGATGGCAGCCATTGGAGCTGTTGAAACGTTTGGTTTGGCAATAAACCATGGACCACGGCCAAACAGCCCGGATAACTTTAATCATACAACTGACACCGGCCGTGTAAGCCTTAGGACCTTATTATTTTTCGTGTTCAAAAGTCAGTAAAGTTGATTCCTTATTTTATAAATTATTCAAGTTTCTAACCTAAGAAAACTAAAACACATGGTCAAAATTTAGCCTTTAATTTGTTTGGTATATTGAACATTTATTTTGCAGATATGATTACAAATGAAGTTTTTACTGCACCAATATGCTTTTTACCAAATTACACCACATGTCCATATAGCAATGTCCTCATTACTTATGAAACATGTATCCTCAGAAATTCTACATTGGGAAAGCAAAAACCAGCTCATACGAGAAGAGTTTACGTTATTAATGGTCAACACATACCAGTTCTCAAGGTCATTTACCTGCCGGCGCGGTTGTGTTGTGACAGTTTACTCACGATCTGATTCTTTTCCTATCTTCTCGACGGTGTGGCAATACACCTTCAGCCAGCTACTTGTAGTTAGCAATCTGGAAAACTGTTTTCACTGCCCTGATTCGCCCATGCGCCCTATTTGACCAATTTGTTTTATCTTCCGTTTTTCTGTGTGGAGAAAATTGGTGGTCTTTGTGTAGCTTCCACAGTCACATGGGTGATCTTGGTTCCACCTTCCATTGCCTTCCCTGATTGGAGAAACATAACATTCTTTCACTGTGTTCCTTTTAAACCTTTTGGTCTAGAGTTTTCTTCCTGAGAGTTACAACATGTCAGTTCCTTGTAGACACATGTCGCTATAGGTTAAATGTGATTTTTGTACATTTGAAACTTTATTTCCCTTTCCGATAAGTAGATTCTCAAAATATTTCTTAGTAAAAAGGAGAAAGGGAATATTACATTGTGTTGTATGAAAACGAGACTAAACACTATTCGCTAAAAAAAATAACACACTTGACATAGCATTCACAACGTTTTGTAGTACACAAGTGCGTGCGTGCGTGCGTGCGTGCGTGCGCGCGCGCGCGTGTGTGTGTGTGTGTGATAGACGCGTCAGTGGTAAGAAACGCCATCAAAAGCATGATTATTTGCTTGCACAAATAATTATAAAAATGCGATTTGCTTTCTCGTGTAGAAAATTTCCGAGAGAGGAGAACGTCACCGTACTTATAGATTTGAGTTTGCCACTATTGATTTCTGTCGGAACGGTAACGGCCGGGCCGGCAGACAGTAACAAATGTGAAACTAAATTTTACACGTAATACAGTCAAAAACGTGAATTAATTTCCATACGGGACGGCCTTCATTCAAATTGAGTTACAGAGTAATTTGATTGCTTTTCTATTTACGGCGATGCGTACTGTACTGTCGGCCGTTGCTGTAACTAACCACCATGTGTGTGTGTGTGTGTGTGTGTGTGTGTGTGTGTGTGTGTGTGTGTGTGTGTGTGTGTGTGTGTGTGTGTGTGTGTGTGTGTGTGTGTGTGTGTGTGTGTGTGTGTGTGTGTGTGTGTGTGTGTGTGTGTGTGTGTGTGTGTGTGTGTGTGTGTGTGTGTGTGTGTGTGTGTGTGTGTGTGTGTGTGTGTGTGTGTGTGTGTGTGTGTGTGTGTGTGTGTGTGTGTGTGTGTGTGTGTGTGTGTGTGTGTGTGTGTGTGTGTGTGTGTGTGTGTGTGTGTGTGTGTGTGTGTGTGTGTGTGTGTGTGTGTGTGTGTGTGTGTGTGTGTGTGTGTGTGTGTGTGTGTGTGTGTGTGTCAAATAGTTGACTCCTTTTGTACAGAAAAAGTCATAAGCCATACAGTGTGGTCAGCATTACGCTTTAGCCCCATACTGGTACTACTGTATTCCTCCTCTGCTTACAAAAAGCGAAGTGCATGAAAAATTCGCATTCTGAGTTCTATGTAACATCTGGTGCTTTTATCTAGGAGAATAAAACGCACTGATCAGTAGTGCTGTACTCGCAAGCGTTAGTAAGATACCGTACTGCTCACAAATGACTCACAAGGCTGTCTCTCTTAGTTAACATGTTCGACAGATACTGCACTCTTTTGCTTGGCAGACTAGTATTTTCAGACAGCTGGCAAAATCGAAGTCGGGACCTCTAGATTCGTAGGCTAATAACATAACACCGGTCTATATCCCACTCAGCAGTTCATTTGATTAAATAAGAACTGTTTGCTTTAATCTTTTGTGACACGTTATTTGATATCCTACTTAGTATTCGGTAAGTGAAGGTGAGGGTCCAATCCCCCGGGGGGTCTCCACCCAGCATCGTCAGGGTAAATGGATAGCTGTAATACGTAAAGAGCCCTACACACACTCCGACAAGGCAGAGAGGCCTGCCTCAAGGCGCGCGGCCTTGAGGCAGACCGAAGCGTATGTAACGAAATAAGCCTAAAGGCAGAGCTGTCTCTTGAGGCCGCCAGAGTAAATAGGAATTCGTCCCATAGTCTGAATGTATACCAGCCCGGCCGGCCTTGAGGCGGTTCAGTCTTGTAGGCAAACACTTGACAAACGTGTACATTCTTAGTAATCCTTATTGTTCACTATTCCCAATTTGTATCCAAGTTTCTTTTTTGTTTGTTGTTTTTATTTGTTAAGTCATTTTCTTCCTTGCAAAATAATTATTAGAAGAATTTGTTAATCTGTATAGAGATTCTGCTTAATTTTGGCAAGTTAGAGGCAAGGATTACCATGATTGGTAAAAAAACCAAGCCAATCATTTCGGGTCAATAATAGCAAAATTTAAATAAATACAGCCTATAATTTAACATATAATTAACATAATTTAATGTTTGAAGTTACATTTTTTCTGTTTCATATCTATAATTTGATTTTTAAGTTCTATTATTAATGAAACTGATTTGTCACGGAACTTGATCTCGGTTTACGAATTAACTCGTGAAAGCTTCTCGGATATATTTGGCACCACTTGCAGTATTTCAGAAGACTCTTCGTTTCAAATATTTTATAGAATCAAATAGTTTTTGAAACCTTAAAAATTCTGCTCTCTTCTTCGGTATTCTCGTGATCAAAACACTCGAGAGGCGCATTTTTACAAAAACGTTCGGTACACTTTTCTTTAGGAAATTATGTAAAACATAGCACTCCATGACTACAGAATCAATGTAATGCAGTTTTAATTTAATTTGAGTACGAAATATTCGGAACCGGGATGCCAGAATTCCAAATACGTTCTCAACAATACGTCTCGCTCGTGATACATAGTAATTAAATGTTTTTCTTTCTGGGGAAGTTTAAATCTGCTTGTCGAAACCGTTTTTTTAACACATCCACTTTCAAAGAAAAGGCACCGTCGGCTACAAAAACGCTGAGTAGGAGTGTGGGCATGTTCTCTTCACGTGGGATGTATAATTGATTTTTCTGAAGCTTTTCAAAAAGTTTTGTGTTTTGTAAAGCTTCACCGTCCGAAACTCTACCGTTTGTTACCAAATCGCACATTACCAGTTGATAATCTGCAATCTGCATTCACTATTGATAATAATAGAACTAAGCTTTGTCGATCTTCATAGTTATAAAACTCTTAACCGCTTCCGTTTGGAAGAATAGTATTGAGGTTTTTCCATCCAAACTGCATACACAGTGTATGCTTTCATGTGTAGTGTGGAAAATTCCAGTTTTCTTCAAAGCCTGTTGCTAAATTTCTCCAATCTTTGGATGCTTCGGAAACTGAAATTAACAAGAAAGTCCTTTTTACATAACGTTTTTGAATAGTCGTTATGTAAAAAGGGACCTACGAGCGCTCGAAAAGTCAGTTTAATACTGACCTAATTCCCCCTTGAGGTAAGTCTTAAGGTAACCCTTGAGGCAAACCTGAGAGCGTGGACATACACACATTATGGGTTTGCCTTGAAGCCGCGCGCCTCGAGGCAGGTATCTCCTGTTTGCAGGAGCGTGTGTAGGGTCCTTAACGCATCGTGGCAGAGAAGGCACAGGCTTACTTCCCGCTCCCGTAGTAGTAGTGTACATTAGTAAGCATGAAAACATGGTAAAGAAGTACAGATATTCACATTTAACGCCCATTTTATAACGTTTATCGTTTAATAACATAGGATTCAGAAACAATATTAGTACGTACCTTTTAAGTGCTAGCGCATAATTCAAAATTGAATATTATGAAAAACAAAATAATGGGAAACAACTACCAAATTATTCAGTAATTGTATTCAACTATCAGTTTACCGATTATTCAATACAGCTTAAGCAGAACATTGTATCTTATCACAGTGGTAACGCAGAACATATAACAGAAGGGTACCAATAACGTTGAGCGTATTGTTGCGAATTGTTGTTAGTCAAATAACAGTGCTACAAATCCCACATTTCAGAATCGAGAGCAGTTTCGTGACGTCGAGATTCGAGCGTCACATTTAACCATTGTAGTGCACAGGATAGATTTATAGCGATTGTAGCGAATTGTTGTAGCGTTTTAACCATTGTAGCGAATTGTTTTATAGTCATATAATGTGTGCGCTCTTGTTCGTAATTTTAATTTAGCAACAAACATAATGCTCATACCGAACGAACATAGTGTTGTACGAGCCTTTATAGTTTTAATTTATTAAACTTTAATAAATGATACTGTGTATTGTAAATTGCGATTAATGAAGTAAGTATTTCTAAAGAAAAATTACTGAATCTAGTTTGATTTGGTTAAGTGTTAAATAAAACGTGCTATTGTTGAAGTTCTGACACTTGTCGGTGTAACATTTGCTCGGAGAAACAATGGTTCTAGGAAATTCATAATTATTTCGTGAAATGTAGAATGGTATTAAGCAAACTGATACGTTGGTTAATATTGAAAAGTTCAAATAAAAAAAAGTTCATATTGACGACACTCAACTAATAATTTGAAAACAACTTACGTTTTCAATTCTTTTACTTAGCTTGACCAAATTCTCTGCTTCTAAATCCCAGATATTTTTATATTTGTATTGAATTATTAATTACATTAATTACAATTACATATAATTATTATACTTATTATATCACATTTCATTATAATTATGTAATATGCATTAACTATGTATTAATTATGTGTTTTAGTTTATTATATGCATTATTTTAGGCGTATTAGAACTATTACTATTAACATTAAACGCATCATTATATTTGTTGTCATTATTATTATTTCATTGTTGCTATTATTTTGTTGTTATAGAGTATATTACACACTCAAGCGTGCGTGCGCGCACTATATTAGACTAATATATATACTAGTAGTGCTTCTGACATTGAAGAATTTGCCTATGAGTACATTTTAGGTGTACCAGCGGTTTTTATAAGCTGCTTCTTTTCAGAAATATTTCTATAAATTATTACCAATCAATTTAAAAAATGGAAACTTAAAGAATCCTAACCAATATGTTAACTTCTAGCCTGCTTCTGTTGTCACACCATTTAATTTACAGAAGAATATTCTTGCCGTGTTGTGATACCGTGAAATTGTTGCTTATTGATGTACCTTTAACTATTTTTCATTAATTCTTTTACACTATAATCCCTCAACATTGAAGACAAGAAGAGAAAAACCTATGCTGTGAAGATAACCAATTCATTTCTAAAGCTTTTAAAAAACTTGAAGGTTCTAGGAATCTTCCATACATAGCTTTCATCCACAAATTACAGTAAAATATCATCCCTGAAAAATTCATATAAATTGTAAATATTGTACAGAAAAAAATTGTAAATATTGTATAAATTATTCTTGGCATTGTACATCAATCTATTAAGAAAAAAAAATTTAAAAAACGCAAAAACGTTTTCGGGATCTATAAAAGTCTACCTTTCATGGTGTTCTCTGTAAATGGTACACTGTAGCTAAATATCTCCATACAAAATAATCATAAATACTTAAAACATAAAAACTAGTACAAATCTTTATCCACTATTTATTCTTGTAGTCTTCGCTTTAATAAACTTTAAACTATTAGAATTTAAACTGATAATACATACCTCCTTACTAGAATATCGCATATAAAGAATCACGCGCACCTAGTACAGAATTTAGTATTATATACACATTTGTGGATAAATCAGAATTCTTCTTGATCGGCCAGTATGATTTGAACTTTTTCTATTCACTAATTAACTAGTATTGAAAAAATGAAGTAGAAAAAGTAGTCTACTGTTTACTTGGTACCTGTGTCGTGTGTGTATGTGCGTTTTATCGCCTCGTTGATAACACACGTACATTCCGAGCAAATGTCACTCCGAGCAAGTGTTCCAACCCCCGCTATTGTAGTACTCTATCTAGTTTCAATTGAATTCCACTACACTACTCATTGGTATCCGTGTGTCATTACAATAAACGTTTCCGTTCGTAGACTCGTGGAATTTTTAATAACAATGATTTTTTCGGTTGACAACATTTTATTGCTATTATTACTAACACCGAACGTTTGAACCAAACTATTATTATTATATTTATATAAGTATAATAATATATGTGTAATAGTAATGATTAATATTGATGAAAAACATGCAAACACATTTCACTCAATTAATCATGCTTTTTATGTTTAATTATTTCTGTATTTCCTGTGTACAGATAGTGATTATCACAATGAAAATTGTCGACAAAAATGGTTTAGAAATTCTGTCTACTCCTAGGTCGGAACTCAAAAAAACCTTTCGCCATTTACCAATTAATGGTCACTAGTAAATTAAGCATTACTGGTAACGACGTTAATGGGTGAAAGTCTAGATAATTTGTTTTTAATACAGTAATCCCCCTAACATATAACGGACTAATAGATACTATGAGGTGTTCGTTATATTGAAAACCCATTGTACCTATATATACCAAGTAGGCCTTATAATATGGATAAACTACGTGGATAAAAATAGAAACTGTTTATTTTACGAGACATAAATAAAAGTACATAGAGTAAAGCAGTATATCAATAAAAAAACAGTTATATCTTATACAAAATACTGTATACATAATAGGAATAAACACTTAGTCCATTGTAAAGAACAGTTTATATTTTACACAAAATATTCATATTTATAGTAAAAACTTTGTCCAATATTCATCTCCTTCAAAAACAAGATGGCAATGTGTCAGAATCACTTTTCATATTTACTGACTTACAAATGTACTAATTTCTGTTTGTGATTTCTTTAGTCAATAACTCACGAAGACGTCCCAAGTGACCATAATATGGCTTGAGATAGAACACAGGATCATGATAAGCAATGAACTATGTCTTATGCATGGATGACGGACATTCTCCTGTTTAAATTTGTCTCTTATTCAAATTGGTTTTTTAGCTATAGTTTTTGTATTGTATTACCGATAAAAATTTAGAATAGGTCAAACTCTTAAAAATGTTATTCGCCATTTTCTCTATAATGTGTTTGTGAAAGTGTGCGCGGGTGCGCGAGTTATTAACGTTTTCCTATAGTGTCCGTTATAATTATCCGATTTACATGAGACTTGAACAAAACATAAAGTTTAATATTAGCTACAATTTCCCTATATTTTATGATCTTCAAATAACTGTTAAATGTGAATTTGTGTTATATGAAATCTTTATATGAAACTCACTCAAGCGTGAAGTAATAAAATCCCTGATAATTATCTTTGCAGGAAATGCCAATTCCATGCAAAGTGTTGCATGAAGAAATATTCTTGCCGTGTGCATAGTATCATGTGACCGGTAATTGGCCTATTAGAACGCAGTAAAATCATTGAAAATTGTCTGTTGCCATGTGTAGATCAAGTTAGTTCATCTTTAGCATTCGTCTAGTAAACGTGCGGTCCGCGTTCAAGAAGTTTCTCTTGCGTGAACACGTAAAGTGTGCGAAAGGTGTACGAAAATTTGGAACTCTGTGTGAGTTATTCTGCAGACACAAGTAATTCAGTTGAAATAATATAATTGTGAATTTTAAAGTATCCGTGTTAGTCAAGATTTCCTCATAGGAAGTTCTACCGACCGCGGTAGAGCTGGTGACGCGAGGACACTTGAAGACGAGCCGGAAGGTGTGCGCCTATACACCGCTTTTCATTAAACACCCACGTTACACCTTGAGATACGTAAATAAGTGAAAAAATATTAAAACATTTTTAAAAACCTTTGACAATCAATAATCAGTGTTATCGCAGCGAGGCAGTGTTGCAGTTCGACGAGCAAGTTCAGCGTGTTTATCATCAGGACACCAGCCCAGCAGAATCCACGAGGGAAGGACACGCGAGATATACGCATTGCCTTCAGCCATCTCGCCGCATCAAATTAGAACATCTTCACTCAAGTAACAATTTCAGATCTAAACTTTATATAAACTGTTTTCAAACAGTATTTCAAAATTCATAACATTTGTGTATGTTTAAAAATATATCGTATGAACTATTATTCAATTGGTGTACAATAAATAATTGTAATACCTCCAATATAGACTTGTTGATTTATAAAACACACACTATTATCCTAGGCGCAAGAATTAATTCAATTGTGTTGTCGCAGGCTACATGTTTTCATTGTTTGATTGCTGAACATACTCAGTGACAAAGTTCATGTGGTCTCTTACTTCGCGCACTTTACATTTTTGAGCCCGATTGTCTTTGATTTTCAACATTCCATGTTTTTTTTAGAGCTTTCCGTTATAATCGGGGGCCGTTTTAACGGGGCCCATTATAACGGGCGATTACTGTATTATAATTTAATTATGTTTACGATGGTTGGAAACGTAGCAAACATTAAGCCTATTTTTAATAAAGTAACGTGTATACATTAATATTAACAATTATTTAATATCATAATGTATAAAGTATTCTTAACATGTTTGTTTATTCAACGTATGTCTTCTTACCAGAAAATAATTTTAGTAGTTAATTATAAGTACTTGTTCAAGTCGTTATCATTAGCCGTAAATATTTAATGGATAGCAACTTATTGGTAAATGAACTGAATCGTATCTGATTTTCGTGGCACCTTTCAATTATGGAAGTGACTAATTGAAATTTGTTAGATTGGTACTGACTATTACTCACAAAAATCACTAACGTTGGTTGTTGATTAAGATGCGGTGTAACAGAATAAAAAAATCCAAATCAAAGTAGTAAGTAAATAATTTTAAATAATTCAATGGTTAATTAAAAAGATTCAAGATGTGGTTTTAAAAAATTTGACTTTCAAGAAGTTGACGTTTAAACGAGCACACTAAAATCGATTTAAAAACGTCAGCTCGAAAGTGACTAAGAATAAGTGTGAGTTTTGAGAAACTATCGAATTTCTTTTCAAATAATCCCACCATTGTTTGTCCTTCACCAGCCGACCTTTCCATAATACTATTTCCATCGACTTTATTTCATTCGGTGTAACACTGTTCCTTAATTGGTTCGTTATTTACGAATTTCTCTCACACACTCTATAGTTAACCAAACAGTCTCGTTATTGGTTTCTCTAATTTCCAACTTCCTCGACGTCAACTCTTCCCACCTCTTTCTTGTATTGATCTAACCACCCTCTCTCTGCAAAAATTTTCCTCCAGTCCCAGGAACTGATCTACACTTTTGTACATAATCATTCGTCGTTCTTTATTAGTCACTCCCTTTTGTGTAACTTTTCAAGCAATTTACAATCTACCATTACCGTTATTACAGCACCCCATCACGTTTTCTGTACGTCTCCGTAGTTTATAAGGCGTCCAGTACAGTTTACATTATCTTTAAATTGTTTTTTTTTAACAAAAGACTGATTGTTTTACTAACATGCATGTTTTTATAAGTAAATTAAACAAGTAAATTTGGCTAAGGAGACCTTCAGGTACACATTTTGTTTCTCTTGATACACACACAATACTTCGTTTCTTGTAACCTGACTTCTACAGTGAATTTCTTAAAAGAGGGTTTGAAATCTATTTAGCTGCTCTCTTGTTTTTATCCTTTACACAAAGTGTGATACACATGTAAGTTCCAACAATGTCATTTGTGATAGGACGCTTATAACGGATACTTATTGGCCTTCTGTGTGATTGTTTCTTCAAAACGTTTCGCGCTTTAAAATAAATTTTTGGAACAAAGCAATGTTAACATAATTTAACATATTCTTTTAAAAAGGGTCTCTGTTTACAAAGGTAAGAGTTACAAAAGGAACATAAGGCATAGATACATAGGCACAAAAAGTCTATTCATCAACAGGAAAGGGTCTCTGTTTACAAAGGTAAGAGTTACAAAAGGAACATAAGGCATACATACATAGGCACAAAAGGCCTATTCATCAACAGGAAAGAAGTGCCCAAAGACACGAAGACGAAAATATTGTGTTAATTTTTATGGCAATGCTTAACGGATTAATCAGGAAAAGGGAATGTGTATTTAAGAGACTCATGTAAAGTGGAAGAATTAAGGAAGGCAGAAGGATTTAATAAAACAGATAAGATATACAAAAAATTAATAATAGTTTAAATATGTGAAGTGTGTTGGAACAAATTGAGGCATAAGACCTGATATGAGTCGATTATGTGGTGCATATGTGAAACAAGCAAACGATTAAAATAGTGCGGAAAATGGAAACGAGAAACAAAAGGAAGCATGGAGACCTGTTGGTACAGCTAATAGGAACGCTTTCGAGTACATCAATATTCGAAAGATGTCAGTGGCATGCAAGCCAAGGAAATAAAATTCTTTAGGTGTGTCCAACGGTGTTCTAGAAAGGACAGGATACAAACTATACAAGGGATGAACAGATCAGATAGGATCCAAAAATATTTTTCTTCTATGAAAAAATACACCAGCAGAAAGAAAAGTAGAGAAGACGCCTTGAAAGAATGGAACCAACAAAATGTCCAAAATTATCTGACACTATAAACCAAGGGGGAAGAAGATCTGCTAAAAGATTTAAGAAGCGCTGGGAGTAAAGAATCGAAAACAGGCTATTAGGCCTAGGAAGAAAGAGAAGCAGAACAGTCGCGCTGATATCACACGTAGAAGTGGTTAAACACTACCAAATAAGTAACAACGTTAAATGTATATTATAGTATTTTACACATTACAGAATACATTACCATACTAGGGAGTCATCGTGTTCAGACAATGTAGATGACACAGCTCTATTGTTAGAAAATCTGCACAGGAAAAATGTGTTTAACATAAAAAAAAACTTCGTGAGGTGAACATACGCGGTGTAAGTTGGACTGCAGACGACACAGGTGACACGAATGTTGAACTGGGGGGGGGGGGTGTAATGACACAAGTATCTGGATGAAAGATCACATGCGATATAAAACGTAGTCTACGAAAACAAAAATATTTGTTTATGTAAAGGAAGATGATGCTTCCCTCAGTATAAATTGAACTCAAAAATAACTCATAGTGTTCTGTTTGGAAGGTAGCCCTACGTATGAGAAAAGAGCCAGAGAACGCTCAGAGCTTCCTGAGGCTTGATAGTAGAGGAGAAAGCAGAAGAAATCACGGAAGGACGGATTATGCAAAGACAATGAGTTAAAAGAATACACATGAGAAAGCGTCGTCAGTTGGACAGGTGGACGCGTCACTTAATGGCTACGTGACTACGTTGATGAGAGAAGTGTTAGGGGTAAGTCAAGACAGAGTGGCCACTGAAACCGTTTGAAAAGAAAAACGGTATTTTATAAAATTAATCAAATGAATAGTCTTGTGGTTTCAGATTATAGCCATCGCCAGTCCGCCGACTCGTGTTGCAAGCAGAACGTGTAATTTCAGTCGAAGTATTTTAACTGCCTGTTTTCTTTTCATTAAGGTGTAAGATTACATTATCGCTTTTTTGTGTTATAAACTGCAAAATAGACGAGTACATTACTAACCGTTAAATTAATTATATTTACTTTGCCGTGGTATATTAATTACCTTGCTCACGGGCATTTCGTTCAAATTATTTTCACTTTGTCTTGATTTTCTTGCAACAGCTGTCGCTATTGTTAATTACCGTTTTGTTCTGATTACGTCATTATCCGTATAAGTTTCCGTTAAAAGTGTCTCATCACGAGACCTTTACAATAAACAGTATGTAATTTCAAATTATTCTGGTGCCTGTTTACCACCTCCTTGATGACTTGCTTCATTTTTTTCTTATTCTCGCCAGTGTCATCCAGTCGCTTGTTCTCAGTCCCGGTCCACAATCTTACGTGTTTGAAACAGAATATAAATATGTCGAGGTTACAGAAGAAAACCAGTCCGTTTCAGAACGTGTAAGATGTAATTTTACTAACACACACACACATACATACATACACACCACACCATACACCAAACAACACACAGAACTTGCAGTTATTACACATTGTAAAAAGTAAGAATTACAGATACAGTATATTGCAATCTGTGAAGAGAGAGAAATCGGAATATAAACAATATTACAACCGTATCATATTCGGCCGCGATTTGTTTTTGTTAGAAGTCTCAAAAGCATTTTAAACTTTCAATCAAAATAAATGACAGTGTCACTTTTAATTATAGCTGAGCCCCCGTTTGGGTAGTACCGTCGTCCCTATTCACAAATGTGGCGTTGGAAATATTCCTTTACCACCTCGCTATAGACTAAAATTATTCATAATTATTAAACACACACACACACACACACACACACACACACACACACACACACACACACACACACACACACACACACACACACACACACACATATATATATTGCAACACATCTTTTTATGATTTCTTTCTTTATGGATTATGAGTTTTACATGGACCTGGTTAGGGTATACCATGCCAACACTTACCTGCAGTATATGGTACTTTTCTGCTTTGCCGGCTATTAGGTGTGGGATTTGGGCTTATTAGGTATCAGGTAACGAGTTGGGACGATGTGTTTCCAAAAGAATTATTTTAGGAAGCTGAGTTGTATAAATTGTGAATAAATGAAAACTACCTTTTTAGTCTATCATTCCAATGATTATAATTGTCACCCTCAAGGTGCTTATCTTTAAACAAATCATAATAATAAAAAGAATTTCAAATATTTAACACAATTTACGGCGGGTTCCACTAATTTATATTCTTTCTTGAATATTACTTTACCATATTTTCTCTAGTGATATATTGTTATAATGCTTACGTCTAACAATCACATATTAAAATCATATATCTTAGTACATAATTTATAAGTTCCTGAAAATAAGACATACAATACACAGTATATACACAAAACATATAACATGGAAATGTACACACATATATGGGCAGTTTCACACTGTCTGCCTGTAATTATAATTCATTTATAAAAATCATTTTTGTTATACTGAATTTAATTATTTAATAAAATGGAAATACTGAATTGATTTCATTCTATGAAATCCGTAACCCTGTTCTTTATACATGAGCAAATAAAATACGAACTTTTTAAATGAATATAATATATCGTTATCTCTATGGTAATTATTATTAATCTAAACATTTTTATTAAGGGTAACTCCCTTTTAATTATTCTACTCTTCACCCTGCTTGGCTATCAACAATAATTAATATGAAACAATAAAATTTGTGACATCTAATATCTTGATAACACTCTTAGAGCTTCTCTGCACTCTCCCTTAATTTATCACATTTAATTTATCAAATATAATTCTTTATACAGTGCACAATCTCATGAAAACATTTGCTTAGAGTCTTTCTGCACTCTTATTAACATATGATTATAATAATCACACATTATCTAAATGTTCTGTCTTTTAGAATAAATGTCTCTATATGATATACAGTACAACATTTAAAAGTGTCTTTAGGCTTTAGTCATACCGCCTATATAAAAAAATGTTTATGAATTATTTAAAACTGTTTAATTTCGTTTATAGCGGCTTTTCATTTACTTGTTGTGTTTTACAACATTATTATGAACCCTGAACCATATCAGGTCACCTGTTTTGATGATTTCATGTTACACAGATGTACACGGGTCTCAGGCGTCGGCGTTGAGTACAGCTATTCCTCTCGAAACCTCCGTCAGCGTCGCTTAGCGATGTATGAACAGCTAGGCTAGGCGTTGTTCCTTTATCGTCATGGACACAGCGTCTCTGGCCTCGGGTATAGTCTGATGTCCGTAGTACGTAGTTGTAGTAACTCAGGTGTCGGCCGGTCTCATTGAAGCGTCTTCTGCAGCGTATCGTTCCGTGTGTACGACTCAACGAATACTTTATGAATGAGCCAGATGCTCGTTTTGGCTCACTGTTTATAGGGCAAAGCCACGTGTGCAAATGAGTTTCTATCGGCGAATATCTCAACAATCCTTTATTTATTTAGCTAACAAAGTTGTTTGTTAGACATGTCTTGAACACAGTTATTAGCTATGTATACACGCGATCTTTAATTAGCACCGCGAAAGGTGTGAAATAGTAAAACGCTTATAGTTCACGACACTCTCACTATCTCGTTATGTGTTTGGTGTCTAAATAAAGCTACATTTCCGCACTATTCACTGGTCAACCTAGTTCTTCTTAATCTTTTGTCATTTTTTTTATTATTTAAGTTTTAAAACACTTCTGACATGTGCCGACAAAATTATACATATTTATGCAGGTGGACTGTTATCTGTTTTGTTTGCTATATAAAATCTTATCTGTACCCTTCTAAATGTACAATTGTAGCAGATAACGCTTATTATGCATACTCCAGTTAGAACGATAAACATTGATAACAATGTTTCGTTATAACACTCCCCCACTTGCTTTAAAAAAAAATTGTTTGTGCTTTACAGAACAACATATTTTTTTTTTTTTTTTTTTTTTTTTTTTTTATCTATGTTTAGTACATACACAGTCAGTTATATTACATGTTTATTAGAAAGAATATAAAATCTTATCTTAAAGTAACAATCACATATGGGTATTATTGGATATAATGACGCAGAGATGACGCATGGTACTTTCCGACGTCCTTTTCCTTCACTGGGTCATATACCATGTAGGTGTGTGGTCCTAGACGACTCCTTAGTTCATATGGGCCACAGAATAATCTGAAGAATTTCTTGGAAGTGTTTAATATACTACTTCCCACAGGATTTGTCTTTATCAATACCTTATCACCAATCTGGAATCTTGTCAATCGGTGAGTTCTATTATACCGGTCTCTCCTTTTACCTGCTTGATGATATAACTGTCGTTCAGCTCTGTTTATTTTTATTTGAATTGGCAAATCTACATTATAATTTTTCGGTTTATTTATCATGTTGTGCCAGAATCTTTTAGGTATTTTATTCTCACTTAATTCTAACGGTGTGTATCCTGTAGCTTCACTATAATTGTGATTCATTGCATCTTCGAAAAATTGTAGATAGTCAGGCCATTTACTCTGTTGATTGTAGCAATATAACCTCATGTACTTGCCTAACTCTCTATTTATTCTTTCAGCTAGATTAGTTTGTGGATGCCTTATGGATGTAAGTATAGGTTTTATACCTTGTCTTGTCAATGCGTCCTTCCATAATTTATTACCAAACTGCTTACCTTGATCTGTCAACACTTTATCCATTTTTCCATACTTTGGTATATACTTCTGGGTGATGACGTTCAGAACAGATTTCATGGTGGGTCTTCGTACAGCATATAACTTTACTAGCTTGGTAAACACATCTACCGTCACAATTATATGGCGGTACCCACGACTTGATCGCGGGAGTGGTCCAAGGAAATCAAGTGCAACTATATCCCCCTTCTTCTTAGTTCTGATACTCCCCATTTCAACGCAAGTGTTTAAATTCGGATGTTTGGCTGTTTGACAATCATGGCATTTCCTAACAATTATTTTAATTTTTCTGAACATATTATTACAGGTGAAGGCTTCTTTCATAGTTAAATAGCACTTCAATGGAGATGCATGAGCTAGACTACGATGACATGGCATAATTAATTGCTGTAACATGTCATGAGATAGCACAACTTTCCAATCATAATTAATAAGCTTAAATAAAATTCCATCTTTCACACAATAATTTATAGGTAACGGATTATTTTTTATATTCTGTAATCGCTGATCTTTATCTTGCTCTCTAGCGAGATTACGTAGTAATTCTTGTACTTCTCTCTCGGGTTTGTATGTTATGTTGCTAAGTACCCTGACATCTTGTGGTTTAGCTTCATGTGTTTCTATACAGACTCCAGAATGTAGTCATTGATTTTCAGTCTTCGATGTGGACGGTTTATTACGTTCATCAGTGTTTCTCGGTGTCTCTTTCTGTTTTTTCTCAACGGTAATCGCCTGCGTATTTTCATTCCTATCGGATGTCCATGGTTTCGAAAATCGTTTCGACGAATTCGGCCATCGGTAACCTCCTTTGTAATTACCTCTTTCATTATTTTGCTCCTGCTTCTCATATGTTCGTCCATCTTCATGGCGTCTATCATATGATACATTTTTGTTTTTCGGATATTTTTCATCGTCTGTACGTCTATCTTCTCTGCCTTTATCTTCTTGGCGATATCTTTGCGAATACCACGTACCTCTATCTTGATTTTGGTTCCGGTTATCTCGCTGAACTCCTCTTGGTGTGTCTCGTTCACGGATTACACCCTCCATCTGTGTTAAAAGTATTAATAGATCCTCAATGGTAGCTATACCCTGAACATGTATAGCTAGTTGGATGTTCCTGCTGAAATGATTAGCAAGCTTAATGACTAATTCTTTTTGTGTTAACGCGGGACGTAAATGTTTACTCCTCTCTACTAACATAATGACGTATTCATCTTCAGACAGCTTACCTGGATTATATTTACCAAATTCCAGTGTATTTCGTATTCTCATTTGTATGTATTCATTCCAATACCTCCGTTCGAATGCTAGTTTAAATTCTTCATACGTTTTTAAATCGTCATTCACCATCGTGAACCAACTGGCTGCTGCATCTTTTAAGTAACGGCTTACAAAGTCTATTTTATCTTTGTCACTGAGAATAGATCCAATACTATCCATTTCTTTCTCACATTTGATACGAAATTCAATGGGATTTTCCCCTCTGGATCCTCTAAAATAGTTAATGGGTCTCTCTTCTCTAGGTACGGTCGAGTATACTAACGCTTGTGTTGGTAGTCTTCTCACTTCTCGTGTAAGTCGGTCTACTTCACCTTTTAACTTGACTTCCAGCTGATCTACCCTGTTGTCATGGTGTTGGATAGATTTCTTGATGGTGTCGTCTGCTGCGGCGAGACTTTTTGTTTCTTCTTCAATTTTCATGGTCTTCCTGACATTACTCTGCACCAACTCGCTGATGACTTGTATCTTGGTATCTTGTCGATGCGTAATTTTTTCGAGTTTCTGGTCCAGTGTGTCGGCCATAGATTTAAAATTTTGTTGTAGTCTTTTTCGCTGCTCTTCGAAATTTTCATTCATCACCACCGCTTGTTGTTTTAGAGACTCTTTAACTTTACCTTCTAAGGTCTCCATTCGTTCCATAATTTCTACCTTACTTTCAGCATTATACGCGTATAGTTTCTGAATTTCTGACGTGCTTGCTTCCAATCTTCTCATAGTTTCAGACGTGCTTGCTTCCAATCTTCTCATAGTTTCAGCACCACTAGTTTTTATTTCTTCAAACCTTTTTACGTTTTCAGCGTTGCTGGCTTCTAACTTCTTCATTATGTCGGCTAAACTGACCTCTTGTTTATGTGCCATGTTTAATTTTAATTTGGTGAACCGATTTTAAAATATTTATTATTAATTTGTATATTATTAATTATTTGGATTATTATTAAATACTGTATTGGTAGTCATTTATTCATCAACATACAACCATTATCTTGGGCGCCTGTAGTATCAGTTTCTGATAACCACAATATTTATCTAAGCTCCCCTTTGTTTACTCTACTGATAACGCTAACTGTACGTTCTTATCAGCTACATTCAACATATAAATGCACGTTTTATAATAATTACACATCAACTCTAAATATTTGTTCTACGTGAATTTATATTTATTTAACTTCTAACTAATTTTTAATTTTTTTTCTCGTATTATGTTTTTTTTTTTATTTATTTAATCGTGCCCCACTTTGGAAGCGACATTTTCTTTTGCAACACATCTTTTTATGATTTCTTTCTTTATGGATTATGAGTTTTACATGGACCTGGTTAGGGTATACCATGCCAACACTTACCTGCAGTATATGGTACTTTTCTGCTTTGCCGGCTATTAGGTGTGGGATTTGGGCTTATTAGGTATCAGGTAACGAGTTGGGACGATGTGTTTCCAAAAGAATTATTTTAGGAAGCTGAGTTGTATAAATTGTGAATAAATGAAAACTACCTTTTTAGTCTATCATTCCAATGATTATAATTGTCACCCTCAAGGTGCTTATCTTTAAACAAATCATAATAATAAAAAGAATTTCAAATATTTAACACAATTTACGGCGGGTTCCACTAATTTATATTCTTTCTTGAATATTACTTTACCATATTTTCTCTAGTGATATATTGTTATAATGCTTACGTCTAACAATCACATATTAAAATCATATATCTTAGTACATAATTTATAAGTTCCTGAAAATAAGACATACAATACACAGTATATACACAAAACATATAACATGGAAATATACACACATATATGGGCAGTTTCACACTGTCTGCCTGTAATTATAATTCATTTATAAAAATCATTTTTGTTATACTGAATTTAATTATTTAATAAAATGGAAATACTGAATTGATTTCATTCTATGAAATCCGTAACCCTGTTCTTTATACATGAGCAAATAAAATACGAACTTTTTAAATGAATATAACAAGGGTTATAGTTATCGTTATCTCTATGGTAATTATTATTAATCTAAACATTTTTATTAAGGGTAACTCCCTTTTAATTATTCTACTCTTCAGCCTGCTTGGCTATCAACAATAATTAATATGAAACAATAAAATTTGTGACATCTAATATCTTGATAACACTCTTAGAGCTTCTCTGCACTCTCCCTTAATTTATCACATTTAATTTATCAAATATAATTCTTTATACAGTGCACAATCTCATGAAAACATTTGCTTAGAGTCTTTCTGCACTCTTATTAACATATGATTATAATAATCACACATTATCTAAATGTTCTGTCTTTTAGAATAAATGTCTCTATATGATATACAGTACAACATTTAAAAGTGTCTTTAGGCTTTAGTCATACCGCCTATATAAAAAAATGTTTATGAATTATTTAAAACTGTTTAATTTCGTTTATAGCGGCTTTTCATTTACTTGTTGTGTTTTACAACATTATTATGAACCCTGAACCATATCAGGTCACCTGTTTTGATGATTTCATGTTACACAGATGTACACGGGTCTCAGGCGTCGGCGTTGAGTACAGCTATTCCTCTCGAAACCTCCGTCAGCGTCGCTTAGCGATGTATGAACAGCTAGGCTAGGCGTTGTTCCTTTATCGTCATGGACACAGCGTCTCTGGCCTCGGGTATAGTCTGATGTCCGTAGTACGTAGTTGTAGTAACTCAGGTGTCGGCCGGTCTCATTGAAGCGTCTTCTGCAGCGTATCGTTCCGTGTGTACGACTCAACGAATACTTTATGAATGAGCCAGATGCTCGTTTTGGCTCACTGTTTATAGGGCAAAGCCACGTGTGCAAATGAGTTTCTATCGGCGAATATCTCAACAATCCTTTATTTATTTAGCTAACAAAGTTGTTTGTTAGACATGTCTTGAACACAGTTATTAGCTATGTATACACGCGATCTTTAATTAGCACCGCGAAAGGTGTGAAATAGTAAAACGCTTATAGTTCACGACACTCTCACTATCTCGTTATGTGTTTGGTGTCTAAATAAAGCTACACTTCCGCACTATTCACTGGTCAACCTAGTTCTTCTTAATCTTTTGTCATTTTTTTTATTATTTAAGTTTTAAAACACTTCTGACATGTGCCGACAAAATTATACATATTTATGCAGGTGGACTGTTATCTGTTTTGTTTGCTATATAAAATCTTATCTGTACCCTTCTAAATGTACAATTGTAGCAGATAACGCTTATTATGCATACTCCAGTTAGAACGATAAACATTGATAACAATGTTTCGTTATAATATATATATATATATATATATATATATATATATATTTCGATGTACAAGGTCGCATAGAATAAGTAAGTCGATATCAACAGATGGAATGTTTGGCTTTAATCAAAGATTTTCTTAAATTTAGACAGCACAGATTTTACTACAGTTTATATTAATACAACAAAATTAATACACATTTTTTTAATACAAATAAAATTAATAAATAGTTCTTTTTTAATAAATAAATAAATTACTGCTTCTTTGTAAATAAAATTAACGAACAGTTTCTGTTGACCTTCAGTATTACTTTAAAATAATTCCTACACACTAATAACATACAAGTTAATTTCTGTAAGTTTCTGTGTCTTATTAGTTTATAATTGTTTTATTTAGTTTATTATAAATGAGTTCACTTTCCTGAATAAGATGAATGGTGGGGTGTTTCTCCTTGTTTCCTGGTGAATGTTGACAGCTGCTCCTTCCAGGTAGTCGTCAGGATACCGCCGCTCCTCCTGTGGTTCTTCTTCAGGATCTCCTCCTGTGATTCAAGCTCTCAGGGTCGTTGTACGGGTTGGGTACTTCTATGACAATATTCGATTATTAATTATTAGTTAATTAGGCTATATAGCTCCGGCAACTTGATGTGTTCGTAGAAACCTAATCGGACAATCTTGAAACTATTACCGAATTAGCACTCGAACATCAGTCGGCACTTTACTATTAGCGTTCGTAACTCCTGACAGACCTATCGTACTGAATCAGAGTTAACGATTACACGTTATAGAGAGTAGCGATACTGCTTTTTCTGAGTACTACGGTAGACTGCCTTGCATCTCGTCACTTAACAAATCAACTTATATATTATCCCACCTGATTGGTCAAAACTGTTCCCTCACCCTTTCACCACAGTCCAGATAACATTCTACTGACTTGTAAGAAATTTCACATGGGCAATGTAAAACGTGCAAAATAAACCGGTATAATCTTGTTACTTTTCTTGTGGGTGATAAAACCTTTTTTTATGAAAAACTCATATATTTTGTACTTTATATCATTAACAAACATTACTACCAGATTGGTCTTATTTTTATGCACAATCTGGTATAAGTATTATGTCAGATATTCGATTTACATAAAAGTTATTTAATTTAATTCGTTTTTTATTGTTAACTCGTAAAACAGTTATTCACACGCGCACACACGCACTCACCATATGCCTATGCATACGTTCGCACTATTTCACAACACTCATATTTTTTTATACAGTCAAAAATTAACTTAATCTAACAATTTTGACATGATTCTTACTGCAAAAAAATATATTGCAATGGGTGAGATTTGCATATAAAATAATAAATTTCACTCTTAACATATGATAGCATGTTTCAATGAGAACTAGTCAAAGTAAAAGTTGCGTGTTGAAACATTGTATTATAGACAGTAAGAATCATGTCAGAATTGTTATATTAAGTTAATTTTTGACTGTATAAAAAATATGAGTGTTGTGAAATAGTGCAAAAGTATGCATAGGCATACGGCGAGTGCGCGTGTGCATAACTGTGTTACAAATTAACAATAAAAAACGAATTAAATTAAATAATTTGTATGTAAATCAAATGTCTGACATCAGACTTATAGCAGATTGTGCATAAAAATAAGACGAATCTGGTAGTAATGTTTGTTAATAATATAAAGAACAAAATATATGAGTTTTTCATAAAAAAAGTTTTATCACCCACAAGAAAAGCAATAAAATTATACCGGTTTTATTTGCACGTCTACATTGCCCATATGCAATTTCTTACAAGTAGAATGTTATCTGGACTGTAGCGTAAGGGTGAGGGAGCGGTTTTGTCCAATGAGATTGGCTGATATATCACTTGATTTGATCCGTGACGAGATGCAAATCAGTCTACCGTAGAACTCAGAAAAAGCAGTATCGCTACTCTCTATAACATGTAATCGTTAACTCTGATTCAGTACGATAGGTGTGTCACGAGTTACGAACACTAATAGTAAAGTGCGCGACTGAATAATCGAGTGATAATTTGGTAACAGTTGCAAGATTGTCCGATTAGGTTTTGGAACACATCAAGTTGCCGGAGCTATGTAGCCTAATTAACTAATAATTAATAATTGAACATTGTCATAGAAGTACCCAACCCGTACAACGACCTTGAGAGCTGCATCGCAGGACCCTGAAGAAGAACCACAGGAAGAGCGGCGGTATCCTGACGACTACCTGGAAGGAGCATCTGTAGACATTCATCAGGAAACAAGGAGAAACACCGCATCATTCATCACATCAGGAAAGTGAACCCATTTATATCAAAAATAAATAAACCAATAAAACAATTATAAACTAAAAAGACAGAGAAACTTATAGAAATTAAGATATATGTTATTAGAGTGTAGGAATTATTTTAAATATAAACTTGAAGGTCAACAGAAACTGTTTATTAATTTTTATTTACAAAAGAAGTAGTAATTTATTTATTTAAACTGGACGATTACTTTATTTTATTTGTATTAAAAAATGTCTATTAATTTTGTTGTGCTAATATAAACTGTAGTAAATTCTGTGCAGTCTAAATTTAAGAAAACTTTAATTAAAGCCAAACATTTCCATATCTAGATATTATCGACTTATTTATTCTATGCGACCTTGTACATCGCAATATATGTAACTTTCCAATAGTTTTAAAGTAAAAATGTAAGTTGTTTATGGGTAGAGAGTTATTGTTACGTGAACTAAACCTACTGTTTTGAAAACGGAAAACCAAAACCTTTTGCGTTTACATTAAGTGTACAACAGAAATGTTAACCGGAAATCCTATTGTCTACGAGATGTTATTGTGTATCACAAATACCATTTTATATTGATAATGCTAAAGATTTTATACTTTTGAATGGACTTAATTTTATTCTAACACATTTGCTACAGTCTATTTCATGATGCATATATTATTTATTTAATATTTATAAATAATAAGAAATAATATATCTTGTGGTAAAGTAATTATAAATATTAAATAACTTAATTTTATGTATGCTTTATGCTTTATATACTACAACACATGTGCTTTTTATTTGGGGTAACCCAGGTTTTGTTATAGTGCATAAAATAAATACTAACTGTGATATTTTGACAACCATGAAAAAGTATTGCGGGCCTAGACACTGATCTAGACAAGAGTAAGTATTCATTCTAATATTGAATGCATTCTCCACTGTAAACAGTAACGCCCAAAGACAGTAGCAGAAGACAACTAAGGTGTTTTTCAATATAACCCCGCATTATTTAGCTTCGGTAATTTGTTCACCTTTCATTGTACTATACACTACCTACAGTCGGAAGGTTGTTAATTATTCTAAGTGACTTGTCTCCAATACACAAAACGTCTGTTCATGATACACACTACGCCTACACTTAAACGTAATCTAATTAGTTTAATTTAATTTAATTTAATTAATGTAATTCAGTAATTGAGGCGCCCAGTACGCATGAATATCTGTCCAAATTTGTTGAAACAGATCATTGTCTTTGTGGCGATACCTCCACATGAATTCACAAAGGTTCGAATCCAGTTGATTCCGGCTAGTTCCATATTCACGCTTGTTGCGACGTATAACGGCCGCCTATAAGGACTCGATAGTCTGCGTGTGTGCCCTACTTACAGGATCCACGACTGTGATTGATCGTCAAGTGGAGAAAATTCATTCCTGGCAAGTTTGGTATTCCATTGTACGCTCTTCACAGATCAGAAATAATGGTTGTGCCAGGTCTTATACAGGTTCTAATTGTGTCAAGCAGGGTTTCAGAGGTTCTGTCCGGTACAGCATAAAGAAAACATTCTTTACCTTCGCGGCAGATACCGCCAAACACCCACTGCTGTAGACACGGCCGACTTCAAATTTCCTGGTTTTGTCGGGAATATTACGATTTACCTTTAACGACATTGCACGGGTACACTGCAAAAGTTGAAGCAGAACTAAGCTTAAAAATTTGTATGCTACATATCATGTAAAATATCACTTACTCCTCTGTTAGGTTTTTCTGAGAACTACTTAATGTGAGGTAGAGTGAGTGACAATACCGCACCGCAAGTGCCAGTTGTTATATAGTCAGTTTCGTGAAAGATGAACATTGATGAATAGTTAGCGGTGTTATACCCGACAACTAAACTGATGACCAATCAGAAGGGAGGAAAATTGGATACTTGCAAAAGTTGATTGGGATAACAAATAAACGCTGATGGTCGGACGAAATAATGTTATAT
The DNA here is from genome assembly GCA_034769895.1 of Magicicada septendecula. Taxonomy (NCBI): domain Eukaryota; kingdom Metazoa; phylum Arthropoda; class Insecta; order Hemiptera; family Cicadidae; genus Magicicada; species Magicicada septendecula. Next base: position 81,576,330 of record CM068376.1, read on the forward strand.
TATATCTTCCTCGTGTGCGCACGTCTCACGAAAGGCAGTCTATTGAGTCTCTCTTGAACTCTTATAGCAGTACCAAAAAGACCAAATTTAGTTTATAACCTTTCAATTAAAGTAACGTGATGTCGTGTGCAGTAAGCTACGAGTAACTTACTGTAGTCATGGCTGTTGGCTGTTTAACCTTTTTACTGTAACTCGCAGTTGGTTAATTTGTTAGACACGCGTCACATCCGAACGAACTTAATGTTTTTGCCTTAAACAGCAATAAACTTAAACAGAACACAAATTGGCTACGACGATTCATCCTTCAATTAAACTGGCGCGTTAACACGATGCCACGTCGTTACTTTACGATAAATAATATTATTGCTACAGATAATAATTTATGTGTACGTACATACTTAGTTTTCGATGGTTTGTAAAGCCAGACACAGCGCGGCATACGGATTATGCGTAATTGAATTAAAACATTTTGAGATCGTTGGGAAAACAAACACGGCCCCTCAGCGTTGTTTAGCTTAGTTGTTAAGCCACGTTAGAAGGATACAAATTTAACCCTATTCATGTGTTTCATTTGCTCTCTAGTTAGCAAAGTCTGCTCTCCAGCACAATATTACTTTGTACTCCGCCCATAAAGTTTGTACGGACCGAGTCGTACGTTAATTTGATGTTAAGTCAAAGTTTATCAAAGTTTTGCCTCTCCGACTGTAAATGAGTGTCAGGGGAGTCGGTATGAAATGTGGGCCCTGCTCCTTGTTTTCGCCATTAAGATACGCCCGACCAAAAACTTTCTTCAACATCGCTACTGGCCTCACCTGAGTCCTTCGGCTGAATAATTGCGCAAAACGTTAGCGGCCCCCGGCCGGGCTAATACAATTAAGTGCAGAATAAAACTGGAATACCTTTAAATTATCGCATTACGTCGTTGCAAAGGAAAGTTTTCAGCAACATTTTAACGGCCGTTATCAGCAAAATTATTCGCCTTTAAATAATTCCAGTCGAGCATACGTTTACACAAATTATTTTACGTTTAACACACGCACGCAATACCCAATTTTTGAATGAAAGCTAAAATACGTTTTTAATATCGTTTTGATACAATGCCAAGCGGCATTTATATGTAGGTCTATACAGGAGTTACGCGACTACCCTTAGACTATATAGCATTACGGCATTACAGAACGTTCTACATGTGTCTCGGCTATCCCAGCAGAGCCCAGCTGTAATGTTTGTGTGCGTACGTGTCACTTAACATGCGTCAACCATTGAGCCTGTTCCAGACTACACCGGTCACGGACTGTGTTCAAGGCCGCAATCAGTTACGCACTAGTGTTTTCGAGTAGTGTGGACCCGCATCATGGATTATTTAGTGTTTTCGAGTAGTGTTGATGCGTATTATGGATTATTCTGGAACACTTATGCTATCTATTTAAACAACTACAGCTGCCGCTTAGTTTCAGTTTAAGTGGCGATTTATTCAAGTGAGGTTCGAAGTATTGTGTCGAAGTGTTATTGTTTTATAATTGTGCGGGACTCAATTATTTTATAATTAGTTGACATTATTATTGCGCTTGGACAAATTTTGCTCGGATTATTGTACGAGTTGATTATAAACTGTGTTTGTGATTAAGTAAAGCTGGTGATTAGTGGTTTCATTGGTGTCTTGTATTTTGTTTTCCACTGTGCCATACGACGATCAATGAGAACGTCGTAACAATATTTTGCTTTGTACGTCATGAAGTTGCTCACATATCAATTGTTAGCGCTCGAAAGTGGTTCGAAAGGCAACCTAATTGGATGGGTGGATTCTCCCACACTAGATTGATTGTATATACTGTTACGATGGTTCACTGATCGTCGTATGGTACAGTGGAAACAAAATGCAGACACGCATGAAATCACTAATTACCAGCTTTAATTCATCACAAATAACAATTTGAAATTAACAAGACACTCTCATACAGTAATTCAAGTTAAATTTGTCCACACGCAATAATAATGTCAACTATTAAGAGTTCCGCACTAATTATAACACAATAATTATTTTACACAACAATCAACACTTGATCCGCCACTTATAATTACGAGTTACCTAACTAACTAAGGCCGCTGTTACCTATAGGCCTATATAGCCTGCAGACGTTCCATTTTTTTGGCGGCGTGCCAGCATAATTTGCATATCTAGAAAGCACTAGAACAGTCTGGAGTGTTACTTGAGTACACGGCCTTGACAGAGACACTCACCTGCTCGGTTAGTCGAGAAACGCGTAGAACGCCACTCTTGACTTTTCAGTATCCGTACCACTCTTGACTCCCATCTACCATTCATCCAAATTTTAATTATTGGCATATAGACACTACAGTGTGTGTATGCTGGTGTTTCTTAAGTACTTCGTCTTGACGCTGTGTTCAGTGTCCAAATCGTTGAACCAAAACTCAACTCATCATTTGACTCATCCTCTTTATCTTCTTGTTAGGCGTATTGCTCTCTCACTATAGGCATCTTATTACTTTCTACGTCAAGTGGCTTGTAACTTACATCAATAAATACTACGACGAAATTTTGGAAACGCATGAATGGAGGTGTTTGCGACCTATCACTTTATCGTTTCCTCAAAATCATAAACATTACGCTTGCTTAAACAAAACAACTTTAATGTTTAAAACGGAATATCTACTTTTTGATCAATTTCTGCCTTTGATGTCTTATGTACGTCTCGATTCCTTCAAATAAGAGCAAGAGGTTAAAATACGTTCTTTTTTAATATTTTAAATCATTTCTAATTTTTTATTCGTTAATTAATATCTTCCGATGGATGTGAAAAAGGCTTACAACTTTACTAAACTCGGATGAAAATTGGTAACTTAAGCCGTTTGGCATACGAAGAAGGCAGTGTGGCCAGCACTACGTATCAGCCACGCATTGTTCGTCGTCCCATGTGCTCATTTGCTCATTTTTACGGTTGAGTTCACTTTGTCGCTGGAAAATGTGAACCTTAATTTTGCGGTGCGCTCGGGAATTGTACCCGGCATCTCTAGGCTAGTAGCCAAACGCAATACCCCCTAGTGCCCCAACTTCCACATAGGGTAAGATTCGACTCGGAATTCGCTGTTTTGTTTTACCAAGCAAGCGTTAAAGTTATTATGTTCTAATCTAGTTGGCTATGAGTACCGTTTCAATTTGTAATTTTTACTTGCCTCGTTTTATTTTTCAGTTTACTATTTTAAAAAATATTAATGTTCTTGTAACTCGTTTTGAAAAAGTGCATCCTTTGGTGGATTATTATTGTTTTTTAATGATTTTATTAGCTTTTAATAGCGGAACGGAAGAATCAATGTAGTCATAGCTGATTACATGGAGCACAGACTAGTGAAAATAAAATTTGTCTCGCGTCAGCTGTAAGTGTAAAAATACGTATGCCTTTAAATGAAACGATTTTTATTAAAACAAAAAAGAAAAAATATATATCATAACAAAACATGTAATCCATTGAGTACATAGCGACATTCCGTACCGAAAGATTAAAATATACTAATATATATGTATTTTTTCATCAAGTGGTTCCCCAAACACGTATCTCTGGTAATATGAGTTGGCCATTCGGTTAAAGGTGATTTGCCACACCGTTTTAGTGTTTCAAAAATTCCGACTGACACACCGTTAACAAGGTAGGAAAAGGATCAGATCGCAAAGGATGAACATGAGTAAACTGTCACAGCACAACCGCGCGGGAAGGTAAATGACCTTGAGAACTGGTATGAGTTGAACATTAATATAGTAAACTCTTCCAGTGTGAGCTCTTTAATTTGCTTTCCCAGTGTAGAGTTTCTGACGATACTCGTTTGATGGAAATTTGCTATATTATGGTAAAAAGAATATCGTGCAGTAAAAACTTCATTTGTGATCATCGAGCAAAAGAAATTTTCAATGTACCCAAACAAATTAAAGACTAAATTTTAACAATGTGTTTTAGTTTTTGTTATGTTAGATCAAAGCTTTTTAAAAACTTGAATAATTTTTAAAATAATTAATCAACTTTAATGACTTTTTTGGACACGAAAAATTACTCTGTGTGTGTGTGTGTGTGTGCGTGCGTGCGTGCGTGCGTGCGTGTGTGTGTGTGTGTGTGTGTGTGTGTGTGTGTGTGTGTGTGTGTGTGTGTGTGTGTGTGTGTGTGTGTGTGTGTGTGTGTGTGTGTGTGTGTGTGTGTGTGTGTGTGTGTGTGTGTGTGTGTGTGTGTGTGTGTGTGTGTGTGTGTGTGTGTGTGTGTGTGTGTGTGTGTGTGTGTGTGTGTGTGTGTGTGTGTGTGTGTGTGTGTGTGTGTGTGTGTGTGTGTGTGTGTGTGTGTGTGTGTGTGTGTGTGTGTGTGTGTGTGTGTGTGTGTGCAGAAATTAGTTGTAACCCAATATTTATAAAATTATATGATAAGAATCCTAAATTTCTCATTTGCCGTCAGATTATCCCCACCCCCCACCACCACACAAGGAACAGATGCTAGTTATGCCACTGTGTTTAATATCCATTACTATTTTTTCACGAATATTATTTAGTATGACTTCCTCTGTGTTTAAGTTATTGAAAAATATTTTCAATAACGCTTATACTTTAATTAAACACCCTTACAATTTTAAACGTAGAGCAAAACTTACTACACAAACAGCAATGGCCACTTCAAATACTTCCCAGTTTAAAATGCTATTTTTGAAGTTTTTCGCATGGAATATGATGGCATTATCACCTTTTGGTGCTTACTTTTTCAAAATGCATGTGATGCATTATACCGAGAGGAAAGTTTTAGATAAAATAGAGTTGTTTTGTTATCTAAAACTAAATCAAGTGATAACTCTTTTCAACGGCACGTAAGGAACGCTAACAGCACATACGACCAGTCCAATGTTTGTTATCTTCCTGCGCGCGTCGTGGTGTGGAAATAGCTCTAGATTCTTGAAACGGTGTGGCAATATATCTCCACGCGGCCATTCAGAGTTACACGAGAAAGAAATAGTAATCGCGAATAGAAATAACATTTCAAAAGTCATAACGTGCCAACCAAATTACTATTTGGTGGAACTTGTACTTTTGGTAGAACTTGTACAATTCTACATAAGATTGTGCAATTCATTACAGAAGAGAAATGGAATGTTTCAACACTTGATACACATCCATCCGAAACAAACCTCTATTAGGCTATTCATTTTTGTCAGAGTGAGTAGTCGGGTTTATTATAGGCCTATTAGAAATAGGCATATTTTCAGTTGTAGTGTTTATTATAAAGTAAACGAGTTCACTACAAAATTGTATTTATTTCTTGTTTAATTATAAACTCGTTTTCTAAAGAACAATGAACAGCTCATCAAATAAAAATTTGTATATTGCATAAACCTAAAATGCATAAACTAATAATCGACAAAATAAACATAATTTGCTAAAAGTGTAGAAAAAAATATCCCAGTCATACAAATTAATTTAAACATGCTAAACTGAGCGCTGCACAGTTACCGTATTAGGTACACCAAAGTTATAACCTGTGTCGGTGTTGCTTATATCAAACTACGGGGAACGGAAACCACAGTTATCAACAAAGTAAAGGTTAACCATGAATAAACAGTTACACATTCAGTTACTTATACATGTCTCTTATCTGCAATAAAACTACTCCTTTCCACAAGCGTTACACCACATTAGTCAACAAATATTGATCGTCCTTGTGTTCTAATAACCGAGAATATTCAACTGCGCGACAGGAACAGTTGATTTTATATTATTCGTAACTGATTAAGTAAACAGGATCAATGATCTGAAAAGATTTATCAAATGTTTCTATTCCAGGTTTTTGAATATCTTTACGACGGTCTCACTGATCGTCTTATGGTATAGCGGAAACAAAATACAGACACCAATGAAATCACTAATTACCAGCTTTAATGAGTCAGAAATAACAATTTATTTAAAATCAACAAGATACTATCATACAATAATTCGAGTTAAATTTGTCCACACGCAAAAACAATGCCAAGTAACAAGAATTCCGCACTAATTATAACACAATAATCACTTTCCACAACAACCACTTGAGCTGCACTTGATAAATCGCCCAACGTAACTAACTACCTATGCGGCTGTTGTTTATATATAGTCCGCAGATTATCCAGAATAATTTTCCATGCCATTATAATTTGCGTAGTTAACAAGCACTCGAAAGGTCTAGAGTGTACTGTAGTACACGGCCTTGACACAGACACGCAACTTCTCGGCTAGCCGGGAACGTGTAGGCCGACTCTCTCGCCTGTTCGAGGGTGTTCCGTAATTATGGTGACAATATTATAGTATAATTTAAATTTTTGTCATCGAAACTAGTATATTTATTAAAATTTCTACTTTAACCCCCAGATGGTAGGTAAAATATTTTATTGCTTTATAAATATGTAAGTCTTTTAATAGCAAGATTTTAAAATTACATTGTTTACTTACTGTGTTTGTCACCCTCGAAATTTTAATAGAACGGTTTAAAGGTTACGAAACTCGAGAAATATATAAATAAACGTTTATGAACGTGGGATACTATCTGTAGAAAAGGGTTGTCAAGTGGTACATGGGTAAAACTTTGTGGAGCGGCTGTTCTAAATGAATAACTGACACATCCAACGAGCTGAACTCAGAATTTACCGCCAGGTTTTAGCAAAATTCGCTTTACACAGCAGCAATTTCGTCTTGACGTCTCCCTCCGACGCGTGAAAACTCCCTCACTTAGCTGTCGTAAGCAAAATGTACTTTTCTGCAAAACCGTAGGAACAGCCCATAAGACTCCAGTAATATCGTGCGCACAACAGCTGGATTATAAACAATAACAGTAACATTAAACATAACGGCAGTTGTAGTTACAATAACGCGATGACATGATGAGGTCAGTATTTATGGAAACGCCGACTGTACTGTATTAAAACAGAATTAATTGGTGTAGCTGATAATATCCGTTGGCCGTTTGGCTAGGTGGCGGACGGGTCACACGGCTCCCCCTCGTGATATTCACTGTCCAACTGTAGATAGCTTCATTTAATTAGCTTAAGTAATTCTAGACTACATCCTTATCGGGCCGGGCTGCACTGGCATGGCTTTAGCGAGCTGTGTGCAACCGCGCGTACGGACATTACGCGCGCACACACTACCGCCACCACCACCGTCGATACCGCAACATCAGAGTTTATTAATTTCTAACGTAACTTGAAATTAGGGGTAACGAAAATATTGTATTAAGTACTAATAAAAATGCAGGCAAAAGTATTAAAAATACCACAAGAAGTTGAAGTTAATGTTTTACCAAAAGTCGTAAATAATCTGGTAGATTATCATAAGATATTCCTACAAATAAAGGTGTGAGACAAGGGTGCCCTATTTCACCGACACTTTTTAATATCCACATGGGCGATATATTTTGGCAATTGACAGCTAAAGTTGACACGGGACATCACTTCAGCGAAATATTCATGTGAATTCATTGCTTATACAAATGACAAGGTTCTGTAAACGTTGAGAGGCGGATACAAAAACCAGAAGACGCGTTACAAAAGGCGATACTTACGTTCAATAGCATCATAAAAGACTATGGGCTACTGATCTCTGTTAAAACGATGGCATTTAAGGGCAGGTATCCTATAAGAACTAAGATAATGGTGTACAATCAGATTTTGGATCAGGTTAGTCATTTTAATTACCTGGGTTGTGATATTTCATATGGAACCGATATTGATTGGAGTAGTGAGCTAATGAAATTTAGACGCATCTGTGGAACGATTCATAGGTATCTGAAAAATAAAACACGGAAGGATATCTAAATGAAATTTTACAAAACTGTGGTTGTCCCCACATTCCTGTATGCTAGTGAAATATGGACTCTTGGTAAAAGGGACGTACAGAGGATTTAGGCACCTGAAATGAAACTTCTAATAGGGACGCAAGGTTGTTTTCTGCTGGATCGGAAAAGGAACGACGATATTAGACGCGAATTAAACATTGTATCGTTGCACCAGAAGATTGGAGACGCCAGAAGGAGATGATGTGGACACATGAACCGTATGCCTAATATCCGTGGCCGCCTTGGGTTATCGCCCTACTGGGAAGAGAGATGTCGGTACACCGAGGAGGAGATGGGTTCCGGAACAGGTCTAGGGCATAATCCTTGGAATGGTGATGATGATGACATAAATAATCAAGATTCTTTCTATTATAGGTTACGTGAGGGATGACAATATGGCAACTGGTCAGCAAATACATAGTCTTATGGACTTCGTAATGTCAGAAGAAAGTTATTATAATTTCTTTTCCGTAAAAAGTAAATAAAAGATTAAATTTGCTGTAACAATTTGTCCACAATCGTTATATTAAATTTCTCTTACGGTTTAGCGATATCCGACATAAAAATGTATGCACAGAAGACACGCTTTGTGTGTGTGTGTGTGTGTGTGTGTGTGTGTGTGTGTGTGTGTGTGTGGTTGCGCGCGTTTTCTAACAAACATTCTTATTCATATGTGTTAACACTACAAATTTACCCGTATTCTGCTACGTATTTGTTATTTAATATTGTATTTCGTAACTCAGACTCATAAGCAGGAATAATGTCTTAAAGTAAATAGGTTTCTAGCACTTGGTTGTTTATTTTTGAAAAAACTAAAATGATAGCAATATTTAATTTTGTGTACGAAACGTTTCTCAAAATAATACCCTAACGATAAAAGGTATACTTTGAGGAACATCAATTTATGTTCAGAGAACTTCTTTGTACACTGCATTTGCAGTTTAACCGTCCGGTTGAAGTACGGCCAGGCTCTTCGGCGAGCTCACTCTAGATCAGGCAACAAACAACTGGGCTTGGGATAACCATTCGTTTTTCAGATCCACGCCGAGGCATTTAAGAGTTTGTTCCTGGCTCTTGTTGACGGTCATGGCAAAGCAGACTAGAGGTGTTTGAATTTGAAGTACAGTGGAAACTCACTAATTCGTCACCCACTAATTCGTCTCCCTCTGTAATTCGCCACCCACTCAAGCTTATTTTTCTTTTCCTTTATTAACAAACGAGTAACATATATGTTCTAATTATAGCCGCGGTAAACCAGAAACGTGCTGATTGTGGCCGCGTTTCTAATAATAGCCAGGAGAACGGATTGCGGAAGGTACTTGTGTACAGTGCACAGTAAGTGTTGTGATGTGTTGTTACAGCGTATTACGTTTCCTTGTGCTGATTCCAAGAATTTGTTGTGTATGTTTCCAATCAGTTTTCAAGTAGAGCTGCTCGCGGTCAGTCATGTATACTAAACGCACTCATTATAATAGTCTCGATTTACAAAAAAAATACGAAATTCTCCAACGCCTTTGGAAAGGTGCTCCAACTTTGACTAGACTGTCGGTGTTCCAAATACCACAATAAATGACGTCAAGAAGAATTGTGATCGAATTGAAGAGTGTGTGTGCAAAACAGAAGTTTCAGAAGGGAAGTATTGAAAAGAAAAAGATTAACGACAGCGACTGTAGAAAAATTAGATGAAGTTATGTTCATATGGTTCACTCAGCAGCGCTCCCAAGGAATTTCATTAAGTAATCGCTGAAAAATTGTATCCCAATTATCACTGAAAAAACTGCTCAACGCAATCAAAAACTTAATGGTGACCCAAATTTTAAAGCAAGTCAGGGCTGGCTCTATAGGTTCAAGGAGAGGCATGGTATTCGACAGCTACAAATCGAAGGGGAGAAGCTCAGTGCAAACAGTGAAGTAGTGTCCCGATATCGGGAAAAACTAAGTACTCACATTAATAAGCAGAAAAGAAACCAACTGTATAATTGTGATGAGACGGGATTGTACTGGAAAGCTCTCCTACAAAAAAAACACACAAACACCTAGCACAGAATATTCAGCCCCTGGATGTAAGGTGAGAAAAGACCTCATTACAATTAATTCTTATTTGTTCCAGTGCTAGTTGGAACCATCTACTATCTAGTTTCAAAGTCGTTAGCTATCATCGGCAACTAACTGTACATTGCTAGTGTTGTAATAAAACATTTTATATTTTCTTTAATGAATTTGTTTTGTACTTTATCACTGATTCGTCACCTCTTCTGTCCCGTAGGTGACGAATTAGTGAGGTTACACTGTAATAGTCTGACGGGTTTAGTAACAAAGACGGTTTCTCCCTGGCCAACGCCTGTAATTTCTGAGGATCCTGAAGCCTAGAGCCGAAGCTGACACAGTCTTGGAAGCTGAGGTTCCATATGAGCATTGTTGAGGCTCTGTGAGATATAGACTGTGAGGAGGGATGACTCTCAGGGATCGGACCGGACTTCAGGACTGGTGTGATGATATAACACAGAACTTGATCTCATCGCCACTTGTCCCCCGCGGCACGACGGACAACGTTGCATGAAGCCACGATTAGAAGCTGCTCCATCACCCTCCCCATCACACACTTTCGTTGCTCCGAATGTCGTGGACAGTTCTGTCTCAGCCTCTACACTTCCATGTAATCCGTGGTGCACTCGTTCTAATGAAATACCTGGGCCGTGTCGCTCTGCTTGCATATGTTTTACAATTGGCTCTTGGAGTGGTTCAAGTCTAAATGCAGTTTAAAGGCAAAGTGAGCCGTCTTTCCTCTGTGCAATAAAGCCGCTGTGATACCCGAACAAGCAACATGAATGGCAACTTTCCTATCTTTCCTGCACCTGGCAAGCAAAAATTTCAGAAAGTTTCCCTGTCCCATTTGGAGCGTCATAGAAGCCTGTGAGTCAGTGGTAGCTGTTTTCCATCATACACAACCATCTTTCACTACTTATCTTGGGATTGTTTTCAGCGACTAACCTAGAGATCCGGTCTGTGTTGTAATAGAACTTCCTCGGATAATCACGGCTGAATGAGACGGGCTTGAGTTCTAAAGACTGTGCAGGAAACCGTAGACAGACGATATTCCCGAGTAGTTCCAAATTTCTTGTATACCGTGTCCATACGTAGTTGGATGTCCATCTGTCGATACTCTCTTTCCACCTGCCCCTTCACGTCTTCTGCGAGATTGTCTTTATGTTTCTCCCAGACCGTTGAGAGATCTGTTCCCTGTCAAAACACTAAAGTAATAGCAAACAGATCGATGATTGTGTGGGGATGCCGCTTTCATCCAGAGTGGGGGTCCTGCGTCCATCATTCTCCATCAGACCTGACACTTTGCATGCTGATTAACCTGTGAGGCGAAGTACTCTGCACACTTTCCTAAGGTCGGTTTAACACGTGGGAATCTGAGTTCATGGAGACAGTAACACTGAACGTTGTTATACTAGGGCGTACAATGTACGACCTAGCAATCATCTGACCCTGTTTTACCTGTTTATCCTGGAACGCCTTTCTCTGTCTTCCTTTTAAAGTAAGGACAACAGCTCTGCTGAGGACGCTTGGCAGACATTTGTTTCCGTACTTGAGCCAAGCATGAGTTCAAGTGTAGAGGTTGTCCCCGGTAGACATTACTGGCAGAAGCAAGTAACAAATAGCTGTGACAATAATCTGCAGGGTTCGGTGACAGCGGGTCTCCTTTGTGTAATAAACATATAACGGTAACAAGGTACGAATACTGAAAGACATGAATTTACTCCAAGTAAGTAATGTCCTCTTGTTTTTGTACTCGCGTGAATAAACTATAACCTTCTTCATGAAGACTAGAATAAACGTGGACTTTTAGGTGGCTTGTTTACATTAATTAATTGTAAATTCATACTGCAGAACCTACACAGACGTTTACTGCATAATAATGAATATTCTATACAAAACGTACAGATATAACGATTACTTGGAAATGCATTGTACATCAAAGTGTATTATAACGTCTCTCCTGTTAAGACATTATAACATAGGGAACCAGTTTAATAGGTTGCTGTTAATTAAACTAGTTGCCGTAGTTAGTAAAATTTACTTACCAACAAATTATGACAATGTATATATCAGGAATTTGTGCAAGGTTACATAAATTTATTCACTCTCTGGATATTAGCGAAAACATCTCTTTATTATTGTATCATCTTTTTGTTTTTACTTTACTTTAAAAGAAAATTCTTATAGATTCTGCATCACATACTCTTTAAATTGTTACTCTTAGTATCTCAAAATCATACAGCTGTGTATTACTTTGATTACCACGGATCCGGGTTCTAACTTTATAATATTCTAACATACTGCAACTTCATCCAAACTATTTGAAGAATAGTCCGATGTAATTTCATATTAACTTTACCATTAACCATCATCAGATTACTACTATCTCATTACAGAAACTGCAAACATTAATATGCTAATATTTATGTGATTTAAATAAGTCTTTACAAGAAACTTTACTGTTCTTTTTGTTGAGGTTGTTAAAAACAATATATGCACAGAAGTTACGGTTTAGTGTCACCTGAGTATAACGTGAATCTGCGGCTGGTCGTCTTGATGATCCTCTTCAGTAGGTTTTCCTGGATGTAGTTCGTTGTCCTTCTGGTTCCTCCATTTAGTTTGTTGTTTCAGAATTGTGATCTAGGTCATGACGCTGGGATTCTGCTACTTGGAGCTCGTACAGTTGTTGTCGTAACTTCACTCCGGACGTTGGTGTTCACTTTTCACATTTAATTTTTTTTTTTTTAACAGCACTAATGTTAACTTTTACATGGTGTGGAACATATCTTACCACTTACTTTTCATAAAGGGATGTGTCGGCTAAGTTTTTTTTTATTAATAATATTTTCTCAACATCTGAACTACATTACTAGTTTTAAGTTTCATTTCGTTTTAGCTACGTGTGGGTTATGTAAATAAGAAACACTAACTTTCTTGTTACATCGTTTTAGCAACATAAACGTAAGTTTAACTTCACGACATATTTTCAAGCTGCTTACATGTCAGAGATTCTCGGTCGACTGGGGCTAGTTTAGCGGCAGAGAGTAGGGAAGCGGGCGCAGTTTACACGCCGAGAGAAAAGTAGTTCGTACTTTTATTATTATTAATTGTCCATTAATTAACTACTATAGATTATCCTACCTTTTCTTAGTTAGGAGTTAGGTATTTCATTTATTATTATTACGTCTTTTATTTAAATAGAATGATTATTAGTTTTCGCTTAATAACAGTGTACTTTGCATGTTCGTACTAGCCTGTTTACAAGTTGATACAGGTATCTAGGTACAGAGGGAGGTTGGATTATACTCTCACTTGTTACAAGAACAACAAAAAATTTATTTGTGCTATTTAAATTGTCTTTAAATCGTCACATCCTCCTCCACTTAAAGGAGACGACGGGGCAGCGTTAGCGAGGATTAAAGGATATCTATGAAATACAATTATATTTGGCACGGAACTTCGTGTTGAAATTTCTCTCCACAAGGTTATTTCGATTCATCAATCGATTATCTTACATACTATACAAAATACTCAAAATCCAATACATATACAACACATAAAATACACAAATACATAAATCTACCTTATTTCTATTTCTTAAATCTACTACCGGTTTTTTGCTTAGTTTCTTCACTCGTTTTAAGGAGTCATTTTTCTTCACTCATGAGTTGGTTTCGTCATATTTCAGGTATTCACGTGTGTATCGGTTTACATATTTACAGATATACAGTATTGCTGTAAGGTTAAAGTTTCTCTAACTTTCTTACAGAAAGGTTTTCGCACCTTTATAATCTTCAACGCGTCGAATCGCTGATTATTTTAACTTTTTGTTGTTGTCGACTACTCCTCCTGTTTCCTCGTTTTGTCTTTCTCTTAGTCGCAAACGTGAACTACAATTTAGTGTATTACTACTATCATGTTCATCGCAAAGAGTAACATGTTATAGGTTATTAATAACAATAACTTATTGTAATAACAATAGAATTACCTTTAGTTTACTGCGGTAGAGGTTTGTTGTTCGTCAGCTGACTTCTCATTATTTATTTTATTCTCGCAGGACATTAGCTAAGGTTGATCAGGCCTCGCTAGTATTCGTACGAGGTGTTTGAGTTCAGACTCAATTACGATGTAGGATGTTAACTATATTTTAATCTTAATACTTAGGTAGTATTCTTGGTTTACTATCTTTCTTGTAGTCGTGCTTCTTTATTTTCACAAGAAAAACAATTTTTTTATTTGAGACACATGACTTCTGCGAACGTAATTGCCTGTATAAGCGCTACTGTCACGGGGGTGATGAACTTGTGAATCTTGTAGGGGCCACACCATCGGTATGATAGTTTGGAAGTGGTCCTATCAACGGCTTTACTCGTAGGGTGAGTTTTATACATCACTAAATCACCTACTTTGTACCTTATTTTCCTATTATGCTGCTCATGATATTTCCGCGATTTTTGTAGATTCGCTCTCAAATTTGCGCGAGCTTCGTTCCATATTTTCCTTATATTATTCCCATTTATTTCGCGGGGAAATAACTCATGTTAATTTTTCTACTTTGTGGTTAACGGGTGGTTCGGTTTATACTTGTACAGTAAATCAAATGGTGCTGATTTATGTCCTTCATGATACGCCGAGTTGAAGGCAAATTGTATCCATGATAGATTTTGATCCCACGCTGTCTGATCTTTAGCGTGATAAGATATTAAGGCTGATTTTAGGTTTCGCAAGTATCTCTCAGCTAGGTTTCCTTGCGGTCGGTACTCAGTGACTGTAATATGATTTATTCCTAATTTAAAACATGTCATTAAATTCTTTCGATTTAAACTGAGGTCCATTATCAGATACTAGGTGTACTGGTGCATAATCTTTAAATAGTCTCTCTTGTAGAATCTTTATGGTCGTAGATGCTAAGGCACGTCTCATAGGGTACATCCACACGAATTTAGTGAAGGAGTCCACGCAAATTAATAGCATTGTATTTCCTGACTTAGAACGGGGATAAGGTCCGGAAAAGTCAATGTATATCTTTGAAAAGGGTATTGTGGGGATTTCTGAGATCAATTTTCCGACTTGACTGGTTCTTGCTGGCTTGCTCAGGGCACAGATTTCGCATTGTTTCACGAACTTAGATATTTCACTGTTCATGTTTTCCCAATGATATTCCTTGCGAATACGATATATTGTTTTCCTTATTCCCATATGAGCTCCTATGGTTGATGAGTGGTAGTTTTCCATTAGCATTGGTTTAATAATTTCAGGGGCGATTATTCTCAGTGACTTTCTGTTAGCCTTTTTATAACAAAGTACTCGTTTACTCAAGGTATACTTGTCAGAATAATTTCCTTTATCTATTTGTTCTATTATCTTACTCAAATTACGATCTTGTTGTTGGTGATGTGCTATATCCTTAAATGCAAGGGGGAATTCTGTTATTAGCGTATTGACAGTAGTGGTTTCAACATTGTCTTCGCCAGGTCTGGTATTGGGTAGTTGGAACATGCGGGATAGTGTATCGGCGACTACATTTTGGGTACCACGAATATGTTGTACTTTGAACTTGTAGCAATTTAATCTTAACACCCATTTTCCGATACGACCTAACTGTTTTGGATGGTTCAACAACCACGAAAAAGCTTGGTTGTCGGTTTCTAGTAGAAATTCCTTGTGTTCCAAAAATGGTTTGAATTTTTCGAAGGCGAACACTACAGCTAAACATTCGAGTTCATAGGCTGAGAACTTCCTTTCTTGGTCCGTCAAAGTACGTGATGCATAGCTGATCGGTAGTCTTGTATTATCGATTTCTTGGTATATTACTGCTCCTAATGCTACACTAGAACTGTCGGTCTGTACGACAAATGGTTTACTGAAATCTGCTAACTGCAATATCGGGGGTGATATTATGCTTTCTTTGAGAGTTTCAAAAGCGACTTGATGTCGAGTAGTCCACTCGAATTTCGCTCCTTTCTTCCTTAATGCATTTAATGGGGCTGCTATATCCGCTAGGTGGGGTATGTACTTGTGAAGATAATTGATCATACCTAAAAATCGAGCTATACCTTTGGTGTCTCTAGGTGGTAAAAATTCTCGGATTGCGCGCGTACGTTCGGGGTCGATGCTAACCTTACCTTCGGCTGATACTATATGACCTAAGAAAGAGAATTGTTTTACTGCGAAATTAACTTTACTGGGGTTTACCGTTAGTCCAGCATTCTTTAACCTTGATAATACTTCACGCAAGTGATCAATATGTTGATCCATCGATTCACTATATACTACTATGTCGTCAAGATAGTGATATACGAATTTAAATTTAACGTCATGGAATATTTTTTCTAACAGTCTGCTACATATTGAACTTCCTTGTGATATTCCGAATGGTACCCTAGTAAATTGATATAGATTAAATGGGACAGCAAACGCAGTTAGATGTTTTGATTCCTCAGCTAGTGGAATTTGGTGGAAGGCCTGATTAAGATCCATTATGGTGAAAATTTTCGCTTTGGTAAAATAGTGGAATGCGCTGTGAATGTCGGGCAGGGGAATCGATTCAAATTCTATATTCTTGTTCAGCTGTCTATAATCCACGACTAGTCTATGTTTGTCAGTTCCTTTCGGTACTAGGAATGCAGGTGATGAGTATGGAGAAGTTGACGGTTCAATGACGTGTTGTTCTATGAGTTTGTTGATTTGCTTTTCTCATTATTTCCATCTTGGGCGGTGATAATTTGTATGGGTGAAGACGTATTACTTTGTTGTCACTTAGATTTATTTTGTATTCAATTAGATGGCTCAATCCTAACTTGGGTGTGAGTACCGTAGAAAATTCCTTTATTAACTTTTGAATTCTTTGTCGCTCATTACCTTTTAAATGACTCAGACTAGATTCATGATGCTCCAACTGAATAGTTGATGTTTCGTTATTCTCGCTGTTATTTAGCTCGGAGTCGAACTGATATTTTCGAGTACGATCAAACCTAAAGAAATATTGTTTAGCATATATGTCAAGAATTAAGCCAGTTTTGCTTATAAAGTCGGCGCCTAGTATTAAGTTTTGTCCTAATACTTCAGCTACGAGTAGTGGAACATACCAAGTAAAATTCTTTATTTTTAATTTGGCAGTAATACTGCGTGATATATTTAGGTTTTGCTTATTCGCGGTGGCACACTTTATGTTCACGTTTTGGCTACGTCTAATAAGATTATGATTAGCTAATACAGTGGCTAGCTGTTGACTGATTATACTACGTGTAGATCCTGAATCGATTAAACCGAGGGTATTCGTTGTTCCAAGGTCTATCTGTATGTAGGGTAACTGGCATATACTTGTTTTGCATGTACCAATAGAGTTGCACTTGTCAATAAATCTTGTTACGTAAGGGTCTATACGTTTGTTTATATTTATTTTTCCTTTAGGGTGATTAGTGTTTATACCTTTCCTTCTGATGCTGCGGAAGACGTAGGATTTTCGTTCTTCCTGCTTCACTGGTTTTTTGACTGGTCGGTTTTTTGTTGGTAGCGCTTTTGTTTACAATTCTTACTAATGTGTCCGGACTTTCCACAGTTATAACATCTTCTTTCGTTATTGGCATCGCTCGCATGCTGTTGGGGTTTTTGTAGGGAGGTTGATGTGTTGGGGCAGCTTTGGGTTTTAGGATTTCTTACGAATCGCTTATCGCGGTAGGTTCGAGTATTAGTCCCAATGGGTAGAGGTAGGAATGAATCACTGCGTGGAGTCTGGGACATAAAAACGCGTCTGTTTTGGTCAGAATACCAGACGTTGGATGAATGTATACAACACAGTTCCAGTTCTGTGAATGTGGTTGGTCTCTTCATGAGTGCTAGACGAGATCGCTCCTCGAGAGATAGTCCTACTAAGATAGTGTCTACTAGCTGTTGTTCACTCCAGTTAACTTGTAGTAATAAGGCCGATTCCCTTATTTCAGATATATAATGAGCTAGTCTCTCGTATGCTCCTTGTACACGAAGTACTGAGTTCCGCTTTAATTCTTCGTAGATACCGGTGGGGATGAAGTGTCTAATCAGGGTGGTATGTAGTTCTTCTACAGGGTGATTATACCTTAGCGACTCTAACACACGATCTTTTAAAGGAGATCTACATTTAGGTAGAAGTACTTGTAAAACTTGGTCATCTCTTAGTTGTCGCAGATCCTTTATTTGTAATAGGTGTTTGATAAAATCTAGGAGTTTCGTAATATTCAGCCCGTCAGTGGTTGGTATCTCAGATAAAATACGTTCTACGGGGTGAGTTATTTTTCCATAAAGCTCGGTAGCGAGATTTAATTGAGTCGTCATTCTAGGTTTTTCCGCAGATTGATTCGTCTGTAAGAGAGGAGGTAAATCGTAGGTACGGGTCATATTCTCTTGTTCATTTGGAAGTAGCGTGACGTTTACGGGTAGGGTATTTACTTGTCTATCGGTTAACCGTTCCTTAACGGGTTCTATATTAGATTCCTGCAGAAACTGAAATTTTACAGCACTGGGTTGCTGTTCTTGAGTAGGAGATAGGGTGGGGGAAATATTTAGTTTCGTCATTGCTTCTTCGATCTCTTCTATTCTAAACGATTCGGACCTTCTACGTAATTCGCGCATTATCTCGGGTAATTGTTGTAATGCTTCTTCCGCGAATTTTTGCGCGTCCGGAGGAGTAACTTTGTCACCGGGCCAATTCAACAAATTGGTGATGCGGCGGGTCAGATGTTCTATTCTTTGAGTGGTTCTTAGAATTACTGCGGGGGATTTTTCATCTCGCAGGGTTTGTGCGATGGAGGTAAGTTCCGTATATTTATGATAGCATGTTTCCTTTTCAATTTCGAAGTCTAACACACTTAAACGATTCAACAGTGAGGGTTTCTCTGGTCTATTTTCGCGTAATGTTTTGCGCAGTTCCGCGACAGTTACGTTTGTGTATGGGAGACCGCGTAACACAGCTTCATAGCTTAGTTCGTCCTTCAACAACAAGTCGGGGTTAAATTGAGCCATTGTAGTGGTAATAGTCACTTTTAAATAATTTAAGTATTACGTACGACAAATCTTATATCATCTATTTTAAACACTTATGAAATTTGAATTCATTTAAACACACACACATATATAAATAATAAGAATCTTATACTAATTAATCAAATTTAAATTATCTCAAATCAATTTAACTTTATGTACCTCTAGCAATTATCAGTCGAGACAAAGTGATAATATCTTTTTATAGTGGAAAGAAATTTCACACGGAGAGTTCATTGTGTTTACACTAGCACAATAGATCAGCTGTTGGGGAGTCTTATTGTATGCGTTAGGGTGTCTTATTGTTTACCCTGGCAATGTGTTGTTAACAAAAGGAGGGTGAATTCGGACAATCTGGAACACGATTATTTCCTGTTCAGTTCTGTCGTATGTTGTCCACTTGGGAATGCCATTCAAACAACTTATTTTGTTTACGGGGCAGAGCGTACATTCCTCGACACGGATCTAACATGAAATAGCCTGTAAATACCGACAGGTTTAAAATGGAATAACTTTTACAAGGAGGGACTTGCTTACTACGGCGATTTCCTAATACCAATATTATTATTTTATTATTAAAACTCTATTTATTTGTTCATAAATTCAGAGTGAATAAATTTACGCATTTTAGCAAGTTACTATTATTTAATTAGCAGATAGTGCACAATAATTTTTTGAACAACAATAGCAAGGTATTAGCAATTAACAAAAGCAGAGTGGCGCATTTTATATGCGTCACGACGTACACAATTTTTTTTTTTTTTTCCAAATTAGCAGAGTAGCGCATTTTATAACGTCGCTCCTGTTAAGACATTATAACATAGGGAACCAGTTTAATTGGTTGCTGTTAATTTAACTAGCTGCCGTAGTTAGTAAAATTTACTTACCAACAAATTATGACAATGTATATATCAGGAATTTGTGCAAGGTTACATAAATTTATTCACTTTCTGGATATTAGCGAAAACATCTCTTTATTATTGTATCTTAACTACGGATTTTAACATAATACCTTTAATGGTCATCTTTTTGTTTTTACTTTACTTTAAAAGAAAATTCTTATAGATGCTGCATCAAATATTCTTTAAATTGTTACTCTTAGTATCTCAAAGTCATACAGCTGTGTATTACTTTGATTACCACGGATCCGGGTTCTAACTTTATAATATTCTAACATACTGCAACTTCATCCAAACTATTTGAAGAATAGTCAGATGTAATTTCATATTAACTTTACCTTTAACCATCATCAGATTACTACTATCTCATTACAGAAACTACAAACATTAATATGCTAATATGTATGTGATTTAAATAAGTCTTTACAAGAAACTTTACTGTTCTTTTTGTTGAGGTTGTTAAAAACAATATATGCACAGAAGTTACGGTTTAGTGTCACCTGAGTATAACGTGAATCTGCGGCTGGTCGTCTTGATGATCCTCTTCAGTAGGTTTTCCTGGATGTAGTTCGTTGTCCTTCTGGTTCCTCCATTTAGTTTGTTGTTTCAGAATTGTGATCTAGGTCATGACGCTGGGATTCTGCTACTTGGAGCTCGTACAGTTGTTGTAATAACTTCACTCCGGACGTTGGTGTTCACTTTTCACATTTAATTTTTTTTTTTAACAGCACTAATGTTAACTTTTACATGGTGTGGAACATATCTTACCACTTACTTTTCATAAAGGGATGTGTCGGCTAAGTTTTTTTTTATTAATAATATTTTCTCAACATCTGAACTACATTACTAGTTTTAAGTTTCATTTCGTTTTAGCTACGTGTGGGTTATGTAAATAAGAAACACTAACTTTCTTGTTACATCGTTTTAGCAACATAAATGTAAGTTTAACTTCACGACATATTTTCAAGCTGCTTACATGTCAGAGATTCTCGGTCGACTGGGGCTAGTTTAGCGGCAGAGAGTAGGGAAGCGGGCGCAGTTTACACGCCGAGAGAAAAGTAGTTCGTACTTTTATTATTATTAATTGTCCATTAATTAACTACTATAGATTATCCTACCTTTTCATAGTTAGGAGTTAGGTATTTCATTTATTATTATTACGTCTTTTATTTAAATAGAATTATTATTAGTTTTCGCTTAATAACAGTGTACTTTGCATGTTCGTACTAGCCTGTTTACAAGTTGATACAGGTATCTAGGTACAGAGGGAGGTTGGATTATACTCTCACTTGTTATAAGAACAAAAAAAATGTATTTGTGCTATTTAAATTGCCTTTAAAGCGTCACAGTATGCTGGAAATTACATCTTTCTGTTCGCAAACATTTTCAATCTTCATTAAGTAAAGTACTTCTGCTAACTCTATTAATAAATCTGTTACCATGGTGTTGTGAAAACAATAATACAAATTGTACACTTTGTTTTGTCAGGATTATGATTACTGTTACGTTGTCAAGGGCGTTATTTTATGATTACGGCCATTATGATTACTTTAGTTTATTATAACTCAACCCGTAGATGTACTTAGCATCCAAAGTCCATCTTCACTTGTTTTTGAATTTTTGTTTAAATCTAGAATCACATAGACTAATGGAAACATATCAATATACATCTGTTTTCACCATCAGACCATTAGGCATTTTATCACTGAAAAGTTATACAAGTCTCCAATTCGAAATTAGCGTTTAATATTGTAAGGATGAAATCCTATCGAAAAGGCGAGAGCGTCCTTCACCCGTTTCTCCGCTAGCCGACCAGGTGTGTGTCTCTATCAAGCCCGCACTAAAGTACGCTCTAGACTTTTCGAGTGCTTGTTAACGACGCAAATTATGGATTATTCTGTAACACCTGCGCTACCTATTTAAGCAACAGCAGCTGGCTTTGTCAGTTAATTTGCGTCGCGCGATTTATCAAGTGCGGGTATTAAGTGGTTGTTGTGAAAGTGATTATTGTGTTATAATTAGTGCGGAATTCTTTATAGTTGACATTAGTATTCTGTAGGAGTGTATGTCGTTGATTTCAAATTGTTATTTGTGACTCATTAGAACTGGTAATTAGTTATTTAATTGGTGTCTGTATTTTGTTTCCATTGTACCATACGATGACCAGTGAGGCCGTTATAACAGTATGATTTCAATTTTTTAATCGACTAATTTATCTAATCAGAGTTTTCAGTCGGAAACACTGTAAATCGAAGTACAGAGAACGAACCTTTAATGCTGCCTTTCATATTACGTAAGCTTATCCCTGACAAAGTAGTCACCACATGTGAATATAAACTATAGTTTTAGACGTGAGCCAGCTGAAGAGGCAAAGCTAAGGATTTCTAAATATAATTAAATCACTACTGACTCGGAACACAAAGTTTTTTTATGGGTAAAAACGTTAAAGTTTTACCTTATAGCCTGAACCAGTTTTGGCTTTTAAAAATCTTCTTCAGAGGCTGCCACTGGGAGCACTGTCCGTCTTGATCTTGGCGACGGTATCGACTTTTGAAGGATCGATGTTGTGTATGTGGGGTGTGATATTTTCGAATAATGCGTGTGATTTGAATTGTGTCTGTTCGTTTAGGATGTCGTTTTTATGTGTTTTCGTGTGTTTGTGTATTTCCAGTTGTTCAAGAGTGTCTAGTTTTCGTTCTTTTGTGTGTACGTGTAGAATGTCCATGTTATTTTCGATGTTTTTGTATGTGTGGTTTGCTTCAATGAGGTGGTTGCAAAGATGGATTCGGTAGTAGAGTGTAGTGCCTTAGTGTGTTCAATGTATCTTTGTTTGAAGCTACGTCCTGCCTGGCCTATTGGAAATATACAATCACACGAAAACACATAAAAACGACTTCCTAAACGAACAGACACAATTCAAATCACACGCATTATTCGAACATATCACACCCCACTCACACAACATCGATCCTTCAAAAGTCGATACCGTCGCCAAGATCAAGACGGACAGTGCTCCCAGCGGCAGCCTCTGAAGAAGCTTCTTTAAAGCAAAAACTGGTTCGGGCTATAAGGTAAAAATTTAACGTTTTTTACCCATAAAAAACTTTGTGTTCCGAGTCGGTAGTGATTTAATTATATTTAGTTAATTAACGGACACGTCATGGACAACGAAATCCAAGAAGCTAACGATTTTATTAAATTGTGTGCGCGCGCGCGCGCGCGCGTAAACCGGTATAGTCAATACGCTAGACCGCTTTCTTCGTCCCTTGGATCGACAAGACGGTACTAAACTAGCAAAAAATAGTCCTGAAAGCCGTCGACTGCCAATGACAACTGTAGATCCGCAGGCAATCAATACACCGACATTGTACAAAGCGCTTGAATGGCGTATGGTGCAACACTCGAGTAAGGGACACAGGCTGCTATGTTTGTTTGCTCTGCAAGAGGCATTGACGAAACACCCGAACACGCGTTACGCTGGAACGTTATCCGTTAACAACGCAGTTTCTGCTTTCATAACTATGCAAAAATATCAGTATGCCAATTTTACTGAGTGACTGACTTTCAGATCCGCCAAGACGTATATAATACTAAACGCCAGTTCGCTATCCATCACATAAATACAGTGTCAGATGTATCAGATAATCAGTAACAAACGCTACTGAAGAAGGCTCCTGCTCTTATGGTGGGAAACTGCCCCTAAAAGCGAACGAGCCAATGTCTATTCGACGGAATAGGATATACAGGACAACAGGAAACCACACTATTAAAGGTCCTTAGGAAACTTCAAACCCAGTGGCCAATGTTGTAATGTCTTCAGACAAACAAATGAAATAGTAGTCGAAGAAATAGTCCTTCGTAACCGTTTCCGTAGCCATTCGTTCCGATAACCCCTTTCTTCGCCTTAATCGAGCGTGTCCCCAATTAAACTTTCCCATAATTCCATATTCGTGCAGTTATTTTGCCAATTAAATTTCCTTCCCACTGATGCTCCCTTCTGACAAGGCTTTCTCGTGTACCTACTCATCATCGCTATCAGGGGTGCTATTATCCTGATCAGATATTGGAGCTGAAGTACGCCTCGCGACCGGTCTCCGTCCGTTGCAGCCATCTGAAAATTCAGCCTTTCCGTATCATACAACACATCATATTTGTTTTGATGTTCTAACATTTCTTTGCCAATCTGGGCTTTACAGAATCCAAGTGATCCATGGAATGACCAGTCCATCTAAGCCGTCATCCTTCGAATTATGCAAAGTGTATATCTCTTATGTCACATAGACCTGAGGATTCTCATTGTAATATGAGTGAAACGTTGTCATACGAGACACTGTCCATACCGGAAGAAGACTTAAAAAACATAACGCATTGCTTCTTTCTTTCTAAATACCTCCTCGCATACTCGTAAGGTAACTGATAATAATATTTAAATTCCTTGGAATAAAACGTTTAAAAAATATTAAGAAGGCCATTAACTGGCCAAGTAGCCTTCTTAATATTTTTTAAAGGTTTTATTCCAAGGAATTTAAATATTATTATCAGTTACCTTACGAGTATGCGAGGAGCTTTTCTGGCGATTGCTATTCTCCCATGGGCAATAACTTTAATCATCCGACGTACAACTCACCAGCTGTTACAGAAACTCATCGCAGAAAGCGAGGAAATATTTAATGTTGTTTTCCTTCTATAACGATCCACTCCTTTGTTGCGCTCCCTGCGTTGGCGTAAGAATAGTTTTAAAAACACAGACCACAGTTAGTCTGTTATTTAGTTTTAACGTCTAAATAAGATCGAACAATGAAATGGACTTTTGTTCATTACCAATCATTTTAAACCATGTTAATCATATATTTCATTTATATTTCATCATCTTTGGCCATGGAGACTTCTAAAATGTGGATATTGTCAAAACAATTGTGAGATTAAAACGGATTAAAGTAAATAATGAAGAGGCTCTGACAGAATAAAGGAAAGCAAAATCTCATAGATGTTTATTCCTCTTCATATGCAATCCTGGGTGAGCGAGGGAATCCGGATAGGACGTGTTCTAACAGAAAAAGAAATATTAGCCATTCTTCGTAGAGCACCGAGCAAGGAAAAGGGCAAAATGGGAGGACGAGGTTAACGATAATAGACGATATTAAGGTAGGAGGTTGTTAAAAAGATAAAGATAGGCACAATAAAGCCAGACAATAGCTTCGACCTGGCGCCCCAGACCTAGTCAGTGAATCACCAAGTGGCATCTAGTGAGCCTTAACCATTTTTTTTTTAATATAAAAATAATTTCTTTATTTTGACTACTGCATTGAATTCCACGTGTAATGTTATTGAAAATGAGTCCAAACACGACCCAGTTACGACACAGAGTTCATTATTTTCTGAAACAATATTCTTTTTAATTATTTCTAAAACAACAGTATTTCTCGTCGTATTTACACCGGGTTTAGTATTGTTTTTCTTAAACTTTCGTGCAAAATCCAAATATTACGGATTTCTTGGATTTCGTTGTCCATGACGTTTTCGTTACTTAAATAAATATAATTAGGGTAAGTCCGGGAGAGACGGACCACCGGGTGAGACGGACCAGTTGTGTAGTTCCCAGTTCCGCCACTGTAGCCCAGTTGTAGTAGCAAACGCCCAGAGCATGCATCACCCTGTGTATACAGTCTTGTTTTTGTTGTGAAGAAGTGAATATTTTAGTCACAAATCGACTTCGTTTGTTCGAGTAAGTTGAAAACTTTTTTCAGTATAACATTAGTATAAAGTTATTATGGTTTAACTGTAAGATAAACGGGTGAAAGTGGTACGTTTGAGTAATACAATATGTAGCTTCTAATACAACCTATAATGGCTCGGTCGCAAGCAACCGGCATGCGTAGAAGGGGGTGGTCCATCTCTCCCGTACTTTTGGGTGAGATGGACCATTTATTTACACCGGGTGAGATGGACCATTATTTAAACTAACTGGAATAATAAGTTAATTATATCATTATTCATGATTAAATCATGAATATAGATAAATAACGTCTTTAATAAATTAACTGCACTAATGGGGTGTATTCTTTTCCAGAAAATGCCAACACTATATAAAAGAAAAGAGGGAACAACGGGAGAGGAATGGTCCCAAGAAAATTTAATTAAAGATGCTAATGCTGTAAAGGAAAACACCATGGGAGTTAACGAAGCTGCGAAAGTATTTAGTATCCCGAAGACAACTTTGAAAAGGCGATTAAAAAAACAAAGTTTTGAAAAGGGGCCTTTAGGTCCAACGTCTGTTTTGGGTGTGGAATTTGAGAATAAAGTCACACATATTAAAAAATTACAATCTGTAGGCTTCACCCAATGTAGGGACTCCGTTAGGCCTATGGCCTGCGAACTAGCGGAAAGAATGAAAATTCCCCACAAATTTAATAAAAAAACAAAAATTTAGGATATGACTGGTTGACTGCATTCTTTGCTCGACATCCAAATCTTTCCATTAGAAAATCCGAAGGTGTGTCGGTTGCCCGAGCACAAGGGATGGACAGAAAAACTGCCAGTGAGTATTTTGATTTGCTGGAAAAAGTCCTTATTTGAAAATGATCTTATTGACAAGCCTGGTAGCATCTACAACATGGATGAAACAGGTCTACAACTAAATAATAAACCTGGGGAGTGGTGACTATTAAAGGTTCGAAAAATGTAACTTCAATAACCTCTGGTGGAAAAAGGGAATCTATTTCTTGTCTGGCTTGCTGCAATGGCGAGGGGACGTTTCTTCCCCCATTTTGCATTTACAAAGGTAAAAATAAAAAAGCAGAATTTTCTGATGGAATGCCACCTGGGACTGAAATTCGAATGTCCCAAAGATCTGCGTACGTCAGTCAACTCCGAACTCTTTTTTGATTGGCTCAAAAACCATTTTACGCCTATAAAACCTTTTGGCGAGGTTCTTCTATTACTGGATGGTCATACTTCACATACAAGCAGTGTAGAGATGCTAGAATTTGCTGAAGAAAATTATATAATTCTCTTCAGTTTACCGCCTCATACTACACATTGGCTGCAGCCTCTGGACAGGTCATTTTTCAAATCTTTGAAAGCAAATTTCTATCAGGCTTCCAATAGTTTCATTAGAACTCATCCCTCGAGGAAGATAAATAGGCTTCAATTTTCTAACCTTCTTAATGTTGCTTGGAGCAAATCAGCAAATGTTGGAAATGGTATAAATGGATTCAAAGCAACAGGTATAATTCCATTCAACCGTGATGCAATACCAGACCATTCTTATTTGGTATCAGACATTGAAGTGACTGAAGTAGTCGTAGACCTACCTGGACCAAGCCAACAGCAAACTACTAACAAACCCAACACTTCAACACCCATTTCAGTTAAGACAAATGCGTCTGTCATGGTAGATAGGCCTACATAATTTGACCTTCAGATGCCAAGTACATCGACACACGAACAGATTAAGCCTATGAAAAAAAAGCTTGTTCGTGAAATGCTAAGTACGTCGACACACGACCAGATGACTCTAAGCAAAATGCTAAATGAGATAGCACCTGTACCTGATTTAAAAAGTATTAAGAAGCTTAAAAGAAAGTCTTCAACTGTTGCCACTGTGTTGAATTCACCAGAGAACCTAGCTATTAAAAAAGAAAAAGTTGAAAAGAAAAAGAGAAAGTAGAAGCTCTGCAGAAGAAAAAAGAAGGAAATGCTAAGGAGGCAAAAAATAAACGATTAAAAAAGAAGAAAACTGTGAGAAAAAGGCGAGAGTCATTCTCATCTGACAGCACCTTGGGGGATGTTCCACAGCTTGACAAACTGGTTATGGATGACGAAGATTCTTGTGCAGATTGGGACAAGAATGAATGTGTCGGATGTGGAGAAAACTACACTGAAACATCCAAAAAGGATGACTGGATTAGGTGTTTAAAGTGTGAACGTTGAATGCACGAGGGGTGCACTCGATTTAATGACAAATGTGATTATTGTGGTAAGAGGGAAAAATGGGAAAACATTAATCTGTGTTGTAAATAAAAGGTTTTTTCGATTTAAATGAGTTGTTTTTCAACATTTTTCCATGAGGTCCATCTCACCCAAAAGTGTGGTCCATCTCACCCAGACATTTCCACATTATAAACAATTATTTGCTACGTAGCTTGTTTTGTAGTTACGGTTTCAATGAAATATCATATACATGAATAAGGTATTTTATAATGATTTGTGCAATTATAAGTTTAAAATTAATTGTGGTTTGGAAATATGCAAACACACGAAAACACATAAAAACGACATCCTAAACGAACAGACACAATTCAAATCGCACGCATTATTCGAACATATCGCACCCCACACACACACACACACACAACATCGATCTTTCAAAAGTCGATATCGTCGCCAAGAACAAGACGGACCGTGCTCCCAACGGCAGCCTCTGAAGAAGCTTTTTAAACGCGAAAACCTGTTCAGGCTATAAGGTAAAACTTTTACGTTTTTAGCAGTAAAATGTTTGTGTTCCGAGTCGGTAGTGAATTAATTATATTTATTACGGATTTGTTGAAGTAAAACATAATGGTAATAAGTTTGACTAGGTACTGGAGTGTCCAGTAGATGACTCCGTCAGTAGGTGCGCCGAGTGAGGGCCAGGTCGGGCCAGCTGCTTGTGTTTTTGTTTGTGAGATTATGCTAGTGGTTCAGCCTCCCTCTTTAACTGGCCAAAACATAAGTGGTGATTTAAAAAGTTTTTAGTCAGATTTACATATGTCTCCTCTGTATTGTTTTCAATTAATTTCTTTTCAGTGATGTCTACTGTTTATTTCACTGGTACAACACTATGTAAGCTGGTTATGTCAAATGATAAAAATATAGTTTTTTTATTAAATTTAGTTTTTTTAGTCATTACCTAGTTACTTACTTTTTCTTTCAAATACAGTTTTCGTTATAATTATTCCACACGTCGTTGCACTGCGTACCATGACGCTGTATGTTTTTCTGTTAATATTTCTAGTAATGCATATCTTGTCTATAGTACTTGCAGTGGCGTATCTAGAATTCGGAGAGGGGGTCCGTTCGAGTCGGCATCATACAACAGAAAAAACATGTCAAGGCTATCAATATTACTATCTTTAAAATGGTTGAAAAAGTACGATAACATCCTGAAATCAATCCCATTAAAGTAAACAGTAATAACACATTAAAAATACCGCGTTACTGAAACATCGTTTACATGATACTTATTGACTGAATTGATTTTCCTATATTTCATATTTCAAACGTATACGCAAATGTTGTGTATAGATCTGTTTGTATACTCAAAAAAGAGTTACTTCTATATTAGTGTACATAGTTTATTTTGTATTTTTTATTGACAATTTGAGATGTTCAATCTACGTCTATTAGGGCCTACAGAGTATTAAGTAAATCAGATGAAAGAGTTAGTAATGTACGTAGTGAAAAAATAATTTTTATTAGCCACTTGCTTATTTTTTTTACTGTACATAGTGAAAAAATAATCAAATGGCATAAAAATTAAGAGATTAACCAACTTTGTCAACTTTTTTTGACCCTCTGGGGAAACAAAGTCACCGGACCCCCCCCCCCAAAGAGGGTCGAAGAAAGTTGACGTATTTTTTTTAATCTCTTAATTTTTATGCTTTTTAGGCTGGGGGTCCGTTCTCTCCCCTCCACCCGTAAATACGCCCCTGAGTACTTGATACAAGAGTTTGCGACTTTTGGTTCATTCTAAGCTAATTCCTTTTTCTGTTATACTTTGAACTTGACAGTTTTTGGTTTCATTAAATTTCGTTTGCCAACCGGTTTCAATTTGTCTTCCAATATACAGCTAAAGTATTTATCCAGACGTACTCTGTTATAACGAGTCTACCCATGATAAGTCTAGCACCGTTTTTTTTTTTTTTAGGGGAGAAAATATTACGAACTTAACACCAATGTCGGAACACACTGCGCCACGTGGGTGATCGGGTTTTAGCCATTACTGATAGGTGTGATAAAGGTGTCGTGTATTTCGCGTTTTCCTGAATCAACGTACGATTACCGAGCGTAATCCTAGCAATTCTTTTCAAACGTTTTGCAAATATTTTGCTGGTTTAGGATTTAATGTCTTACAAAAAAAAACATTGAAACTGCTCGACATAAATGTGTGTGGTGATCCCTCGTGACTTCACGTGCGTTTAAAAGTTGTGCTTTGAATGCACCATTCTCTTACCACAGAATTCATGCATAGCCGTTGAGTTCTCAAGGGAACCGTTGTAAAGTTTTATCGCTAACCTCTCTTGAGGCGTTTATCAAACACAAGGCGTATGTTTGCCGCAATTAAAAACCGCTTACTTACAACCGCGTTTCTCCTGAGAACAGCCTTCATCAATTTTACTTTTCTCCCCGCATAAGCACTATTCGTGTTACTCGTGTTGTACTTTTTCCGCTCCTCCTTCTTCTTCATCTTGCGCTTCTTCTTCTTCTTGCTTTTGTTCTTCTTCTATTCCTTGTCCTTCTTCTTCTTCTTCTTCTTCTTCTTCTTCTTCTTCTTCTTCTTCTTCTTCTTCTTCTTCTTCTTCTTCTTCTTGTTCTTCTTTTACCATTCTTTTTCTTATTAACGAAGTAATATCAATACGTAAATGTAACCAGTGTAAATAGTGAAATTAAAATAATCAGTATATGGAATTTTCAGTTTTATTAAAAATACATTTTCTAGTTAACTAAAAATGGGTGCTCTGTCGCAAATAATAAATATTTTTACTTTAAGTAAGTATTGTTTTATAAAATTATTAACAGTAAAACTTTCAGATAATTTAATAAATATAATATTACTTTCGTAACTGATTTTCTATTACTAAAATTTTTAATAACGATTCAAAGTTGGAACTCCTGTCAGACACCAAAGCAATTTAAGTAATTTTATAAATGCTTTTCTTTGATATTTGTTCTGCGTTTTGATGTTTCTACGCTATTGTTGTGTGTTTCATATGGGATATATAATTTGTGTCATTGTATCTTCTTATAAAGGAAAATATTATGAAATTATGAAGTATTATTTAAAAATATTTATTACTTAATTATTTTAAAGTGATTATTAATAAATCGATTATTTATTCCTTCTCAATATTCTAATTAGGTATTTTATGCCATTAACGTCTCAGTACTTTAAGAAGAAAGGTCTGAACCTGTTTACTGTTTTCCTACATAAGCTTTAAACAAGTTAATTGATTTACTGTAAGTCTTATGTAGAAAAATGTGAACCTAAACTCTGTGTGTTGTAAACTTACTACCGTACGGATTTAATTTTAGGGAAAATAATTTTTCTAACATACAACATTTAATTACTTAGTCCAGACTAGAAATTTCTAGAAAAAATAACATTTGTATGAAAAAAAATACCATGAAATCTTCAAACTTTATTGCCATACCTATTAGACCTAACCAAAGTACATTTTTTTCATTAGTCTTACTGAATCTCTAGAACAACCTAGTACAACTGTACTGAAATCGAAATGGACTGGCCGTTATTACTGCAAGAACTAAAATCTGGAAATGAATATCAATTTAATTATTGAGAAGCTTGACATTCCTACCCGAAGGTAACCGTATACGCGTTTATTAAAATTTTACGGTCCGAAGAAAAAAAAATTCGTTACGTGAAGGGTTTCGTTACAAGTTAGTTACTTGTACGCTTTACTGACGAGCGTTCTGCTATGAAATGCCAACAGGTACACTCTTCTTTAATTTTTTCGGTACGCTATCAGTGCTTTTTTAATGTCTGTCATACTGATTTTCCAGGCTACAAACCAGAATCTAGAAACAGGCTGTAACCACAAAACTGCCCTTGTGTGCGGTCATAGAGTCGAGAGGAGCCCGGTCGTAAGGTACTGGACGTCACTCGGTACTGGAAGGGCTTGATTTACAGCCGCGTTTATTGAATTGTACGTGTAGTCAGCATTAGGTTAATTACGGTGGACCCTTCGCTGCTCTCCGATGGTCACTGAAAATTACAGCAGTACCACTTAGAGGGGGAATTAAACACGCGTCACGCCCCCACGCTGTAGGATCCAGGGCACCCCATCCTTTACCATTCCACTTCACTTTAATGTAACCATTACCTTAAGAAAAGATCCGAGAGCGCTAATCTTCTTAAATAAAGTAGAAGTAACTCAAGTAAAAACAGAAAAATATCTTGATTTCCTCGTAGCACAGTTGTGTTAAAAAAAAAAAACATACATCAGAACCATGGAATATGTTATGGACGACTTCCATGCCAGAATGTGCGGGTGTAAACATAAAACTGGTGCTTATCTGCATCACATATTATTAAAAAAAAAATGTAACAGTACGTACTTAGTGCGATATAGTAAATTTCACGAGTTTAGTAATTACCATTGTTTAATATGAATAGTGTTTTATGTATTATTTTGTGTGCGTAGTAGGGCTGTTGTTTCCGATAATAATTATTAATAAAACTGATGACTGTTTCACTGTCTCCGTTATCCATTTACTGTTACCGCACAGGGTCGATGTTCACGTAACCGGTACGTGCCCTAAATTTTACGAGCGGCGAGAGAAATTACAAATGTAGTTTTGTTTACTTCAAGAAGGTAAACATTTTTTGCGTACTGTGTATTTCTAAAAATTTATAATCACAAAGTCTGAATTTTTATTCCAGCAACGGCAAGAAAAAAATCCTACCCTGTTGTCCGAGAGCGGTGGGCGGCGTGTTAAACATATGCAAATTAATAATTTCCCAAGAGACCTTGTGTTGTATGTAAGCACCGGAGAGTATTTCGTGTTACCTGCTCTGTGTGTGTGTGCGCGCGCGCGCGCGTGTCTGTATTGTAGGGACCACCGTAAATTTAGCGATGCTGTTAAAATTGCAATGTTTTAAAGCTTTAACCTTAAAGCATCGAACATTCCGTACGACTCATTTCTGAATGCAGAACTTTGATTTTTGTAAGCATTTGTATATAGTACGCCAGAAACGAGTACAGTTTTCCTAAAGTTTAGAAATCTGCGTTTGTTTGCTGTATCGACAGTTCCTACTTCGTCGTGATGCGTGTTCGCTCTCAACCTCGTTTCCAATGATCTTTACGATAAAAATATTTCAAGTTCAACAGTGTGACAACGATTAGAACGAATTAAAATAAACGCAGATATAACGTGACAGGTTATTCTTGTACACATTAGTTCTTCCTTAACATCATGATGAGTATAAGAGAAAGTATACAAGCAGGAAATAGAGCCTACTTTGCAAATATTAGGTAACTTCTTTAAAAACAATCTTGTTATAAAACTTAAAGCATATTATTCTCTTGTGCGATCAGTTGTTACGTATGGATCTGAGGTGTGGACTTTGACTGCTTTAAAATCATTTGAGTGCAAAATATTGCGTAAAATTTATGGCCCAGTAAGATAAGAAGGCAGTTGGAGAATACGCATTAACAGGGGACTATAGGCTTTCTTACATGGAAAAGACAGTGAAATTCATCAAATCACAGAGGTTGCATTGGCTGGAACATGTGGAAAGAATGTCTGAGAAAAGAATTCCTAACAGAATGCTGAAGGGAATATTATATACTACTAGACATAGATGTAGACCGAGGATGAGATGGTTGGATGGCGTAACAGAAGATCTTGCTAGCATGGGAATCAGAGGGTAGAGTGGAAGGGCGGAGAACAGGGAAGCATGGAGCAGTATTGTTAAGGAGGCTAAAGCCCACCAAATGCTGTAACGCCAGGTAAAGAGAAGACTAGTTCTTTCGTCCGCTGATATTCAATTTTTGTGTTCAAAAAGTGAACCAAGTTAAATGTTTATCATAATCTGTCACCAGCGGAATGTGATTACACGATCGGAGCTATATCCATTCATTTTTCAACATAGTTTTCATTCAGATTAGCCATATGAAACTACTCATAGTATTCGATATTATACATAAAAATAAAAATAAAATATCTTCTTCTTCTTTAACTTACTTGTTAGGACTTTGTCCTGTTCTATAACAATGGTCCTATATGGTGTCATTCCACCTCATCCTTGGCCGATAAATGCTCCTCTTGGTGTTTAATTGGCTATCTCTTGCCTTTTTCACTAGTCTTGTATCATCCATTCTTGACATGTGTTCATTCCATATCCTTCTTCTTTCCGCAATTCAAGAATTAATACCTTGGATACACGTTTCTCTTATACTATTGTTTGGCAACCTATAGTACCTTGTTTTTCCTAGTACCTTCCGTAATATAGTCATTTCTATAGTTTGTCGTTTTCTTTGAGTTGCTGCTGTATCTGGTTTGGCCTCTGATGCGTAGGATATTACTAGACGTATTGTGCTTTTATAAACCCCAGTTTTTCCTTCTTGTGTGAGGTGTTTATTATTCCATAAAAAGGGCATTCATGCATCCAGCAATTCTTCTTGCTTTCATCAGTTGACTTTTCATTTCTTCATCCATCCTATTATTATTTGTAAGCCTTGTTCCTAAGTAGTCTATCTGCATTACTTGTTCTATTATTCTGTCATTTATTATAAGCTTACACCTTAATGGGTCATGTGAAATTGTAATTGATTTTGTTTTCTCTTTCGCTATCTTCATGTTATATTTCTGACATGCTCTGTTAAAATTATTCACAAGGCTTTTTAAGTCTTTTTCGTTTTCCGCTATTAGTGAATCTCGTCGTCTGCATAACATATAATATTAAACACACTTCTTCCCATCCTATACCCTCTCATATGCTTTACCTCCTTAATAATTTCATCCATAACTACATTGAAGAGTATGGGATTTAGAGAATCCCCCTTCCTGATCCCTTTTGTTACAGGTATATTATCTTATCATTTATCATTGGATTTTACTCTCATTGAAGTGTTCGTCTAGGTCTGTAAAATAAAATGTGTGCCATCAAAATCTGAAAGGGTGAGAAAGCTATCATCCAGAGTCAGCCGGCATAGACAGTACACACGGAAGGTGATGCAGCCAACTGCCTGTGATTGTACTGTTGCCCCATTGTTATCCTAGCTCTATGTTCGCAACGTACGCGGTTGACCATTTAGAGATACACAAGGAAAAATTAAAATGCCGGGTAAATAACATAGGCATAAATGAAGAAATCAATTTCAGACTTCAGTTAATTAATTATTCATTCTGTATATTAATTCAAAAAAACATATAAGCTACATCAAAACACTCTCAAATATGTACGTGTAAATGTATGACGTGACTAAAAATATTATTAATCTTTATGTAATGATGTATAAGACGTAAATTTTATTAGTTACAATTTAAAAATTGAACTTTTTAAAATAAAAATACAATTTTATTGATATTTTGATATTATTAATGTCAGTGTATATTATAAATGGGCATATTATCAACTTTGTTTTGCCCATCTAGTGTGTCTTTTTACGTTTATCTTCCTGTCTACTTAGCTGCTCCTGTATTTTGTGTTGTTTTCTTTAAATATTATGAACGCATAAGTTTAAATTTATCAGTTGTAAACTTTGTTAAAAGATAGATAATATTTGTAGAGAAAGGAATAGCAAGTGGAAAACTACTCCTTTAGATACACATTTTTATAAACTTGGGGAACTTAGAATGTAAAAGTGCTTTGATTTTATAGTGCTCCTGCAATGGAACTCGGTCATTTAGCTTCTGATTCTATGATATGGGCAAGATTGTCATTTTGCTCAGATGAGAGATGTTTCATTTACCAAACGATTTTGCACGTATTAGTTGATTATTATTATTATTTTTTTTTTTGTAAACTGACTGCAGAACAAATAGGTTAACCATCGTACAGCTTATATAATACAAAATGAAATCTGTCAGCAGATAATTTATTGAGACATAGTCGATATGTGCTTCTTAAAACCAATGTGAAAAATAAAAGACGAAGTACTTTTCTTCAGGCAAAAGTTATAAAACTTAATGGTAAAAATATTATAAGAAATAAGATTGATTATACTTTAGTGAATAAACTATTCAAAACTACGTTAAGAAAGTAACAACTTATCCAAGTGCAGACAAGGATCCGACCTCATTTACTCAATAGCTGATAAATTGAAAATGTCAAAGGACGGTTCAAAACAAAAGAATATTAAGATAACGGAATAAAAATAGATGAGGCATAGAATGATCTGATCAACGGTATAAAATAAATCCCAATTAATCATAATTCCAATAAAATATAACTAGCATTACGAGTATAAATCATTAACACGACAGAGAAAGACTGGACAGAGAAATACGAACAAAAAAATGAAAGTTAGATGACCCAGGAAATAATAAATCTAATGTAACACAAAGGACGGACAAACAACATGACAGAATACAAAAACGAACAGAAGACAAAAGATACGTCTAAGAAAGGGCGGGTGGCAGATATAAATGCAAGGAAATGGAGGTTTTGGAAAGAAGACATAACACATTGAACACGCATGACAAATCTAGAGAGGTTCCGCTTTTTAAAAATTCTTGTGCCCTAATATCATTAGTTTCTTTCCCTCTATTTAATTAGTATATTATCTGTCAACTATCATGTTGCATTTCTTGTCTTTTTACAGCTTTCACTAGTCGTAATCATGTCCTGATTTCCATAATGCAAATTCTCTTGTTACTGTTTGTGTCCAGATTAAAATCAGCATTCTCTGTTTTATTCACATTTTGAAGAAAGTTATTTGTGGTTGAATGATGGATGGTTTTCAAGTGTTCAAGCCTCAGTTGTGTAACATGAGTGACCAAATATAAAATGTTGTTGTTGACCTTATCAAGTGAAATTAGAATGACAATGGGTGTGAATTTAAGTGTGGCTATGAGTTTTATTTCGGGTAATTGGGTTGAAAGACATTTTATTCAGTAAATAGAAATTTTGGTCCTAAATCTGATGAACATTTAGGCTGTTTGGTGGAAGTTGGAATTCTTGCAGAGATTAATTTTGTCAGTACCGGGTGTGCATAAGATAGGGTGGAAATGGTAGCAGATGATGAAGTTTATATTGAAGTGCTGAAAATATTTGTGATACATGTTTTTCATGTGTGCATATTCTAATGTGTATTTAATAATGAAATATGTAAACTTGAAAAGTGCTTCATTACCTTGTTTGTAAATTCTTTAATTATGATCATATCCGAAGACAGTTTAGTTAGCACAAGTGCCAACTTGAAGTGAAAATTCAGAATGCCACTTACCGGCAACTGATGGAAAGAACAATATTTTCTGTCATGGCATACTGCTCTCTTGGACTCTGGATTCAGCACCGTATTGTTATTATGTTGAGATTTTTCACAATCTGTGCAATCCATGTTAAACACAGTCTAACAAACAGGCAAGAGAAAATGAAAAACGTGTCTACTGTAGTGTGTACCTAATAGAATTATATAAATATAATAGATATTTCAGGCCCAGAGTTACAAAATTCTTATAAGAATTATAATATAAGAACAGAGAAAATTATTTCTCCGTTTTTGAGTTTACTGTTTCAGTTTTTGACCATCTCCCTTTTTTTTAAGCCCATCATGACAACATCCCATCCATTGTCTGTATTCTTTCCCAGTTTGTATATTCCAGTACTTTCCTGGCAACATTTGTATCCTTTTTTCTTCCTCCGCCATCCTTCAGATTATCCTTGTTTTCAGTTTTCGTAGTTTCTTGTGTACAGCCGTGTTCAGAATTCATGATTATATGGTTCAGGTACGACCAACAAAACTCTTGTTATTATTTCAAATAAACGGAAAGAAACTAACATCGACTGTTGCTAATTTTTCTGCTAAAGTAAACATGTCGGTGGTAATATTTTTAATTTATTTTATTTTTTAATTCAATTTAATTTAAACGTCATCGTTTACAGGACGTTATGTAGTATCAGAAAAGCAAATAAAAGTAATTGGCAAAAAATAAAGTTTTTCCATTTTACTTGTAGAATTTCCCCTTTAAGTCATTCTAGGCTTTTGACAAATGGCTCTTGGGTTTGTTTTCGGATTTATAATAAAAATTAAAGGAAAATTAAAACTGAAATGTTTTAATTATTAAAAATTAATTTTTGAATCATAGCCTACATAGAAATCGACTATTTCAGTACAATAATCACTCTCAACGTGCTTCAATAACGTACGTATTTTAGCAGTGCTCTTTTTATTATGGGGCCAACGATGGCAAACACGTAAAATTATGACTTATTCTAACTTACGACAAAATAGTAATCATGTTGTAAAAATATTAATGTGTTAGTGACTGATTCAGTAACAGTAAAATTTCATATGTGAAACAGAAAAAAAGATGAGTACTTAATAGAGTATTCCTGTAAGCTCTATAGGAATATTCATTTGCTTATTACGTAAAATACTACGTGCTTTTAGGCCAAATGAGAAATTATACTATATATATATAATTGCTACGTTACAAGTATTTCAAAAATTTACACAAATACACTACCATGTACTCAACGCAACTATGATGTGTATTACACCGGCCAGGTCGCAGGATTATTTTTATTCTCGTTGCGTCAAGTATATGTAGTTGCGCAATAATTAAATAATTTTCAAAGAGGAGTGAGATGTTGTTGACATGAAATAATTAATTAAAACCGTTTCAAAATAATCATTCTATGCTTTATTAATATTAATATAAAATATGCAAATATTAAAAAATTCTAATCTTAGATAAAAAAAAATATTTTCTTTTATAAGTTTACACAAATACAATGTAACCTTCTATGCTGTTCATAACATATAAAATAAACAAACATACTCTTACTAGCTAAACAGACACGTTAAACAAATTATGTAAACCTTTTTATTTCAGTGTGTCTGACTTTGACTCAAATTTTAAATAATAGCAACTCATTTACAAACAAAAATAATATTCAATCTCAAGAATAAAATTAATTGTTGCTCTAAACAAAATAAAAATATAACATTTACTTCCAACCTATTATTTATTTCTATTGGCAAACCCAAATTTTAATATACAACAAAAGATTAGTATTTTTAAATTTTCTTGTTAAATTAAATTATTTTTTTTAAATACCCTTTAAATTTATGTACAGTAATTATATTTAAAACTTTAAGTCTTTACTGTTCATATATAAGTTTCTTTGTGAGAGTTCTTTTCACAAACAAAAATATAATTGTTTATTCATCACCTGCGTACTGCCGTTACCGTTGCGTGTGTGTGTGTGTGTGTGTGTCCTGAGAGTTTGATGATGATGATTATTCTGATGCTGTGTTCTCTGTCTCTACGGGTTGTTGTTTGTGATATTCCAGAGTTCTTCCATAAGTCTTGGTGTGTGTGGTAGAGATGTCGATCGGTCGGCAGACCAGCAGCGTGACGTTGTGTGAAAATATCTTGAGTCTGAGACCGCCCCAAAATTGCCGGTGGTATTTATACTGGACGGCAATCTGACAAGTCCAGGACTGTTTTCAACCTGTTAGATATTGTCACTTCGTGCAAAGCGTCCTTTTAATTACAAATCACTTTTTGGTTCATTTTCGCGATTTCGTAAACATACACTAGCACAAGCGATATCATCGTTTGCTTAATTTTTTCCTGGTCACTCACATATAACACACTTATTAATTACTATTGAATTACACTAGTAATTAACATTAAATTACCTGGCGTCTTGATTATTGCAAATTTCTGCAATACTTTCACAGCACTATATTCGTTAAAAATTCCTTAATGTAATGGTGTTTTTATAATTGGGGTAAGTCTTTGTTCACAGGTTTAAAACGTATTAATTAGTTTATTTTTATCCGCTTAAAATCTGATTACAGAGAATTCGTACGCATCACCCTATCGTAGACTCTTGCCTGTCGTAGCTTGTGTTCACACAAAAAAACGCACAAGCGCTTTATTCACTCAAGGGGTAGGTGTACGCTTTCTGACAATTCTTATCATGCATAATATTGTTAAAAACTGTTCATCATATATTTTTCTATGCTAAATATTTACAAACATACCGCCCTGGGCAAATATGCAAATATTTGTATTGTTGCAATATATAATTTAAAAACTAATTAAAATAGGGTATATTATATTGGTACTAATACAGTAGAATATAGCCTAATTTACGTTAGACCGGTAATCATAACACATGTTTACATAGTTTATATATGTAGCTTCACAGACAGACAACTATGAAAATTTCATCTCTGATACAGTCAGCGTATTTGGTAGATACGAAAATTGTAACAAAAAAAATCTTAGGACATAATCGTATGTAGCCTAAACAGTTTAGCGAGGGTCATTTAGGCTTTAATCATATTTAATTTTATCGTAATAAAGACTGCGCAAAATATTAGATAAAATAAATCATGTCATACGTAGGATACACTACATGCACACTCCGGTAAACACACATTGTACCGATTTCATTACTGAAGACAACACAACGGGCAAATCATTTTCAACTACTGAGGGAATTTTTAATTTTACGTTTCATCCAGAATACACGCGCGCTGCGATAATAATACTCACAAAAGGAGTAACTTTTGTCATGTGATGTTTTTGATAGCACTGCAGTAACAGGAGCAGGTAACAGAGGCAGGAGCAGGAGCGGCTGTGTAAGGAGGTGCAGAGAATAGTGACAGGGCTTATCTGTGTCGATAAGATACAACTGCGGCACCCCCAGCAATTAAGCTTCTACCCACATTGTATGCTTGACTCCCCTTGTCGGCGGGCAAAACGCTGCGTCTGCTTGTTCTCTGTCAATATTTAGCAAAAACAAACACTTTTGCATGAAAGCACTACACACACGCGGCCAGTTTTAAATATTCCGTTTGAATTTTTATAAAAATGCCGCGAATTTTTGTTTCCAAACAATTCAGTTATTAGCGTTGTTTTTTTTATTTTTTTATTTTACGCTATCTGGCATGTGCGTGCTTGCACTCGCGCGCGCGTGTATCTGTCTGTCTATATACGAATTCGAAAACAGCGGAGACTGAAATTATTTCAGAAATCTTTGTTATACGGCTCGGTGTGGTAGATTGACAAGAAATATTTGTATTCGTTGCTACTCGCACACCTGTCATAGACAAACAACAGTTCTCTTCAGTCGTCTAATACGCCATTAGATTCCTCAGTAAAAACCTTGCGTCACACAGTAACTCTATTGTTTGTCCATGTTTATTATATTCATCATTAGTTCAATTTTTTTTATTCATCACTTTTTTCCAAATACAGTCAAATTTTTAAACTTTCCAAAAATGTGTTTCACTTACTCGGTAACAAATCGGTATTTACACGTGATACAAACACTTGTTGTGTGTTACGCATGTTGTAGTTTTTTTACGCATTAAATTAATGAACGAGCGAACAAGTTTTCAGTTTCAACTCGACCGTTCGGCATTTGTCTGTCCGTCTAACAGTCTGTCTGTCTATCTGTGTCTATCTCTCTGTTTGGGGTATGTCCCACGACTACGTTTGAACGCATCAACAGATTTTAATAAAACTCGTCATGCAAACCCAATTTACCTTACAGAACCCTATTATTTCGAGATTGATCCCCTGTATAATAGGGGGTTGGGAGGTAAAAATGTGTGGGGGTCCAAAAAATTTCAAGAGTCCTTATGGTGTACAAAATTAAAGAGAGTGTTAAACAAAATATGAATTTAGTGTTTATTTTGAAAAATGTTTCAACTTCCACGTTTTGGGGACCAAAACAAAGCTGAAAATTTTGATAAAATCGCAAAAATTCATGTTTCGTACCAAATTAAAGGAATATTAAATAAATATCTTAATTAAGTGTTAAATCTTGGAAATTTCTATATTTTAGGACGCCAAGGTTGGGCAAAAGGTCGATAAAATTGCATGTGGGATATAAAATTAAAGAGTTTGACCAAAATCAAATTGTAACCAAAGTCTGAACATAGTATAAGGTTCGAAAATTTTAAAATTTGTTTATCCTAACGCCCAAAATGGATATTTATAACTATTTACTATTTAACTAAATAGTTACCGTTAAGAAAGTAATACCATTTTGTAACAAACATCAGTAGCGTATTTTATTATTAATAAATATTAAATCTATTTTTTTAACTCAAAATTTTATTGTTTTTCCAAAAGGTCGTCTTGTGAATAATTTGTATTTTTCAATGACATACTAATTTTACTTTGAATTACATGATAATACCGCATCATGTGAGTCGGATTTTTTAAATTGTTTTTCTTTTTTTTTAAACACAAACAAATGAGCTCAAATGTTAATTGACATTTAACTGACAATCAAATAGTTATATAAGAAATAGCTCTTCTTCTTCTTCTTCTTCTTCTTCTTCTTCTTCTTCTTCTTCTTCTTCTTCTTCTTCTTCTTCTTCAGGCTGCGGACCTTACGATCCGTTGCGCGCTCATTGGTCCGACCATCTTTTCTTTGAACTTCCAATATTCCACCGTCCTTTCGGATTATAAACCAAACTTTGTTTTGGTATCCTGTTCTTATTCATCCTTTCAACATGGGGTCTGATCAATCCTATCTATATTGCTATATCTCTTCGTTCAGGTTGTCTATTCCAAGGATGTTCCTTAATCATCATTTCTTAGCCGGTCCCTCCATGATAATCCTAGTATTGATTGTAAAAATCTGTATCCGGCTTTGGGATTTTGTGTCCAGTGTTCAAGTCTCCCTACTATAAAGGCCGCATGGCACGCCATCGCTTTATATCATTTTAAAAGAGTATCTCTTCTGAGCTTTCTATTCAGTGTTCTTCTTATCTTTCCACACATGTTATTAAACTTCTCTATTTTTTTGTCTACATCTCACCAACATAAGACAAGTCACATCCAAGGAACCTGAATAAATGCACTTGTTTAGTTAGTTGATCATTTTGTACTGGTTTACATCTTACAGGAAAGCAACCTTTAAAAGAAATGAACTTGGCTTTGATATCAGAAATTTCCAGACCATACTTCCTGATTATCTGATTAAAAGAAATAACCAGATAAGAAATAGTTATAAATAAAAAAATAAACATTAAACATTAATTGAAAAAATAACAAAATAGTTTCCTTTAACGTCCTCATTACTCGTTTTGTGTGCCCATGCCCAGTCTTAAGAATATTATTATAAATTTTCAGCTTTCCAATCAAGTTTTCCTTGTATACTACGAGTTGGATTTAGCAGATGACAATCCTAGGTAAACATGTACAAGTAGAGTTATACGGCTTCAACCAGGCACCCCTTTTTAGTAAAAAACCGTGCAGCAGAGGTCCCACCCCGAGACTAAGTTTACCAAATGACCACATCTGTATCCGAGTCATTTGGCAAACGAAACTATGTAATTGTATGATTCAAGTTATCCGGCCTGTTTGGCCGTGGTCCATGGTTTATTGCCAAAACAAACGTTTCAACAGCTCTAATGGCTGCCATCATCAGTGGAATTTTAAAAATCCTGAACGTAGGGTTTTCACGTCAGGCCCACAGTACTGTACTGTTACCTGTACTTATAAATTCAAGGAAGTCCCACGTACATGTAAAAATGACACCATCAGCCAATTCGAATATTGCCCAGATTGTATCACGACAATGCATCCGTATCCAAAAATTTTGCTTTTTTTTTGCTTTGTCCAAACATTTTGGGCCAAAAATAACATAGTAACAATACCGCATCCGCCGTATTCACTAGATATGGTTCCGTACGACTGTTCGTCTTCGTAAGTCTAAAAACTATTATGAAAGAACAACGTTTCTCGACTGTTGAAAACGTAAATAAAAATCGCTATCGAGCTCAAAGGTATACCACAATATGCGTTTCAGACTGGAAAACACGGTACCATAAATGTGTTTCATCTGATGAGGATTACTTTGAAGAGCAAATGTAAATTTAAAAAAAAACACCTAATTTTTTAAATAAACAATAACATACAAAGGTTATGTAAAATATATAAAAAAACATGATCAGAATGTAAGTTATCATGCTCATAAACAGTATTTAGTACAAAAAACAAAATTATAAATACTTATCACAAGTAAGCTAAGTAGTAAGAGTGTAACTACTATGTCATCACCAGTAAATAAATTTTATAACAGAGTGGAAAATTTATCAAATACAAACTTTACTCAGAAAGAACTAAA
Organism: Magicicada septendecula; assembly: GCA_034769895.1. Taxonomy (NCBI): domain Eukaryota; kingdom Metazoa; phylum Arthropoda; class Insecta; order Hemiptera; family Cicadidae; genus Magicicada; species Magicicada septendecula. The sequence continues at coordinate 81,620,195 of CM068376.1, forward strand.
CTGTTAAATAAAGGTTTGAAATATTGTCCAAACATATCGTACAAAAGAGACATGGAAATGTTATGTATAAATACAGAAATAGCACTTAGAAATTTAGATAACCTTGATATAAGAAATAATGAATTAGTTTCCTGTGCAAATATTATATCAAAAAGTAAAAGAATAAGTTTAGTTTAAATGATTCAGATAATTACATAGTTAACAGTTTAAAACAAAAAATTAATTCAAATAGTTTAGTGGTTTGCAAAGCTGATAAAGGCAATATGATTACAATATCAATATACATTATTACAATATAGGAGCGAATATATTGAAAAGACAGAACGTCTCTTCAGGAATGACAATTGAAAGATATTAAATGATCCCACTAATAAGTTTCAAAAACAAATAAAATCACTTATTAAAAATTGCCCTTATATATTCTGACACACAAAAAATTTCATGCCAGCTATGATGAACCAGAAAGCTCCTGTTTTGTATAGTTTACCAAAAATACATAAACCTAATTGTCCCATGCGCCCAGTTGTTTCATATGTAACTGCACCTGCATATAAAGTCTGTAAAAATCTTAATGAATTACTGCCAAAATATATTAACTTCAACCCAAAGTATGCTATTATAAACACTTTACAATTAGTTTAGAATATAAAAAATGTGCATTTACCACTGAATGCAATATTAGTTTCATTTGATGTTAAGAATTTATTTCCGTCTATATCTGTAGATGTTCTGCTGTCTATCTGTTCCTCACATATACAAAATAATTTAACCTTCAATAGTGATCAGAAAAATGAATTATTCTCTGCCTTAGGTATCTGAATACGACAAAATTATTTCCAGTTTAATAATAAAATCTATAGACAATTAAATGGCTTACCTATGGGCTCTCCTTTATCACCTTTATTAAGTGAAATCTTTATGACATTTTTGGAAGACAACATTTTTACATCCAATAACCCCAACATAAAATATGTTTTTCATTGGGCAAGGTATGTTGATGATATATTTTGTATCTGGACGGGAACAGATAGACAGCTCCATATGTTCTTAGATTATATTAATTCCTTTTATAGTAGCCTGCAATTTACACTTGAAAAAGAAAATATGAAAAGTTTAAATTTTTTGGATCTTACCATTACTAGGTCACAAAATAATCTTAGTTTTCAGATATATAGAAAACCTACTTTTACAGATACCGTTATACATAAACAATCACTAACATCATGGCACATAAAATTAAGCAGTTTTCATGCAATGGTTAATCGTCTTCTTATAGTTCCTTTATCCAAAGAAAATTTCAATAAAGAAGTAGATATTATAAAAGCCATAGCACAAAATAATGGTTACGATGAAAGAATAATAGACTCTTTAATTAAAAAAAAAAACAAAAGAAAATTATTTTAAAAGAATTTTATTCCATAGAGCCAGATCAGGGTAACAAAAAATTTCATTTAACAAATTACATTCCGTTTATAACAGATAGGATTAATAATAGGTTAAAAAACCATGGTCTTAATATGGTATCAGTAAACAAACATAATCTTTTTTCACTACTACTCAATAATAAAGAAAAATCAAACACACTGGAGAAAAATGGAGTTTATGAAATACACTGTGCAGATTGCGATGCTATTTATATCGAACAATGTGGCCGTGCTCGGAAACATCGCATTTCTGAACATAAGGCGATTTTAAGCAATACAGCCAATACAGGTTTTGCAGATCATTGCTTACAACACAATCACTTCATAGATACAAAAAACATAACACTACTCCACAACACACAAAAAGGTAAAAAAATGGATTTGTTAAATATTCTAGAAATTAAAAAAGCAATAAAAAATAACAAAAATTTAACAAATGAACAAACTGAATTCTGTGTACCCCCTTTATTAAAAGCTGTTATTTAGTTTAGTTTATTTTATGTTTTGCATTCATGATTGTATTTAGTTTTTAAAGACACCCGACTTTCCTTTGTCTCTTGCACCCCCCTCTCCATCTCAATCACCCTCACAGATGTTTCAGGTACGCTCTAAACAGATGGTCACCACCACTCACATCCTGTGTTTAGGTTTTCATTCATTCTCTCTTTGACAGTGGCTTAGGTAGCCGAAACAGCTGTCAGAGTTAAATAAAATCTGTGAAACTTGCCAAGTGTTTTTATATATTTTACAAAACCTTTGTATTAATATGTTTCACCAAGAGCCCAACGAGTCATCAATATTAATATCGTAAACAATAACATTTCATGAGCTTTCTGATCAAACATGGTATGCAGGTATCCCTAATCACGATCTAGAAATGTTTCTACTCGAAGGAAAATTATAATTTTCCACCCTTCCTGAGGAAAATCTAAGCCACATGACTGGAGGGAAATGTGAGTACAATAACTTGGGAGTGTCTTACAAAAAGGTTTTCCCGCTTTAAAAGATTCATACCTCACAACGAAAGAAAAATTCAGTAAGTTGCCCTTCGACAGCCAGACATGGACAGTCTACTCCTCCAGCTCACGTACTATCTACACCTTCCAGGAATGCACTTATCGAGATGATGTTAAGCGTTACAAAGAATTTGTGGACTCGTGCAGCCGTTGTAATGTTGAACTGGTAAAGTAGAACTTTGCGTATTGAAGTACATTTCAGGTAGCTATCGAGACTTCTTCAGAATCATTTACGGGATTCAGAGATGCTTAAAACTATTACTTCCAACAAAATTACAAAGTAAAACTGATGAGCATATTGTTACAACGGTCTCACTGATCGCCGTATGGTGCAGTGGAAACAAAATACAGACACCAATGAAGTCACTAATTACAAGTTTCTGACTGACAATGCCAGACGCTCTGCTTATACAGGTCGCGCAAAGGTTCTAGAATAACTTTCCGTCCATACTGCGGCGTGTCAGTATAATGAGTATTTCAAGTGCTCTCCGGAACATTCTCGAAGCTACTTGAGTGAAACGCTACACCTGTTCGGCTAGCGGAGAAACGTGTAGAAGGGCGCTCTCGCCTTTTCGAGAGGGTTCAATCGTTACAATACTGTAACAGTGTTTTGTGCAGTTTCTATCTCCTTATGTGTTCTGTGTTTCTACGTTAGCGTTTTTTGCAATTAAATATTTTTAAATAGGAAATTTTTTCATGTACGTTTAAATTTTAAATTTCACAACTGGTTAAAACATCGCAACGATCTGTATAGAAAAAATGTAATTCTCAAGTAACCCATGTACGCTAACATATTCAAGAACAACTAAAAACATACCTTCCCCCCCCCCACATATATTACTATGTTGGGAGCCTAAAGGATATTTTCTTCCGTCGTTTGGCATGCTTAACCTAGATGGACCCGAACCCACAAAATGACTACACGTACAACTTCTCCACCTAGACTCCATCTACATTTTCTACTTCCCTGTATTTTCAGTTAATACTAAAAGTAAAGTTTGTGAAATATAATACGCTTAGAAATGCTTTAATTTCCATTAGCGTCCGCTGGAACTGCTTATAGAAACATAGAAATAAGAAAACTACATTAATGAGAACGAGTACGAGTCTGAGATGTTATTAATTAGATGCTGGCTGTCATTACCGATGTTACTTATGTTGCTTTTCACCTGCCTTCGCGTACAATGCGGTAACATTTCTTTGAATAATTTAATTAACTAACTGCAAGTTACATATATTCAACACGATGATAATTATATATTTTTGAAATTCATACGGTCTGGACTTCACCGTCCATGTTATTTTACAGTTTTCACATTGAAAAATATTAATTTTCTTGAAGGTATTATTAAATTATTAATTACTAAATATTTGTTATTGGAGTCAGTACGTTAGTTTATATTTAAGCTATTGGTTGTTATTAAATAAATAGCTGGATATCAATTTTCATCTTTATTAAATATTTGCCTCGTTGCAAAACACGGATTTTGTATAAATAATCGTTGTATTAAAACCGGGATTTACATCATCTTGTGTGTGTGTGTGTGTGTGTGTGTGTGTGTGTGTGTGTGTGTGTGTGTGTGTGTGTGTGTGTGTGTGTGTGTGTGTGTGTGTGTGTGTGTGTGTGTGTGTGTGTGTGTGTGTGTGTGTGTGTGTGTGTGTGTGTGTGTGTGTGTGTGTTGGACTGTAATGTACTGTCCGAGAATTTGCTATTCACGAACAATAGATAGAACCCAGAAGGTTACTACTACTAGGACACTCCAAGTCAAGAACCTAGTCCCAGGCCAGTTGCCGGAATGCGTGACCACGCCGTGACAGGTCTGACACCTATTACCGTTCAGGGAATGTGTGATCTAGGTTCACTGCAGGGCGCCTCAAAGAACGAGACAGCCGTGGGATCTACTGTTCAAGGAAGAGGATCCTAGTTTCCAGACCCTTAGCCTCATTTCGCTTCATTACACCTTTGTCCACCTCTGGTTCCCTTTCACGCCTGCCATTACGATTCACCGCATTCTCAGTTAATCCTGAGTTCCCAAAACACACACAAACAGCCGGCCCCACGCACATCAGTCGGTGTGTCGGATCACTCCCGTAAGCGTGCGCAGACCTTTTTATTAGGTGGTGCACCTGTATACTTCAACGGCATCCTCTTTGTAAAAGATCTTGCTACATGTATAGTCCAGTAAACGCAAATCATTAAAACTTATTATATTCACAGTGTTGCAGTTGGACTGACTTATTTTGAATTGTTTTAATACAGTGTTGAGAATTTTAACTATAATTTATCAATAGTAAAAGGAAAATAATACTCACTTTTAAGTTGGACAAACAGCTTATGTCATTTTTTTCATAATTACATAATGTTGGTTTGCCAGTTAATTTTTGGTAAAACACATTGTTTATACTTTACTCCTTCAACTTATTAGTTTAAACATTAAAGCTTAAATTTTTAAACAAACTAACAAAGTAGCACTTTAAGTTTACACGTTACTAGATTTATCTTGGGTAAAAGTTTATTCATAACAACATTCTCCTTTCTCCAGGAATCAGAACTTTAAATTCTTCTATCACATCACAATGACTAACGTTCATTGCAAGTTCCTGCTCTACAAATGGCAACATAAGAAACTCTAGGCGGTTCTGGGTCATTGTTGTTCGTAATTTATTTTTTACAACTGTTAGCTTCGAAAAGCTCATTTCACAAGAAGCACTAGTAACTTTAATTAAATAATCGATTAACATTAAGACAGTTGTAATTATATATTTTCGTATTTATTTATTTATTGTACTTATCTGAAGTAATACATTTTTTCACTTTTTTCCACAAATTTGTATATATTTTATTGACACGAAACATTTTTTTTTACGAAGCTATTAGGTGGTACCTGTGCACCACACGTGCGCACGATTATGATCACTCCCGCGCCAACGTTAAGGCAGTGTTTACGGGCAGTCCAGAGCCACCATGGAGGTATCGGCTCTTTGTCCAGATCCATGTTCCCGGGCCTCCACTCACGGGATGTGGGGCGGAAAAAGTCATGTACGTGACGCTCCGAAATATTTGGAAGACAATCTTTCTTCCATATTGTTTTTCTTTCCTGCCAAACGTTGTGAAAATTATTGATCGATAGGAAACCTCCTGACTATGTGCTGACACAAGACTTTCATTTAAAGCATCCCGTGTAAATATGTCTGTGAACACACAGGTGACACAGGTACCAGTGAACTAATGTACAGTTAATGCTCAGGTGGTCTACACTTCGTGTCCTGAGATATCTGAACACGTGTGAAAGTTAAAATTAATTATCTGGAAAGGTACAAGACTTATTGCAAGCAAGGAAACTCTAGGGATGCGGCTTTTAACTTGTAGTAAATTTATATAAAGCCAAGAGAGCGCCAAAAGATGTTCAAAAGACGTCCCGGCAATACTTCCCTCCAATCAGACTGTTCCTGTAGCTATTTTGTATGTAATTACGATTACATATACATACTTATACATATTTTGTACACATATTCAAATGTTTTGCATTACATATCAAAACGATTTTATGTAGAGAAGACCTGAATATTACAGGAATCCCGTTTTTCTAATTTCTTAAAGCGAAAGTGTATTTATTAGTGTCGAAGGAAAACAAAACGTTTCTGAAGAAAGGTGTTTTGAGTAGTTTTGTGTAGTGAAATTTCTCATGTAATTTAAGCTGTCGCATATTGCATGTGTAAAAAATATTAAGTGGGGAGGAATCGTCATCGGAAATAAAGTATCATTATTAATCAATACAAATGTTGTCCTACGAATACCGACTCCCAGCGGCGGCGCTTATGTAAACTGCCCCCCCCCCCGCAAGTTTGGAGATAGCACCCCCACATAAAATTGTTTGGTTATTCTCATAATGACTTAATATCGGAATCGGTGTTTTGATAACTGAATCGTATAAATAATAAGTGTCTGGGAATTTTTGCCGTTTATCCGACCGTCCGCGTCCGTCCTAATAAAATTAGTTAGAATGTAATAAAATAGAAAAATACTTTATTTCAATACATGCTAATACAAAATTCCCTTAAAGCAAATCAGTGCTCGTAAGAGAACGAGGTTTTAAATATTACAGAATTGAAGTAACGTTTTACATTAATTAAATATAGTTTTTACAATATGCAAACGTTACTAATTAAATTACAAGTTTAATTAGTTACAGTAGACAAAATATCATGATGATCAAAATGCAATGTATAATGTATAAAATTACGAATGTATATACCACGCAAAACGTACAGGAAATTTACTGCATTCCATTGAAATTTTAATTTTCTTATTTGTACATATAAAATATATGTGTTTTCTGACGTTTGGAGATTATATCTTTTACTCCCCAGCCTTTATGACATTAACCCTTTTAATTTAAGTTAATAATATCCGACAAAGTTTCATACAAAACATATTCGGCAAAGCCGCATTAAAAACCTGTCAATGATGTATATTTCATGATTAACTTGTTGAAAAACAACCAGGCATGTCCCATCCTTTCCAATCCCTATTCTTTACCGTATCATTAAGATCGCGCCCCTGAAGACCGTGCACCTTCCCCCCACCCAGTTGTGGGCACTGTGGGTCCATGTCACCGCCCCTGCGACTCCGTATCACTCCTGTGAACTTTACACATTGTGACTACACGGAAGAATACTTAGTTTTAACTGTAATCTTCAGCCTCGTCTTCAAACAATACTATTATACTGGCGTTTCATAAAAACACAACTGTAGAATACAAACGGTTATATACGCCCCCATGATTCAGGGTTGATTTAGAGAAGTACGGAGGTTTAAAATAAAGGATTACAAATTGACAACATTTTTAATGAACAATTCATGTTCTTCACTTCTTATTGATAACTGCCGGTGACCTCGAAGGCTAACCTAATCACATAACGATCAATTAAAGCTAAGATTAGAAAGATGTACAGGGTGTTAGGTGTTACTCCCAGATGTAAAAATCTATTTATAAAACTGTACTAGGATCAGTGTGGACATACGGAATTCAGCTACATAACACAGCTAGTAACTTAGATTTGTGAATTTTACAACGATTACAAGGTGGTGATTAGAACCATTACTGAGACATCTTGATACGACAAACCAGGTTATCTCAAAAGACCTGTGGACTTCACCAGTTAGGGAAAATGTGCTCGTGAATCGTATTAAATACTACAATCAAATGACTTTTATCCTATTTTGACTGTTGGTCTATCGGTGAAGTGAAACCAATTGTATTCCGTTTAAAAAAGATACATCAAACTGACCTACGTTCAGGATTTAACATTTAAGTTCAATTGATCTGTCTTTGTTATGGTATTATATTAAAGACAAATGTTTAATAGAACAACCCCTTTATATCAGTAACTATTTCCAGAACATGTACTTATTGCGCGTCTTTACATTTACGGCTGCAGTTTTCTGGTTCGTTCATTATTTAGCCGCTGTAAAACTAGGACTCGCTCCTTCATTAAGTTATACAGTTTAGAAGTTAAGGCAGTTGGTTGCATGTGCACGCAGAGTGTGAAGTCCTAATCATTCATACAACGGATAAACAACACGCCCTTTCTGAATCGGTAAGGTATTGTTGTTGTCTCAGATACTTCCATATGGAGTTATGGAAATCTGACGGACCCGTCTAGTCAGACTGCGTGCTTTAGTCGTAAACAATCCCATTTACGATCTTAAAAGGGTCGCTTAGTGTTCCACAATACAATGACTGCAGGTTTAACAGGTAAAATTTAGGATGGCCCCGTGAAATTGTTTGAGGTACGTCTTAAAATAAAATGTGCGTACTCGGATTGAACAGTAACTATTCTTTTACTGATTGTCCTAACAAAATGAGCGTAATCGGATTGAAGAGTAACTATTCTGTTACCGTTTGTCCTAACAAAATGAGCGTACTCGGATTGAACAGTAGGCCTAATTATTCTGTTACTGTTTGTCCTAACAAAGTGAACGTACTCGGATTGAACAGTAACTATTCTGTTACTGATTGTCCTAACAAAATGAGCGTACTCGAATTGAACAGTAACTATTCTGTTACCGTTTGTCCTAACAAAATGAGCGTACTCTGATTGAACAGTAACTATTCTGTTACTGTTTGTCCTAATAAAATATGACTAAGGTCGTTAAGTACTTACCATATATTTTTGTTAACCGCTTCTGTAGAATCTATCTCTATCCGTTTAGGATAATATGGAGAGATACTGATTATTTTTAACATCTTCCTCATTTAGCAAAAGCGGCCTGAGAAGGTATTGTCATCTGTCTAGATGATAAATATAATTAGCGGTAATATATTACAAAATATATATACAGTAATGCAATCATTTTTTTTTAGATTTTAGGTTTGTAGTTCAAAATTTTTTTGTTTTTATGTTTTTAATTTTTGTTGTTTAGTCGTTAGTTTCTTTTTTAATTTTTTAGTTTTAGTGTTATGTTGAATATTTATAGAATATTTAATCCGTTTTACTGTTGAATTGTTATAATTAGTTTTCTACTGCGGATAAAAATAATTTATTGCACGAAGAAAATGCTCAAATTATTTGTTATTTGTAGAAAATGTAAGTTTACTCCTCCAGACGTATTCCAGGAGATAACTTTCGAATGTATATAACAATTGACCTAGTCTAGCATGTCACGTTTAATTTTCGCCCAGTGAATTTCAATTGTCTATATGTGGATATTGCGATCATTTGGCCACACAAAATTTAATAAATGGTTAACGGTATTATGCGTGAATCCATTTTGTCCAAGAAGATTGTATCCCCACAACATTTCGGTAATGACCGTCGTTCCAGGCTGTACATTTTCATTTATAACTGATAATAACGTTTGTGACCTCTTTTATCTACTACTTTTAAGAAACACATTTTATTTTGTCTGTCTACTCCACCGATCACCCAACGAATCTTACAAAGTCGCCCGCGATTGTATAGGGTGTCCCATAAAGTACGCAAGATTTAATAATTTTGTAAAAACTTTTATTTATTGAAAAATATCAGATGCTTTAATTTTAATACAAAGTACACTTACTGCGGTTAAATGTGGAACACAATATCAGACAAATGTCCCCCGCGACTCTGCTGGCACACTGTTGTCCGTCGATCGAAATTTTCGATGACCTTCTTGCACAATTCCCGCTCAATCTCACCAATAACTCGTTGAATCTGTTCCTTGAGTTGAAAAATTGTTCGTGGATTGCGGACATAAGCGCGTGATTTCACATATCCCCAAAGGAAGAAGTCGCATGGGAGATCTGGGTTCATCTTCACATGGATCATCTTCTTCTTCTTCTTCTTCTTCTTCTTCTTCTTCTTCTTCTTCTTCTTCTTCTTCTTCTTCTTCTTCTTCTACTACCTCTTTTTTCTTCTTCTTCTTCTTCTTCATTATCATCGTCATCATAATCTTCTTCTTCTTCTTCTTCTTCTTCTTCTTCTTCTTCTTCTTCTTCTTCTTCTTCTTCTTCTTCTTCTGCTTCTTCTTCTTCTTCTTCTTCTTCTTCTTCTTCTTCTTCTCTTCCCCAACAAAGATTAGACCTGTTCCGGCTTCACATGATTTATTCCCACCTTTTTTTTGGTCTCTCTACGCTTCTACTTCTACCTGGTTTGTATCTACTTGTATCTTCTTCGATCACCCATACGCTCCAGATCACCCATGACGACTAATGGCGAGTAAACGGCAACAACAATACAACAGTTGCAGTGCTACCAACCTAACAAGACGACAGTGGCGCGTAATTAAAATATTGCGTACATTATGGGACATCCTTTATTTCCGTCTACCGAATGCACTTTCATCAACTTTGACACTTTGCCCTACACACCCAATTTTACAAGAATTTTCAGCCAACCACACACAAAAAATTGCTCTGAAAGAATTTATTAATTTTCTTGCCGTTGGTTGTGACAAACCAGTCTCTCTTACAATAAAAGAAAAAAGATACTTCAAAAGCCATGCAATTAAAACGGACAAGAAGGTGACGGGAAGAACGCGTGACAGTCCGAAGATAGTACTGTCACGTACATGTTTTTCACTCGACAGTTTCTTCCTGTTGAAATCCATCTCACTGTTCAATTTACTGCTTAATTTGATGTAACAAAACGCATTTGCATTGCTACACACACTGTATTTTCAACGTTCTATGCTTCAAGACAACACGATGTTGACAGAACACTGTACACCGAGTAAATGAAATATCCTTTAAGGAACTAGACGGGACCACGTTGGTTGGAGATTCCTTAAATATGTATGAATAGACGACTTGCTTAGGTGCAATGATAGTAAACAATAGGCGACCCTTTCGAAGGTTGTTAACGCAGTAGGCAGGTAGTCTGATACGACGGCCCCGTCAGGTTTCCATCACCCTTCCATATGTCTATGATTTTGTTTGTATATAACTGTTGCTCAGGATTATGGCCGCGACTGCGGCCAGGTGAAGGCAGGTGAAGTTGTGTATTAATGTCAGCTCACTGTCGGGTTACTGATCTTCATTCCTCCAAAATGACCAATTTGGAGTCTTGCTATTATGGCAGAAGTCCTTCTGCCAGCAGTGATTTCGGTTATTTGATGTTGTACTCCTGATTTGTAAGGAATCAATGTAAACTTTGGGTTACCATGTCTGTTTCCTGATCGAGTTTCCCTGCCTGTTTAGCTGACTTGTCAACTGCTTCATTGTATTTGATATCCACTTGACCAGGAATCTACTGCAAAGAGTAGCTTTTATCAAAAAATTTCAGTTTGTTAAAGAACTCATGGTGGTCCTGATTGAGCTTGGTGTCCACCATGTTTGATTGTTTCTATGGCTGATTTTGAGTGACTATAGATCGTTATTCCTTCCAATTGTTGAGTTGCGTTAAGTATAATGAAACTCCGAGTGCCTTGTTTACTCGGTAAGATAGAAACTATAATACACTTCATTGGCACAGCAAACAGGAGACAACATTTACGTAGGCTTGAAATTGTTCACTATTCTCATCAACGCTTGCATAGACAGTACAAAAGTTTCAGCTTACTTCTGAAAAGACATTGCCGATAAGTATCACGCTTAAACGTTATCCTACTATTGTTGTTTTAGTAAACACTAAATGTCTTGCCAGAATCGTCTGCGCTAGAGGCACGACGGGGAACGAATTCTTTACTTTTACATGGCCTTACTGTAAAGCTACAGCTCCCTTCGTCACCCGTGCTGTCTGAATATGTTTCCACAGTCTCTATCTCTGTTCATAGCGAACTTCCAGAGACCGAAATTTTGTTCACTGTTTCCAACCTTTACTGTAACATAAACATAGCGTAACGATAGAACCCTATCGAACAGCCGATAGGGTTTGATAGGGCCCTTCCACCTGTCCTTCCCCCAGGCCAGCAGGTGTAGCCTCAGTCAAGGCAGCACAAAAGTACGTTCCAGATTGTTCCGGAAAACACTTGAAATACCCATTATTCTCGTACGCTGCAGTAAGGATGGAAAGTTTTTCTCGAACACCTGTGCTACCTATAAAAGCAATAGCGCCTGGCTTTGTCAGTCAGTTTTACAGTGAGGGATTTCTTTAGTGCGTATCGAGTGGTTGTCGAAGTATTGTGAGAAGTGATTACGGTGTTATACTTAGTGCGGAACTCTATCGCATGACATTATTATTGCGTGTGGACAAATTGAACTTGAATTGTTGTAAGAGACTTCCTTGTTTCATTACAAATTATTAATTGTGATTAATTGAAGCTGGTAATTAATGATTTCATTGGTGTCTGTATTTTGTTTTCCACTGTACCATACAGCAATCAGTGAAACCGTGGTAGCAATATTATAAGCAAAATAAAATACATTACTGTATTTTCAACATAATAATTTTATTAAAACTTAACTGTATCTAGTAACTGAAAAATGAGGTGTAAAAAAAATAAAATAATTTTACAGTCTGAAAAAATGTTTAATAAACCAGTAAATTGTAACAGAAAAATAAAAAACCGAAAAACAAAATATGTACCTCCTTATTGTACCTTCTCCCTTCGAGCATTTGGCCTCCGGTCATGGACTCACGTCCCACCAGCGCCAAAGAGTAATCCGCCGTCCAGTAACGGTGGCGAGCCGCACGGTGGAGAGGGAGTTGTATTTATTTAGACAAGACCTCCATGTGACCTTGACTGGATTATGACCACAGCCGTTGAGACCATGAGCCGAACGTTACCACCTAGTCGGCCCACGTCACGTGTACCTCCTTGTATATGTTTATAGTACTACTTGTGTATTTTATGGTGGCCGGCAACCTTGGTGAAAGTGATATGCTCAGAACCCTGTTTTTTGTCAATGTAACGGCACATCTCACTGAGTGCGTAAGTGTTGATGCGTTTTCAAAAACATTTACCATACAGGCCTGTATTTCATTTAATTATTATTTTCAACATTTTGTAAAACATATCCTACGCTATGAAAACTTCTTCAACTTCTTAAGTCTAGTGTAAACTTTTAAGTTAGGTTATCATGTTTAAAAAAAAATTATTGTAAACTTAGGGTTTAAATGGAAGAAGATTAGAAATAATAGAGGTGTCAAATAATTAAATAATACGTATAAATAATAAATAAATAAATAATTAACGTCAAGAGATAAGGGCAAAAAGAATTGAATATCTCAGGAAAATAAAACAATTCAGGACAGAAAAGCGGCCAATACAAGTAATAATTTATTATTTACATTATGTAACAAATAACATTCTTCTGGTATTACAAATACATATTTGATACAATTTCAAGTAATACTGAGTAAAATTACAAATAGTAATTAGTTGAGTGAAATCCGGACATGTCAACAATGTGTAAAACCCGAGTTGTAATAATTAAATAGTTTAGGTACACTTAAAGCCGGCTGTAGCAACAGTAAGACGGACGTTTTTGAAATGAAGTGTTACAACTGAGCACACTTAGTCTCCCCACTACCCTCACTATGAAGCGGCCACCATGAAGTAATGCGATTGTATCTTAAGTATTGCAACGATGCGTTATGCGCTATTCCATACTGCACGTTGTTGACATGTAGTATTTTTCTGTATCCTTTTCAAAAGTGATTTTCCTCACACCATTCCACATTATCCGTATAATTTGAAAGCTTGTCACAATTCATACGTTAAGGAACGGTAGTTTTTTATGACCCATTCTCTATCAACATATTGAATCAGAACAAGTGAAACAATGTAGCAAATCATGTAGTCTAGCTCTCTGCTAGAATCCTCTACAACAGTAAATATTGCAATAGGTACACTTTTGTTGTTGAAAGTCTGGTTTTAACAGTTCACTGAAATCAAAGTTAATAGTTCATTACAAGGGACATATTTTATATAGGCCTACGTATGCAGTGTCTATGGAACGTATAGTAGACTGCACTGGAAAAGGCGGCTTATTGATGGTATATAAAAAAATACACCACAGGAAGTATTTCCCCTCAAAGTGTAAGCTATGTGGGAAAAAGCGGGGGATAGAAACGACAACTTGTGTTGAAAATATATGTCGGAAAGTAGGGAAACTCTTTAGTAGAGGAGTTTTGTGACTATAATGTCATCGCACAAAAGTACAAAACAATAATTGCATCGCGTTTGGATGAAAAGTATGGGATCTTGAAAGAGCTTGTTTGTTTTTTATACACATATGAGCGCGCGCGTGTGCGAGAAAGGGAGAGAGAGTGAGTTCACGCGCGTTTTATTATCTCGTTGATAACCACGTACGTTCCATGAAAAACTTTTCGAACCTGTTTGGCATAGGATAGGGCTACCATAGGTCGTCGTTTGTCATCGATTTTAGGTCATGGCCGGGCGCAGTTCGCCCAAAACGCGATTTTGTCCTCGTGTTTCCCACATTTACCTTCAATTCCTAATCAATGGAGTTTTCAAAATGTTTTGTTTTAATTCATCAATGAGAAAATCGGAATAAACCTACTAGACATGATTAAGTCATAATCATATATGATCGATCATGATTTCGATATTGATAGTAGGCCTATATACGTACGTCTAACGAAGTAAAGCTGTTTTTATTATGACACCACACTGAATAATGAATAATGAATAGTGAAAAATACGTCAAACTTAATTTCAGTTAATTATTTAACTTTTAATAACTTGTTAATAATACAGGAAAATATTCATTCATTCATCGTTTAAGAAAAAAGTATCCGTTTGTGTTGCCATATTATTGGTCCGGATGATAAACTTCGGTGTTCAGTTTGCCGATCGGTGAATGGGTGGCGTTGAGAAGGAGAAATTATAGATAAAGGAAAGTATATTTCAGAGTACATCTGAAGTATAAAACTTTTTTTACAAAATTATTAAAAATTATGATAATATTACAAATATAGCTGCGTGGGATGATAATACAAAATAGATAGCGCACAACCTTCCAGTCAGGGCACAAATTAAGTAAGCCTAACTTAATAAATGAATTAATATGTATACTGTAATTCACTTTATAATTTATAATTATGTACTTTTGTACAATTTATAAGTAATCATTTTTAATTACCAATTAACTGTGAAATGACTAACATATTGGGTTCTACTTAGAACATATATAAACAATTCCCCCCTCACCATCGGTCAACACCAAGAATTTTTCAAATATGTCCTCGAATGTCCTCGTTCAACACCACAAATTTTACTAAGGTGTCCTCGTTTTGGATCTGAAAAATATGGTAGCCCTACATACGAGGTAGACAGTGTGGCCAGCACCACGCTCCAGATGCTCGTTATCGCCTCCAAAAATTTTCCATTTCTTTTTTCCGCGTAACGTTGCTCAGGAAACTGTGTAGCTCAATTAAGTCACATAACGCTGCTGTAACGTTTGCGGTCCCAAAACATACCGTGCTTCGTGACGTCACTTATCGACTTTACGTTGGCTACCTAATGTGTGCTTTTTAGTATACATTAATGTGATACTTAATGTTATCTATCATAGTATAGGAAAAATAACACGCATTGAAAGACGTTAGGGTTTCCAACCATCTGAGTTTCCCGGCATCTTCTCTTTTTAATGTGACAGTGTTACGTCAGGTGCGAATTCTTGTTCGTGTTCGGGATTTTACCAATCCTCATACAAAACTAGTAATGATGATTTTAATAGTAATGTTAGCAAGGTTAGACATCAAGTTCACAAAGTTGACGAGCATGAAGTCTTGATTAACTTGTAATTTTGACTTTTAAAGTGTCAGTCCAATTCAGAAAATTCAGACAGATTTTAAGAGAATGGACACACAAGGAAAATTTGGACTTACAAAAAACTTAAAAAAAAAGAAAGAAAAGTATCGTCTACTTTTATTCCTTGAATTATTTTCCAGGTTAATATTTTTCTTATTAGGCGTATCTCTGCTTCTTATTTAATTATTATATTGTTAACAGATTTTAAGAGAATGGACACACAAGGAAAATTTGGACTTACAAAAAACTTAAAAAAAAAGAAAGAAAAGTATCGTCTACTTTTATTCCTTGAATTATTTTCCAGGTTAATATTTTTCTTATTAGGCGTATCTCTGCTTCTTATTTAATTATTATATTGTTACGAAACTCTCACGGATGGTATGGTACAGTGGAAACAAAATACAGATACCAATGAAGTCACTGATTACCAACTTTAATTAATAAAATAACAATTTGTAATTAAGAAGGCACTCTCATACAATAATTCAAGTTAAATTTGTCCACACCGAAAAATAATGTCAAGTAATAGAGTTCCGCACTAATTATAACACAATAATCACTTTCCACTAATCTTCGACAAACACTCGATCCGCACTAAAGAGTCGCCCACGGTAAATAACTGACAAAACCAGTCGCTATTGCTTGTATAGGTTCCGCAGAGGTTCTACAATAACTTTCCACCCTTTTCGCGGCGTGTCAGCTTGATTTACGTATTTACAAGTGCTCTCTAACAGTCTGGAAGATACTTGAGTGCTACGTGAGTGGGCGACCTTGACACGACGAGGCATGCTGGGATAGAGGAGAAGCGTGTGGAAAGACACTCGCCTTTTCGAGAGCGTTCCGTAATTGTCGTAACAATATCGTTAATCTTAAAACTATTATGCCGTTTATATAACAAATAATATTTTGCATTTATATTGCGACAAAACAAATAGAAGGTGTAATATTAAAAACACAATAATAATAGACTCTTTTATCTGGAGTAAGGTATATATTTTAAACAAATTTAAAATGGTCTGTGATTGACAAAAATTATTTATTCTAAAATTTAATAATGTCAGTACTGATTTGAAAGTTTTTGTTTCTTAAATGTCTACTTTACTTGGTCGTTGAATTCCTTTTGCGAAACCGTTGAACCGTTGCACTGCCACCTCTCGCGGCCTGTTGAATCAGCTGCACTGATGACACGTGGACTCTCCGCTTCACGCACGCAGGCCAATACACCGATTGCGTTTATCTCGTTACTCAGGGCTCGATAATGGGTGTAATTTAAACTAATGGAGTTTAGGTGTATTGTACGTACACCTTCCCGAGTCTTGATGTGTCCTCGCGTTCACACAGATGTATTACTGTAAATACACCTGACCCTATGAGGAAATCTTGACTCTCGCGAGAATAGCACTATTTAAATTATAATTTATTTTATTTTAGTTCTAGTATCCAATAGATTTTAGCAAACGGGCAATTCGTTGCCAAGATTCCGTACTCGTAACCCTTATGTAGAACGTTTACTGATACGACAAACTCGCACAGAGACAACGTCTGTTAAGGCCGAGCTGTTAGGGAGAACTGCCGAAGCTTGGAGCCTCTGATTGGTCAAAACCCCTAGCACGTGATTGATGGGTTATATTGATAGACAGAAGTCCTGATCATTTTTTCTGAAAACGGCAAAAGCATGTATAGATTTTATCTAAAGGTTTTATGACTTTCAGAAGATAAGGATTCTTTAGAAAGATGAATTCTGTTAAAAAACGCATATTAAAATAATATGTTTCGAGTCTTTGACATAAGAAAAATGTTGCGCTAATTTAGAAGCATGAGCTGTCCAAGTCTCAATTCAATACGTTGATTTAAACCAGAGTTATTTATGTAAATACGAATAACATGCGCACACGCGCACTAAATTCGCACTTGACATGACAGAAGATAAATTTATGGGCATTTTGACATACAACAGTTAATTACCCATTTCTTATTTCAGAACTTATAGCTATTTTACAAAATTTAAACAAAATCAATTTTCAATATCTCTATAACGTCATAAATTGGTATAAAAGCATGTAGTCCAAACTACAAATACCCTTTCTGCGATGTTCCATTGCAATATATATATATATATATATATATACACACACACACACATACTCATTTATATGCATGTATTGTGTATTGTTGCATGTTTTTTTACAAAAAGTAATTTTAAAAATAATGTTTATTTCTTAAACATTATAGTAATTTCATTATGAATCACATGCTAATGACATATCAAATGCGTCGGATTTGTTTGTTGTTTTAGATGCGTAGTTTTCACGTCCGGAATGATCCTAGTTTTTGATCCCGATTGTCCTAAGTGTTCATTTTAGCAGAAGACAACCCTACCTCAGGGAGTTTTGTAGTGGTACTGGGACCTTCCGGTAGAGGTGTTCTGTATATTACGATTACCAGCTGCCAAAACAAACTAAAAACTAGGACGTGAAACCAGTATGCCAACGTTAAAAAATCTGACGTATTTCGTGTGTCATTAGCATGTCATTCATAACAAAATCACTATACTGTTGAAAAAATAAAAATGATTTTCACAGATTGTTTGTTGAAAACAATTTTTTTTTTTTTGTTATACAAGAACTTAACGTTTATTGATAACAAATATTATTATTTGTTATAAACTGTATAATATTCTTAAGGGTAACGGCATTTTAATTAAACAGAAAACAGGTATAATAAAAAATTAAACATTAACCGAAAAAATAATTTAAAAAAATAAAAGTACATACATTTTCTTTCTCTTAATTGGCAGTCAACAATTTTCTTGTGTGCCCATTGTTAAGAAGATTTTTCTCAACTTTCAGCCTCCCAATCGTATTTTCCTTTCTTGAATGAGGGATACATATTTTATGGTGCATCAGTGAACAAGCTCTTTGGCCTTGGTAGGTTGTAGTTACCAATATAAATAATAAAACGCTATAAATAAACTGAAGTAACATGATTTTAATTTAAACTCGTGGGACATTCCCTTCTCATGTGAAAAATAGGATGTGCCCGCGTTAACCCTATGTAGGCCTATATCTTCGTTTACCAATGGCACGTGCAACAGTGTTTTCGAATTAATAATCTGCTGTCACATATTCTGCTAAAGTTTATTGTTATTAATTCAGTAGTGTTTGAATTATTTATTTGCTTAGTTCCTTATGAGATTTTGTTTTTATTATTTAAATATGAACTCAGTAGACACTTTGTTAGAAAATACTTTTAACCTACAAGAAAAACAAGAAGTAAAGAGACTAGCCAGACGTACCCATGAACTCGATACAAACCATTAACATTAAATCAGGGAATAGATCCTTTAACAGAGCTTTAACAAAGACATTTATTTAAAAAAAAAATGATTGTGGGACTGCAATTTTTGGTGACTTTATCAAAATTATTTATATTTTGTCCAGTATGTACTAATACCTGCGTTTTACGTTTATAACACGAAAAGCGTTCAAATTTAAATGATCTTTTATTATTTATTCAAAAATTAATATTAGATTTGTAATTTACATATAGTCATTTGTCACCACAGTCTCCCTGCTTTTCAAAGCACTCGCTCCCCTTTTCCTGTAGCTTACGTATTCCTTAAGAAAAAAATGCTTCTTGCAGACGATGGACCCGCTCTCGAACAGCTTCGATGACTTCTTCGTTGGAACGAAATTTTTCCCCACCTAGAACTCTCTTAAGGGTCCAACCAAATAACTGTCAAAATGGAGTGAGGTCGGAACTATAGGGCAGGTGGTGGATAAATGTCCATTTCAGTTTTTGAATTGTAGCCATCGTATGATTGGCAACATGAGGACCCGCATTATCCTGCAAGAAACTGCCAGAATTTACGCTTACTTCGGCGTTTATAGATTTGGATGACGCCGCTCATATCCCAGAAGAATGAAGACATTTATAATGGGCGTCGTAGGCGTGGTTCGTTGCCGACACATTTTCGTCCGTTTCTGAAAGGCTTACTCCATTTACGAACAACAATACATGCTGGTTGCTGAACTACCAAGAGAGATTAGTATTTGTTCCGACGCGTCAGCCAGTGCTATCAACTTCGGCATTTATTTCTTCTACTTAAAGCTCAAACCACATTATAATTTAATTTAGAACGCTTCTCGAAATTGCAAAAACATAATGAAAAATAAAAAAAGGAGTTTTTCTACTGCTGTAGACTGAACTCTATGTCCCTGAGAGTAATGCCATATATAGAGAGAGAGAGAGTGAGAGAGCGTAGACACGCTCACATGTAGTGGTTGTAAGCAAACGGCCACTACTGAAAAATACCAATTCACATTACGTTATCAAAACTCAGTTAACGCCATTCAACGCTACGTTTACTTTCCTCTCATCTAAGAAAAATATGTTTCTCCCAGATTCCCGAAAACTTTCAATTTGCACAAGGTACTTATAACGCATCATTACAGTTTCTGGGTTTCCAATTAATACTTTCCTTCTCATTCTACATTTCTTCCACTCGAATCCCACACTTTTAAACACTCGCGTTAATGTTTTAGCGCCATATGGAAAATGGATTCTTTCTTTCACGATAGGTAGGAGTTTTTAACAGTGAGCACAACCGTTTCATTTTTATAAAAATCATGAACAATATTTCTTAACTGCACACTTATCGAAATCATCAAGAAAAGTTTCCTTTTCTCACATGTGTTAGTTTTTTACCGGCGTGAAAAGTTTCCTTCTGGACTGCATTCCTTTGCTTTCTCGAGTGAATAACGCCGCAGCTCGTTGCTTGCTTGATTCAGTGGTACGTCAGTGAGTTTAGTTGGTTTTCTTCATCACATTTTTCAGTTATATTACTAATTTTTTCCAGACCTTCAGAGTAAACAACGAAACTTCTTTTTCTTTCTTTTGATTCTTTTCTTTCTTGATAAGACATTGAGAACAGACAGCTACAAATAAACAAATAACAGAATAATTCACTTACTAACTGAAAGTACATTAATCCTAAACGATAGTTCAAAAATTTTTAATGTTACTATAACACAACTACTTGAAGAGTACTACGTTGTAAACACAAAACCAATAATATGTCTTTGTGCGTCTTTGAACACACTTAGTTTCGCAAAGGTGAAAACCAGACTGCAATAAAATTACAAAGTCTGTAATGTCTGATCGCCGTTGTGAGTGGATGCCAGTCTGACTGTGAACACGGTCATGAATCATTGGTCTTGACAAACTAACAACACTAACACAAACACACTCAATCATACTTTATCCCCTCCATCAGTGATACAGAGTTCAGTTCAAAGCCGCAACCCTGTATATCAGCCGCCCCCGTTTTACAGTTTGGTTAATAATGTTATACACTTAAATAGATCGTTTTTGTACTTGCGACGTATACGTAGAATTAATATTGGCGCATGTTTGCTGAAGATATGCACTCAACGGAAAGTTTAGGCATGAGTGTTGAGTAACGTCCGAAACTTGGCCTCAATCCGGAGACTGGTAGTTGGAAATATTCTGAAGTCATCGCTCTGTTCGAAATGCTTTCTAACCAGTTTCCTCGACCACTTGATTCTAGAACTACTACTTTCTTGACCTCTCCTATAGTCAAAAATTCGTCTAATACCGAATTCAAGTAGCTGTTTGTCTAATTAAGTGCCCAAGCCATACAATATTTTTTATTCTCCCCAGACTGGCTCAGCTACGAGACACAGGGATAGTTATGTACTTGTGTAACCATAAGTGCATGTACACATCATTACATTGACCTGCACTACAAGTGGCCGAATATAAGATAATAAAATTTGTCTCATCCTGTTTCTAATGCTTAAATAATTCTACACACTTGTCTGAGTAAAATTATTGTGTACATAATATGTACTTTGACTGAGTTTTAGTGAGTCTTAAGTAAAGTTTTGAAGCGGCAATTTTCTTATCTTGTCTTCACAGTTTCAGAACTCAGGGACATATGAAATTTTTAGCCTGTTTTCTGGTAAATAATACTATAATTACTACTTTGAAATCAATGAATTTTTATAACACTAAGACAAGTAGTTACTAAGGAAAAGAACGACAGTTGGAATGAGTAACATGAGGTACCTTGTAGTGTTACAAGTTTATGTTTGCTGTTGCTTGCAGTGTCGAGCGGATAATGTTCTACTGTGAGATAGAACTGTGCCCCTGTGACAACAAGAGAAGTAAACAAAGTTCGTATAAAAGAAATAGTAAGAGTATTTTAGGGGAGGGGGAGTTGGAACAATATATATAAAACCAGAACGGAAGAAAGATTACGTTTTCGGATGTTTCAGGTGCTGATCAGGTGCTGATCATAAACGGTCAAATGGAAACTAAACTATTAGGATTGGAAATCTGCTAAAACGAACGTGTAGAACAATCAAATCTCAAACTTATACAGTTGGAACAATATATAGTAAGACCAGAACGGAAGAACGATTACGTTTTCGGATGTTTCAGGTGCTGATCATAAACGGTCAAATGGAAACTAAACTATTAGGATTGGAAATCTGCTAAAACGAACGTGTAGAACAATCAAATCTCAAACTTATACAGTTGGAACAATATATAGTAAGACCAGAACGGAAGAACGATTACGTTTTCGGATGTTTCAGGTGCTGATCATAAACGGTCAAATGGAAACTAAACTATTAGGATTGGAAATCTGCTAAAACGAACGTGTAGAACAATCAAATCTCAAACTTATACAGTTGGAACAATATATAGTAAGACCAGAACGGAAGAACGATTACGTTTTCGGATGTTTCAGGTGCTGATCATAAACGGTCAAATGGAAACTAAACTATTAGGATTGGAAATCTGCTAAAACGAACGTGTAGAACAATCAAATCTCAAACTTATACAGTTGGAACAATATATAGTAAGACCAGAACGGAAGAACGATTACGTTTTCGGATGTTTCAGGTGCTGATCATAAACGGTCAAATGGAAACTAAACTATTAGGATTGGAAATCTGCTAAAACGAACGTGTAGAACAATCAAATCTCAAACTTATACAGTTGGAACAATATATAGTAAGACCAGAACGGAAGAACGATTACGTTTTCGGATGTTTCAGGTGCTGATCATAAACGGTCAAATGGAAACTAAACTATTAGGATTGGAAATCTGCTAAAACGAACGTGTAGAACAATCAAATCTCAAACTTATACAGTTGGAACAATATATAGTAAGACCAGAACGGAAGAACGATTACGTTTTCGGATGTTTCAGGTGCTGATCATAAACGGTCAAATGGAAACTAAACTATTAGGATTGGAAATCTGCTAAAACGAACGTGTAGAACAATCAAATCTCAAACTTATACAGTTGGAACAATATATAGTAAGACCAGAACGGAAGAACGATTACGTTTTCGGATGTTTCAGGTGCTGATCATAAACGGTCAAATGGAAACTAAACTATTAGGATTGGAAATCTGCTAAAACGAACGTGTAGAACAATCAAATCTCAAACTTATACAGTTGGAACAATATATAGTAAGACCAGAACGGAAGAACGATTACGTTTTCGGATGTTTCAGGTGCTGATCATAAACGGTCAAATGGAAACTAAACTATTAGGATTGGAAATCTGCTAAAACGAACGTGTAGAACAATCAAATCTCAAACTTATACAGTTGGAACAATATATAGTAAGACCAGAACGGAAGAACGATTACGTTTTCGGATGTTTCAGGTGCTGATCATAAACGGTCAAATGGAAACTAAACTATTAGGATTGGAAATCTGCTAAAACGAACGTGTAGAACAATCAAATCTCAAACTTATACAGTTGGAACAATATATAGTAAGACCAGAACGGAAGAACGATTACGTTTTCGGATGTTTCAGGTGCTGATCATAAACGGTCAAATGGAAACTAAACTATTAGGATTGGAAATCTGCTAAAACGAACGTGTAGAACAATCAAATCTCAAACTTATACAGTTGGAACAATATATAGTAAGACCAGAACGGAAGAACGATTACGTTTTCGGATGTTTCAGGTGCTGATCATAAACGGTCAAATGGAAACTAAACTATTAGGATTGGAAATCTGCTAAAACGAACGTGTAGAACAATCAAATCTCAAACTTATACAGTTGGAACAATATATAGTAAGACCAGAACGGAAGAACGATTACGTTTTCGGATGTTTCAGGTGCTGATCATAAACGGTCAAATGGAAACTAAACTATTAGGATTGGAAATCTGCTAAAACGAACGTGTAGAACAATCAAATCTCAAACTTATACAGTTGGAACAATATATAGTAAGACCAGAACGGAAGAACGATTACGTTTTCGGATGTTTCAGGTGCCGATCATAAACGGTAAAACGGAAACTAAACTGTTAGGATTGGAAATCTGCTAAAACGAACGCGTAGAACAATCAAATCTCAAACTTATAAAGTTGGAACAATATATAGTAAGACCAGAACGGAAGAACGATTACGTTTTCGGATGTTTCAGGTGCCGATCATAAACGGTAAAACGGATACTAAACTGTTAGGATTGGAAATCTGCTAAAACGAACGCGTAGAACAATCAAATCTCAAACTTATAAAGTTGGAACAATATATAGTAAGACCAGAACGGAAGAACGATTACGTTTCCGGATATTTCAGGTGCCGATCATAAACGGTAAAACGGATACTAAACTGTTAGGATTGGAAATCTAAAACGAACACGTAGAACAATCCAATCTCAAACGTATAAAACAAAGAAATAATAAAATAAATCCGACAAACATGATGTGCATCCCAGCACACCATTCATAATAAAATTATTATGTTTTTGAAAATTTTAAATGGTCTTCAAAACCACTTTTTGCTTTAACAAAAATTAAATTCTAGTTTACAAAATAGACTTAACATACATTAATATACATTGAATGAAACGAACATAAACATTCTCACTATGTGTGAATATATGGGGACATATTTACAGTAAGACTGTTCAAAGGAGTGTGAATGATATAAGACACTATTGTTATTAGAACAAGTACTGCATGTTAACGTAGTTTAAGATGATAATAAACAACAAATACAAGCAGTTCAGCGCAGTGTGAAAGTGAATAAGTGCTGTGTGCGTAACGAACTGTGTGAAGATAACAGTAAGCCAATTAACAGACACACTATAAGTCATTTATGTTAGTATGCAAATTGGATTAACTATTAGTAAATAATTATTTTAATATTAAGGGGAGCATATACCCTTCAGGGTCACAATGTATTTTAAATGAGCAAACATGGCATGACTTCGGTACCATTACCGTATTTCAAAAACTACTTGATAGATTTACTTGAAATTTTTAACACTTATTACAAGTATATACCTGCTTAAAATGATGCACATTCAGCAAAAAAGAATTTATAGTTTTGGAGAAATAAAATAATTTATTTTTCTAATTTCTTTACAGCATTTTTTATTATTTATTAGTATATAAATATTTGAGTTACACTTAACTTAATTAAACAAAAGTGGTACAATTTACTAACCAAGTAATGAAGAAGAGTTGTGCCAAATTTAAATTTGTGGGCGTATTGGTTTTTACAAAAATGGTAGGCCTACCTAAAGCTAAAAAACTGTTCTTTCGGGAAATTGTGTTTGAAGTTGGATTAACACTTAAAATGAACTAAAAGCCTCCAGGACAATAATCAGCACTATCACTATCTTCTCTTTTCTTTTTAACAGTCTCCTTCTGATCCTCTTCTTTTCGTTTTCCTCAACTTCTTTGTTTGCTTTTTTAATTCGATTTTTGTCGATTTCCGTGAGTCCTTCAACCATGAATTTTCCTGGTTTTATGCCCAACCTCTCAAGCACATTACTTTTTGTAACTGACCCATTATTAAAACATATCACTGCATCTGTAACTCCTAGTTCTAATGTCTGACATCCCACAAAAGTTGATTTTGGCATTCTGTTCCAAATGACACTGTTTATGCTCTCATTAGGGTTTTGCGTTTTTCCGTGCAGGCAGCGTTTCAGCAAGTTTGGGTGTGATAGGTCCTTGAATACACATCCATACCTGCTTCTGGCAGTGAATGCCCATGCTTAAAGTCTATTATATATTATAAAGAACTTTTGTCTATCTATTTTTTTTTTATATATATATATATATATAATGATAGAACAAATCTTACTTACCCGTGACCTTTTACTTTACCTGGGCGCCAGAACAAATCCCAGATACAAATGATACGGATTCAGCTTAGCTCAGAGCACAGAGACACACTATCTCAGGATTCGTTCAGTGAGTGGAATATTTAAGGGGAATCGTTACAAATAACCCTTAAATAATGTTGAAATTTGTTTAATTAATGACTTTGTTATTGAATTAATTTCTTTAAAAGTTAATCTAATGACTTATTGCTAACATAAATCTTATTGGTTAATGAGTGTGCCTGAAAAGTGAAGATTAAAACGTCCAAACGACCAATTGCTCTTATCTAGTTGATTTAGGGATTATATATCACCCAAACCAGTGCTAAAGAACGGGTCTGCAATAATTTGCACGTTCAATACTACACCTCACTCTCCATTCAACACTCCTATATTACTTTATATCTAATCTTAATAATTAAATACAAAATTTGAATTTATATAATGTCTTTTAAAATGTTTATTGATTTAATTATTTATTTTGTTATTTTATGTTTATTGATCAATGAATATATTTCTTATCTGATTGATGCGTCGACCGTAGATAGTAATCAGTAGAGATACTCCTTTTGATGGTTCGGCTCAGAAGAAATGATGTTGACCAATAACGTTGACTGATGATCCTGGACAATTACAGATGCTGTAGCTATTCTGGTGCACAGGTCACTTCACTGATAGTTAATTATTTATTTATTAATTATTTAATTAATTAATTAGTTATTACGCAGCGAGATTATTTATTGAACTTTACTAGTTCCTCTACTACTGCGGACCATTTCGCGAACTGTTTATTTAACTAAATACTTTGCATTGTTTGTACAATTGAGATCATATTTAACACACGTCTTGCTTATTTAATGCCCGAACGAAGAGTGCCCTATTCCCTCATTCTGAGTTAGCGTCTACTCTTAATACAGGGTTGTGATTGGTTGTTCCAAATAAATCATGTGTTTTCCATTTGAAACAATATCGAACAGGTCGGTCAAACTCTCCTTAACAAGTTTGAGATGGTAGAGAATTTCTGGCTAATTTCATACTTCCGCTGTTTGCAAATCGTTTGATTACAGGTATTTGCAAACGTGTTTTCAAAGATCTGACCACAGAATATTATTGCTTTGGTCTTTCTCTGTATGTGTGTGAAAACACCTAATTCGTACCTAGCCTAATTCTCTAGTTATGTCTCTTGGCGTTCTTCTTCTGTATAACTTCTTTAAATGTTAATTATATTAGTTGATATTTTGGTTACTTATAGAGCTTTAATTGCTGAACACTATGCAGGTTTCAGAATTGCCGTATATGTATTAGTTTTGAAGATATTGCAGTTTTAATTAATAAAATTAATTGAATAAAATTTCATGTCTGTGCACGCGTCAGTAGTAGCAGTGGCGAGGTTAGACAGAGATGGCTGTGGTTATTCCCTCTCTCTCTTGCTTACGCCGCTAGATTAGCACAGTTTGTCACTTTCATATAACGATCTGATAGGTCGACTATATGAATCGTTATAATATATATATATATATATATATTACAACGTTACATATACATACATATACATGTGGGCATGTCAGGCCTCACGTTCAAGGGATACAAACTTATACAACGAATTTATATGTAAATTCGATATACAGTAATTCATGCAGGTTGTATAATTATACCAGGTGTATTTATAATAAGAGTATTTTTATTTATCAGTATTTAAAACTCGTATTTATTATTTATTCATTATTATAAATATTCATAAACATCATTAATAATTGTCGGTCACGATATTGCTTAATATTAAATGTTTATATCTTATGATATGCAACATTACACATATTTAAAAAAATCTCTTATATCTAAACATGTTAATAATATTATATCTAGATATGTTAAATAATTTGTTTATTAATTTATTATAAAATTAAAATATTTTTATATTGAAATAAATTGTCTTATCTCAGATCTGACCTCTACTCGCTCAGTCTATACCAAGGTTTAAAATTCAATTTAAATTTATATTAATTTCTTGTAGACTGGCCTTGTTTTAATATTCAACTTTAAATTAATCTTTCTATACTTCAAATATCTAATCACTTTACTATCTATTTTGATAATAAACTCTACTTTCTTTACTTTAAATTCTCTTTCATTTATTAATGCTTTTATATATATGCGATCGCTCATTCTTACGGCTAAACATTTATTTACATTTTAACATATTATTACTAAGTATAAACTTCTCTTTGTTTTAATTTACTGTCTTTTGAAATCGTCTTTATGAGCTCTTTTTTTTACAAATCATTTAAAATGCATTACGCATGTCACCTCGATTTCTGATGATTTTACGACTGTTGTCCCGGGGTCCAGCGTTGTCCAGAGTTAGTTTTCAATTCCTCTTGTCCTGGTGTGGTCCTGGATACGTCTAGAGTCTAGCGTCGTTCTACAGCAGCATGTGTTCCTGGATACGTCTAGAGTCCAGCGTCGTTGTACAGCAGCATGTTCCTGGATACGTCTAGAGTCCAGCGTCGTTCTACGGCAGCATGTTCCTGGATACGTCTAGAGTCCAGCGTCGTTTTACGGCAGCTTTCCCGTATATACTCTTGGTAGACTTACTATTGCGGTATTTACTTTTTCCGTAATATTGTCGTGAATTTAACGAACGTTATTTCGTTTGTTACTGCGACTTGTAATAGAATAAAAATAAACTGTTTTGCCGGCGGACAGCATGTCCGGCTGCAACTGTGTCTTAAAATGAAGAGAAGGGTTTTTGGTCGAACCCTTAATTTATACCCTCTCGAGATTCCGTGCCAGTCGGCTCCAAAATCGTCCTGTCGATACCTGCATATCTCGTGACAGCCCCCACTCCCGAACCTTTTCATCTATTTGCAATTATTAGCAAATAGCAATGTTTTGCACGGAATCGAGATAGCACAAATCATATCTAATTCGATTAAGCACTCACTATATTAATTTGAGCGTCTTAGGGTAATTTGCGTATTTTTTGGCACGTTTATTTTGCACTGTCTTCGCATAACGTGTTCTATTAACGTCATCTTTTCACTGGGGATAACTATAAATTTCACACACACTTTGGTGCCTTTGGTTTGATCATACACTAATTATTTTTCGCACAGTGAATTAAAATAATTATTTTATTAATTACTTGGGGCGGGTTGCTGAGATTCCTGTCTATGCCTGCATCACTAACACACACAAGATACACGTGTAACACACACACAATTGAGCAGGTGTTCACTGCTTGTCGAAACAGGTTAATTCTCCCCTAATCTAACAATGAAATATTTTTGCAATCTCAGACCTGTCCATTTACCCGTAACTTATACAAATTATACAAAATTTATATTTATTTAAATTAATACCTAATACAGCGTATGGCTGTATCGTTGCAAAATATATATATATATATATATATATGAAAGATATTTGTAACGATAAAGAACGTACGAAGTTGTACTGCACGAATTCGTAGGCGCCACCTATCCAGGCGCGTGCAGGCATGTTATTATTAATTTTTTACACCTAGTAAATTACTATAAAGGTATGTAATGTTATATATTTTCTTAAACAGAAGTAACAGGAGAATTTATTTAGGCCTATTATTAAAAAATCGAAAATTTTGAAGTTAAAGGGTAGGCTACATGCTCCCCTTAAATAAATTTTAATAGTATTTATTAAACTGACAAAGTAGTTAGTCATAAAATCGCATGCAGTTGAAAACATGTAGTTCGGAAAGGTCTAGAAACCGGAAGTTCAGGTCCACCAACACGTGGTCGATTTTCTAGTAAAGCATAGGACGTTTTAACTTGTAAACATGACGTCATGTGCGTAGATCTATAAAAGCACGGACGAGCCGTGAGTTTTTCACATGGCAGTCTCTAACAGTATCTAAAAAGGAGTCTCTCGCAGTCTCTGGGAGTCGGAGTGTATCGTTTAGGGAGCTTCTGAATTACACCACAAAGTCAGGGACGGCGTTCGAGATCTTCAACGACCGATGTCTGTCAACCAGGACTGAATCAGGAGCGACTTGGACGGACACAACGCCCACGAGGAAACCCTGAGTTCGACATCCCAACTTAGGAGAACAACAGCTGTCGTGGAAGCAGGAGCAGGCCCGCGAGATCGATCGGAATGATCCAACTCAACCCAGCAAATTCTGGAAAGTGGAATTATAAAACTCTTTATATACAATTAAAGACTCTTTAAAATTGCTATCAAGTCTTTCAATTTTATGTATGTATATTTTCGAATTCATAGTTTTTACATATAACTGTTCATCTTTTATGTAAAAAAATAAATAACCAATAAATGTATTAAATCAACCAATTAAATTTTTTTTCCTGCAAGTGCAGTCAGCTTCAAATCTGATACCTTGCAATACGTATACACACACACACACACACACACACACACATACACAGTACAATATGCTACTGTTTTTCATTATAAAATGGTATCATTTTCCTAACGGTAACGATAGAGTTGAATGGAAATTGTTTGATTTACAAAGTTGAACATTAATCGGAAGATAACAAAGTTTTTCTTTTTTTTATGACGTCAATACATTTCTTGTGTGCCCATGCCCATTCTCAACAAGATCTTTCTCAGTTTTCAGGTTCCTAATCAAGTTTTCCTTTTCTGAATGAGGATACATTTTTCTAACGCATCTGCAAACAAGCACTTAAAGCTAAAACTAACAGAAACTGACACTACTTTCAACACAAAATCATAACCCAATAAACACTATACACATTTATCAGCTGACTAACTATGTGTAACCCAATTGATGCCTAACCAAGCTAATATGCTTTTTGAGTATTTACAGAATCCTGGACTCGGACAAATTTCTCAGCCGGACGCTCACCGGTTACACAAGAAAAGGATATGTCCAGAAAACCCCGGACGGATGGCAACCCCATCTTTTAAAACGGAGCTTTTAATATTTTAAGGGTTTTTAATGACCTGGTTCTTCACTGCCTCTGCGGTATATACGGTGAGATCGTATTTCAGTAATACGTTGACTAGTCAGCGGCTTATCGTATTTTATGGTCTGTTTCTCCAAAGGCAGCAGGATGCCGTAATTTTCTGTTCGTTCTGCCTTGGGGAAAGGCCGTTGGAAGGCACATGATTTCGCAGTCGTTCAGCGATCACCTTCTGCGTGAACAAGTTTAAGCTTGTAAGCGATGTTGACGTCTGAATGAAACAGACGCATTCCATACACCCCGTGCAATTATATGCAGCGTAAAATATATAGGCCTTTATCTTTTTATTTTACATTTTATGTGCCTCTGATACGTGTATGTCTGTCTGTTTAGATGAGTAATGGCATACGAACTTACAGAACCGTACCCGTATACACCACAAAACCAAATTACGAATAATTGAAAAAAATAGAAAAGATCCAACGCATGATAAACCTAATGGAACAGGAATGTTCCGCAAAACGATCGAGTAAATTTAAACATATTTTAACGAGTCTCGGTTTCCAGGACATAACGGACAAAAAAGCAAGGCAATATCTGTTCGTCCTGATGCGAACTGGTTTTATAAAAGCGTTTCAACTCGATAGACACCGTACAACGTAATTAGTTTCGCTATAAAGGGCCGCACGTTCGCACGCTTCACGGATATGTTAATAAAAAGGTCGCTTTTACTGTCGCTGCAAAATCTCTGACTGTACCGACTCGACTTTTTTTAGTTAAATAAAAGCATAAATTCAAATAAATAAAGCCGCGCTCTCCTGTTTTATGGCACCAATAAATAACCGCACAATACAATGTTGCTATCCGCGCTTAAACAGCGGAGTCTCGCGGATGTAATTAACCGATTTACGGTTTGTTTGCAGAATCAGCCGTATTGACTTGAGCAGTCACGAGTGCTTCTGATCCATATCCGAATATGGTTTTGTGCGTACTTTTCGTGACGAGCGGCCAATTGAATTTCGTATGTTATTAGCAGAATTAATCATTTTTATGCGTTCCCCTACACTCCCATTCAAGTATGACAGACTACGCTAATCGTTTAAACTCGTACACGTCGACTCCAATGTAGGAGACTTATAATTAGGCTCTCCCAAACAGCCGAAATCACAACATTGTTTTCTATATATTATCATAAGGCCAATTAATTTTTTCTGGATAAAAAAATTTGCTGTCTAACGCAAGTATCACAGACATGTTCGAAATATATATAGGCTTAAATATAGGCTTGTATAAATCTATTAAACAAGTAACAAGGTTGGAATGACAAAATTCTGTGAATTTTTTGTGCCACCGCACGTCACTGCACATAGATCAGTAATTGGTAAGCGTGCCATGGGCCTTACCCGCGTAGCGAAGGTGATGATGATGATGATGATGCTGTCCAAATGTCAGAAATGGAAACGGAATTCAAATAATTGTGAACATATCGTAGTATTTGGGTCGTTCTGTCGAGCTGCCAGCGAGCTTAATGCACTTACCTGATACTGTTCATTATGTCTGGCGTCATTTGCCCATTAACCGCAAGTCTGATGGGCCGGTCCAAATGAGATTCTGACAACAACGTAAATGATGTATACGTCGTCCATTTGATGCCGCTAATCTAGTCCAAAATTTATTCGTGTAATCTCGTGTAGTTTATTTAAGGCGGGTTAAATAGATCCATTTGCCTGACCCTTTATGTACAGCATCGTTTGCGATCAATTATCGCGTAACATGACAAATTTTCTTCTATTAAGATAAACGTGAAGAATCTTTGTTTTTTTTTAATTTAGGCGTTGAAATCTATTTTTTATTTATACAGCTATGTCTTTCGAGATGAAATTTTTTAGTGACAATTTCTTGTTTACATAACGTTTTAGATGGAAGAGATAATAATTAACGACACAACAAGTAAAGCATAAAGGTTGGTCCGACAGGAAATATGGAAAATAAAATCTTAATAATTAATTCTGGAGTACTTGTTAACGGTGTGGACTTTAGTTCGACAGCCGCAAATTGAAGTGGAAAGTTTGAGTAAAACAATAACAAATAACAGAGGTGTAAAATCCAGGTACATTATATTCTCAGAATCTAAAAATATTTTCCATGGTTTGCAGCAATATAACATTAGCAAACCCATAAAATTCAGAACATGAGTAATGTATCTTTGATATCAAAACTAGAAAATGCAAAGAAATCATTTTTATTTGGATACAATCAGATGTCGGTATGTTCTTCTTCTTAATTGGCGCTACAGCTCTTAGAGAGCCTTGGCCTCCTGGACAATCCACCTTCAGTCGTCTCGATTCTCTGCTCTCAGTCTCCATCTTCTTACACCGAGCTGCTCAGGTCGTCCTCAAGATCAACCACCCATCGTTTTCTGGGCCGACCCCTCCTTATTCTTCCACCAGGTCTCCCCGTATATGATCTTCAATGTGGATGTCTCTAACAGTCTCTGGACATGCACTGCCCATCGGATTCTACTTTTCTTTATGTCAGTGACGATATCTGGTCCTCCACAGATTTTCTGGATTTCTGCATTCGTCCTTATTCTCTATGCTCCTTGGACGTTCACCGAACAGATATCCTCCTGAAGACTTTTTCTTTCCCACCTGTGCAAACACTCTTCCTCTGTCATTGTTGTCATTGTCCAAGTTTCGGACCCATGCATGACCACTAGCTTAAGAACTGTTTTACAGAGATGAATCGTGGTTGCTCTGCTTATGTTTTTACACTTACGTATTCTTGTAGGGAGAAGTAACATCTGTTTCTAGCAGATATCCTTTCTCACGAAATTAATTGATGACTCGTTGGGCACTTGGTGAAACATATTAATACAGAGGTTTTTAAATATATATAAACACTTGGTACGTTTAACAGTTTTTTATTTAACTCTGACAGCTGTGATCACTCATCTGTTTGACAATGCCTTAAGAAGTCGAAACAGCTGTCAGAGTTAAATAAAAAACTGTGAAACGTACCAAGTGTTTATATATTTTTAAAAACCTTCGATATCCTTTCTTTTATTCTTCGGCCATAATGTTGTCCTCAGTAACTAGTGAGCCCAGGTATTTTCAACCTTTTGAAATTTGTGTCCTCCAATTACCAGATGTGATCTTCTCTTCTTCTCTCTTGTATTTTACTGCTTGTTAACATGTATTAGGTCTTTTCAATGTTTACTTTTAGACCTAAATTTGTTGAGGCTTCTTCTAGAGTCAACAAACCCTCCAGACGTCGGTACCAAGCGCAACAAACTAGCCAAAAAAGCTGTAAAAAATGCACTCAGCATGCATGTCTTACAGGATAACTTAAAAAAATGTCTTCATCTAAAACGAACGATACCAGAAGTGAAGAATGAATGAATATTCATGACAGTGTGTACATAAGGTGGGATGCGTGCTTAAGGGTCGACGAAAAGTTAGAGTGTTCTGTTCCAGGGGTATTCATGGGGCAAGTTGCATCACAGAATTTCCTTGTCGGATATATACTGGATTCCCTCGTCTCGCGTCAATGTGTAGGAATCCTGATATCTTTTCCTGTAACAAACCGCTCTGCAGAAAGCACAATTAACCTTTTAAGACAAGAACATTTTGGTGGAGAAAGTCTGGTGCTGCAGTTTCATGTGAAAGGGACATCATCAAGCGAGTTTGAAATGAGAAAAATCGTTTAAAAATTTACCATTTCCAGTGTACACAGAATAAAAAACTGTTATATTTAAGTCTTTTCAACATACAGATTATACTTAGCTGATACATTATGATAGATACGTTTCATTTTGTTCCACATTTGAACATGAAGTGGGAGAACGTGTCTCAACTAGTGTAGTTTTGTTCATTTCTAGTAATAATATTCAATTGTAGATAATCCTGTGTAAAAATAAATATATATTGTGACGTAATGCAGACAAAGTGTTACGTCATTACCGAACGTTCTGGTACTATCAACAAGGAATGTGGTGACGTATGCCATTCCACTGCACGCATCACTGTCATACTACACATTTAAAATACGTTTAGCAAAGTTTCGGTATTACTTGACTGTCTCTCACAAGGTATTTCTTGTAGAGAATAAAGAAAAAAAAACGCTTTAAAAAAATATTCAGTAAATTACACTTACATACAATGTACGAACGTTCACTCTAATACGCACACAACATTACAACTAAATACGTTTGAACAATGTGTTCAGAACCAGTAATACCGCACCAACACAAACACGCACTATCATTCAGTAGACCCCCCCCCCGCTCCTCAGGCGTCTCGTCAGCAAAGCTGGTGTACGTACAGTACATTGGAGAACGTTGTTGTACTCTATTCCCGCAGCTGTAATGCGTACGTGGCGCTTAACGCGCGAGGCAGTGTTACGTAATCTGAACAATCTCGTACATTCGATAGCGTTGTTCGAGAAGTTTCTCAATTAGCTCAACGGTGCGTGTTCCTGCGAAGGTCGCGCTGAAGTGTCCTCCAGAATTTTTGATGGCTTGTTAAGGACGCATATTATGGACCCCTGCAGACTATAAATAGCCCACACCTGGTGCTTAATTTTCAGTTATTGTCGGGCGATTACTCTGTGCGTTCAAGTAGTTATTAGTGAAAAGTAATTATTGTGACGAAGTGTTATGTGTTTGTAATCGTGCGGGACAATTGTAATACAATTGCGTTTTATAGTTGACATTTTATTGCGTGTGAACAATTTTTATTTGATTTGTTGTAAGAGACTATCTTGTTGATTACAAACTGTTTAATTGTGATAATTGGAGCTGGTGATTAGTTACTTAATTGGTATCTTGTATTTTGTTTTTCCACTGCACCATACGACGATCACTAGACTGTCCTAACAATATGTTTACTTTTATACTTTTTTCTTATTTTCATGTAACCTAATTGAGAGAGCCTTTTTATAAAGTATTTTAAAAAGTCAAGGTTTTTTTTATAATAAATGTTAAAGGTTTTAAAAGAGAAATATTTGGCATTGACAGCTGAAACAAAGTCGACAAGGATATGAACATTTTTGTTTTGTTGAATTGTTTTTAAAGAGATCTTACTACATTATGACACAATATTAATTATAGTTTATTTCTGTTGATTAAATATATAACTTAGTTTTTATGTGGATGAAAATAAATATTTCAAGTCTTTTGGTGATTTATAGCAGCTATTACGAATTACATTTGAGCCATAGACTGAAGGTGGAACTTGGGGTGAGGGACTGTCCCATTGGCCTTGAGGTATGGCACGTCCGTTCTGTTTGACTTCAAGCAGCTAGGGCCAGGTGTTACCCATACATAAGCAGGTCCCTGTTCTACCGGTGAAACAGAAGATGAATCACCAGATCATACGAATTATTGTTAGACAATATCCCGCTTTAATTTTCTTCGAAATTATTAATGAACGGACAACATCGCGATAATTTTTAAAACAAAATCTGCGTCTATTACAGGTTTGTCACATGTGATTATTCTTAAAAATTGGTATTTAAATTCACTAACAGATGACACTCCTCTGTTACCGGCATTATAGCGAGTAAACCAGAGCATTTTTTTTTTTAATCTAGGGTGATATTTTTTTGGAACTCTTTAATACACCATCGCTGTCTAGATAGTTACCGAAGACTATTCCTTTCGCCCTGGACGAGCTTTTCAGTGTATCCACCACTATCAAATCCTGTGGTCGTTTAGGACCAAATAATTGTTAACTGCTAACAAAATTACCATAACTGAATAAGTCAGTGTAATAAAATTATATTTTGTAGGGTCTTAACAAACGTTTGTACAAGACTGCTGCTTGGTAATAGAAAATACAAACTTAAATAATGTGATAATATGAACCAATTAAGTATGATCCAACAAACGCATCAGATTATGGGAGTTTTAAATTTTCAGACTGTAAAATGAATATAAATAATTATTTTTTCTTTCTGTTGCAGGTAAGTGAAGTTCCGCTGGAATCGCACAAGCTTCTTCTCTTTATTCTGTACGTAAGTAAAATTTTGTTAATCTTGACACAGCGGGAACGCACAGGGGCCGGATTAACCGGAAAGTATAGTTAATGTACTGACAGTTAGTCATTTTAACCGTGCGGTACACTGATATGAAAATGTGTTAAACGCGTTTAGAATATCTCAACATTCCCAGCTGATGGAATCAGGCACCTGCCAGAACTGAAAGGTCCAGGGGAGGGACCGCCTTGAAATGATTTCCAACTCACGGCTCCCTGCTTCTGGGAGTGACAACTGCTCCAACCGGACTCCCTCTTTTACTCTGTTCCGTTAACTGTACAAATAATGACAAAACTATAGCCTAAAATAACCATAATTCACTTTAGGAAAACAGTAATATTTTAAAATCTTTTCGATAAGACTTAAAATTTGTATGTTCAGTCTTTTCCGAATAGACGGAGCATAGTTCAGTCTTTTCCATACACGATGCCCAATATAAAATATAACAAATTGGAACAAGAATAGAAGCAGCCTGGGCTGGTTTCTAAAATATTATGCGAGTACCGTGCGTTAAAAAGCTTACGATTCCCTTAGAATTAAGTTTCCTGGTCTTATTGCTTTGGAAACATACTAGAACAACAACAAAATACAAAATAAGAAAGTATTGAAAATATTATGACGTCTATGGTCACAGTATTGAGCTTACATGTGTGGAATATTGGGACGACTGTGTACATTATTGATCTTAGTATATTATAATAAACCTCTGCTCAATAAAGGACCAAGGCGTACCGCGCAGCTTTTGTGCTTAGTGTGACAGTTGCATGGCCAGTACAACGCACCGCCAGCCGCTAGTTGCGGTATTCACAGCCAGGAGGCGCCGCTGTTATCTTAAGAGGCTACACAGTTCTGCCTCACGCCGCTGAGATTATTGATCTTACACCTTACTTTGACGATTGTGTTTACAGTATTGATCTTACACCTGTGGAATGTTGTGACAATTGTGTTCATAGTATTGAATTTGCACCTTAGGAATACTGTTACGACTGTGGTAACAGTACTGGTCTTACCCCTTTAGAATATTGTGACGACTGTCATAACAGTACTGGTCTTACACCTTTAGAATATTGTGACGACTGTGGAAACAGTACTGATCTTACCCCTTTAGAATATTGTGACGACTGTGGTAACAGTAATTATCTTACACCTTCAGAAAGTTTTGACGACTGTCATAACAGTACTGGTCTTCCACCTTTGGAATATTGTGACGACTGTGGTAACAGTACTGATCTTCCACCTTTGGAATATTGTGACGACTGTGGTAACAGTACTGATCATACCCCTTTGGAATATTGTGACGACTGTGGTAACAGTACTGATCTTACCCCTTTGAAATATTGTGACGACTGTGGTAACATTACTGATCTTACACCTTTGAAATATTGTGGCTAGTGTGGTAACAGTACTGATCTTACCCCTTTGGAATATTGTGACGACTGTGGTAACAGTACTGATCTTACACCTTCAGAAAGTTGTGACGACTATTATAACAGTACTGGTCTTCCACCTTTGAAATATTGTGAGGACTGTGGCAACGGTAATTATCTTACACCTTCAGAAAGTTGTGACGACTATTATAACAGTACTGGTCTTCCACCTTTGGAATATTGTGACGACTGTGGTAACAGTACTGATCTTACCCCTTTGAAATACTGTGGCGAGTGTGGTAACAGTACTGATCTTACCCCTTTGGAATATTGTGACGACTGTGGTAACAGTACTGATCTTACACCTTCAGAAAGTTGTGACGACTATTATAACAGTACTGGTCTTACACCTTTGAAATATTGTGACGACTGTGGTAACAGTACTGATCTTACCCCTTTGGAATATTGTGACGACTGTGGTAACAGTACTGGTCTTACCCCTTAGAAATATTGTGACGACTGTCATAACAGTACTGGTCTTACACCTTTAGAATATTGTGACGACTGTCGAAACAGTACTGATCTTACCCCTTTAGAATATTGTGACGACTGTGGTAACAGTAATTATCTTACACCTTCAGAAAGTTGTGACGACTGTCATAACAGTACTGGTCTTACACATTTAGAATATTGTGACGACTGCGGAAACAGTATTGATCTTACCCCTTTGAAATATTGTGACGACTGTGGTAACAGTAATTATCTTATACCTTCAGAAAGTTGTGACGACTGTCATAACAGTACTGGTCTTACACCTTTAGAATATTGTGACGACTGTGGAAACAGTACTGATCTTACCCCTTTGAAATACTGTGACGACTGTGAGCACAGTATTGATCTTACACCAGTGGAATAAATTATTTGATGGCTGAGAAATCGATACTTGCAACTTAATTAACATTTTTATGAAATAACAGCTCTAGTTACACGACTGTCAAATACACACTGTAACAACTAATAACGCAGCAAGGGGCTTTGGGGGGTTACTCCCCCCCAGGTATACAAAGAAGAAAAGAAATTCAAAATTAAATTTTTGAGAATGTACAAGTTATAGTATAGCCATACAAGTTTGTAAAATTTGGTATGTTAAACAGTTTTTGCTTCCTATTGTTATGTTGTATGAATGTTTCTGTTGTACAAGGTTTTCAATCCGATTTAACAATTTTTTTATATTTTTGTACTTCATTATTATTTAGAAAACAAAGGAATTAAAAACGTAAAATTGTCTGTTGTTCCGTACATACTGATTAGTTATGGAAATGTTTAACTGGGGTACGCTGTAGCCGTCTTGCAAGTACGAAATCGCTTCTTTAAAACATTTACTAGTTTCCTTGTGGTTGAAATGTTTATCCTGATTTATTAGTTTATGTCTTTTTTAGCGAGTACGAGTTACATAGCCTTACAATGTTCTTTCAGCCCGCAGTGTATCTAACGCGGTGTACAATTTCGATAGTTCAGTAATTTATTCCAGAGAGACTTAAAAGGTTTCTGTGTTTAACAGTTTTTGCTTGCTATTCGAATGTTATGCAGATGTCTCTTTTGTACACGATTTTCCGATCTGTATTTAATACTTTTTTTAAATTTAGTGCTTTATTATTATTTTGAAAACAAATAAAGAATTAAAAGTATACGTGATTCCGTACTAAGACCGAACGTCGCGTCGTTTACGAACGTTCCAGAGCCTCTACAGGTGAACTGATTTGTACGTTAATTTCAACAAAATTTGTGGCCAACCAGGTATTTGCGCGACCCGTAGCGCGACTTTAGAATCAACTGCAGTGCTCATTGAATGAAAATCTTTGATACATTTCCGAGCCAAAAAGAGTTAATTCCATTCACTGGAAATATTTTCAGACACGTATTCAGAACCGGGACCGTGTGCTCGGAACTGGCTTCTTGGTAACCCGTAGAACGAAAGAAAACATCATTGATTTTAAACCCCTTACACCTAGAATGTGTAAAATAAGACTCAGCGGAACCTTCTTTAATTACACTATAATAAACTTACATGCCCCAACTGATGATAAGCCTGAGGAGGAGAAAGATGACTTTTATGACCTGCTGGAGAATGTGTATGCCAGCAGCCCTAGGCATGACATAAAAATGATCATAGGTGACTTAAATGCCAAAGTAAGAAGCAGCCATGCTTGTAGTAATATAGGAAACTATAGTTTACACTCTTAACACTCAAACAATGGTTTCAGACTATTGAACTTCGCAGTTGGTCAAAATATGATCGTAGGAGGGTGTTTAGACTTTGTACTGGTTTATCAGCTGTAAGCAGTCTACTAACATTGCACGGCACGCGCGGATGACGTCACGCGTTTATCAACCTTGCAACCGGCCAGCCTAGCCGACTGCAAGCCAGTTTTAGTTCAGTTTATAACACGACTCCGAGCGCAACTCTCGTTAAACACTTCTCTTACAGCCGCGGCTTTTGGCTATTGTTCAGCATGCACTTATAACATTTCACTTTAATCGTCTAACTGCGTCCATCTACAATGGACCACGATTTCATTCAAAATTAATCTCGGGCATTATCGCCTCAAATGCTTCCGCACGTGCCGATCGTAACTAACAAACCAAATTATTCAATAAACGCATGTTCAATATATTATATACAGTCCACTTCTTTCTAACAAACAATCCAGCCTTCCTTACTAGCGTCTTTGGAACAACTCGCGATTCTTCAAGAGCTTCCAAACCGCATCATTTTTGGTCCTCCGGGCCGGATTTCACATTTCAGGCCAAAAACGACATCATTTTTGGTCCAACAAGGCAGGATTTCATATTTTCAGGCCAAAACAAACTACATCATTTTTGGTCCCAACGGCACAGATTTCTCATACCTGAGTACACAGGCGACAGCATTTATTTATATACATCATTTCTGGAAAAACCAATCTGAAGTTAATCACGACAGACGGGCATCATTTTCGTCCTGAGCGACACCATTATCGTGAATCACGTCGCAGTCATCTCGACAAGATTCAGCCAAGCAGTAGACCAGAGACGACGGGACGAAACAGGACAACATTTTCGAGATTCCACAGCTTTAATTGATGGAGGGTACAACATGAGGCAACGGCTGACCGGCAGAGACAGGAGGTGTAGCAGCTCCAAACGGGATCGAAGCCAGCTTCATCACGAATGGATCGACGGCCACGTGACTATAAACTTTACCTATATTTGATTTATTTTTAATAATATTTCACCCAGTGTGTATTTTTTGACATATTTATATAAACAAATAACTTATTACACAATATAAATTAATAAATGGTTGGCAGCTCATTATCAGTCAGAACTTTAAAGATAAAGCTATACTTTGTAATCATTTAGATTTATAATTTCAATAATTTAACTGCCAACGAGTTTGATTAGTTAGAGAGAGTAAGTTTATGTTCAAACCAACGATCGCTAGCTACCAAACGTATTTAAACTCATTCAAAATTAAGTTTGTGGTTCACATGCTCGATGCTCAATTGTTTCTAAATATCTTTCCCTTTTTTATCTTAAACTGTAATAATGGCCGATGTAAGGGCTCTGATAAAAAAACGAGGTACAATTAAGGCCTCAATATCCCGAATAAATACCTTCGCGGATAATTTTGATTTGTTAAACAGCGATCCTCATGCGCTCAAAATAAAACTGCGTCATTTGATGGAATTATCCACCAAATATGACGAGATACAGTCACAAATCGAGGCTGAGGAAGCAGACGTTGCGTCAACAAGTGATAGAGTGCAAACGGAGGACGATCTCTGTGCTATAGAATGTAAATTGCAACACTTGTTGGAGCAATCTGAGCACTTGAACCAAAAACCACTAATTAATACTGATGGTAAACAGCCTAAAACAACCCCCATTCAATTGGAACCAATAAAATTACCACGGTTCGAGGGTAGTATTGTGGAATGGCAACATTATTACCATATTTTTATGGAACTAATTCATGTCAGAACAGACCTGACAGATATACAGAAGCTTCATTATTTGCACTCGTCATTACATGGCGAGGCGCTTAACGTAATAAAATCATTGCCCATAACACATGAGAATTACGCGGTGGCTATCGATCTGTTGAGGAATAGATATGATAGTAAGCTGATTGTCTCCGCTCACCACGTGTGGAATGTCCTAGACGTACCATTAGTTCAGCAGGAATCCCAAGGTAGCATATCGCAATTTATTGATCAAATCTCTGCAAATATAAACGCTTTAAATAACCTCAAACTGCCAGTCAACACGTTTGAAATTATTGTCGTAAATTATCTAGCCAAAAAACTTGACAGTTACACTTTACGTTTGTGGAAAGAGAGTTTATCGGAGCATAAACTCCCTGATTTTAATAATTTTATAAATTTTTTAAATTCACGTAGGAAACTACTGCAAAATATCGATAACGCGACTAGCCCAACGAGCAGGTTGAACAAAAGCGATAAGTCCCCTTATCGCAAAGCAGTTAAACAGATAAGCACTCCAAAGGGCGCATTCCACTCACATATTAGAAATAATTTATGCAGGCTGTATAACGGTGGGCATAGACTTAGCGATTGCCCACAATTTATATCGCTGTCTATCCCTGATAGAAAAAATGCGTTACTAAAAAACAAACTTTGCTTAAACTGTCTCCGTTCGGGACACGAGGGTTCAAAATGTCCCTCCAAATTCGCATGTAAAAAATGTTCTAGGCGTCACCACACCATGATTCATGTCCCCAACAGGGACGTAACTTCTGTTAACAACCAGTGCTCACTGAAATCACAGACCAATAAATCGGTATTGTTATCTACCGCCGTCTGTATGACATACAATAAGGTCGGCAAAAAATTTCCCGTTAGGATATTACTGGATTCCGGTTCTCAAGCGAACTTTTGCACAATGGATTTCGCCCGCAGGTTGGGCCTCCAATTAGTTAAATCGCAATTGCCCATCACGGGTATAAACAACTCGCTTTCCCAGGCTGACTTCAGTACTAACGTAAGGCTACATTCACGCTATAAACCCTTCACGTTAAACGTACATTGTGCCGTATTACCCAGTATAACTAATAATTTACCGGCGGAGTCGTTCAATCTTACCTCTTTAAATTTACCCAAGCGCATATTCTTGGCGGATCCTCACCTACATTGCTCATCGCAAGTCGATATATTAATCGGCGCTCAATATTTTCTACAATTAATTGAACCTGTGAAATATACGCGCGGACCACACTTTCCTATAATTCAGGAAACCAAGTTAGGATTTATTTTGGCCGGTGACTTACCATTCAACGTCGATATGACTAAAACGGTTTCTTCATTTATGGTTTGTAAGGATGATAATCAGGTTTCCTCGCAACTAAAGGAATTTTGGAAGTTGGAGGAGATCTCTAGTCGCGAAGCCCGATCTGAGGACTCACCGTGTGAAAGGCATTTCGTGGAAAACACTAGCCGCAATCGCGACGGGAGATTCATGGTAGCCCTGCCCCGCAGATCTGACAAATCTTATTTGGGAGATTCTCTCCGCGGAGCAATAAGAAGATTCCAATCGTTAGAATTCAAATTCAAGCAGAACCCTACCCTTTACAAGGATTATAGTGAGTTCATGAATGACTACTTAAGACTTGGCCACATGTCGCCGCTTAATGAATACGATCTGTCGCTTGACAGGTCAGAGATCTTTTATCTGCCCCATCACGCAGTCTTCAAAGACTCTAGCTTAACCACTAAATTGCGCGTGGTATTTGACGCATCCGCTAAAACCACCAATAATTTGTCCCTTAACGATACTTTAATGGTCGGTCCTACGATCCAGCAGGATCTATTTTCGATAATGGTTCGGTTCCGCACCCACCGATACGTACTTATTGCGGACATTGAAAAGATGTATCGCCAGATCATTGTTAATCCTAAGGATTCAAACTTGCAACGCATTGTTTGGCGTGATGCACCGCATAAGGAATTGCGACATTACGCGTTAAGGACGGTTACATATGGCACTGCTAGTGCCTCCTTCCTTGCTACGCGTTGTC
The DNA here is from genome assembly GCA_034769895.1 of Magicicada septendecula. Lineage (NCBI taxonomy): Eukaryota > Metazoa > Arthropoda > Insecta > Hemiptera > Cicadidae > Magicicada > Magicicada septendecula. Next base: position 81,664,409 of record CM068376.1, read on the forward strand.
TGGCTCAAATAGCATATGAAAATAAATCCGACTACCCTACCGCTGCTAAGGCCATAGCAAATGACTTTTACGTAGACGATCTCATAACGGGTTCGGATGATCCGAACAGCTTAGCTGAAATGAAATGCGAGATCGAGAAGTTGTTGAGGAGGTATGGTTTTTCGTTACACAAATGGTTCTCTAACCACCATAAGATTATGACTCTTCGCGCCCAAGTAACCCGTGACTTCAGCAAGGGTCAGAACGTGCGTACCTTGGGCATACAGTGGAATGTTGAGGGGGATAACTTTTTATACACCGTTAGGGGTGATGACAATTTAACCGTTCTCAACAAGAGAAGCGTGTTGGCAATCATTGCCGGGATCTATGATCCACTAGGTCTAATCGCTCCCATCACATTTTGCTGCAAGCATTTCGTGCAGCAGTTGTGGTTGGCGGGCACTGATTGGGACGAACCCTTGTCCGGGTCACTAGCCAATCAATGGTCGGAATTATACGCCCAATTAGTCTCTGACACTCATTTTGAGATTACGAGGTCGGTTAAGAGTTCGAACAGTTACCCAGTTAGTTCATTGCAGCTGCACGGATTCGCCGACGCTTCGGTTAAAGGTTACGCGTGTTGCATTTATGTGCGGGCGGTCTATTCGAACGGCGCCATATCATCAAACTTGTTGTGTGCTAAATCTAGGGTCGCTCCGCTGAAACAGATAACGCTTCCTAGACTTGAACTTTGTGCTTATTTATTGTTGGCTCAATTAACGTCCAAGGTTTTAAATGCCGTCGATTACAATTTTGACGGATTATATCTTTATTCGGATTCGATGATAGCGTTGTACTGGATACATCAGCAATCTTCCCGCTGGAAGGTATTTGTGGCTAACCGTGTCGCGGAAATACAGCGTCTTGTTAGCAGCAGGGGAATTTGGCGTCATGTAGTATGGAATGACAACCCTGCCGACGTTTTATCGCGCGGTTGCCTCCCTCGTAGTCTGCACTGTCATGCTCAATGGTGGCATGGTCCCTCCTGGTTGGCTCGTGATGCGGCCTCATGGCCGGTCAGCGCGTTCGACATTAATACTCCCTGTACCTTTCCCGACATTGAAGAGGAACGTCGCAAGCAGGCTCAAACCTCACTAATTGTCGCGTCCTCAACACATAGTTACATTGAAAACTATTCATCTCTTACGAGGCTTATTCGCGTCTTCGCATACTGCCGTCGATTTCTTCGCAATTCTAGGATCGCGGTGGTTGATAGAGACACGTCCTTTTTGTCGGCTCAAGAATTGTCTGACACGCTCTTGGTTTTTGTCCGGCAATCTCAGAAGTTGCATTTCGACGTAGAGGTTAGGGAACTTGAGGCACACCGGTGCCTTCCACGCAGTAGTAAAATTCTTGCTCTCAACCCATTCCTGGATAAATCAGGCATTTTAAGAGTGGGTGGACGCTTGCAATTCTCCCCACTTAGCTACGAGACTAAACACCAAATAATTTTACACCCGCACTCTCATCTCACGAGATTAATAATTGAATACGAACACATCCGTTTGTTGCACGCTGGAGTGCAATCAACTCAAGCTTCGCTTAGGCGTAAGTATTGGATCATACACGATAAGTCCTATATCCGCTCAGTGATACATAAGTGTGTCACTTGTTTTCGTTTCCGGGCTAAGGGCGCGAATCAATTACTCGGTCAATTACCCTCTTCTAGGGTCACGCCGTCAAGGCCATTCTCACAGTCGGCCGTGGATTACGCAGGTCCGGTGCTTTTGCGCCATGGCGGGCAGCGCTCTAAGTCCACGACCAAGGCATATATCGCTCTATTTATATGCATGTGTACTAGGGCCATCCATTTAGAATTGGTGTCGGATCTTACTTCCAACGCCTTTATAGCGGCTTTAAAAAGGTTCATATCGCGCAGAGGTATTCCCGCGCAAATATTTTCGGATAATGGCACGAATTTTCGTCGTGCCAACCACACGTTGCATGATTGGTACAAATTTTTAACCTCCAAGGAAGTTGAACAATCTTCTCTGGAGTTTTGCGGTCTCCACGGCATCAAATGGTCCTTTATCCCCCCTTCAGCCCCTCATTTCGGTGGTTTGTGGGAAAGTGGTGTAAGGAGTGTTAAATTCCATTTACGTCGCGTAATTGGCAGTACGGTCTTGAATTTTGAGGAATATTCTACCCTTCTTTCTCAAATTGAGGCTTGCCTTAATTCACGCCCGTTATGCGCGGTGTCCGACGATGCTAGAGACCCTGAACCCTTAACACCCGCTCATTTTTTGGTCGGTGCCCCACTGACGGCACTTCCGGAACCCGACTATACACAAGGCAATAATACTCATTTGGGCAGATGGCTTCTGCTCCAAAAATTTACGCAGACCATCTGGAAACGGTGGTCTAGGGATTATCTGCACCAGCTGCAGCAGCGCAATAAATGGCGCACCCCATTTAAGAATTTGAAGGTCGGACAACTTGTCCTCATTTTGGATGACAATTCCCCCCCTCTAGAATGGAAGCGTGGGGTAATTACCAATGTTTTTCCGGGTCAAGATTCCTTAGTACGCGTCGCAGAAGTACGCACCACGCTAGGTATCTTACGCCGACCCATCCACAAATTATGCCCCCTTCCGGTGGCAACGAGCTAGTCGTTTGCGTGCCTTACGGTGTGTGTGTGTGTGCGTGTGTGAGTGTGTGCGTGTCACATTACATGGAACACGCCCGGGACATTCCCCGGGGCGAGCATACAAGTCAATTGTATCATAAGCATTGTAACATTGTTAAGCTATTACAGAAATAGTGACTGTGTCTCATATGCACTATCAGTTATTATGGATGTTGTGTATTGTTAATATGTTTGTGTGATTCAAACTCTGAGAACCACAAGTGTCAGTTATAGTGTTAATTATTCTATATGTATTGCATTTTCTAAGGGTCAAAACATTATGAAATTCATTGGGGTTGTTATGTCAATATCATGGGGAAATTATTGTATTTTTTATGGTGTTATCAATTTATTGTAATGCTTGGCAAATATCAAGGGGTATCACTTGGGAAAGATCAATACCTACTTAATTATTGTATTATTGTGCGTATTGTATTACTATTATGTTTTGAGTAATTTTAACGTCAGTAAGCCCTTGCTATTGGCGTAAGGGTCAATTTATTGTATGTTTGGTGATTGTTAATTGAATTCATATTATGTCCATTATGTCATTGCTCTCTGGCCAGTGCGCCAATTATTGTATCGCTTACGACATGTAAGTCTAATTATTATATTGTTCAATTTAACCTTTAATGTACAAAATCGTCCCGATTTTGGCGGGCAGTATGTTTAGACTTTGTACTGGTTTATCAGCTGTAAGCAGTCTACTAACATTGCACGGCACGCGCGGATGACGTCACGCGTTTATCAACCTTGCAACCGGCCAGCCTAGCCGACTGCAAGCCAGTTTTAGTTCAGTTTATAACACGACTCCGAGCGCAACTCTCGTTAAACACTTCTCTTACAGCCGCGGCTTTTGGCTATTGTTCAGCATGCACTTATAACATTTCACTTTAATCGTCTAAATGCGTCCATCTACAATGGACCACGATTTCATTCAAAATTAATCTCGGGCATTATCGCCTCAAATGCTTCCGCACGTGCCGATCGTAACTAACAAACCAAATTATTCAATAAACGCATGTTCAATATCTTATATACAGTCCACTTCTTTCTAACAAACAATCCAGCCTTCCTTACTAGCGTCTTTGGAACAACTCGCGATTCTTCAAGAGCTTCCAAACCGCATCAGAGGGACTTTTTTCGATCACAAAGACATACATTAGGGTCACATGGTCCTCTCCAGATGGGAGAACGGTCAATCAAATAGATCATGTCCTATTGGATGGGCGCCATAAGTCACATTTACAAGATGTTAGAGTTTACAGAAGTGTCAACATGGACAGCGATCACTACCTCCTAGTTACAAAACTGAGAGCTAGAATCTCCAATAATATAAATGAAAAAGGAATAAAGACTGTTAGATACAACACAGAAATACTAAAGGTAGAAGAAATAAAATAGAGGTTCGAGGAAGTTACTAATGAGAAAATTAGACAGTGGAGAATTGAATGCCGTGAGGAACAAGATATAGAAAACCACTGGCTTAATCTAAAAAACACATTATTGACCACGGAAGAAGAAATCATTGGTTTGAAGAAGAGACATGAGCAAGATGATTGGTTTGATAAGAAGTGTAAAGAGGGAACTGAATTCAAAAACAAGACATACAAATTAATGATCCAAAAGAAATGGACTAGGGCTGTTCAAGAGGAATACAGGGAAGCCAGGCGGATGGAAAAGAAGATTCATAGAGGAAAAAAGAGGGAGTATATGATGAGACAGCTAAAAAAGATAGAGGAATATAAGAGTTAAAGGCTGAGCCGAGATATGTACAGGAAGGTGAATGATATGAGACAGGAATTTCAGCCTAGAACAAATGCCTGTAGGGATAATAATGGTGGCCTTGTGAGTGATACTACTGGAGTAATCAGGAGATGGACAGAACACTTCGAAGAGCTGCTGGGCTCAGTTAGTGAGGCTTCAATGGAGGCATCTGAGGATGAAGAGAAAGCAGGATAATTCGAGGATGATAGAGAGGAGTTGGTGCCATCCTATGACGACGTGTATGAAGCTCTAGAAAGGCTTAAAAATAACAAGGCAGCAGGTTCTGATGGTTTAGCAGGGGAACTATTAAAGAGCGCAGGAGGAGATTTCATAAAGGAATTTACCCATCTCATAGAGCGAATATGTCTAGAGGAGGTAATGCCTGATGAGTGGAACAATGGGGTGGTGTGTTTAATACATAAAAAGGGTGATCCGCTCATATGTAAAAATTATAGGGGCATCTCTCTACTTAATACAGCATATAAGGTATTGTCCAACATCATATTTTCTAGGCTGCTTCCCTACGCTGAAGAAAACATAAAAGAATATCAATGTGGATTCACTAGGAATAGGTCAACAACAGACCAAATATTTACACTAAGGCAAATCCTGGGAAAAACGTTGGAATACATCTCTTTGTGGATTTCCATTCGGCATATGATTCAATCAACCGGAAAATGCTATATAGAGCTATGAAGAAGTTGAATATATCATCTAAGTTGGTGCGAATGGTTGGAGTAGCTATGTCCAATTCTAAGTGCCAAATCAGAATGCAATCAAATCTATCTGACTCCTTAAAAACATTGAATGGTCTGAAACAAGGAGATGCCTTAGCGTGTCTGTTGTTCAACATAGCTCTAGAAAAGGTCATCAGGGATTCAGGAATTCAAACTAGCGGACACATATTTCACAAGGAAGTACAGCTTCTGGCATATGCCGATGACATTTACGGCATAAATATGTCTGAATCTGGCTTAAAGGAAGCCTTTCACGAACAGGAGTTGTCCGCTAAGGCTATGGGCTTGGTTATAAACCAAATCAAAACTAAATATATGGTTGTAGGTGCCAACACTCGCGCTCTGTTCCTGCGCATTAATGATTACGAATTTGAAAAAGTTCAAGGTTTTCCATATCTCGGGTCATATGTGGACTCTGGAAATGACTCCTCTAGAGACATTGAAAGACGAATATTATCTGCTAATAGGTGTTACTACGGACTAGTGAAACATTTTAAATCAAATTAATAGGCTAAGTAAAGAGACAAAAACCACGCTCTACAAGACCTTGATCAGACCAGTTCCGATGTATGGCTCGGAATGCTGGGTGCAAAAAAAAATTAGATGACCAGAAACTGGCAGTGTTTGAGAGGAAGGTACTGAGGAGAATCTTACCCTGTGAAGGAAAACGAGATTTGGAGGCGACTGTATAATCGAGAGTTGTACGAAAGGTTTAAAGATCTTCCGATCGTGCAATTCATACAAATTAACAGACTGCGTTGGGCCGGACATTTGCAGAGAATGGCGGAGGATAGAATCCCAAAAAAAATTATGAATTATTTGCCGATGGGAAGGAGAAGGAGGGGAAGACCGCGTACAAGATGGCTGGACCAGGTTGGTAAGGAGGCAGTGAGGCTGGGTGCAGGACATTGGCCGGGAGTAGAGATCAGTGGGGACGATTTCTTTTGGAGGCCAGGGCCTGGACTGGGCTGTAGCGCCGAGGATGTATGTATGTATGTTTGTATTCAGTAAGACGAAGTTTTAAAAATATGTACACACATTTAACACTATCAGCGTGTGCAGTAGATGGGAGAAGATTTGTGCCAGTTTTCTGATACGATTCATTTTATTTATTGAAGTGTAAGAGGTCACGAGTTCGTTACGTTTTAGATATCTGCTACTGTAATCCTGATGTTTCCATGCGCCTACCTTCTACGTTACAAAAAAATAAATCGAAAATTGATTTCTTAAGCTTTCACGGCTGGCGTCGTAATTATTAGACCTACTTCCCCCGGCTATCAGGTCGTGGTCTTCTGTTGTTTTGTACAGATGTTGGAGTCCAGTGTCTGAACGACTAAACGTTTATTGACACGGTGCTCGTCAGTAACACCACAGTACTGTGGCAAACTTCAGACACTGGAGATGGTTTCCAACGGCGAGGTTGAAACGTCTGTACAAAACAACAGAAGACCACGGCCTGAAAGCCGGGGGAAGCAGTTCTAATAAGTAAACCGAAAATATTTTTCTTCTTCTAAAATTTTGTAATTTTATTCACAAAATTCTAAAAGTCTCTAGAACCACTTCCACCACAAGAAAGTCCTGGGTGAGCCCCTATCACGATAAATAGTAAAAGCCACCAAGTAAATAAAATTGCAATGGCTTTGACACAAATTAACACTTAACGCTTGTCACTTTCAGTAGATGCCGGTATCTAATACCGCAATGACTAAACAATGATCTACTCGCCTTCTTGTAACTCTTATATATTTCGCCGTATTCAGAACTCAAGTACGACTGCAAAGTCACCTAATGTTTGTGAGAATGTACCAGATGCTAAGAGAATAACTTGCGATTATTTAAACATTAAGCTTTTCTGTATCATATTAATAACTTAATACATACTCAGACTGCGTAATCTATGCTTTTAGCCCTATTCTACAAATGTCAAAGCCTAGGAAATCCTACATAGGGATGCCGAAGTTCTAAATACCACAAAGATAGAGAGATTCGACTACGTCAGATGAAATTAAATACCATATGCCTATGAGGTGTATGCGTAGATACATCTATCAGTTTTCTACTGGTGCGTGAGATGTCTGTCCACTTAGGTACTTAATTTCTCTGTATCTTAGGGTCGTTTATTTATATTTGATGGTGACGGTCACGTTGATGGCGACGACGATACCGATGATGATGATGATGATTCCTTTCAAATTCTGTACATTATGCAAGTGTAAAACTACAATAGCTTTCTGATGTGACTTGAGGTATTTTTATGTTGTTTAAGAGAATTGGTAGACTTGGACCTTTCCTTAAGGTTATATGGTTTGACTTAAAATCGTAAATTTTCAATATTCCATTTGCAAGCCAGGTTTTAAATTTGTAACTCAGGTATTCTTGGAGACATTCTTGTAATTGATAACGGTTTAATGTCGACTCTTTGCACCCATAGCTTACATGACTGAAATAACGTACATTCATTTTTACCTAAACGTAATAATAAACCTGGCAACACAGTTTATTAGAAGCGAGTTAATGGAGATAACGCTAAATTTTATTGTTATCCGTACTATGCTGCGGGGGATACAACGTTCTCCCGACATCATTAAATAATTATACGGTGTACGCACTTCAGTGAAATATCATCGCAGTTATTCAGCGTGACAAATGTGGAAATAAATTGTCTGCAGTATGGACAGCTGCTGCCTGTAATTGCGTAGCAAACAATTTTGATAGTTGTAACGAGCACAATAGTTATTAGCGGGGGGGGGGTAATGTTTTTCGTCGGCTCCACGAATTAACAGTTATCAACAAGAGTAAACTGAATAAACTTTAAGATATTGATAAGATATCGAAATAAATAAGTACGGTAATTGTTGTGTGTGTGTGTGTGTGTGTGTGTGTGTGTGTGTGTGTGTGTGTGTGTGTGTGTGTGTGTGTGTGTGTGTGTGTGTGTGTGTGTGTGTGTGTGTGTGTGTGTGTGTGTGTGTGTGTGTGTGTGTGTGTGTGTGTGTGTGTGTGTGTGTGTGTGTGTGTGTGTGTGTGTGTGTGTGTGTGTGTGTGTGTGTGTGTGTGTGTGTGTGTGTGTGTGTGTGTGTGTGTGTGTGTGTGTGTGTGTGTGTGTGTTCTTATATACAGAGTTGTTAGTTTTCCGGGTGTTACTGGGTTTTTCTTTTTCTGGTTCTTCTTCATTCTTCCCTCTAGTTTCTATTCGACGTCTGCAATGATAGGCAGTCAGAGACACACACAAAACAATAATTATCGAAAAATTGTTTTTTTTCCAAGCAGTGTTCGGACGTACCTCGGATAAGCCCAAATCTTACGACCTGATTGGGTACATAAGTATGTTAGAGATACGTTCAACACACACTCGTATAGAATTCACGCACAAACGTTACGTTGCAGCACACACACACACATAAAACACAACAACAGCAACATCTTTGAGAAAAAGTCGTCTCTTCTCGAAGTACAAAACATCTCAGCTTCAACCTACTAACGATCCACAATAGTATCTGCATCATCAAAGACTGGAAGTAGCAACGATTAATAGAATGTCTTACCTATGTTTTTTTTTTTTTAACTGCACATAATAATTCTGTGTTGCCCACGTTTGACAAAGCAATTTGTAGAAGAAAGTAATTAGTTTTGTGTTAATCGTGATATGACTGAAATACACGCTGGAATTTTGAGGTACCACTTAACAAAACACACACATACATTTCGTGTACTCTATTTTGGCGGTATCTCAAATCTTCTTTCCATTGAATGCTCAAAAAATGTTTGATTGTTTTCTCGACTTTTTGTTATTACATACCAGTTCCATATTCTCTAGCGCCACCTTCCTTTCGGCAATGATACTTCAATTGTATTTCCCCCATTATTATAGTTTGATTTACTTGTAATTTCATAATTCTTTAGTTTGTTAAAAGTTAATAGTTATCTGCTTGAATCGCGCGAACAGTTTTGTAATGTAATTAATTTTCTCACGACACCACTGGTCCATGTTCTATCTTTTACCCATGACTTTTTAATTTCTCATGTTCTTAAAATATTGTTATTAATTGTTAACATTTTCATTTTATCAATTCCGTCATTTTAGACTGCTCTTGTCCAAATGATAGAGTCGCTCTTCTTCTTTGAACCAATCTGTTATCCTGAAGTGCCTACATTGGCTACTTGCCCACATTAACGTTCACGGATAATTTGGTAGGCCTATATTGAGTTTCCATCTCTACGCTACACAGAAGCACCACATCTCGGTAAATCAAGATCGATTGCCATCTGCAATAGCCCAGAGTTAATTTGATTCAGTATCATTTTCGTCCAAACTTTGTACCAATGGATACTGCCAGAAATGTTAACGACTTTCTGACCTATATCCCTACTGGATAGTCTCTCGTATGAAGTGGTGCATTACTATGCTAAGGCTAGCATTACGGGGAAGCTTGTAAAGATCCACTCGACACGGAACGTAAGCAGTGCCTTATTTCGCACCGGCTCATATTGCGTTCTTGATTAACTGTGTGGCATCAAGAGAAAAAAGTTGATAAATATATATTTCATTAATAAAAATGTATAAAAAATGTTAGGATATCTACTGCTATCCGCATGCCTGTTTCAATTTCAAAGTAAACTATTAAACGAGAAGGAATATCTCAATTGGAGAATGTTGGTGGCACTAAAGAAATTTAATCGTTTGGAGGAATATAATCTGTTGGTGGCACTATCTGTCGCCGTTTAATCTTAAAAACAGTTAAATTTGTCTGCCACCGTCGTATGATTAATGGACGGCTTAGAACCTTTCCAAACAAAGAAATTGTGTTTTAAAATATTTTGTATCAATAATGGCATTCAGTGCACTGCTGAAAGGTCTTTTTCAAAAATTAAAAACTATAAAAAGTGTCTTAAGAAATGTCTTTAAACGAAACCGTATGAATATGTATTTTTTTAACTACCGGATTGTATCTAAATGTTTCGATAAACTAATTTGATATTACACAATGCTTGTTTCCATTGCTTTGTGTTTGAGCTCTAATGCTAATTCACTACCTGTATCGTAAATGTGTTTGCTGTCTGTATATAGACAAAATATACAGAAAGAGAGAGAAATACAGTTTAGATTACAGTACTGTTTACCACACAAAATATTCGAAATTATTCTAAAAACAATTAATTACTATTTTTAATCATTCTGAGACTGAACTTATAGTACTACAATATAACATGTTATTATAAAATTAATAACGTAAAAAATCAACATAGAGGAAGAGAAATATTAAGATTTTAAAGCTGAATATTGTGGACGGAGGTCGTACTTGAAAGAACTGCCGGGACCTCTCTGAAGGCCATGAACATAAATACAACGCCTGCACCACATCGCAGTGTAAATGTTCTCGCAGCCGAAACGTCGCTCTACACTGCGACATAGGCGTAGAATGGAAAAAATAATGTGTTTTTTATATGAATTACGTGCAAATTTAAATTTTTTACCCCCGATCAGAAATTTTCTGTGTATTTCCTTAAAGAATTCACGGATAATTCGATAAAACGCTAACGGTATATGTACAGAACACAACAAACTAAACATACAAGTACACGGTGGATAAATAATAAAGGCAGTTCATTTCTTGTCATCCTCGACTCGAGACGAAATTCCATTACTGTTATAATAATTTTTAATTTCCTTCTCTGATTTTTTATCTTGACAGTAGCGGCAAAAGGCGGGATACACTTTAGAAAGAAAATTAGATACTTTTAACCATCTTGAAAAACTTTTCCAGCGGGTAAGCCGGAATAAAAGACGTTGGCCGGGCAAAAACGCTCAAGATAAGTACGAAAAGTAAGAACTGTTGGCTGAGCAATAATTATTAAGTGCAGAAAGTTTTTATCTAGCGACGCACTAAGAACTGGCGGTGACAAGACACTGATACAACCTACCTACTGCGTCAGGCCCTTGGGACTGCTCCTTTGTCCCCTGTACAAGGTTCATCATGCCACTGAATTAATTAAAATCCTTTCCGACCTGTCTCGTTTTACCAACCCTTCATCCCTTACAACCGCCAATCAGCCTTTCGTTGTGCGCACACACACATACTACTCGTACATTTGATTTTGCTTACTTAAACAATTCGTTTTACTCCAGTTACACGTTTTCATACACCAACACAACAAAACTGGTGGTTGCCAGTGCAACAACCTAATAGGATACAATATAAAAGAATAATATTATTTGTTTATAAAAGACTATATCTGATTATATTGTTTTAACTTAACTAAGTATTGTCAAGTAACTAACTGTCAAAATTTTCACTTGGTCTATGACACTGTTACACAAAATGACAGCTAAAACCACGTATGGATACTAACCAAGTTTTGCCTGACTTCAGTAAAAGTTTTTGCTTTTCAAAGAAACGTTTACTAGAAAAGGTCGGTAAGTGATTTTATCATCATAATGGTATAAATGAGAACATCTGACAAACACTTATGTATGCATCAGTAAATTTACAATACATCTCCATTTACAATGTATCTTTCTTAATAAATTTAAAAAAAGTGTATATGTAACGTCTATAGGTACCTCTTTAGCAAGCTATGTGGAGGTTATCAGTGTTAAGTAGATGTGACAGATGCTAGACAAAAACACACTAAAATACAATATAATTCATATTTCTTAAAAACAAACCATAAATGGCCTTTAACAGTACTCCACTTTAATATATAGGACCGACTCTAAACCAATTTTTACAACTTTTTATTATTTTTAAATTATTTTTTCTAATAAATTAACATATATCCTTAATCAAAACTTTCCAATAGAAAAAACTTCAACTTCCTAGTAAAGGAAGTATTTTTAAAAAGCTGAATAAAAACATGGAAGGATCGTCTTCTTCTTCTTCTTCTTCTTCTTCTTCTTCTTCTTCTTCTTCTTCTTCTTCTTCTTCTTCTTCTTTTTTTTCTCTTCTTCTTCCTCTTCTCCCACAGGCTGTGACCTTACGATCCGTGCTCCACTGCTTGGTCCGACCATCTTTTCTTTGGTCTTCTAATACCCCGCCGTCCTTTAGGATTATAAACCCAAATTTGTTTTGGTATCCTATTCTTATGCATCCTTACAACATGGTCTGTCCAATCCTGTCTGTATTGCTTTATCGTTTCTGTTTCTTATATCATCATTTCTTAGCCAGTCCCTCCGTGATACTCCTAGAACTGATCGTAAAAATCTCATTTCACTAGCCTGTATCCGGCTTTCAGTGTCCAAGTCTCACTGCCATAAAGGCCGCATGGCACTGCCATCACTTTATAAAATTTCATAGAAGGATAGAATAATCGTAAAAGAATTTCATAGAAGGATCATTTATTGTTATCGCATTAGTTACAATTCTAATAATCTTCCTCTGCGCAGTTACTATTGGACGGTAGTTGATAAGCAAGTGCCTGCCGAACAAGAAGTGTCGCATTGCAATTTAGAATTGACAATTGCGTAATAAACCTCTTTCAGTATGGAAGAAGAAGCATAAAAATTTCTGGAGGTGGTGTTCATGTTTTTTTTTAAATTTATGTTATGAGCTGTCCAGTTAATATTTTCATTTATTTGGACATCAAAATTTAATCGAATCGTTATTGTTTTGTAACACCTGAAGAACACTACAAATGAATAGTGATCGAAAACGTATGTTTCTTATAATTAAACGATGACTAACGTCCAATTCTACAATATGTTAACGCGAGTAAATTAATTATTTGAATTCACTCATTGGCAAAGAACTTCTAAGGCGTCGTCAACACTTCTGATACTATACTCTGCCGAGGTATTAGGCCTAGTGACCTAATAGCCTAATAGCCGGGGTATTAGGCCTAGTGACATAGCTTACAACAGACGTTTCGGCCCCACCGTTGGAGGCCATCTTCAGTGTATAGAACGATAGAGTAATTGGTAAGGTGTACGACAGTTCCCACAGAAACTCTTACTCCGCACAACACTACTGTGGGAATTAGCGTACGTCTTGGCCAATTACTCGATCGTTCTATGCATTGAAGATGGCCTCCAATGCTGGAGTCGAAATGTCTGTTGTAAGCTACAGACCACGGCCTAATACCCCGGCAGGGAATAATATCAACAGCGTCACTCGTTGCGTTCTATAAGTTCGTTTGCTTTAATATAAGCTTATTACCTTCATAAGCAGATTGCCGTACACGTAGAAGTTAATAAATAAAAACAAATACATTCCAGAAAGACGCATTCTCGGATGGTGCGTTTGCCTATCGCCGATAAACGTTAAGCCATTAACGATTTTTATTACAGTCCATCGTTGAAGTCAGTTTACTCGGGTTGACATTTTTGTTCAGTCGTATGGAAGCCGTTTCAGTTGCAGACATTACTCAGTACACATAGTTTGTGTATCGCAAGAAAGGCCACGTTCGCATGCTCTTGTCGAGTCGTTTAAAATCTTTTCCGAGACATTTAAAGTGTGTGGAAGTCGTAAAATCTAACTCTTACCGGTACATAAAACCAGACATTTGTACATGACGTATAACTTGGACCATTTGTTTCACATAAAAAATAAGAATCTCACTAGATAATTCTTTATCAGAAATAATTGTGATTATTTTACCGTTCGTCTCGACTCAAAGAATGCTATACACGTAATTTATACAATATTTACATATAAAACGCCGAAAGAAACAATTATTTACATAAAAATCCTTTATTTCGAACTTCACTAATTCGGAATTTGCGATAATTCGGACTGCTCCGAATCTCCGAGGAATTTATAACGCGGGACATTAACCTCCAATCTGCGTTCGGACGTCAGGTTACCTCGTGTGTCGTACCAGGGAAATTATACCAGATATTGGTTTAAAGTATTCACACACACACACACACACATGTGCACACATATGACGCAAAGTTTAACATATAATATAGTAATTACAAATTGAAAAATTAATGTCCCTCGCCTGGAGAACGCACCATAATTGCAGAAAAGACTAATGTAAGTTAATTAGTGGGACAGCGCAGTTGCCTTGCCTGGGGATTTTCAGTAATCTGTAACTATTACGGTATGCAATACTAGTCGCTTCCATTTCCCTGTTACAAACGAAGCGAACTTAATGAAATATAATTCAAACTGATAGTTATTGACGAGTTGCTTTCTGGTTTAATTAAACTCGCTTTTTTATATTTTGCTGTGAACGGTTCGCTAGTTTTGATTGTAATTTTTAAAGGAAATAAATATACTACCTGTGGAAAAATATTACTTGCATACAGAGAATATACGCATGCGTTGATTGGTGTACTGTTTAAATTATATTTTTGAGTATACTGGTCTATACAGCTTTGTTGCCCTACGTAAACAAGCCTGTTCATAACTAAGCCTATACATTACTTCGGATACGATTTGCAAATTTTAATATTTTTACTTCTGTACTTTTTATGTTTTTTCTGTGTTTTTTCTTCACTTTAGATACACTGTACGATTTCATAATTAGAACTGTAGATTATTGTGGAGGAAATAAACTAATCTTGCCTGAATACATCTTAGAATCTAACTACCACAATCCGTATAGTGGAAAATACATTGTGAGTATCCGAATGTACTCACAATGGTTTGTTGCACTAGAATAAAAACAACAGGTTGAAAATGTTTGAATTTTTTTGTTTATCTAAGAGTGCGATTGAAGAGCTACCTTTCTTCACAATTGACAAGGTTATTTAAACATTTGTCGCAGCGTGAAACGAGTTTTTCAATGCCATTGCTAAAAATTCCCGTGCCTCATGCACCATTCCCGCTCGGAATTTTGAACACCATCTTCTTTCTTCTCCTTCTTTAGCACTACAGCCCAACGTAAGTCCTGGCTTCTAACACTAGTCTTGTCCAATGTCTGCTATCCATTTCCCCGCTTAGTATAACCCCTCACATCCATTCTTCTTAGATTCTCCAGCACATCATCCAACCGTCTTATCCTAAGGTCGGCCCCTCTTTCTGGTTTTATAGACTTGCGCCCTGAGGATTTTCTTTGACATACGCTGATTATCCATCATCTCTAGGTGACCTATCCATTGTATTCGTTGAGCCTTTACGAATCTTACAATGTCCTCATTCTTCAAGTCCTCATCTATCTCCTGGTTATTTCTTATTCTTCATTATTCGTCGTCTTTAACCGGGCCATAAACACGTCTTAGAATCTTCCTTTCAAACCTTCATTGCGTTTCTTGTTTCTTTTTGGGTTAATGACCATGTCTCGCCACCATAAGTGACAACCGGCCTGATATATTTTTATTTTTGTGTTACCACTAATGAGTTTGGTTATCAGTTGGCTACTGTTGCCATAACATGCCGTATTTCCTATTTGTATCCTGTTACGTATCGTCGTGTTTATACGTCGTATCTTCATTGTCTATATGTTACCCAGGTGTCTGAACTTATTAACTTTATCAAATAAATTATCAAACAGAAATAACACTGTTGCACACCACTATAAATAAAAATTCCCGATTGTTATTTCAAACTTTCAAACTTCACAGCCCAGATGGTTCATCATCAGATCGGAAATATTTCTCTTTGTGATTATAACCAATAACACAACTTTATTAATTAAATAAATTATCCTCCTCCTCATCATCATCATCATCCACTGTGGGCCTCAGCTTCCCTCCGGATTTTCCACCAGACGTCCCCACCCTTAGCCAATCTCCACCAATTTTTCATTCCAAGTACATTCACATCTTCTAGGGTTCCACCAATCTGTCGTAGTCTGGGCCTTTCCTTCTGGTGCCTATTTCATAATCCTCTTAAGAACATCCTCCGCATTTATACTCTGTACACGTCCTGCCCATATCAGCCTAGCTATCCTAATTGATGTCACAATATCAGGCAATCTATATAACTCATAGAGTTGCTGTTGTACCATATTCACCACTTTCCACCTTCCCTAATGTGTCCATAAGTTTTCCTTTCAAAAGATGCGAGTCGAAACAGGTCGCCCTGTGTCAGTACCCATGTTTCACTTCCGTACATCGGGACCGGTTTTACTAATGTTCTGTACAGTCTAGCTTTGGTTTCACGGTGTAGAAGTTGTGATTTTATCAGCCCATAGTAGCATGTATTAACATTCTGAATTCTTTTACTTATCCCTTCATAAATAAATTATCCTCTACGCATAAATTATATAGATTTCCCCACCTTTCTGATGCAGAAATTAGCATGTATTTAGATTTGCTGATATTTACATTCAGTCTCATTCCAGCTGAATTTTGGTTCATCTCCTTGTATTCCTCAACTAGCCGTTGTCTTGATCTGGCTATTATCACAACATCGTCAGCGTAAGCTCGTTTCGGAACATGTTCATTAGTGTGATATCGCCGCTTTGAAACGGCCTCTTTCGTAGGATCGAACACTTCAAATCACACTCAGATTTTACAAGGAGTTCCTTCGTCAGTGTGCCAAAACGTGCACGCAAATTTTTCGACATTGCAGACGCTCGGAGATGATGTAGTGCAAATTTCAATTCAGCCGCAATTTCCACCACTGTGCTTCGCCTGTTGGTGAACGCATTCAACGTTGTCTAAGTTGAAGGTGTTCCTGCCGCCAAACATTATCGATATCAGTGAGGCTATTTTGAAAAAAGCTCACCATTTTGCGACGGGCTGGCGTGTAAATGTTATGTCCTCAAGCTGGCGATGACTTTACACCTCTTTCCCCGTAGAATACGAGTCACTGCGCGGACGCTACTTGCAAACGGCGCGTGACATGTTTCGCGGCAAAAAAAAACGTGGCCAACCACACACCGCATCGAACAAATGTCTTAAGCAAAAATGTCTTAAGACAAAACGTTTTGACTTGTCGGATGTGGTGTGGAGGCGCTCACGACACGACGCGGCGTGGAAGAAGAAACTCCTTCATTTTGCCGCTCAGTATTCAGTGTTCAGTTTAAACATACACATGGTCAGAGATATCTAATCTGAGTGCTTACCTAGTTTCAGTGTTAATTATATCTTTCGAAGTGTACGTGAGGAAGAAGAGACTGTTATCCTATTGTGGAATTTCCTACAATTACTAGACTACGGTAAAGAGAAAACTTTGGGTTCACCCTATCAACCAAAATCGGGATATTATTGGGTTTATTGGCGAATTGAGAGCTGGCCCAACTAAATTTTACAGTTATTGTAGAATGAGTATAGCAACCTTTGATTATGTCCTAGAGTTAATACGGGATAGGATAAAGAAGCAAAATACTAACTACAGAAAAAGTATAACCCCAGAGGAGAGGCTTCTGATAAGTTTAAGGTATGTCAAGTTATTGTACTCTGATTGTACTCTGACACTTGAGGGTCACGCCACTCCGCTGCGCGTGCGCAGATCGAGTTGTCCGATAGTGTTTTGACGGAAGACGAAACTTTTGGTACCTTCGCCAGACAAGGAGAAAACGCCTCAAGGCGTCTGACGTCGTGTTCGATGCGGTGTGTGACAGGCCCATTTAAATCCATGCTAAACGTATCGCATCAAACGCCGTCCGACAAAACGTTTTGTCGTATGGCGTTTTGTCCGATGCGGTGTGTGGCCGTCAGCCTAATTCAGACGACGACACCATTGTCGTGACACTACGTGACATTCGCTGTCACGGCATTAGTTGTTCACACACGCTTCTGTAGTGTCGTGACACTGAACACTTCAGTCTGCCGAAAATGAGTCACAAATTGAACTCACATAACTCTCAGGACTTCAAGTTCAGTAACTTTTAACAACTCTGCTTCATCATTGCCCGTTTTTATAGTCGTGAATACAAAAAGTGTCCACAAACAGCGATATTGTAAATAATTCTCTTAAAATGTTAACAAATTGAATGATGACATAATAAACTCCCTGACCTGCAGACCTCGTCAACTATTTTGAAAAAATACATTTATTATTGGGTAACATCAAATGAGTAAATTTTATTTATATATGATTTAATTTTATTATTTATGAATAAATTTGTTAAAGCTAGAGTATAATGTTTGGCGTGTTTGCTTCTTAACGTCATCAAAAGTCGTTGTCATACGTCGATTCTCAGATTTTATGTTTTACATTTTTAATTAATTTATTATTTTTTGTTAACTTATAACAATATGTAAGAGGTTTTTTTTTTTAAATAGCTTACAGAGTTGTTGATGGGGTCCAAATTTTGCAGTGGATGTTGACAGTTATTAGGACTAATTTTGTGAAATTATTGAAGATATCGAGTTCATATTTCGAATGAAATTCCTCATAATTTTATACCATACATAGACTTTTACAGTTTTTAAAAATTTTGGCTTCCATTTTTGGCCCCTAGTACCGCTAAAGTTAAAAACAATTTTTAAAGTAAACACTATAATCGGATTTTTTTAACCATTACTGCGTGTACGGTGTCAGACTTCTACTGTCACCGGCTATAGTGACTTCTACTGTTACCGGCTATAGTGACTTCTACTGTCACCGGCTATAGTGACTTCTACTGTCACCGGCTATAGTGACTTCTACTGTTTCACTTCATACAGTGGAACTGGGTGGAGAAAGTATGTCAGTGTCGCGACGGCGGTAGTGTCACGATGTCCCATACCAAAAAGTTTGATGTGCGACACTAGTGTCATGGCATCGTGGCATTGTGGCCTATTCGGACGATGACACTAATGCGCATTTAATGTCACGACACTAAGTGTCCATATTTAGTGTCGCTGTGTAAACGAGGCTTTACTACCAGGGTTGCAAACGCTACTGCAGCTGACAGAAATGGAAGTTTACCAGTGTTGCCAATTTTCATCAAAATATCTCTTTTAGAAAAAAGAATATAGGAAAATGCAACTAACTCTTGTACTTTTTCAGTTCTTTTACTTTTAAAATATTTTTAATTAACATAGTCTCTTGCTTTGGTAGTGATTAGAGCGTTTCATCGGAGTATCGCGCGGCTTGGAATTGATTCCTGCCGCTGTCGCTCTCCCCTTGCCAACAGGTATCATTCTATGGTTCACCCAAGCAGTTCTCTCCATTCTGTCAGTTCCTGAGCGGCGACTTCTAGATTTCTACAGTTTCTAGAGTCCGTCAGTATACTAAAGTTTTTTCGATCTTAGAGTGGATCCTCATGTAAAGAAAACCACATGTTTGTACTTGAACTGGATTCGTTAGATGAGTGGTCGCATAACTAAATCCTCCGCTAGAAATAAAGTAGTTTTGCAATTAATTAATATTAATTAATTAATCATTATTTTTAATACAATTGGGATTAATACAACTAAAAATGAAGTAAGCGATTTTATAATTCTCAAGTCCGTTAAGAAATTTTTAACTTTGTTCGATACATGCCTCTGTGTTGTATTACTCCGCTTTGTTTACGTCAGAATCCACTAAAGGTTGAACAAACTTTACATCTTCTTTCTCTTCCTCTCTCCTCTGCAATCTTTTTTCTATTAGCCTATTAATGTCTATAAACATTTGGTTCACAAGATGTGATAAATCAAACATGCCTCCATCTTTTTAATATCTATATCCATTTCGTTCCAATCATTTACACTTCTTCATCTGTTACCTACTTCTCTCATCAGTTAAACTTTTCCTTCTTCGTTGCAGCCATATTTCAGAGCTTTTCCAATGTTTCCATTCGTTGTTCTTGACGGCCTAGCCAAGAAATTTCTTCGTATTGATTTAAGGCTGCTGTCAAACCAGGAGCTAATTACAAAAGAAAGTAATCCCCACCTCTATTACTCTACAAAAACATTTTCCACAACGCTGTTTAAGAGAAAATTATATTCTTTTCTGAAAAGCTCGGTTCATAGATTCAAAAACGCTGTTCAATAATGTTCAGATATTGTTTTCCAAATCTAAAAGAGTACATAAAAATTCATGAAAAACATATTCTTATCATGCACTTATGAAACGGATAAGTTTTTTTATAAATCCCTGTAGTTACCTAAAAATCCCCCCCCCCGAACTTACGTCTCTGGTTCCAACGCAGCTTAAACTATAGGATCTATGCACGTGTCAGAGAAAATATGCACACACGTACACACGTAGACGTACGCGCGCCCACACACACATATGCAGAGAAGGAAACAAAGATATCTGCAAAGATGTCATGATTTTCGTTAGAGAACATTCTCTGTACAACTGTAGGTCTATTTAGAGCAAGTTTGTAAATGTTATGTTCTTAACAACGGCAAGAATTATTCCTTTTTCCATACGGATTCGTCTAGTTTTTGGCGTAAGCGAAAACAATATTACAAAACGAAAGCGTAAAGGAGTTTATAATTTACTACAACCTTTATTATATTGTAACAAGAACACTATCGAACAGCCTAGAACGCCTCAAATTCTCAAATTCCAAATATCAATCATTATTTTTCGAGTCGATTGATAATGTCCACGCGAGAAACATAAAATTTCATGTTCGCGTATGTGAATTTCCGCTGTCGTAAAAGTGCACTTTTACTGTAATGATTTTAGTATTTTAATTTTTTAACGATCTCTAATGAGTGATCAAGTTTTCTGAAGATGGCAATTCGTTGCCGAAACGCGTCATAAAGGACAAGAAAAACGAAGTCGCACGACGGATATCTGGTAAATACGTCTACATATATTAATATAAACGACTTGGAGACAACTAACCTAAAATGTATTAAATATTTACACAAACAAGAAAGTTTATCTAAGGTTTGTAAGGCTAGGAGGCCTTAAAACAAAATTTACTATCGAATTTCAAGAAAAACATTGCAGACAGCAAAAACCGGATGAGCAAAATGATAGGAATACACGAAATTATAAAACAAACGACCGTTTGCAATATTGTTTTCACGACGTTCAAGTGCGAGGTTTTCCTGTGACGCACTAGTTAGGTTCGCGGTAAAAAAGAAAAACGTATTTGTTTTAGGAAATACAAAGAACTAATGGCCGGCCGTTTGAGTCAAATAACTTACAGGCAAGTGTTGCGAAAATTACTACATGCAAGTATTAAGTACTATCAGTAGTAGTAGACACTAACTGTAGCTACATTTTAATTAAATAATTCTAACGTTCAGTTTGTGTGTTAAATCCTTCAGATGTTGAGTAACTTCAAGTTGGATCGCACTTCTGTAACTCTCAGTACATTGATTTGTAGTTAGACTGTAGCGAACGTTAAAATTACTGAACATTTAGTTTCTCAGTGATATGCTCAAAGGGAGTAACGGAACTTGTAACTATATGGTAAAAAACAGTTATTATTAATCCTTATTTATCTGCTTTCTTTCAAAACCGATTCGGTAGAATATTCAATCCAGCTTCTGATGTTTACATATTCTTCCTTTTCCAAGCCGCCAGACAGTGTTTTGCTAAAATTCTAGTTTCGTTTACTTAGTTATTCTAGCACCACAATTTTTCTTGGTTCTTTGTCTCCAGACTCCACACCAACCTCCTGCCGTATACTGCAGGTAATGTGTCTGTATTCCCCCCCCCTCACTATCTCTCGCAACCGTTCGCCGTCTCAATTTAAGCTCTAATCCGCACTGCCGCAAGAAACGGTTCTACACTTTTGTACTTATCATTTCATATTTTAAGGTAAGCTGTTATTTCCCTAATCTGAAATCCCATGGGTTTCGTTTAATTTATGCTAATCTTTGTGCTTCTGCTCTCAACGGCTCCTCCGATAGTTCTAACTTTCTCATTTAATGTGCTTTCGCCTTTATGTCATCTGCAAAGCAACATTCAGACACCTATTTCATTTTTTGTCTTACACTATCCCATTCCGCAAACCGTGATTTTCCTTCAACCTTTTTTATCGGACTACTCCGGCAGAACTCTGTAAGTTGCCATATGTAACCGTAAGATCATTTCAGAGGCCTCATGTAAATTGTTTGTGTGAGTGTAAACATTCTATGGGCCTTGTATTCCTTATATTCTTATGTTTAATGTACATTTTGCAGTGTTAAAATGTATTCATTGTATGATTTTATGATTAGTATTGCAATGGAACATCGCAGAAAAGGGTCTTTGTAGCTATGACTACATGCTTTTATACAATTTATGACGTTATAGACATGTTGAAAATTGATTTTGTTAAAATTTTGTAAAATAGCTGTAAGTTTTGAAATAAGAAATGGGTAATTAACTGTATGTAAAAATTCCCATAAATTTATTTTCTGTCATGTCAAGTGCGAATTTAGTGCGCGAGTGGGCGTGTGCGCGTGTTATTCGTATTTACCGGAATAACTTTAGGGTAAATTAACGTATCGAATTGAAACTTAGACAGCTCATACGTCTGAATTAGCGCTAGATTTTTAATATGTCAGATACTCAAAACATATTATTTTAATATGTATTTTTTAACAAAATTAACTTTTCTAAAGAATCCTTATCTCCTGAAAGTCATAAAACTTTTAGATAAAATCTATACATGCTTTTGCAGTCTTCAGTAAAATTGATCAGGACGTATGTCTATTTATCTAACCCATCTATCACGTGCTATGGGTTTTAACCAATCAGAAGCTCCAATTTTCATTCAGTTTGGTCCCATGCGGAAGAAGTTTTGCTCAGTTCAACATAACAGCTCGGCCTTAACAGACGTTGTCTCTGTGCGAGTTTGTCTAACAGTATACGTTCTACATAAGGGTTACGAGTACTGGGTCTTAGCAACGAGTTGCCCGTTTGCTAGATCGATTGGGTATTAGAACTCAAAATAATTAATTTATAAATTAAATAGTGCTGTCTCGCGATAGTCAAGATTTTTCCTCATAGGAATCAGTGTATTTGCTGAAATACATCTGGGTGAACGCGAGGACACGTCAAGATACAGGAAGGTGTACGTAAAACACACCGAAATTAAATTAATAATAGTTAAACCCATTATCGACCCCTGAGATAAATGAGATAAACTATATCGGTGATAAACAGCGTGCGTGCTTGAGTCGCGAGAGTTCTATGTGTCATCATTGCAGCTGATCCAGCAGGCGACGAATGCAGTAGCGGAGCAGTTCAACGGTTCGTCAAGGGAATTCGTAGAACAAGTAAAATAGACTATAAGAAAGAGAAACATTCAAACCATTTTACAGACACTATTTAAATTTAAGAATAAATAATTTATGTTCAAATCACAGACCATATTAAATTTGTTATAAAATAAATACCTAACTCCCGATAAAAGACTGATATTATTTTGTTCTAATTTACTATGCCTCCTATTTGGTACGTTGCAGTATATACATTATAGTTCTAATTAGAATAATAGTGTTTTCGGAGCTTAGTGTACGTGTATTGGGTGTTAGGTTATATTTGTCAAAATAGTTTATTTTATTGTTACTAGTATTTATCAATTTTACATCTGGTATTTCGCAGACAACTGTATACAAGGTTCCCAGCATTATGAAAACTGATAAATACTATTGCTGCTTTACTTACTCTCTTGCCAATTAACTGTTTTTTTTTATTTTTAGCACAGCGGCAGTAGCACATTTTTCGAGGCTTCCGTGAGAACAGATAGTGACACATTCCTTTGTACAGTTTACCAAGCCTGTAGCAGAGTAGACAAGTAATGGGGATGCCGTTTTAGGGCCTCTTGTCCTGCCTGTTTGTCTCCCTTAGTCAAAGTGTTCCGGTTTTGGGACATCAGAAATTCGACGTACACCCTCTCCTGTTTGCTACGTGACGCACACCCGTCTTACGTCACGCATTGGCCAGAGGTCATGCGACTCGTGTCTCCGTGGATGTAGGAGTAGTATCTGGTGCAGAGTTGTTAATAACAGAGGGCATTTCTCAATTTCCATCACATAATCGGTGACCTGTTTGGATAGGTTTTGCACTCGTACTGCCTCTGCCACTTCTATGATACGTTTTGTCTACAGCCGTGTACCACAGAGTTTCTGTTTCTGTTCTGCTTCTTTATCGTTTTCTCCATTATTTTTTGCAAACGTAATTTATTAAGGTAAAAACTGCTAGACGCACTGTCAGGGGACAGATTGCCTTCCGGGGTGTGTGAAACTCTGACTCCATTCGGGCACATAGCTCAACCTTAGAACCGCTTTCGCATTGCACAAAGATGGTATCCCGTATGGACCACCTGGCCCTTTACTGCCTACTTTGCGCCAGTTCGGTGCTTATTAGGTTTTAGGTTTTTTTTGCCGTAACAACTTTGTCCCCACGTTTTCCATGGTTAGCTGACCCATCTCTGCTTCCAGCGCTTGTCTGTTTGTACAATCGAAGAACATACGGTGTACGTCGTCAGTATGGACTCTCTACTTTGCCCGGCTTACGAAAGTACCCATTGCCCGTGAGGAACTGGATTAGACATTCACCTCTCCGAAGTCTCGGTCCAGCCACTCTGCAAGCGTTACTGTCCGTTTTCCTCTACTTTCTCTGTCCCAGCGCTTCTGCCACTTCCACTGCAGCTTTCTCTCCTATTTCCGCCTTTCTTTCACAAACGTTTCTTCTCTCTTGGGCCATGAGGCGACTATTGCCATTACTAACACAGCCATCCGACGCAGAGACCGTACGATAGGAGCTTGCCACCCTTCTCTGCACTATCTGCATCCGTTTTCTACACTTCTTCTGTTTCAGAGTGTCTGCCCAGATCTCACATCCACACAGAAGAATGAACTGTCTAGCTGATATTAGTATCTAAAGTTCGCTTGCTGTCAGGTGCGATTGAAGATATTAAATTTTCAAAAAATAATTACATTTCATGTAGTGAAGCCAGACTGCCTATATGCAAGTAAATGTCTAGCATTAAATTATAATTTAGGCAAACCATAAATATTGGAAAGACGAATTATTAGTAAAATATTAGGCCCACAAAAAACTTCAGAAGGTTGGAAATTAAGAAGTAATGATGAAATATATCAAAGTATAGAAAATATAACAGAAACAATGAGAAAAAGAAGGACTATTATTTTTTGGACATTTATATAGAATGGATAAAAATTTGTTGACAAAGCAAATCTTCAAATATCTGTGGGGGAAGAAGTCAACATCGAGTTGGATTAAAGAAGTCCAAAAGGATTTAGAAAAAAATAATATCGTGCAGAAGAGGCAATTGTAAGAGAAATTTTTCGGGCAAATGTGTTAAAAATGGAAGGAGTCTAGGGTAGAAGAGAGAAAAACGAATGTTCAAAGTGAACTGAAGACAGGAAGAGCAGACACAGTAAAAAGATGAAAGAATATTGGAGAAAAAGAAAAGAACAAAGAGTAAAGAATTGAAATTGGCATGTGGTCCTTAGATGGCCGATACAAACAAAATTACATTTCATATTAAATGATGTTTAAACATTAGTTTGTATTGAATTTTCAGCACAGAATTAAAACCGTTCTTTTATTATATAACTTGAGGCAAGTGTACGAGTGTGCCGTCAAGATAACTACGGAGTTAACCTATGTTGTACGCGACCGCAGGCCTGTATCCAGATTTAGCTGGACAAACTATGTACACTAATTTTGCAACCGGAAATATTTGTTAATGCTGTATACACCGATATAATCTAATTTTTTCTCATACTAATAATCGGCTTTCTCTTTTTATTTAATTAGCGCTTCATCTGTTTGTATTTTTACGCCGGTCTAAATATTAGACAATAGATCTGAAGAAGTAAATGACTCAAATATCTCAGGTTAATTCAGTATGTCAGTATTGAAAAACACTGAATTGACATGTACGATTTGTACTAATGAAATGTTCACGCGCACTTGTTGTCGGCGAACTGAGGTTAATTGAATGTAAAAAAAAAAATATTAAATGAAAACGTGAAGTAAGGTGATGCCACAAATCTATTGTACAGGCATACATTGACCTAGCAACCTCCACGCATGAGATGTGAGTAAGTACTGACTTGAATTGTTCTGTCCTGTACACTTTGCTTAGCCTCCACTAATGGGGTGATTGGTTTTGACCAATCAGGATGCATAAATTTAATTCTAAATTAAAATCGTGTTCAAACAATGTCTTGTTACATTAATAATACTAAATAAAAATATGATTGTATATATATATATATATTACAACGATACAACGTTATTAAATGTAAGTGTGTCGGGCGCACGCTCATGTGCGACAAAATTATACAACGGTAAATAACATTTCTAACAACGTGTACGTGTAATTAGGGGTTCAGGTGTAATTACAATAATGGTAGCCTTTTTAGGAAATTCAAAATGTTCCCATTTATTAATTTAAACAAACATCTCAAGAAATAATAATATACAAATAATGATTACTTCGTCATATGATATTCATTATAAATGGTTTCAACGTTTCATTGTTTGCTGTAATCTCATCACCAACATAAAGCTTATATCATAGATATAATATTATTAATTTTAATTAAAAAACATTTCTTAATTATGTTATACTGTCTGGACTACTCAGTCTGAATTTGTGCTTTCAAAATAAAAATATTTATCTAAGTTAACTATTTGTTCATTCTTTGAGCAAATCTAATTGATTCTTTCAAATGTACATTAAAATATTTTCAATAAATTATCAATTCAAAACTTATGCTTTCACAATTACTCTACAATTTAAATTTAAATATTTTTAATAAATTCTTAATTCAAAAATTATGCTTTCATAATTACTCTACAATTTAAATTAAAATATTTTCAATAAATTATTAATTCAAAAATTATGCTATAATTTTTTATACAAGACATATATATTTATAAATTATAAATTACACTTTTATTTGAAATTATTGTCTTTCTTTTGACAATGTTTATCAATCTTTGATTAAGTCTTTTGTTATGAGGAATACATGGCTTTCTTTCACCTTAATTGTAGCGGTTCCTCAGCAAACGCTCTCTTGGTCCTGAGTCCTTGATGTTGTGAATCCTGCATAGTCATGAAGTCCTGGATCCTTTCCTCTTCTCCGGGTCCTCTCGTAAGTCCTGGATTCTTTCCTCTTCCTCCGGGTCCTCTCGGAAGTCCTGGATGCTTTCCTCTTCCTCCTGGTCCTCTCGGAAGTCCGATGACTCGTCCTTTACGTCTGGAATGTATGCCATGTAGTGCTCTCGTCCTCGGTCTGGAGTAATGCTCTTAGATGTAGATCACTTGTAGACATCTGACGATTTCTTTGTTACGGTAATTTTTAATTACTGTTTTCCATTACTATGTTAAATTGAAATATTTATCGTAATACTTTGTAAGTTATGCTTAACAAAAAGTCTTATTGGTGTTAGACATATTGTCTAACTCTGTCCAAAGTAATTAAAATTTCGCGTCTCTGACGGACATAGCGTTCCGCCACGAATGAAGACTGTTAGAAGAGAGAGATTAGCTCTCCTGGGCTTGTATTTATATTCACCAAGAAAACTGCAGCTGTCGATTCAGGAATTAGCCTGTCGACAGTTGAACCATGGCGTGATAGCCTCCACTCTCGTCCTATTTCACATTTTTGCACTTTTCCGCCAATCGCACTGTTTAACGCGGATTTCACGGCGATAAAATATTGTCTAATTTAATGACCTATGTGATGTGCAATTATCATGGTGCTCGCACCACTAGTGTAATTATAATGCTTTAAAAATCGCACAGAATTCGCACTGATTGTCCGAATTACGTAAAATTCGCACTGCACTTGTGTCTGATTTTTACACATTTTTAGAAGTTTTTACCTTCTCGCTAACATCTATGGTTTGCTTAATATTATATATATTCTTAATTTAGCGTTGACTTGGGGTGAGGTTGCAAACTTTCAGGCTCAAACAGTCTTCACGCACACACACTATTTACTTGTGTACACGCATGCAGCGGTAATCGCGTGATCCTGCGTGTTGACTACTTTTTGCAAGCCAGCTTCCAATTTCACACCTGCTCGTCTATTATATATTATTAAAATTAAATTAAATATTTATTTTATATTATATATGCGCATTACAGCCTATGCTTGTATTGTTGCAGTATATATATTACAACGATACATATACAAAAATGTAGGCGTTTCGGGTCCCACATTCATGGGCGAGATTAATGTAACGACACAAATTATGTAATGTAGGTTGTATGTGTAATTGGGGTTCAGGTGAAATTATAATAAGAGTATTATATTTATGAGTATTTAAAATTCATATTTATTGTTTACTCAATCTTATAAATAATAAAAATCATTAATAATCGTCGGTCACAATATTGCTCATTATTAAATGTTTATATCTTATACTATGCAGTGTTACACATATTTAAAAACCCTCTTACATCTAGACATGATAATAATCTTAATCTAGACGTGCTAATAATTTGATTTACTAATAAAATATAAAATTAAAATGTAATTTGAATTGAATTATTTTAATTCAGATCTGACCTCAACTCGCTCAGTCTATACCAAGGTTTAAAATTAAATTTAAATTAATATTAATTACTTTTAGACTGGCATTTGTTTTAATATTCAAATTTAAATTATTCTTTTCTATAATGCAAATATCAAATCAATTTAACTATTTACTTTAATAAACAAAATCTACTCTCTCAACTTTAAATTCCTTTATTTTTTATTATTTCTTTATATGCCATCGCTCATTCTTACGACTAACATTTATCTACATTTCTAAAATATTATTTCTAATTATAATTTTTTCTTTGTTTCAATTTATTCTCTTTTAATATAGTCTTTATGAGCTCTTTAAAAATCATTTAAAATGCATTATGCATGTCACCTCGAGTTCTGATGATCTTACGACTTATTGGCGGGGTCCAGCGTTATCCAGAGTTAGTTTTCCATTCCTCCAGTCCTGGCGTGGTCCTGGATACGTCTAGAGTCCAGCGTCGTTCTCCAGTAGTGTGGTCCGCTTCAGAGAGTTGTTATCTGCTGCAAGGTAGATCTTAAACATCGTCTAACGTCCACCATCCCTCGTCGCTCTGGTAGCTTCTCCGTAGATACTCTTGGTAGACTTAAACGGTCCCGGTACTTACGTTTTCCGGAATATTGTCACATAATTAACGAACGTTTTATTCTTTCGTTAATGAGACTTGTAATAAAAATTAAAACTGTTCTGCCGACGGACAGCATGTCCGACTGCAACTGTGTCTTGAAATGAAGAGAAGGGTTTTCGGTCGAACCCTCAATTTATACCCTCTCGAGATTCCGCGCCAGTTGTCTCCAAAATCGTCCTGTCGATACCTGCATATCGCCTGATAGCCCCCACTCCCGAACCTTTTCATCTATTTGCAATTATTAGCAAATAGCAATGTTTTGCACGGAATCGAGATAGCACAAATCATAGCTAATTTGATTAAGCCCTCACTGTATTAATTTGAGCGTCATGGGGGAATTTGCGTATTTTTTGGCATGTTTATTTCGCACTGACTTCGCGTAGCGTGTCCTATTAACGTCATCTTTTCACTGGGGATAACTATAAAATATACACACACTTTGGTGCCTTTGGTTTGTTTATACACTAATTAGTTTTCGCACAGTGAATTAAAATAATTATTTTATTAATTACTTGGGCCGGGTTGCTGAGATTCCTGTATGTACATACATCACTAACACACACAAGATACACGCGTAACACACATACAATTGAGCAGGTGTTCACTGCCTGTCGGAACAGGTTAATTTCTCCCCTAATCTAACAACGAAATATTTTTACAATCTCAGACCTGTCCATTTACTCTTAACTTATAATAATTCTACAAAATTTATATTTATTCAAATTAATGCATAATACAGCGTTTGGCTGTATCGTTGCATTATTGCTCTGCTTGAGAAAAAAATTTAATAAATAATTATTTATTAAAATTTTGTCTATTTGTTCCAGACAAATACAATCATATTATATTCACTTAACTTAAGTTTCCATCAGTTAAACAACACATAACAATGAGTAGTCCGTATAACGCTTGCTGTTGGTGGCATGTATATCTTTTTCACCCCCCATTATAACAGCTGATCGGTGCGTTGACCTTGGACGGGTTCGGTGGCGTTGTTCATTCATACATAGAATTTCTTGAATGACATCGCATGATATTTGCCGATGTCCTTTTCCTTCATCTCATCGTATACGATGAACGTGTGTCTTCCCACGCGTTGTTTCAACGTATAAGGTCCGTTGTACAGCCGGAAGAATTTCTTCGCTGTGTTGTCATTGCGTTTTCCTACAGGATTAGCTTTCAACAGAATTTGTTCTCCTACGTCAAATCGTTGTAATTTATGCGTTCTATTGTACTTTTCTATCCTCTTGTTACCTTGTTCTATGATGCGTTGTTTAGCATACTCCACCTTTACACTTAATGGAATAGGTACGTTTTGATTCTCTGGCTTGGTTACATATTTGGTCCAGAATCTAACAGGTTTTTTGTCTTCATCTAGCTCGATTGGCGTATAACTTGTTGCTTCGCTATAATTTTCATTTACTGCTTTCTCAAAGAAAGGTAAGTACTCTGCCCATTTGTTGTGTTGATCGTGACAGTAGATTCGTAGATATTTACCTAACTCTTTATTTACTCTTTCCGCAAGATTTCCCTGTGGGTGTCGTACCGATGTAAGTACAGGTTGGATTCCATTTTCACGAAGAGTCTTCTCCCATACCTCGCTTTGGAACTGTACTCCTTGGTCGCTAAGTACCTTCTTCATTTTACCATATGCAGGAATGTATTTCTGCAAGAGTATTTTCAAAACAACTTTAGTTGTGGTGCGCATAATTGGATACAGATGGACGGCTTTGGAAAATACATCAATACAAACAAGTAGTGTTTCACTCCCCGACTTGATCTCGGAAGTGGTCCAAGAAAATCCATTGCAATTAGCTCTCCTTTCTGGTCCTTTCGGATACTCTGCATTTCCACATAGGTATGTAGATTCGGTCCTTTTGCTGTTTGACACTCATAACATTTCTTTCTTTCGTTTTTAATCTTCCTGAAAATATTATTGATGGTGAAATCTTCACGTAGGCTTAAGTAACATTTAAGTGCAGCAGCATGTGCTAAACTTTCGTGTGTTGGTCGAATTAATTTATGCAACATATCATTTGTTAATACCACCTTCCAATCTTGCCTCATTAGTTTATATAAGACTCCATTTTGTACCTTGTAATGGTCTGGCAGGTGATCTAGTAGCTTAAATTCCCTCGTAGCATCGTCTAAGTTTTGTTGCTGAGCTAGATTCTTCAACATGTGTTTAATATCATTATCAACAGTAAATGTAATAGGTAACATTTGTAACTCATTATGGTTCTTTTCGTAGACCTCTTCACACTTTTCTCTGGCGTATCTACTCAAAGTATCGGCTATAACATTATCTTTCCCTTTACAATATTTTATAGTAAAGGAATACTCACCGATTGCTAGGATCCATCGTAACAATCGAGCGTTGGTTACCTTACATTTTAATAGAAATGATAACGCTTGATGGTCCGTATGTATTTCGAAATGCGTTCCGTAAATATAATATCGAAACTGTTTCAGAACGTATACTATAGCAATTATCTCCTTCTCAGATGTAGAGTACTGCTTCTCTGCCCCTTTGAATACTCTACTGGCATATGCAATGACACGGTGTTCTCCTGTAGCATCTTGTTGATACAGTACACTTCCACACGCGTAGTAACTAGCGTCTGCGTAGATAACGAATCTTCCATCTCGCTGTGGATGATGAAGCATTATGTTTTCCATGAATAACTTCTTGACTTGGTCGAAGGCATCTTGATGTTTCTTCTCCCAATTCCATTTGTGATTTTTCCTTGTTAACTCCAGCAATGGTTGGGTTTTCTCTGCATATAGTTGTGAGAATCTTCTATAATATCTTGTGGTCCCAAAAATGCTCGTAGCCCTTTAATGTTCTTCGGTGTAGGGAAATCGGTAATACTGGATATCTTTATGGGATCGGGTTGAATACCTGAGGATGAAATAATATGACCTAGGAATTGGATTGAGGATTTTATGAATTCGCACTTGTCTAGGTTAAGGGATATATGGGCTTCCCTAAACTTGTGGAATATAGTGTTAAGATGTTCAATGTGTTCGTCAAGTGTTTTAATACTACCAGGATATCATCCACAAACACCATGGTGTAAGGCTCCACTTCTGGTCCCAATGCTTTCTCCAGACATTTTACAATCGCAGCCAAACTCGTGCTCAAACCAAAGGGAACTACCTTGTGTTGATAGCATTTATTTTTATATAGGAAGGCGGTGTATTTTCTATCTTCTCTTCTAATTTGAATTTGCCAAAACCTTGACCGTAAATCCAGCTTAGTCAAATAACGTGCTCCTTCACACTTGGCATATAACTCGTCCGCAGGTGGTGCACAATCGAATTCACGTAGAATAACGCTATTCAAACTCCTCATGTCCAGGCATAAACGTACTTCTCCACTCTTCTTCTTTACTACAACTAGAGGATTAAGAAAGTTGCTGTTCGACCGCTCAATGACGTCATTTTCTATCATCCGTCGTATTTCCAGTTCAACTTCTCCCTCGTACTTCCTGGGTATTGGATACGTTCGTCTGACAAATTTTGTAGGGTCTGATACCATAATGGCGTGTTCGTAGACTGTGGTCTGCGTCGGTACATCGCTGAATACTTCATTATACTCTTCTATTAATTTAAATAACTTCGCTTCTTCCTGAGATGACATTCCTTCTTCGGCTGAATTAGCATGCTGAGTAGGTGCATATCGTATACATGGCTTGGATACGACAATAGGATTTTCACTTACCTCACCATTTTCTTCATCTTCATTCATAATTAATTCATATAGAACACTCTTATAATTACATAACATCTTATTGTTATTTATATCAATCCTTGCACTTAAAGTATTTAATAAATCCATTGCAATAATTCCATCATAAATAAGTTTATTCATTATGATCTTAGGATATGTTATTTCTAAGTCCTTACAATTTAAAGTTACGTAAGCTTGCTGTCTAACCTTTTCTCTCTTATTCATGGCTGTAATAACATTTATATTACTGACAGGTAAAATAACCGTTTGTTTAAAATATTTTTTATTTTGTTGTACCCACTTATTTACTTAGTACAGTTAATTGGCTACCTGTATTGATTAACATTTTAATTCTACATCCATTAATTCGTTCATTAATTATCGAACAATTTATTTCTGGTTGATTCGGTGTCACCCTTCTGTCGGTGTCTAATAACTCATTTCTCACATCGCACGGATATTTATTGTTTATTGAGTACCCGTACGTCCTGTTTTTCGGTCATTGTTTTGTGTCATGGGAACAGGATGGTCGAACAGAGCTTTGTCGCGGTTTCGCTTTTATTTCTCCGTCTACACTCTCTCTCTCTTGCTCTGCATTGTGGATACGGAGCGATCATATGTTTTACTAAACCTTTTCTTCCAATTTGTATCACGCACGTATCTCTCCGAGTGTGGTTCCTTCTGTACGTCTCGTGTGTTATTCACAGCTGTGTGTTGCTTTACACTGTGCGCTGGCGGTGTGAAATTTCGCCTATAATTATCACGGTTTTGCGTATTATCATGTTCTCGTGCTTTATCACTACGTTCGTAATTATTGTGATAATTAATCCGTGTTTGTTGATTGTGTGGTGAAGTGTTACTCTTGTTAATATTTTGTGATTGAGTGACAAGTATTAAGAATTGTTCGATAGTTTTGACACCCTGCGTATATACAGCTAACTGGATATCTCTATGGAAATGGTAAGATAACTTAGACACTACATCATATTCAGAAAATTTTGGTTTTAAATGTTTTACGCGTTCGATTTGCGCAATGGCGTACTGTTCAATACTCTGTTGTCCTTGTGCGTTGAATTTTCCATACTCGAGTTGATCCCTCACCTGTCGTTGGGTATGCACGTTCCAGTATCTGTTTTCGAATGCCTCACGAAACTGCTGATATGTACTGACGTTATCTTTAATAATAGAATACCATTGACTGGCTGAATCTTTAAGATATCGCGTGACGAAGTCTATCTTTTCGTCGTCATTTATTGCACTGCCAATCTTCTCTATCTCCTTCTCCACTCTAGCTAGGAATTCCATACTGTTCTCCCATTTACCACCTGAGAATTTAAGTCTGCTCCTTTCGTCCATCGGTGTAGGAAACATTGTCATTTGATTCTGTCGTCTTCTCAACTCACTTCGTAGCTGGTTCATTTCGTTTTGGATTTCCTCTTTCATATGTGATACGTCTCTCGAACGGTCCTTCGAAGTTTCTTCAATTCTATTTTCAATGTCTACTGTACGTGTTTCTATTTCTCTAAGTTTACTGGTAATTGCTTGCGACATCTTATTAATAGTTTGAATCTTATCATCCTGCTCTCGCGTTATAGTAGTTAAATTATCATTTATTTGTTTACGCGATTCTTTTAGATCTTTTCTCCACTCGAGACGTAATTCTTTTTGTTTATTTTCAATCCGTTCAACTTGCTCATGTAAGGTTTGTTTAAAATTATTCTCTAAAGTACGTATTCTCATACGTATGTTGGTGTCACCAATTTTTTCGGTTAACTGTGCATTACTGTCGATTATACTTTGTTTTATTTCAAGATTATCGTTCTTCAATTCTTCTAGCTTTCAGTTATTCTTATAGTGTCTTGTTTAAAATTTTGAGACTGTTGTTCTTGTTTAATATTAAAATTTTCAGACTGTTGTTCTAATTTATTTTCTAAAGTTTCTGTTTGTTCTTTAAGTATAGCATTTATATTTTCTGTTTGTTTTGTGCTTATTTCATCTACCCAAGCACGCATCATTGTCTGAAAGGCCTCCATATCTACGTTTCCGGGAGTCGTCATGTCGAATTATTCAAAAAAAAAATTTATTTATAATTTATTATTATTAGTGAACCGTATGCAAGCTTTTATTTATTTATTGTTGAATCATTATTTATTTATTTATTTTTATTTACTCCTGTTACAATTACACCTGTTTATTTGGGTGGGCGCGAGTTGCGTTATTACAATACAATACACACAACAATTTTAAAATACTAACATACAAAATTAATTAAAATATAATATTAGGTATATCATATACCTCATCAAACATTGGTAATCATAGAGCATATATTAATGATTAAATGTAGGCGTGTCGGGCCCCAAGTTCAAGGGCGCCATTCTATACAACGATACATATACATAAATGTAGGCGTTTCGGGTCCCACATTCACGGGCGACATTAATGTAACGACACAAATTATATAATGTAGGTTGTATGTGTAATTGAGGTTCAGGTGTAATTATAATAAGAGTATTATATTTATGAGTATTTAAAATTCATATTTATTGTTTACTCAATCTTATAAATAATAAACATCATTAATAATCGTCGGTCACAATATTGCTCATTATTAAATGTTTATATCTTATACTATGCAGTGTTACACATATTAAAAACCCTCTTACATCTAGACATGTTAATAATCTTAATCTAGACATGTTAATAATTTGATTTACTAATAAAATATAAAATTAAAATGTAATTTGAATTGAATTCTTTTAATTCAGATCTGACCTCAACTCGCTCAGTCTATACCAAGGTTTACAATTAAATTTAAATTTATATTAATTACTTTTAGACTGGCATTTGTTTTAATATTCAAATTTAAATTATTCTTTTCTATAATGCAAATATCAAATCAATTTAACTATTTACTTTAATAAACAAAATCTACTCTCTCAACTTTAAATTCCTTTGTTTTTTATTATTCCTTTATATGCGATCGCTCATTCTTACGACTAACATTTATCTACATTTCTAAAATATTATTTCTAATTATAATTTTTTCTTTGTTTCAATTTATTCTCTTTTAATATAGTCTTTATGAGCTCTTTTAAAAATCATTTAAAATGCATTATGCATGTCACCTCGAGTTCTGATGATCTTACGACTTATTGGCGGGGTCCAGCGTTGTCCAGAGTTAGTTTTCAATTCCTCCTGTCCTGGCGTGGTCCTGGATATGTCTAGAGTCCAGCGTCGTACTCCAGCAATGTGTGTAGTCCTGGATACGTCTAGAGTCCAGCGTCGTTCTCCAGTAGTGTGGTCCGCTTCAGAGAGTTGTTATCTGCTGCAAGGTAGATCTTAAACATCGTCTAACGTCCACCATCCCTCGTCGCTCTGGTAGCTTCTCCGTAGATACTCTTGGTAAACTTACACGTTCCCGGTACTTACGTTTTCCGAAATATTGTCACATAATTAACGAACGTTTTATTCTTTCGTTAATGAGACTTGTAATAAAAATTAAAACTGTTCTGCCGACGGACAGCATGTCCGACTGCAACTGTGTCTTGAAATGAAGAGAAGGGTTTTCGGTCGAACCCTCAATTTATACCCTCTCGAGATTCCGCGCCAGTTGTCTCCAAAATCGTCCTGTCGATACCTGCATATCGCCTGATAGCCCCCACTCCCGAACCTTTTCATCTATTTGCAATTATTAGCAAACAGCAATGTTTTGCACGGAATCGAGATAGCACAAATCATAGCTAATTTGATTAAGCACTCACTGTATTAATTTGAGCGTCATAGGGGAATTTGCGTATTTTTTGGCATGTTTATTTCGCACTGACTTCGCGTAGCGTGTCCTATTAACGTCATCTTTTCACTGGGGATAACTATAAAATTTACACACACTTTGGTGCCTTTGGTTTGTTTATACACTAATTAGTTTTAGCACAGTGAATTAAAATAATTATTTTATTAATTACTTGGGCCGGGTTGCTGAGATTCCTGTATGTACATGCATCACTAACACACACAAGATACACGCGTAACACACATACAATTGAGCAGGTGTTCACTGCCTGTCGGAACAGGTTAATTTCTCCCCTAATCTAACAATGAAATATTTTTACAATCTCAGACCTGTCCATTTACTCTTAACTTATAATAATTCTACAAAATTTATATTTATTCAAATTAATGCCTAATACAGCGTATGGCTGTATCGTTGCAATATATATATATATATATATATATATATATATATATATGACGCAAACTAAAGTAAGTACTGTCCATCCCGGCCCCCGTGAATCCTCCGCGATTCACTAGAAAAACAAGAAGTAAATAGTAAAATATAAACAAGCTTTGTAACATTAAAACAAAGAAAAGAAAAATATTTGCAGTATATATGGATAAATAAAAAGTTGTACAATACATGATATCAATAGTCTTGTTTTGGTAAAGGAGAAACCTTGACGATAGGTCGTATGAGGTTCCCCTTAGCAGTTTTGACTTCTACAACCCGCACTACTCCATCCTTGCCTAGGAACGTCTTTACTATTCTGCCTAAACACCATGACTGTGGGGGTGTATTAGGTATATGTATCATAACTAAGTCTCCAACAGACAAATTTGGCTTGTCTTTTGTCCATTTGTACCTCTGTTGAAGGGTATGTAGATATTCAGTCTGCCATCGCCTCCATATATTTTGAGACATGGCTTGTATTCTTTGCCATCGCTTAAGGCGCCCAACGGGTATATTTTCTGACTGAGTTTTTGGCATTGACACCAATGGTCTTCCAATGAGAAAATGTCCTGGTCTAAGTACATCGAGTTCCATAGGATCAGTTGATAAGCTCGTTAATGGTCGAGAATTCAATATTGCTTCCATTCGACAAGTGAGAGTTTGAAGCTCGTCTAGTGTTAATATTTGATTCCCAATTACTCTTTTTAAATGTGTTTTAGTACTTTTGACAGCACTTTCCCACAAACCACCTATATGAGGTGCTGCGGGTGGGATGAAATGAAATTTAATTGCGTTGTGAATTGAATTCATTTAATTTATTTTTTGTATCCTCTTGACGCAAAAGATGCTTAATGATTTTATCTATTTTATTTTGTGCACCAACAAAATTGGTCGCATTATCTAAATACAGATCGGAAGGAAGTCCTCTACAAGATATAAAGCGTGATAGTGCTGCTATAAAAGTTTCTGTTGAGAGATCGGTCGCAATCTCGATATGGACTGCCTTTGTTGTAAAACAAACAAATATGCAAAGATAAGCCTTGACGACTTGTGCTCTTCTCAGTGTATGTACCTTTATTTCTATGGGACCAGCTTAGTCCAACCCTGTTTTCTGAAAAGATGGCACCGGACGAATACGAGCTTCAGGCAAGCTTTCCATTTTTGGAAATACGGTGGTTGGTTTGGTTCGAAAACATTGCATACATTTGTGAATACGTGATCGTATAAGGCTCCTGGCAGATAAGATCCAGTATTGTTTGCTGAGTAGCGACTGAAGCAGTTGTGGTCCTGCATGAAGATACTTTAAATGATAGTAATCGACAAGGAGATCTGTAACAAAACGTTTTTTTGGAAGTAAAATAGGATGTTTTGCATCTTCATTTAAGCTGGAGTCTTGAAGACGGCCTCCTACACTTATCAATCCATCATTTCCAATGATTGGGGATAAACGCTGTAATTTAAGACTACATTGCTGTCCTCTCTTGATGTTGTTAATATCTGAAAGGAATTCAGATTGTTGTACTAAACGACAAATCCGATATGTTGCTTGTTGAATCTCATGTGCCGTTACATTTCCTGTATATTTAATTTTGGAAGTTAAATTGTTCCAAAATCGCAAGAGATATGAGATTATTCTCTGAAGTTTACTCCATGAGGAATATTTGTGCAAGATGTCAGACATAGATTGTGTCTCCTTCACAGATATAAAAACATTTAAATGTGTATTTTTAATTTCTGGAAGCTGATCAAAAACTGGTATATCTTCTGGTTTCTTTAGCCATTTAGTAATAGCTGCACTTAGCCATGAGGGACCTCTCCACCAAATATCATGATGAATAAGTTGGTTGTGAGCCTCTAGAGGCACAATCAGCAGGGTTTTGTATAGATTGTACATGAGACCAGAAAGTAGGGTGTAGGTATTCCTGAATTTGAGCTACACGGTTCGCTACAAATGTTTTTAGCTTGTATGGTGTTGTTGATATCCAACACAATACTATTTTAGAATCATTCCATGCATGGACAGAATTGATAGAAGTTGTTTTGGAAAGAATACTTATAGAATATTTTGTAAGTTGTGCTAGTAGGTATGCGCCACATAACTCCAATCTGGGTAATGAAATGTTCTTTAGGGGGTGCTACCTTGGATTTTGCTAAAATGAGAGTGATTTTTATGTTATTTAAACTGTCACACGTACGTAGATACATACAGCCTGAATAACCATCCTCAGAAGCATCACAATAACCATGTAGCTGTATGTTTGTTGCCTCAGAGACACCTATATGACGAGGTATTGATAATTTCTCCAAAACAGGCAACTCTTGTAGAAAAGTATTCCATTTGTTGGCAATCTCTTTAGGAAGGAGTGTGTCCCATTCACAACCTAAAGTCCAAAAGAGTTGTATAAAAGATTTAGCAGTAAATATGACCGGTGACAAAAAACCACATGGGTCATATAACCTAGCAACTGTAGATAGAACTGTTCTTTTGGTTTCAATTGAATTGTCAGTTATGCTAATTTTGTAGGTAAAACGATCTGTGTTTGGTAACCATTGTAAACCTAATATGCTTATTAGTGGGTGACCTGGATCACGAAAGTAGATAGGGGTTTCTTGATGTTCTGCTGGAATATCACACAGTAATTTTGGATGATTAGCTGTCCATTTTCTTAAGTGAAAGTTACCACTTTGAAGTAGTTGAATGACGTCATGTTGAAACGTTAAAGCTTCTTCAAGATTGTCATGTCCCAGTGCTAAGTCGTCAACATAAATTTGGCCCTTTAAGGCTGTTGAAGCCAAAGGATGGTTGTGTTCTTCATCTTCCGTGAGTTGTTGTATTACCTTATTAGCTAAATATGGACTTGAAGCCATGCCATACGTAACAGTGTTGAGTTGGTAAACTAGTAGTTGGCTTTGTGGATTGTCACGCCAAAAGATTAGTTGGTAACATCTATCCTACTCGTCAAGGTCGATAGAGCGGAACATCTGCTTTACATCGGAAGTGAATACATATTTATAACGCCTGAAATTTATTATGATAGTAGCAATGTCATTATGTAATTTAGGACCAACATGAAGTAACTGATTATGCGATACATTATTACTCGTCTTGCAGCTGGCATCAAAAACAACTCGAAGACCTGTAGTGGTGCTGTTATGTTTAAAAACACCATGATGAGGTAAAAAATAGTGTGGTTTGTCTGTAACTACATTGGTACACATTTTCATGTGTCCTGTATGTAAATAATCATTCATAAAATCACAGTATAATTCTTTCAGCCCAGGTTGAGAGTGAAGTTTCTTTTCTAACGCAAAAAATCTTCTTTTAGCAATGCTTGATGAGTCACCAAGAAGTTCTGAACTTTGCTTGAATGGGACTCTGACAGTATACTTCCCAGTGACAGGACGTCTACAGTGTGTTTTTTGAAAATGGTTTTCACATTCAACTTCATCAGGTGTAAAATGGTCTACTTCAGGTGGCTGTTCTACTTGCCAGAATTGAGTCATAAGTTTGTGAAGAGGAACTTCATGAACTTCGAATAGTGTAGTAATGTTACTGTCACAATGGTCATAGTTGTCTGTGCTGACGATTGAGGCTTTACCTATTATGATGAAACCAAACTCTGTATCCAAAGCATAGGGCATGTTTTCACTTAAACTGTTTTTTGCAGGTTTAATTACCTGCATTAGAATGTCTGCACCTATAAGCATTTGAATAGGACCCTTCTTATCAAAAGTGGGATCTGCTAATTTAAAATGAAGTAGTTTCTCCTTGATTTCTGGAGATATGGTGCAAAAGGGCTGCTCCCCAGTGATTTTGTACAATATGAGGACTGGAAGAGACGTGCATATTTGTTTGTTGTCAAGAGTGAGTAAATCAATGTATGTTTTACCCTTAGTTTTAACAGAAGCACCCGAAATTCCATTGACGTTACAAACTTGGTTAGAAAACTCACGTTTTATTTTGAGTTTATTAGCTATATCCTCATTTATGAAGGAACAACTAGAAGCCGAATCAATAAGAGCTCTTGCTACTGAGACATTAATTTTACAAGAGTTGTGCCCAAAAGGATGATGTATTTGTTATAACTAGGGTTCTTCATTCCTTGAACAGAGTGCAATGTTGTTTTTGAATCAGCTGTTTGTGATACGGCAACCGGCAATTTTGGCTGTGACGTCACACCGTTATCGTTACATAGCTGGTTTTTTTGTAAAATGTAATAGCGTATTATGACGTTTGTTACACTGGCGGCATGTACTCTTACATTTGCAATCTTGATAAGTATGGTCACTTAAACAGTTTATACACAAACCGCTTGTTTTAATATAAGTAAACCTTTGCTCAGGTTTCAATCTGAGGAAATTAGGGCACTGAAAAATTAAATGTTCTCCCTTGCAATACGAACATTCTAATTTACTAGTTTGTACTGTAAGTGTTGTTACATTTTTATTTTTAACATTGGTTGATTTAAAAACATTGTTAACAGGTTGTCTTTAAAAATTTGGTTTTGGCACTTGTGTTAAACACGCATTCTCATATGGGAGCATTCGTCTTCTAAAACCTTAATGAATTCCTTTGGTGTTGGTAACTCATGTGAATTGTTTCGCTTATACTCAAAGCGTGTGCGCAGTGAGAAGTCGAACTTTCGTAAACGTAATGTTATTAAGATTGGATTGTTGTCTTGGACATCCGATCCTAAGCTATTTAGAGCTGTTGCATGTTCGTTAAATTGGTATATGAAAGCTCGCAAGTTTTTTGCATTAACATCGTGATAAGTAGGCAAGTCAATTAAATGATTTA
The DNA here is from genome assembly GCA_034769895.1 of Magicicada septendecula. Lineage (NCBI taxonomy): Eukaryota > Metazoa > Arthropoda > Insecta > Hemiptera > Cicadidae > Magicicada > Magicicada septendecula. The sequence goes on from CM068376.1 coordinate 81,706,217, forward strand.
AATGCAATGAGTGTAATATTCGTGGATTGTGGTATCTCTTAACTAGAATATCATATGCAATAAGATAGTTCTCATTAGTAAGAGGTAATGATTTTATTAAATTCAACGGCTCATGTTGAAGTGAAGAAAGCAAAAACTGAAATTTCTCAGTGTTGGTTAAACTTTGATATTTATGCACAGTTGTGTTAAACAAATTAAAAAAGGCAATTCATTGGGAGATATCGCCATTAAACGTTTTCAGTTGTATTTTAGGTAATCTGATACCGCTTCCGGAAAACGTGTTTGACTGTGTCATGCTGTTGTGGTTGTTTTGTTCGTTTGTTGGTAAAATTGGACGTAATTTACTGCTTATTTCGATAAATAGAGCATTGATTTGATTGCTTAAATCTTGTACATCCGATTCTTCTGTTTTGTCGAGCACAGTAGCGTCGCTAAATTATCTCTAAGTTTTTCTCTAAATTTTTATGTTTTTCACAAGTTTCCTCATATAGGGATATCGCGCTTTGTTTATCTGATTCTGTTAATTCGTAAATGTCAATTAATGTCTGTATATGTTGAGATATTTTACTAAAGCGATTAAGGAGTAATTTACCTTGTCGAGAGAAACTAGTGTATTTCATTTTGATTTACTGAACTGGTCGGTATAGAGATTGAATTGTTAAATAAAGATAATAAAATTATGCTTCACTGATTATAATGTTTACTTATTGAAATCAATAGCCTAACAATGTTATCGAGACAAGGAAACGACGCTTGCACTGTCTACACGCACAGGTCCAGTTTTGTTCAAAACACAATAAATATTTGTTTCTAACGTGCACTCTATGTAACGTGTTCAGTATTGCTTATAATGAACGTAACCGACTCAAATTAACTGTCTTTTAAGCATGTCCAGTATTGCTCACAGTAGAGAAATCCGGCCCGGAGGACCAAAAATATGTTGTGTAATGTTTTGTGTTTTACACTTTAGTTATTTATAACCCGTAAAGTAAGAAAAATGCTGCCATTCTTAGGTTTTACTGTTGTCATAAATATGAATAGGTGCTTAACCCCACAGCGATACACTTCTGGGGCAATTGCCGGTCCCTCAAATGTGAACACTGGAATTTTATGTAGATTGCAAAAGATACAGTTAATAAATTGTCAATTACATTATATGATTGAATAAAGTATAACACATACCTTGTGTCGGAAGAGTTTCTTTTAAATGCTGAACTCACGTACACGCAGTATGTTGCCTGAGGTCGTGATGCTGGATGATGAGAAGAAAGGGGTTAGGGGCGTTGTTAGGGAAGGCCTTCCCAAAGGGATGCTGTGGATGTTGCTGCAGATCCTTCACTAACGAGGCCACTAGATGTGTTATAAAACACTGAATTGACATGTACGATTTGTACTCATGAAATGTTCACGCGCACTGTTGTCGGCGAACGGTTAATTGAATGTAAAAAAAAATATTAAATGAAAACGTGAAGTAAGGTGATGCCACAAATGTATTGTATAGGCATAATTTGACCTAACAACCTCCACGCATGAGATGTGAGTAAGTACTGACTTGAATAGTTCTGTCCTGTAGACTTTGCTTAGCCCCCACTAATGGGGTGTTTGGTTTTGACCAATCAGGATACATAAATTTAATTGTAAATTAAAATAATGTTCAATCAATGTCTTGTTACATTAATAATAGTAAATAAAAATATGATTATATATATATATATATATATATATATGACGCAAACTAAAGTAAGTACTGTCCAGAATGGATAAGAGATAATAGAAGAGAGTTGCATCAAAAAATTAGAAGCACAAAAATCTGTAAAAATGAGAATAAAAGTGAATGTGTAAAGAATATACGACATAAGTGTTTAAACGATCGAAAGAGCTCAATCGGGCATCGGTTAAGATTGGCATGTATAGCTTTGTCTACACACACACAGGTTAGTCAAACACAAATCGAAACGGTTCGCTGTTTGTTTAAACGTATAATATTTGCCCAGTTACCGGAAGAAAAAATTTTGTTTACTTAATATAACGTGCAGTAATAATAAAGTAATCTAATAATAATAATATAAAATTAGTTGACTATAATTCAAAACTAACATAGTAATGTAAAAAAAACACTACAGTACTGTACTTGGATACTAATTTGTGTGACAGCACTGTTTTTGCTTTTACATACTGTTTTTGTTTAATTTTGGATGAATCGTTTTATCACCTTCTGACACGAAAAAATCAGCGTATGCTCGTTATTCGGAATTCTTGTTATCGGTAACTGCGTTGCCCCCATCTTAATTTGATAAACTGAAGTACGCGTGCTTTTATCTAGGCGATAGGAATACAGCCGTTTAATCCCAGTCTTGTCTATTGATATTTCAAAGAATATTTGCTAGGACATTTTCATTTCATTGTCGTCGATAACTCACGAAACTAATAACGGATGAAAGCGATAAGTATAGTCCGGTAAGTGTAGTCCGATATGTGCACATCCATCTTAACCTGAACAGAACTAAACTGCCACCTTAGCGATACTTTGCGTCGTATTTAAACATCAACCTGTTTTACAGCTGTATTTAGATACGCTAATGATAAAACATTACGCTGAAATATTATTCGTAATTTTGCTTCATGCAAAAGTAGCGTTTGTGAAGTATAAGCTGCGAACTTCAAGAAGTATTGGACCAACAAGCGTACCCAAGGATTTTAATTTGGGAAGATACAAAGTTTAGGAGTAAAATGCTACTTATAATTTGTTGATAAAAATATAATTCCCACTTGAGCATTTCTCAGTACAGTTACACTTTGTTCATGTGCTGAGAATTACTATGTATATTTAGTTCACTAGTTCAAATGGTTTCTGTGTCTGAAATTGCCGAACGAGTCCAACATTATCAAGCAGTTGTAGTACTTCAACGTTTACGTGTTCAAGAAGGCTTGTTTCATATTTACCCGCAACCCGTTTAATCTCCTCAGCAATCTTGGGCATTTTCAGGTCCCGATGGATGTCATCGTTTCTTACGTACCATGGTGCATCGACAATACTGCGAAGAACCTTATTTTGAAAAGTCTCTGAATTATTTTAATATTAGATTTCTTGGTACAACCCCAAAGCTGTACACCACACACCCAAACCGGTTTCAAGACTTGTTTGTATAACAACAGCTTGTTATGCAGCAACAGCTGAGAGAGTCTTCCAATCAGCCACCACATTTTCTTCAATTTTGATCCAAGTTCTTCCCGTTTCTTCTTAACATGTTCTGTCCACCTAAGTTTCGCATCCAGACTCATGCCCAAATACTTCACTGAGCTTGCGTGTGGAATTCTTTGCTGATCGATTACAAGTGGTAAATAATCTGTTTTCCGGTTGGTGAAATTGGTACGAGTAGACTTGGTTTCTTTCAGCTTGCCGCGCCACTTTTCTGTCCATCTAGTGACGTACTCAACTGCAAATATAATTTTAAAAATATTCTTCTCTACAAATAAGAATTAGCTGGAATAATAACAGTACATAGAGTAAAACGTAGGTGCAGAGACATACAGTTCGTTTCTATTTATTGTATCAAACTAATATACAAATTTTAAGTTTTTTCTTATGTATTTATTTTTCTTTTCAAAATGAAATAAAGTGTTCGAGCTTTGTATCGTGGTAGTTAATCTACAACAGTTTGTGGATCCACACAAACGGCTTTGTTAATAGAGTTCAAAGCTAAGCCATTGAGCTGTTTGAATCCTGAAAATCGTAGCTCCGGAACCCCACACTAACATTTGCTTGGAAGAATGTATCGCAGTCTTGTCTCTGATAAACTCGTGCTGTAAACGGGTGTCTTTCTAGGCACATTTTTGAACGTTTCCCCTCAATTTAAACATTTTTATTTGCTGTGGATCTATCTCCCATATCCCCCTGGGTACCCCCCTCCCCCAAAACAATAAAAATTCTCATAGCCTTCTGGAAACGAAGACAAGGCATGGTGGCCCATCGAGAGAAAGACCTTATGACATTTTAATATAGCCACCCATCAGTCTACGGATTACAGTTACAATGAAAAGATAATTTATTTAACTATTAAAATAGTATTACGTGTATTATTCAATATAGTTTCTTCTGCAAGTAGCGTACTACGTTTTCGTCGTTTCAATTATTACGTGACGAACGTTTCACTGAAACACATCAGTATCATCAGAGGTTTGTAAATAAATTAACAATAATCTAAATAATTCTATTCTAATATAGAGACTAACAGATAATCGAATTTGTTTCGACTTCAATGTAATGTAACGGATAATCGATTTAATTCAATTGATTAACGATTCGTATTGTTTAAATTAGCAGCCATCCTTACTATTTCTTTTATAAAATTGCTTGGTTGTTTAAGACTTGATGATGTCAGTGATGACGAAAAGCTTTGTCTAAACAATAAAAATTGAAGCAGTTTAGCAATTTTATAAAAGGTTGTTTAAGACCTGATGATGTCAGTGATGACGAAAAGCTTTGTCTAAACAATAAAAATTGTAGCAGTTTAGCAATTTTATAAAATAAATAGTGATTAACGATTGTTTTAATGTTTATTTACTTAAGCAGCTGCTTTGTCGGTTGTACTAGAAATATTTAATGTTTATATTTTATTTATTTTCTTTGGTGGTTATTTAGGCAATGCATGGCTAAATTAGATTAAAAACATTTGGTTTTAAAATGCATTGCGGTGTTGAAGGAATCTATCGGGTAGTTTTTTTCTTTGTCTGGGCTACGTAAAATTTATTGCAATCTAGACATTTGTATATTCCATTTTTATTTTGAATATTTAATTTCGTTTTAGGTTTTATTTTATTAAAACTATATTATTTGTGTTATAAGATATTTTTTAATTTGTATCTTTAAATATGTTATTTAGTATTTGAGTTATATTTCCATAATAAGTAAAGCTTCTTCTTCTTCTTTTTCTTCTTCTTCTTCTTCTTCTTCTTCTTCTTCTTCTTCTTCTTCTCCGGCTCTACAGCCCTTGGTGGGCCTTGGCCTTCTCAACAATCCGCCTCCAGTCAGCTCTATCCGCCACTCTCTCTCTCCATCCTCGAACTCCCAACTTCATCAGATCCTTCAACACCTCATCCAAGCATCTCATCCTTGGCCGTCCCCTTCGTCTTCCGCAATAGAGTCTTCCCTCCATCATTCTCTTACTCATTCTATCCTCTTCCATTCTCTCCACATACCCCAACCATCTTGTCCTCTGTGACTTGATAAATTTTTCAAGGTCCCTCTCATGTATCAGTTGTTGCAATTCTGCATTACTTCGTATTCTCCAATTCTCGCCTTCCCCCACTGGTCCATATATTTTTCGTAGGATATTGCGTTAAAAAATTCTTAAACTTTTTTCATCCTCCACTGTCATCGTTCACACCTCTGAGCCATAGGCAACAATAGGTCTTATGAGTGAATGATATATTTTTAGCTTGGTTTCTCTCCTTATATTTTTATTTCTAAATATATTTATATTTGAAAAATACGCTCTACTTGCATACCTTATCCTCTCTTTAATACATTTTTTTATGTCATTATCATTCGATACTGTAGTGCCCAAATATTCAAAGCCTGACACGCCTCCAAAGCGCTTCCCATTTATTTCCAGGTCACGAGGTTTTCTTCTATCCGCAGACTTCGACATCATCATATACTTTGTCGTGCTCTCATTCACAGTTAGCTCAATTTTTGTTGCTTCTACTTCCATCACTTCGTATACCTCCCTAACTTTGTTTGCATTTCTTGCAACAATTGCAATATCATCCGCATAGCTGAATATTTGGCTAGATTTTGTAAATATTGTCCCTTTTTGATCGACCATCTTTATAACACTGTGTAACGGCAAATTAAACAGTACCGCAGAAAGACCATCACCCTGTTTTACTCCATTACTGAAACTGAAGCTTTTAGTCATCCTATTAATCACTTTAACCTTTGCCCTTGTATCCTTCATTGTCATTTCGACTAATCTTATTAGTCTGTTAACTATGCCGAATTCCCTCATTACTCTATATAATTCTTGCCTATTCACGTTGTTGAACGCCTGCTTGAAATCAACAAATAAGAAATGCAGGTCTGTGTCATGTTCATAAAACCTTTCCATCATCTGCCTGATAGCAAACAATTGGTCCACTGTACTTCTCTTTCATCTAAATCCGCACTGATAAGTGAAGGTTGTATATTTTATATTATCATTATTAAGTGGGTTTTTAGATGTAGTGTTATTGGTAATTTAATTAGTGAGTTTATGTTGTATTTTATTTTCTAATTTGTTTGTAGTTTTTGTAATTTCTATTCATTTTTAACTGCTATTTGTTGGATAATGTTGAAATTGAATTGATATAATATGAAAATCCTAGGTCGTTAGAAGTGATATGATAACAAAATACTAAGGAAACATTTATAACAAACTCGGAGCTCTGTTTTTAAGTTCATATCGGTTTTAAGCTAAACCCTGTAAGCACCTGTCCTAATAGAAGTATGGTCTTTCTCGACAAACGGATCCTTAATATTATCTTTTTTATGTCCCTGACAGGGATTTTGGGGCCATGTTACTAGAGGATACATTATTTGACCATACGGTCAAGAAATAAGCCTAGACGTACATGGCCTTTTAATTTTCCCAGATGATGAGTCCCATTAAGGCTGAGCAAATTAGGTCTCATAGGAAACTATTCAAATTAGATATACTAGACACCATGTTTTGGAGCTAGTCATAGCGTATCCGGGATTTTACGAATAAGTCGATTTTATCGGTGGTGAAGAGGGTAGGAAATTTTGATCACTGTATTCGACAGATCATCGTTAACACTGTCTTATATGTAGGCTTATAAATTGCTGGGACGTGGAAATTGCTAAAAGCGACACGTCTTTAAAATCGGTATCGCAATGTAAGATTTTCAGAATAGGGCCACTTAAAACTTAAATCTGCACTTACTTGTAGTACCTATATAACTAAATTAATGTAAATTAAATGTTTCTGTTTACTGTAATTTGTATGATCGACTCTGCGTTTATGATGCTTGAATTACCCTCTCCTTGAAGAGAAGCAAGTACAATGTATGCAACAACAGTACTCCATCAAACCGTTTGACTAAGTAACACACGAACGTTTGTGTGTGGTTGAACTGACGCGAGCAGGTAACGCCTTTTAGTCTTACAGGCCACTGCACAGCCACATCGTTCAAACCTTTAGCTATTGTCTTTTCGCGTTTCAAGAGACCTTCAGTTCGATTTGTTGTATAACACAAATCATGTTACAAGTTCCTCTACTTAAAGAACTTACCAACTTACTTAGCGTTTGATAAAGCCATTCGTTAGTCTTGGTGTTCCAGTTGATTCCATAAAACGTCTTGTTTTACTTTTCAAATCGTTCAATTTTTGTAAAGATGCGAGAGCTGTTTACAGCCGAACGGTAATCTTCATGCATCGATGTATACTATATGGATCGCTTCCTGACGGGCAAAGCGAACGGCAGAAAACGTTCCGCCGAAGCACGTACCGCTTTCCCCACCATGGGGGAAATAAAGCGTTTGGCGCTAAGTCAAGACGTGTATTAAACGAGTCATTCAGTCAGTAATGCACTTGAGCTTTGGCACCTTACAATTACTACATTTGGGACAGTTCTACTGAAAATTATGTTCAGGAACAGTGTCCAGGTATCTAACAAAAGTAATTGTGTATATTTTGATTTCATTAACCAAACTTTAATAATGAGTTTTTCAGAAGTAGAGAAAGATTTCAATGAAACGGATATTGAAGAAATTGAAAACTTTAAAGGAATTATGAGTATGGTTAAAGACGTTAGGTCATGCTATAAGGATAACATTCTGTATTATCTGTGTGGCTTTATTGTAAAAAAAATATTTTGAAGTTAATGTTTGAAGAGTGCATTCATTTACTGATAACAGATGACAGATAACTTGAGCGTTTACACAATAAACATTTTAAATTATTCTTTTCACGTCCTATGTTCTTTGTTTCCCTTATTTTTAATCTTTATTCGTCTGGCCTCAACGTTAAATGCTCATAAATAAGTATTTATGAACGCAACAAAACTTAGCGTTAAACTGAAATAATGTGTCAGAATACAAAAATCTTACAGTGAAACAAATGTGTTTATTTTGGAAAAGAACTTATTAAAAACCTGCCAATTTAGAGTCACTAATTAATGTTAAAATATGACATAGCTATACCATTTAACGCAAAATATGCTCCGCCAAAGCAACAAAAGCTATAACAAAGCATAAAAGTCAGACTTTGTGCAGGTACAGTGTATAGCATACGCAGTATTCCATTGGTGCAGCGGTCGGACCGAATTCAGTGAATGCAGCACGATCCATATAGTATACATCGATGACTTCATGAGACCTGTTACTTCGTGGCATAACCAAACCGCTACCCCGATGGGTCTAGGGTTAGCAAACGGCCTTTTGATGAGAAACCCGTAAGAAGAGGTAAGCCAGCTTTTAGTTCTAAACCGTAATTCTGACCGTCTGTATCAGGAGGTGACGTTTTCGTCGCTGAGTAGCAACACGAGGCCTCCTGCAACATTCGAACCACCCTAACGTCGAAGATAATTTACCACTGAACAACGATGAAGGTTAGTAAACTAAACCGTTTTTAAATATATGGTTTTATAGAATATTTTTAAAAACAAAAAGTCTGTGTAGTCGTACACAGGTCTCAGGGTAATGAAACTTATCATAAGCCTAATTGTATTGAAGACTTCGGGCTACGTTAGTGCTTTTAGTCTTCTACAATAGCTTCTAGTAAGTTAAGAAATTACAGTAGCTTTTCTGTTGTAAGATACGGTTAGGTCCTCAGCTTTTCAGATTACATTTCAAACGATACTAAACATGTAGGCCTACTTATTGATATTAGTTTCTGTATTTTATCTTGCCCATTTTAATTTTAGCCTTTCTTCTGGTCTGCTTACATGTGGCTTCCGCTTCGTAATATTGGTTCTTATCACTTCCTGAAATTACGCGTTCATTCCACATTGCTATCAAGTTTTCATAACTTTGATTAAATCTTCACCTCTCAGTATTTCACTTATCCCACGATTTGTCAATTTTCTATACGGAATTCTTTTTGTTGGCCCATACGCATTCTTCAAATTGTTTGCGTCAATTTTCCATCACCTATATTAGTGATTACTACCATGGGTCTTGTTGCTGTTATATGAAGACAGAAAAACAGACAGACCAACGTCAAATGATCGAGTTAAAACTGAAAACTCGCTTCACTCGTTTAATAATATATGTTGTTATTACGCTAATGTTTAACTAAATTAATAATATTTGTATTTACGTCAGTGCGTGACTGAAGTATCCCTATTTACGTCTGTGAACTTCTATTGCAAGGTACGGTAAGGTATTTAATACATGTTATTAGCAGTATAATATGTTTAAATAATATTTGGCAGTTATGACAACTTTCAGTAACAAATAAATTGTGAAGACTTTCACATCACGACTAAACCTATACACTCGTATACTGTTTGGAAATAAAATATCTAGCAGAATCTAAAGGATACGACAGAACAAACTCCTACACACAACACAAACAAACAACAGACAAAGACAGAAAACAACAAATTCATAATACTAACATACATCCACAAACAAACTGAAAAAATAGCCCACAAATTCAAAAAATCAGGATACAGAATCGCTTACAAAACAGAACACACACTATCAAAACACACACACAAAGCACAAAACAAATTCGATCTACCTGGTGTTTACAAAGTAAATTGCTCAAATTGCAACAAATTCTACATAGGCCAGACAGGACGTAGCTTCAAACAAAGATACATTGAACACACAAAGGCACTCCACTCCACTACAGAATCCACCTTTGCAAACCACCTCATTGAAGCAAACCACAAATACAAAACATGAACATTCTACAGGTACACACAAAAGGCTGAAAACTAGACACTCTCGAACAATTGGAAATGTACAAACACACGATAATAAATAAAAACGACATCCTAAATGAACAGACACAATTCAAATCGCACGCATTATTCGAACAGATCTCACCCCACACACACTACATCGATGGTTCGAAAATCGATTCCGTCGACCACAACAGGACGGACAGCGCTACCAGCTGCAACCTCTGAAGAAGCTTTTTAAAAGTGAAAACCGGTTCAGGTTGTAAGGTAAAACTTTATGTTTTTACTCATAAAAAACTTTGTGTTCCGAGTCGTTAGAGAAATAGTTGTATTTAGATAGCACATTGTATGGTTAAATTAATTTTTAACTGTATACAGGATGATAAAAGCATTAAACTAACTTTTCATTTATTAGCCAGTATTTCACATATTTAAGAAACGTTGTTTTCTTTTTTGTGTCAGTAGGCAAACGATTGTAGAATCTAGGATACAAAACATAAATAAAATTATTATATACACTACGACAATATTATACAGAGAATACACATGTAGCCAAGTGTGTAAGGAAGATGTTTTTACTAAAATTTAGCAAACAATGTTTAAAACACAGACATAAGTAATATAACTTATATCCTTTTAAAATAATATAAACTACAAACCAACAGGCAACATTAATTATGAAGCGTTGACAGTGAATTAGCTTACTCTATATTGGTCCAGTATTATAATATATATGGTTAATACACAAATTTTAATAATAATATGCTTTTACAAAATTACAGACAAGCTACTGGTATTGATAATATTCATAAACTGAAGCTATTGGATGTAATTGAAATTTTGGTATACCAAGGAAATTAAGTAACCTCAAAAAAATTTTTATACTAAACAGCGAGACTAAAGTTATGACTGATGAGCAGAATCTTAAAAAAATAGCTAGTAGTGTTAGGCAGAAGGAGGCCCTATCAGCCTTGCACTTCTATCCAGCATTGCACAAGGTAATGTAGGTTCATGGAACCTACTAATGATATTAGTGATATCCTATTAATGATATTAATGGAAATATCACCTACAGGAACACAAGTTCATACCTATGCAGATGATATTGTTCGGATTGCCAGGATTATGAAAACACATGTAGAAATTATTGAAAATCTAGAGAGACAAGAATGTCAAATGGGCCTGAAAATAAATGAAAACAATCTAGTATATGAAAATGAGCACTTCAGAGGCGAGCTCTATTCAAAATTATAAAATCAGGGATTGTACATTTTAATGTGTATCAAGTTTTACATATCTTGGAACGGGGCTGAATAATACAAAACAGATATAAAAAAATCAACTGGATGGTAATTGTTTGAAACATGGCATACAATTCAAATAAAAACCTCTTCAGATCCAAAATAATCTCCTTTTCTACTAAAATGTAGCTCTATAGCACTCTGTCCATGCCAGTGGTAATATATGGAGTGGAAGTTTGAACCTTTACAACAGAAGATACCTCCACTTTAAAGTGTTTAAATGGAAAATAATAAGGAAAATTGATGACCTGCGGAGAGAAATTTGGAGGATGAGGAACAATTATGAGATAGATATTATACCTGAAGGATATACAGTATGATTTATTAAGTCCAGAAGGATTAGCTGGTTATACATGTTTTGAGACAGACAGCCAAATAGAATCCTGTACACTGAAGTGGAGGAATGAGGAAGTAGGAAAACCAAGAAGGCAACGGTTATAACAGGTGGAAGCAGATGGGAATAAGGAATTCAAGACACGAGGCATGAGGAAGAAATGAGTGGAGATGAAAACCTTAACTAATTATATAGCATACTAATTATTTAGTAAAACAGAACGAGGATATTAAATAAAACAATATGAGTGCAAAATTAGGAAAATATATATATTTAATATTTTTATACATGTTTTAGCTACCAAAATTTCAATATTAAAAGGTAAAAATTAAAAATGTAGCTGGGTTTATAAATCTAAATTGATACATTTAGTACATATCTGATAGTACCTTCACTTTGTCTCCATGGTATTCCTAATTATAATATTCCTTTTTTAGTTATTAATATAACTTATTAGTAGTTATTAATTATACTGTTTTGAGCAAATCGTCCCTACTGCAGATGTAAGGAAATGCTAGGTAGACATATATAACACAAGATCTCGAAGAGAAGTGTCATCAACAACAGCACACTATGGACAGCAGTATCAACTTCTCTAATAACAATTTAGTACACATACTTTAGAAAAAAATGTAAAACTAAACAAAAGCAAATAATATTTAACAGGTTTTTCACCTAACATGAATCACATTGTGATAAAGAAGCACAGCTCTCAACTGTTGGATTGCATATAAAAAAAAGGAATTGAAATAGGCACTTAAAATATTTTATAATGGGTATATTTAGAGGGTCTGGAACAGACTAATTTAGTTTACATTATTTATTATGGGAAACTGAATGTGAAAGTTTAACACATTCTACGAGAACACACATAACTCAAACATAACATATTGAACACATTCAAATATAATTCAATCTTACTTTTAAGTAGTTTGAAAACCCACTTCAGTATCATTAGCTGGTCAGTTCAAAACTTAATACATAAAGTGGTTTAACATTAATTATTAACAGCAAGTTTTCATATCTGTATAAATCTTGAGTGTCTGACAATAGCATGAATGTGTATAAAAAAAATGGATAGTACCTAAACACAACTATTTCATTAATGACTCGGAACAAAAAGTTTTTTATGAGTAAAAACATAAAGTTTTACCTTACATCCTGAACCGGTTTTCACTTTTAAAAAGCTCTTCAGAGGGTTCCTTTCAGAGGAAATGAACCTCTGAAGAAGCTTTTTAAAAGTGAAAACTGGTTCAGGTTGTAAGGTAAAACTTTATGTTTTTACTCATAAAAGACTTTGTGTTCCGAGTCATTAGTGAAATAATTGTATTTAGATAGCACATTGTGTGGTTAAATTAATTTTTAACTGTATACAGGATGATGATAAAAGCATTAAAATAACTTTTTATTTATTAGCCACTATTTCACATATTTAAGAAATGTTGTTTTTTTTTGTCAGTAGGCAAAGGATTGTAGAATCTAGGATACAAAACAAAAATTAATTTATTATACCAGGAGCTTGGAGGAGCAAGGGCGAATATAAAAAAATTGATTTTTTTTTTTAAGGAATCCTATTGTCTGACATGTTAAGAACACGGTAATACTACTATCAGATCTATATTTGCCCTTAGTATTTTGTAAATAGATTGAAATGTATGGACTGCATAAAACCAGCCGAAAGCTTAGTGCTGTAATATTGGAGGAGCAAGGGCGAATATACTGCACGGTGCCACACGTCTGCATGATCTTTTGCTTAGGTTTGCCCTTTCTCCACCGCGCTTAGTCATACTTATACAAGTCTATGAAAAGTTTGGTCAGTGTGTGTCGGTATTTTGATGTGATTAGTTTGTTCTTTCTTATACTGCATACATTATTTCTTTGTTACTCCATTAGTGTCTTATTATAATAGTACCATTACAACAGTGAGTGTGAGTGTGGTTTTTTTGTAAAATGAAAAGTAAAAATATGTCAAGGAAACGGCAGAAACATACAGAAAATTGGTGATAGGTAATATTGGCATATTTTTAAAATAATTTTTGTTTTGATGCATCCAGGCAGCGTTTAAAACTAATAGTTGACTACCCGTGTCCACTAACATTTTATTCTCACAGTTATTTATACACCATTAACAGTAGGGCATTCTGTTTGTTGAGTCATTCGATTTGCACCTCAGTCTGTGCTAACTAATTCTTCCCATGTATGTCAGCAGGAAATATGTTGCTGCTGTGTATGTGTTTTCAGTGGTTGAGAAGTCAGCAGTTTATCTGTTCCCTATTGTTTGTATCACATTGAGTGGGCAATCATTTTATGTATGTTAATCATAAATGTACATTGTTTCTATTTTTGTGATTTAGTTTGCTTTCATTTTTTTAAGAACATACTTTCAATAATGCATACTAATCATTATTTAATTTTAATTTCAAGGAATATGTTATATTCTACATTTTTTACACAGTAGTATGTAATTTGCTAAGAATCTGATATTAATTCATAGTGCTAACTATAGTCATTATCAACATTTCGAATTTTCATTGGATTAATTTAAATTTTGGAATAATCATAAATTTTGTTGTTTTTTCATTATTATTTGTAATTACTTATATTATTATTTGATGATTTTCACTTAACCTTTAACCAAATTATTTGTAATTTTACTTATTGTTAATTATTTATAAATAAAACAGTAAAATAATGGGAATCTATGTTCTATAATACTGAAATACATATTCACCCTTTTTATCCTGAGAGTATTCACAAACTTTAAACACGATTTCCCAACACCATGATTTTCATATTCGCCCTTGCTCCTCCAAGCTCCTGATATACACTACGACAATATTATTCAGAGAATACACATGTAGTCAAGTGTGTAAGAATGTTTTTACTAAAATTTAGCAAACAATGTTTAAAACACAGACATAAGTAATATAACCTATATCCTTTTAAAATAATATAAACTACAAACCAACAGGCAACATTAATTATGAAGCTTTGACAGTGAATTAGCTTACTCTATATTGGTCCTGTATTATAATATATATGGTTAATACACAAATCTTAAATAATAATATGCTTTTACAAAATTACAGACAAGCTACCGGTATTGATAATATTCATAAACTGAAGCTATTGGATGTAATTGAAATTTTGGTATACCAAGGAAATTAATTAACCTCAAAAAAATTTCTATACTAAACAGCGAGACTAAAGTTATGACTGATGAGCAGAATCTTTAAAATAGCTAGTAGTGTTAGGCAGAAGGAGGCCCTATCAGCCTTGCACTTCTATCCAGCATTGCACAAGGTAATGTAGGTTCTTGATATTAATGGAAATATCACCTACAGGCTAACACAAGTTCATACCTATGCAGATGATATTTTTTGGATTGCCAGGATTATGAAAACTCATGTAGAAATTATTGAAAATCTAGAGAGACAAGAATGTCAAATGGGCCTGAAAATAAATGAAAACAATCTAGTATATGAAAATGAGCACTTCAGAGGCGAGCTCTAATCAAAATTATAAATATCACTATAATATTGACGACTCGGAACACTGAGTTTTTTATAAGTAAAAACGTAAAGTTTTACCTTACAGCCTAATCCGGCTTTCACCTATAGAAGGCTTCATCAGAGGCTGTCGTTAGTAGCGCTGTTCGTCTTGTTGTTGGCGACGAGATAGTGTTTTGAAAGATCGAAGCTGTGTGTGTGTGTGCGAGATGTGTTCGAATAATGCGTGCGATTTGAATTGTGTCTGTTCGTTTAGGATGTCGTTTTTATTTGTAAGGTAAAACTTTACGTTTTTACTTATAAAAAACTCAGTGTTCCGAGTCGTCAATATTATAGTGATATTTAGTTAAGTAACGGACATGTCATGGACAACGAAATCCAAGAATCAAAATTATAAAATCAGGGATTGTACATTTTAATGTGTATCAAGTTTTACATATCTTGGAACGGGGCTGAATAATACAAAACAGATATAAAAAAATCAACAGGATGGTAATTGTTTGAAACCTAGCGTACCATTCAAATAAAAACCTCTTCAGATCCAAAATAATCTCCTTTTCTACTAAAATGTAGCTCTATAGCACTCTGTCCATGCCAGTGGTAATATATGGAGTGGAAGTTTGAACCTTTACAACAGAAGATACCTCCACTTTAAAGTGTTTAAATGGAAAATAATAAGGAAAATTGATGACCTGCGGAGAGAAATTTGGAGGATGAGGAACAATTATGAGATAGATATTATACCTGAAGGATATACAGTATGATTTATTAAGTCCAGAAGGATTAGCTGGTTATACATGTTTTGAGACAGACAGCCAAATACAGTCCTGTACACTGAAGTGGAGGAATGAGGAAGTAGGAAGACCAAGAAGGCAAAGGTTATAACAGGTGGAAGCAGATGGGAATAAGGAATTCAAGACACGAGGCATGAGGAAGAAATGAGTGGAGATGAAAACCTTAACTAATTATATAGCATACTAATTATTTAGTAAAACAGAACGAGGATATTAAATAAAACAATATGAGTGCAAAATTAGGAAAATATATATATTTAATATTTTTATACATGTTTTAGCTACCAAAATTTCAATATTAAAAGGTAAAAATTAAAAATGTAGCTGGGTTTATAAATCTAAATTGATACATTTAGTACATATCTGATAGTACCTTCACTTTGTCTCCATGATATTCCTAATTATAATATTCCTTTTTTAGTTATTAATATAACTTATTAGTAGTTATTAATTATACTGTTTTGAGCAAATCGTCCCTACTGCAGATGTAAGGAAATGCTAGGTAGACATATATAACACAAGATCTCGAAGAGAAGTGTCATCAACAACAGCACACTATGGACAGCAGTATCAACTTATCTAATAACAATTTAGTACACATACTTTAGAAAAAAATGTAAAACTAAACAAAAGCAAATAATATTTAACAGGTTTTTCACCTAACATGAATCACATTGTGATAAAGAAGCACAGCTCTCAACTGTTGGATTGCATATAAAAAAAAGGATTTGAAATAGGCACTTAAAATGTTTTATAATGGGTATATTTAGAGGGTCTGGAACAGACTAATTTAGTTTACATTATTTATTATGGGAAACTGAATGTGAAAGTTTAACACATTCTACGAGAACACACATAACTCAAACATAACATATTGAACACATTCAAATATAATTCAATCTTACTTTTAAGTAGTTTGAAAACCCACTTCAGTATCATTAGCTGGTCAGTTCAAAACTTAATACATAAAGTGGTTTAACATTAATTATTAACAGCAAGTTTTCATATCTGTATAAATCTTGAGTGTCTGACAATAGCATGAATGTGTATAAAAAAATGGATAGTACCTAAACACAACTATTTCATTAACGACTCGGAACACAAAGTTTTTTATGAGTAAAAACATAAAGTTTTACCTTACATCCTGAACCGGTTTTCACTTTTAAAAAGCTCTTCAGAGGGTTCCTTTCAGAGGAAATGAACCTCTGAAGAAGCTTTTTAAAAGTGAAAACTGGTTCAGGTTGTAAGGTAAAACTTTATGTTTTTACTCATAAAAGACTTTGTGTTCCGAGTCATTAGTGAAATAATTGTATTTAGATAGCACATTGTGTGGTTAAATTAATTTTTAACTGTATACAGGATGATGATAAAAGCATTAAACTAACTTTTTATTTATTAGCCACTATTTCACATATTTAAGAAACGTTGTTTTTTTTTGTCAGTAGGCAAAGGATTGTAGAATCTAGGATACAAAACAAAAATTAATTTATTATACCAGGAGCTTGGAGGAGCAAGGGCGAATATAAAAAAATTGATTTTTTTTTTTAAGGAATCCTATTGTCTGACATGTTAAGAACACGGTAATACTACTATCAGATCTATATTTGCCCTTAGTATTTTGTAAATAGATTGAAATGTATGGACTGCATAAAACCAGCCGAAAGCTTAGTGCTGTAATATTGGAGGAGCAAGGGCGAATATACTGCACGGTGCCACACGTCTGCATGATCTTTTGCTTAGGTTTGCCCTTTCTCCACCGCGCTTAGTCATACTTATACAAGTCTATGAAAAGTTTGGTCAGTGTGTGTCGGTATTTTGATGTGATTAGTTTGTTCTTTCTTATACTGCATACATTATTTCTTTGTTACTCCATTAGTGTCTTATTATAATAGTACCATTACAACAGTGAGTGTGAGTGTGGTTTTTTTGTAAAATGAAAAGTAAAAATATGTCAAGGAAACGGCAGAAACATACAGAAAATTGGTGATAGGTAATATTGGCATATTTTTAAAATAATTTTTGTTTTGATGCATCCAGGCAGAGTTTAAAACTAATAGTTGACTACCCGTGTCCACTAACATTTTATTCTCACAGTTATTTATACACCATTAACAGTAGGGCATTCTGTTTGTTGAGTCATTCGATTTGCACCTCAGTCTGTGCTAACTAATTCTTCCCATGTATGTCAGCAGGAAATATGTTGCTGCTGTGTATGTGTTTTCAGTGGTTGAGAAGTCAGCAGTTTATCTGTTCCCTATTGTTTGTATCACATTGAGTGGGCAATCATTTTATGTATGTTAATCATAAATGTACATTGTTTCTATTTTTGTGATTTAGTTTGCTTTCATTTTTTTAAGAACATACTTTCAATAATGCATACTAATCATTATTTAATTTTAATTTCAAGGAATATGTTATATTCTACATTTTTTACACAGTAGTATGTAATTTGCTAAGAATCTGATATTAATTCATAGTGCTAACTATAGTCATTATCAACATTTCGAATTTTCATTGGATTAATTTAAATTTTGGAATAATCATAAATTTTGTTGTTTTTTCATTATTATTTGTAATTACTTATATTATTATTTGATGATTTTCACTTAACCTTTAACCAAATTATTTGTAATTTTACTTATTGTTAATTATTTATAAATAAAACAGTAAAATAATGGGAATCTATGTTCTATAATACTGAAATACATATTCACCCTTTTTATCCTGAGAGTATTCACAAACTTTAAACACGATTTCCCAACACCATGATTTTCATATTCGCCCTTGCTCCTCCAAGCTCCTGATATACACTACGACAATATTATTCAGAGAATACACATGTAGTCAAGTGTGTAAGAAGGATGTTTTTACTAAAATTTAGCAAACAATGTTTAAAACACAGACATAAGTAATATAACCTATATCCTTTTAAAATAATATAAACTACAAACCAACAGGCAACATTAATTATGAAGCTTTGACAGTGAATTAGCTTACTCTATATTGGTCCTGTATTATATATATGGTTAATACACAAATCTTAAATAATAATATGCTTTTACAAAATTACAGACAAGCTACCGGTATTGATAATATTCATAAACTGAAGCTATTGGATGTAATTGAAATTTTGGTATACCAAGGAAATTAATTAACCTCAAAAAAATTTCTATACTAAACAGCGAGACTAAAGTTATGACTGATGAGCAGAATCTTTAAAATAGCTAGTAGTGTTAGGCAGAAGGAGGCCCTATCAGCCTTGCACTTCTATCCAGCATTGCACAAGGTAATGTAGGTTCTTGATATTAATGGAAATATCACCTACAGGCTAACACAAGTTCATACCTATGCAGATGATATTGTTTGGATTGCCAGGATTATGAAAACTCATGTAGAAATTATTGAAAAATTAGAGAGACAACAATGTCAAATGGGGCTGAAAATAAATGAAAACAATCTAGTATATGAAAATGAGCACTTCAGAGGCGAGCTGTAATCAAAATTATAAATATCACTATAATATTGACGACTCGGAACACTGAGTTTTTTATAAGTAAAAACGTAAAGTTTTACCTTACAGCCTAATCCGGCTTTCACCTATAGAAGGCTTCATCAGAGGCTGTCGTTAGTAGCGCTGTTCGTCTTGTTGTTGGCGACGAGATAGTGTTTCGAAAGATCGAAGCTGTGTGTGTGTGGTGAGATGTGTTCGAATAATGCGTGCGATTTGAATTGTGTCTGTTCGTTTAGGATGTCGTTTTTATTTGTAAGGTAAAACTTTACGTTTTTACTTATAAAAAACTCAGTGTTCCGAGTCGTCAATATTATAGTGATATTTAGTTAAGTAACGGACACGTCATGGACAACGAAATCCAAGAATCAAAATTATAAAATCAGGGATTGTACATTTTAATGTGTATCAAGTTTTACATATCTTGGAACGGGGCTGAATAATACAAAACAGATAAAAAAAAATCAACAGGATGGTAATTGTTTGAAACCTAGCGTACCATTCAAATAAAAACCTCTTCAGATCCAAAATAATCTCCTTTTCTACTAAACTGTAGCTCTATAGCACTCTGTCCATGCCAGTGGTAATATATGGAGTGGAAGTTTGAACCTTTACAACAGAAGATACCTCCACTTTAAAGTGTTTAAATGGAAAATAATAAGGAAAATTGATGACCTGCGGAGAGAAATTTGGAGGATGAGGAACAATTATGAGATAGATATTATACCTGTAGGATATACAGTATGATTTATTAAGTCCAGAAGGATTAGCTGGTTATACATGTTTTGAGACAGACAGCCAAATACAATCCTGTACACTGAAGTGGAGGAATGAGGAAGTAGGAAGACCAAGAAGGCAAAGGTTATAACAGGTGGAAGCAGATGGGAATAAGGAATTCAAGACACGAGGCATGAGGAAGAAATGAGTGGAGATGAAAACCTTAACTAATTATATAGCATACTAATTATTTAGTAAAACAGAATGAGGATATTAAATAAAACAATATGAGTGCAAAATTAGGAAAATATATATATTTAATATTTTTATACATGTTTTAGCTACCAAAATTTCAATATTAAAAGGTAAAAATTAAAAATGTAGCTGGGTTTATAAATCTAAATTGATACATTTAGTACATATCTGATAGTACCTTCACTTTGTCTCCATGGTATTCCTAATTATAATATTCCTTTTTTAGTTATTAATATAACTTATTAGTAGTTATTAATTATACTGTTTTGAGCAAATCGTCCCTACTGCAGATGTAAGGAAATGCTAGGTAGACATATATAACACAAGATCTCGAAGAGAAGTGTCATCAACAACAGCACACTATGGACAGCAGTATCAACTTATCTAATAACAATTTAGTACACATACTTTAGAAAAAAATGTAAAACTATACAAAAGCAAATAATATTTAACAGGTTTTTCACCTAACATGAATCACATTGTGATAAAGAAGCACAGCTCTCAACTGTTGGATTGCATATAAAAAAAAGGATTTGAAATAGACACTTAAAATGTTTTATAATGGGTATATTTAGAGGGTCTGGAACAGACTAATTTAGTTTACATTATTTATTATGGGAAACTGAATGTGAAAGTTTAACACATTCTACGAGAACACACATAACTCAAACATAACATATTGAACACATTCAAATATAATTCAATCTTACTTTTAAGTAGTTTGAAAACCCACTTCAGTATCATTAGCTGGTCAGTTCAAAACTTAATACATAAAGTGGTTTAACATTAATTATTAACAGCAAGTTTTCATATCTGTATAAATCTTGAGTGTCTGACAATAGCATGAATGTGTATAAAAAAATGGATAGTACCTAAACACAACTATTTCATTAACGACTCGGAACACAAAGTTTTTTATGTGTAAAAACATAAAGTTTTACCTTACATCCTGAACCGGTTTTCACTTTTAAAAAGCTCTTCAGAGGGTTCCTTTCAGAGGAAATGAACCTCTGAAGAAGCTTTTTAAAAGTGAAAACTGGTTCAGGTTGTAAGGTAAAACTTTATGTTTTTACTCATAAAAGACTTTGTGTTCCGAGTCATTAGTGAAATAATTGTATTTAGATAGCACATTGTGTGGTTAAATTAATTTTTAACTGTATACAGGATGATGATAAAAGCATTAAACTAACTTTTTATTTATTAGCCACTATTTCACATATTTAAGAAACGTTGTTTTTTTTTTGTCAGTAGGCAAAGGATTGTAGAATCTAGGATACAAAACAAAAATTAATTTATTATACCAGGAGCTTGGAGGAGCAAGGGCGAATATAAAAAAATTGATTTTTTTTTTAAGGAATCCTATTGTCTGACATGTTAAGAACACGGTAATACTACTATCAGATCTATATTTGCCCTTAGTATTTTGTAAATAGATTGAAATGTATGGACTGCATAAAACCAGCCGAAAGCTTAGTGCTGTAATATTGGAGGAGCAAGGGCGAATATACTGCACGGTGCCACACGTCTGCATGATCTTTTGCTTAGGTTTGCCCTTTCTCCACCGCGCTTAGTCATACTTATACAAGTCTATGAAAAGTTTGGTCAGTGTGTGTCGGTATTTTGATGTGATTAGTTTGTTCTTTCTTATACTGCATACATTATTTCTTTGTTACTCCATTAGTGTCTTATTATAATAGTACCATTACAACAGTGAGTGTGAGTGTGGGTTTTTTGTAAAATGAAAAGTAAAAATATGTCAAGGAAACGGCAGAAACACACAGAAAATTGGTGATAGGTAATATTGGCATATTTTTAAAATAATTTTTGTTTTGATGCATCCAGGCAGCGTTTAAAACTAATAGTTGACTACCCGTGTCCACTAACATTTTATTCTCACAGTTATTTATACACCATTAACAGTAGGGCATTCTGTTTGTTGAGTCATTTGATTTGCACCTCAGTCTGTGCTAACTAATTCTTCCCATGTATGTCAGCAGGAATTATGTTGCTGCTGTGTATGTGTTTTCAGTGGTTGAGAAGTCAGCAGTTTATCTGTTCCCTATTGTTTGTATCACATTGAGTGGGCAATCATTTTATGTATGTTAATCATAAATGTACAGTGTTTCTATTTTTGTGATTTAGTGTTCTTTCATTTTTTTAAGAACATACTTTCAATAATGCATACTAATCATTATTTAATTTTAATTTCAAGGAATATGTTATATTCTACATTTTTTACACAGTAGTATGTAATTTGTTAAGAATCTGATATTAATTCATAGTGCTAACTATAGTCGTTATCAACATTTCGAATTTTCATTGAATTAATTTAAATTTTAGAATAATCATAAATTTTGTTGTTTTTTCATTATTATTTGTAATTACTTGTATTATTATTTGATGATATTCACTTAACCTTTAACCAAATTATTTGTAATTTTACTTATTGTTAATTATTTATAAATAAAACAGTAAAATAATGGGAATCTATGTTCTATAATACTGAAATACATATTCACCCTTTTTATCCTGAGAGTATTCACAAACTTTAAACACGATTTCCCAACACCATGATTTTCATATTCGCCCTTGCTCCTCCAAGCTCCTGATATACACTACGACAATATTATTCAGAGAATACACATGTAGTCAAGTGTGTAAGAAGGATGTTTTTACTAAAATTTAGCAAACAATGTTTAAAACACAGACATAAGTAATATAACCTATATCCTTTTAAAATAATATAAACTACAAACCAACAGGCAACATTAATTATGAAGCTTTGACAGTGAATTAGCTTACTCTATATTGGTCCTGTATTATATATATGGTTAATACACAAATCTTAAATAATAATATGCTTTTACAAAATTACAGACAAGCTACCGGTATTGATAATATTCATAAACTGAAGCTATTGGATGTAATTGAAATTTTGGTATACCAAGGAAATTAATTAACCTCAAAAAAATTTCTATACTAAACAGCGAGACTAAAGTTATGACTGATGAGCAGAATCTTTAAAATAGCTAGTAGTGTTAGGCAGAAGGAGGCCCTATCAGCCTTGCACTTCTATCCAGCATTGCACAAGGTAATGTAGGTTCTTGATATTAATGGAAATATCACCTACAGGCTAACACAAGTTCATACCTATGCAGATGATATTGTTTGGATTGCCAGGATTATGAAAACTCATGTAGAAATTATTGAAAATCTAGAGAGACAAGAATGTCAAATGGGCCTGAAAATAAATGAAAACAATCTAGTATATGAAAATGAGCACTTCAGAGGCGAGCTCTAATCAAAATTATAAAATCAGGGATTGTACATTTTAATGTGTATCAAGTTTTACATATCTTGGAACGGGGCTGAATAATACAAAACAGATATAAAAAAATCAACTGTATGGTAATTGTTTGAAACCTAGCGTACCATTCAATTAAAAACCTCTTCAGATCCAAAATAATCTCCTTTTCTACTAAAATGTAGCTCTATAGCACTCTGTCCATGCCAGTGGTAATATATGGAGTGGAAGTTTGAACCTTTACAACAGAAGATACCTCCACTTTAAAGTGTTTAAATGGAAAATAATAAGGAAAATTGATGACCTGCGGAGAGAAATTTGGAGGATGAGGAACAATTATGAGATAGATATTATACCTGTAGGATATACAGTATGATTCATCAAGTCCAGAAGGATTAGCTGGTTATACATGTTGTGAGACAGACAGCCAAATAGAATCCTGTACACTGAAGTGGAGGAATGAGGAAGTAGGAAGACCAAGAAGGCAAAGGTTATAACAGGTGGAAGCAGATGGGAATAAGGAATTCAAGACACAAGGCATGAGGAAGAAATTAGTGGAGATGAAAACCTTAACTAATTATAAAGCATACTAATTATTTATTAAAACAGAACGAGAATATTAAATAAAACGATATGAGTGCAAAATTAGGAAAATATGTATATTTAATATTTTTATACATGTTTTAGCTACCAAAATTTCAATATTAAAAGGTAAAAATTAAAAATGTAGCTGGGTTTATAAATCTAAATTGATACATTTAGTACATATCTGATAGTACCTTCACTTTGTCTCCATGGTATTCCTAATTATAATATTCCTTTTTTAGTTATTAATACTAAGAAGCTTTTTGAAAGTGAAAACTGGTTCAGGTTGTAAGGTAAACTTTATGTTTTTTCTCATAAAAGACTTTGTGTTATGAGTCGTTATGAAATAGTTGTATTTAGTTAAGTAACAGACACATCATAGACAACGAAATCCAAGAATATTACCTGTTACAAGAAATATTAACAGAAACCGACATCAAAACTGACACTGGCAAAAGCCTTTAATATCAATCCAACATACTTCCTAACTTCTTCTGTTAATATTTGATGCATGACATGAGTATACAAATAATACGATTATCTGGTTAACCTTATTTACTATATGAACGTACAGACTGTACCACTTTGGAGTGTTTAAAATATTATACACTTGTATAAAAGCTCAATATTACCTATTACAAGAAATATTAATGGAAACAGTTCCAGTTTAAGATCAAAACTGACAAAGGCAGTAACCTTTCATATTGGTCTGTCATACTTCCTAAACTTCTTCTGTTAATATCTCATGCATAGCATGAGTATACAAATTATATCATTACTTGGGTAATTGCAAATACTCTTCAGATAGTTCTAAAAACTTAACATACACTGACTTTTACAATTAATAATTAGTAACCAGTTTTATTAACATGAGTGTAATTGTGTCTACCAAATGTAACTACAAAACAATTAATGCAAGCTTTTAAAAAAATAAGGTATACAGAAGTAAAGAAATATGCTGTTTAACAATTTCAATTCATACAGAGGTCAAACTTATCAGAACCAGAACTGTTCTATACAAAAATCAAAACTGAGGACAACAAACACTTCTACTCCGGGTGCCACTACCTGTCATTGACTTCACTTATTTTAGAAACAATGCATCTTCGATAAGTGACAG
Organism: Magicicada septendecula; assembly: GCA_034769895.1. NCBI lineage: Eukaryota > Metazoa > Arthropoda > Insecta > Hemiptera > Cicadidae > Magicicada > Magicicada septendecula. The sequence continues at coordinate 81,731,555 of CM068376.1, forward strand.
ATCATTTGGAAAACTATATATACAAGTGATAATAAATTCATGTTTATACAGATATGAAAACAACTGTGTGCCCTTAACAGAGGATTTAAGAGTTTTTGTATATTTGAAATTTCTTAATTCATCCCTTAAAAAACCTTATTCTTATAAAAATTAACAATATTTGTACAACAGTCTATCAGAAATATTACTGGTAACTAACACTACAATCACACAATTATAATATTTAGGAACTTTGAGGGGGCAAATGCTTTTCCATCGTTTCTTGGGGTTCTTTAAATTTAAACTTCCTTGGCGGCCCCTTGTTTAGTCCAGACCACACTTGGGTTAAAACCCAGTAGTGCTTTAACAAAACACTCTCAATCTACACTCTAACAAAACACTAACATTCACTGCTCGCACAGAATTGTAAATATTCAATTTATTTGTTATACTGTCGACACTGTATACTCATACACATGTTTCCACATACTTGCAATATACCTGTTAAGTTTCTAAAACTTCTTTTACCTTAAACATTGTGCAGACTTCTTTCTTTCAGTTTTATTAGTATCTTATATCAATACAGACAGGTCATCCACCTCAAGTCAACAAACAAAAAATAAAATTGTTGCTGACCAATTTTTTTGTTATTAAATAATATGTCATTGCTTTCTACATCTTTCAGAGAGTTTGAAACAGATTTTATTTTTATAATTTATGATTTTTTTACTTTTTCTTAGAAGATCAGATATTTTCAGCATTTTTTCATATTCTGCATATAATGTTTTTTTTTTTAATTTTTAATGTATTTACTTAAACCATCTTAATATTTTAACAAAAACCATCTTAATAATAATGGCTCCCATGTATACCACCGAAGTAGCTTAGGAGTAGGCAGGGTAGGCTGCCCATACGGCATATAAGGAAGGCATTGTGGCCAGCACTATGCTTCAGCCGCCCATTATTATCCCCAGGATGTTATCCCAGGTACTCATTTTCAACAGGCTGAGTCGACCTGGGGGGCTGAAAAACGCACCTTGATTTTATGGTGCGGGACCGGGAATTGAACCCAGGACCTCTAGATTAGTAGCCAGGTGAATACAAAAACCATCTTAATTTACATAAAAACCATCACTCATTTATGTTATTAGCATAATTAGTATAGTAGACAGTATTATCACTCTCAAGCCCACAAAATGCCTATACATGCCAGTAAATGCTTTATACTGGTCAAACACAAAGATATTACACATGTGTTTTTATTATGAGATCATGAATATATACTTATAAAACATTAAATAATTAACCCAAGAGATTGTCTACTTTCCAAAATATTTTGCATTCTCCCACTTTCTTACAGAGCAGATTTGATATGTTCTGTTGTTTCATTGTGTTATCAGTTGTGTTCGAAGGAGAAGTTAATGCATAATGCAGTACCAGGAAAAGCAATGTTATAACTGTTACCACTATATACACAGTCTGTACAGGCTCCTCGTCCCTGTAATGCTGACTGTCCAATCAACAGACATGAATGAAACCAGCAAAAGGAGAGAAACATGGACAACATCTGGGGCAAATTACAGATGTGGTGTAAAAAAACAACAACAAAAAGACTATCTATATAGTAAAATACCCTAAGAAAGGAGAAAGAAACTAAAAACAATATAAAACACAGATTAATAAAACAACAATAGCCTACATGAAAATAAAATATTAAAAATTTCTGTAGAAGATAGTTTGAAGATCAGCATGAGGAATAAACATGCGTGAATGATTGTAATGTTTTACAATTGTTAAAAAATAGTAAAAACCTTTTAAAAGTGATAGAAAAATTCTACACCACATAAAAATATAAAAAGGTATACAATGGTGTATATACCAAGAAAGTACAATTTTTTAAGTTTAGTAAATCCTAATATTTTTTTTATTGCAAGTCTGGTGAGAAAATTATATATATGATTTTAAAAATGTAGTAAGCAAGAAATTTTTAATTTTTTGTCCAGATGGAAACTCACAGTAAGAAAGTTGCAGATAAAAGATTACATTTTATTTTTTGTTTTAAGAACTTTTTGATATAGACGTTTGTTTGCTCATAATAACAATATACTATGAAGTTGACAGTAATTCACACTACAGCTATGGTGTCTTGCTATTAAACTGAAATTATTATCACACTTCACTACACATTACTCTTTATTTAGTTTATATAAAATAAACACACAATAATAAAATTCTCTAGTATAATTAGGTAATTTATTTGGATTAATGACAACAGTAAATTCGTTTTTCAATGTTCCCCCATTTTACCTAAATGTCAGTCGCCCCTGATGAATGGTGCTTAAATTTATGGCACCTATGTTAAAATAGTTTGATGTACTTTTGGTAATTGATTATAAGTAAAAAATTCATCACCTATCTACAAAAAAAAACAAGACATGTGTTACTATAATGTTCGACCTAGATGTATTTAAGTACTAATTTTTACATCAGAAATTTGGTGATATGAAAAGTACTGAATTTACTACAGCTGATGATTCAGGAATATTAGGTAACTGAGTACACGTTTAAATCCACTTTTTGTAGCTTGATAAAAGTAGTACTCTAAGAGAAACGTTCCCTACAAAATGTCTAGCATAGCATAGACAAAATCATGAGTTAGACAAAGGTAACTAAAAACCTTCCATTTGTTGTACCTTTTCTCTTCCTCCCTATATTACACACACCCTCCCACTCACCCCTCTCACTCTGAAGAACCTACTGCTTTAGACTGAACTCTATGTCCCTGAGAGGAATGTGAAATAAATAGAGAGAGTAGACACATGCACATGCAGTGGTGTAAACAAACAATAACTATTGAGAGTTACAGATTCATATTACACTACCAAACCTCACTCAACGCTCACATTCCTCTCATCTAAAAAAATATGTTTCTCTCAGATTCTCGAAAACTTGTAATTTGCATAAGGTACTTGTTACGCATCATTATAATTTCTAGTTTTTCAATTATCACATTTCTTTTACTTCTATATTTCTTCCACTTGAATCCCACCCTTTTAAACACTCACATTAATGATTTAGCACCCATGGGAAACAGATTCTACCTTTCATGATAGGTAGGAGTTTTTTACCAGTGGGAATAATGTTTTGATATTTATAAAAATCATGAACAATATTTTTTACTACACACTTGTGACTTATCGAAATCATCAAGAAAAATTTTCCTTTTCTCACATGTGTTATGTTCCTCCAGTGTGGAGAGTTTCTGTTCTGGACTGCATTTCCTTTCCTTTCTCAAGTACGTAATGGAGCCTTCCAATTTATTACAGTAATACGCAGCTCATTTTGTTGCTTGATTCAGTACGTATGTCAGTGAGTTTCATTGTTTTCTTCATCACATTTTTCACTTATAATACTAATTATTTCACGACCATCACTGTAAACAACAAAACTCCTTTTCTTTCTTTCAATGACCCTTGAAGAGACATTGTGAATAGACAGCTACAAATAACAGGATAATACACTCAATAAATGAAAGTTACTAAAAGTACACTAATCCTAAACGACAGTTCACAGATTCGTATTTTTAATGTTACTATAACACAACTGCTTAAAAAGTATTTACTGTCTGGCCGCGACCGGATGATTGAAGCTGCTCTCTCCCACCACGCGGCCGCTTGTAAGCGATGTCGGGTAAAATACGTGTACTAGCCGTTTGGTTTCCCTACGCTAGTAAGAGCACAGATCCCATCTACTCAGCGTCAGCAAACTGACTTCTACAAAAGCCGTAGTTTCAAGTGTTCAAGTGTGTATTAATAACTTCCCCTGTAAATGTATCCCACATAAATAATTTTTGTATTCAACAAAAAAAAAGACTATTAAAAGTATGGTAAGGTGATTAAAAAGTGAGAACAAGCGGTGTTGAAAGTTAAAGGAATAGCAAATTTTATTATGTACGAAAACTAAATTTTTATTATTTATCCAATAATAAATTTATGTGTTTAGCACATTAAAACTAAATACACAAGTATATAAAGTGAACTTAAACGTAATGTTTGCTATATGAAAACACAATCAGCTTAGTTTAGGTGTGAATGCATGTACCGAAATAATAGCCTAATACAAAGGCGTTTTTTGGTCACTCTAATTATAGCTGGTGCCTTTGCAATTCAACACCTGATTACGCTTATCTGTGTGCCGTGTTTGTGTTTTATCTGACTTCCTGTCGCCAGACTGTTGCAGTTATTTAACGTTGCAATTAGATAATTTAATAATTATCTTGCTTTTGTTTTATAGATTCAACTTTGGTTCTGTAGACCAATTTATTTCAGATATGGAACGTTCTCTTATACAAACTGATAATGAAAGTATTCTTTTAGCCTACACCAACCTACGAATGTATTCCAGAAATAAGCAAAATCTTTTGTAACGTACATACAGTATACCATAGTGTACGTTGTACAGTATTTTAAAACCACACATTTCACATGGAATGATTGACATGTCGTATTTTTCGGAATTTTCCATTTCTTAAATAGTTGCTACTTCTTACCTGTATATCTTTTGTTGTTTTGCCGCTTAGCCCTAAGAATAGGTAGGCTACTGTATTCTTAGACCTTATTAAGTTTACTTTTACAGCGTTACTTTCACTTACATTTAGTTTGAATCTGCCGTCTGTCTGTTAGTGTAGGGTGACCAGACGTCCCGTTTTTAACGGGATTGTCCCTTTTTTCGTTATGTGTCCCGTTGCTCCGGCAAATTATTAACGGGACGTCAAATGTCCCGTTTTTCCGTACTTGCAATAACAGATAACCTAATCTTTTATCTTCGCTTCGTTTTGAGTTTTTATTTGTTTTTGTGTCATTTTGGTCTCGTTCGTTTAAACTTTCTTACTGAGGTCAAGACGGGTCCCGAATGGTTAAGGGAACGCAATCGCGAAAAGAAATGATGATCTCTGGTTTCCGCCAGAGTGCGTCAAGGGAGAGTGAGGCAATCAAGGTAAACTTTTTTTGTTTGGTTAGTTTTAACGCTTGGCGTGGCGAGCTTGCTCCATTGTCTGTTGTTCGCTTGGTTCGAGATACACGTGTATATTAATATGGGGAAAGAAAGTGTACTTTCTCCAAAACCCTGAAAGAAGAGTTTCCTTTCTTGAAGGACGACACCACATCTACAAAGGTAGAATGTATTTTTGTCGTTGTTTTTTCCATTGAACATGGAGGACGTGCCGATATTACACAGCACATTAAGAAAAGGAAACACATGTTGGCAGTTTCCGCGAGAACTTCCAGTAGTATAACTTCCCTTGTAAGTAGGAATGGACTACAAACTGAGGAAGATAAACGTATCGCTGCTGAAGAAGGGCTGTTTGCATTTCATACTGCAAAACACAACCATTCTTTCCGTTCAATGGACTGCACATCTCTTATCATCAGAGAACTATTTGAGAAGAAATTCACGTGTTCCAGGACAAAGTGCGAGTAGATTTTAGTGAACGTTTTATCGCCGTATGCAATGCACGAAGTGCAATCAGAACTTGAAGATGCTAAGTATGTGTCTGTGATGGTTGATGCATCAAATCACAAAAGCTTAAAATTAGGTAGGTATTTCATTCTAGTTAGGTATTTCATTCCTACCAAAGGTGTTCAGTGCAAAGTAATCTGTTTTCAGAACATTGGTGGAGAAAGCAGAATTATTAGCTAATCATGTTCTGGACATCTTAAAGAAACATCATTTAGTTGACAAGATCATCGCGTTTTGTGCAGATAACTGTAACACTAACTTTGGTGGGTACAAGAGGGCCGGAACAAACAACGTTTTTTCTAAATTGAACAGTGTGCTCAAAATGAATATTCAAGGCATTGGTTGTGCAGCTCATGTGGTACACAATGGTGTACAAACAAGTGCAGACATTCTTTCTATCGACATAGAAACAGTACTGAATAAAATATTTCAATATTTTCACATTTATACCGTGCTTGTGGAGGATTGAAATTATTTTGTGATTTTGTTGCTACTGAATATAAGCAGGTTCTGGGTAGTGTTAAAACTAGATGGTTGTCATTGTTGCCAGGAGTTACAAGGGTTATTGATATTTATGAACCTCTAAAGTCTTATTTCATGTCTCAGGATAGGTGTCCTACATTGCTAAAACAATTTTTTGAGAACCCACAGTCACTTCTTTGGCTTCATTTCATACAAAGCCAACTGAAAATGTTTTCAAATTCAATCCAAAAGTTGGAAAGAACCAACATTTCAGCCACTGAAGTAGCTGAAGAATTAGAATTGCTTACAGAAAAAGTCAATAACAGGAAATGTAGTAAGTTTCAAACTTCAGGTGTTTCTTCAATTTTAATTAACTTAGAAAATGAAGGTCTTTTCACCCAATCGAAATATGAAACGATTACCAATTTATTTTATGACACTTTCTTAAGTTATTTAAACAAGTGGGTCTCTCCATATCAGCCTCTGAAATCATTTCATTGGATAACATTGAAAAATTCTGTACCTTGGGATGAGGTTTTAAAAAGTCTGAAAATTCTTAAAACGGTAGATTCATGTTCAACAATTCAGGTACATGAAGATGAATTATTTGATGAGATAGGACATGTGAACAAAGTTTTAACCAGAAAATTTGAGGAATGGGAAAAAGTTAATGTGGAGATTGATAAGAAATGGTGTGATGTCTTCCACATACTTAAAAGTATATGCATTCCATGTAAAAACATAGAGGTGGTTGTGAGTTTTGCTCTGGCTGTACCAGGCACAAATGCTGTTGTGGAAAGAGTCTTTTGAATTGTGAACTCCCTTTGGATTGATGAAAGAAACCGTTTTACTACCAAAACTAATCAAGCAATTGTAATTTTAAAAACTCATTTTCAAGACCTTAGCTGTAAGGAATTCTACAACCTGCTATTAAGTAATTCAAAGCTCTTGCGAGATATCAGGTCTTGTGATAAGTACAAAGTTAATAGTGATGTTCCTGATTCAGAAGCCACAAGTTCATGTTCAGCAGGTTGTTGATATCTATGAATCACATCCATATAATTTTATAGTTGTTAAGAATTTGAAAATTTATATTTGAATAATTATAATTTTATAATTCTTGAAAAAACTTGATCAATTATGATATTATCCAGTGCCATGATAAGTATGTTTTTAAGTTGGTTATTAAAATATATGTCTTTTTATGTGTAAAAAGTAGTTTTTATTTGTCTTAGTGAAGCAGTCCAGTCATATATGAAGCACATTTTCTTTGTAACTCGTGTCCTGTTTTGCCCTGTTTTTTTATTTCCATATTTCAGAAATGTCCTGTTTTACATCATAAAAAATCTGGTCACCCTATGTTACTGTGCAGTCTACTGTATTTAAAATTCATAAAATATGAGGCATCAAAAGTTAAATCTTAACGATTTATGAAAAAGTACGATTAACTCGGGCTTTAGGAAGTGGTACTTCTAATTCAACAGTGTCTAAGAAATACTGTTTATCGGCATTTGAATTATAACATTAGATTTAAATTTACTCTAGCTTCTGTGCACTACAATGAACTGTAGTGAATTACAAGTACGGTAACTTAATTATTTTAGTGTAGGCTATAGCCTACTAAACATAAATGTTAATTTACATGATAAATTTTGTAGTTTATGCATTTGCTTAGTTAATTTATTTTTTGAAATTAAATTCTGTAATTCATACATCTTTTTTTTTATTTGTCAATATGAAGCCTATCTCTTTATAGGAAAATTTTCCGTATTTCGCGGGGAAAACAAATATTGGTTACAAGGAAGAAATATACGCGTTTGTTATAAACAAATTCCACAGGATTTGCTTCTAAAGACATGGTAATATGATTTTGTTAGGAATGCGTGAATGCGTTGAGAGACCAAGAGATGAGCTAAATGGCAGGGGGGGTGAGAGACTAGTGAGACGAGGTAATGTTCTCAGCTTAGAGATTATAACACCCCCACTTAGCCTACCGTAGTACCCGGCGTGCTTCTCCCAACTTACCCAATGCTTGATCTTCAAATTGCGGCCAGACCGTAGTTGTAAACCCAAAACTAATAATATGTAGTCTTTGAATGCACTTAATACCGCAATGGTGAAAACCAGACTGCAGTAAAGTTACAAAGTTTGTAATGATTAATTGGCTTTGTGAGTGGATGCCAGTCTGACCGAACAGAATATGGCAGCTGTCATGAATCATTGGCCTTGACAAACTAACGCTACTACTAACACAAACACACTCACTCATACTTTATCACCTCCATCAGAGACATAGAATTCAGTCTCATGCAGTACATATTGATATCTAACTTGTAGTAGTACCGTCAGACATTCTAGAAAGAACAGAGTTTACTATTGCCTGAGTTAAACATTTTTTCTGCACTCAGAACATAAATTATAGTTTGCCTGTCACTACTTCTAATTCACTTCCCTCTTTGACATGCCTCACTACTCAGTTCACAACAATATTATTGGACTTAAATCATTTAATTCATTTTACCTACTGAGGCAAGTTATTTTGATATTAATAATCATGCTTTTTAATCAATAAAATAATAACTGTAAACAGTAAATCTGTAAAACAAATTTACAAAATGTTGAAAACTGGTTGACAGATGCTACCACTTTTCAACTTTATTTTTCAAGAACCTTCGTGTACCCCCATCTTACCTTATTTTCTTGTAGTTTTAGTCACATGCTGTGTAATTTTCCCTCCCTTCTGTTTTACCATGGCATAGAGTATTTGTTTTATCAGCTGCCAATTGTCCTAATTGGCAAGTGCGTAAATGTAGACCTATCTGTTGTTTCAAATGATGTCGCAGCACTTTCACACTCTGCATAGTAATGCCACTGGTGTGTTTTTATATTCATGAGAGAAAGTTGGTTTCAGGCATGTTATTCACATTTCGTTGTTTTCACTTTGAGACGTTATTCTTTCTTGAATAAAGTTATTATTACAACTAATACTAGTAAGCTCCCTGAAGTGCAGAACTAGCTCACTATTTTTCCAAAATATTTGTATTATTAGATAAAATCAAATTAATAAATTATAATATGTTAAAGCTGCAAATAATATTTTCCGTATATGTGATTCTTTGTATTAGCCAAGAAACACCTTGTTTGACTAGTAGATTCCCATACGTTTCACAAATTTTGTATTTTTTAAAATGCTTCTTTTTTTTTGAATGATGATGGATTGAAATCGTCTTATAAATTCCTCCCTTGGACCACTTATAACTTTAGCATTTTTTTGAGACATTGGTGTTGGATTGAGAGTCTATAATTTGATATGGACTTCTGCAACATTTCAAAAACTTTGCCCTCACATTTTTGCCTTCCACCTTATTTTGGAGGCGGGGATAATCTTAAAAAAAAATACAATAGAGGTCTGTGGGGTAATAGAATGAATACGCGTTTCAAGTTTTCTGAAAACTAAGAAATTGCTTTGCTCTTTTAATAACAGAATTATGTTTACAACTTAATAAACAATAAAATTATGTTAACGTTTTAAGATCTTTTTAATGAACTACCTTGTTGTACAGTTTTAATTGTGGAATTTTTATAACACACATAAAATTTTTTTGAAAATCTTGTTAGAATTACAGCACACTTTACGAATATGAAAATTTGGGAAATAACCATACTGCTCTCAAGATAGTATTGTCTGCTAATCATCTGTTAGCGTAATCGTGTACTTTCCATATGTATACTAAACATAATATGCAAGTATATTTTTATTTTCTTGCATTTTTGTGGCTCTTGTATGGGGGTAGAAATACACAAATCACTACAAAGTTACACACAATAATTACACACGTTTTTGGGCAATGTTGACATCAAATTCCAACCTGAAGGTCAAACATGAAGTTATTAGATCAAATCTATACAGGCCCAAATACACCACACGATGAGAACATTTTTTCCACCAAAAATTAACTTTCGGCTACCAGAACGGTTTGCATTAGATTTCTTCACATGAACACGAAGTTATGTTGTTATAACTAAGAATTCCTCTTCTATGCCGTTCTGTGTGCATCATAGCTTTAGCGTCTATCTTGATCATCTACAAATTGTCAAAACATTTTCTTGCAGGCCATAAAAGTAGCTTTCTTTTATTATTCAGAAATTTTTCTATTACTTTATCTATTACTTTTATACGATTTCTTTTCATTTTTATTTCTTTTCAAGCTACAATTTGTCTATATTTCTATCCAATTTGTCTTTAATACCCTCATCCCAATTCATTGCCTTACCTGAACTGTGAATAGGGAGAGTTTCCCATCCTAAAAGTGAGAGGGTGCCTTCCATCTCAACAAAGAAGCCAATGGAGCTTGGTAAGAAGAGATTGCTCATTCTGGGAGTCATTTGTCGCCATTGAAGAAAATGTGGTGGCTGCTTGGAGGACACTCTGAGCTGTCACTAGATAACAAGCTGTTGTTATACAATCAAATCTTGAAACCAGTTTGGGTGAATGGTGTACAGCTTTGGGGTTGTACTAAGGAATCCAATATTTAAATAATTCAGATTTTTCAAAATAAGGTTCTTAGCAGTATTGTTGTTGCACCATGGTACATAAGAAACGATGACATCCATCGGAACCTGAGAATGCCTACAGTTGTTGATGAGATTAAACGGGTTGGGTATAAATATGAAAGAAGACTTTATGAACATGTAAAGATCGAAGTGCTACAACGGCTTGATAATACTGGACTCATTTGGCGATTGCAGAGACAAAAACTATTTGAACTAGTGAACTAAATATGTGTAGTAATTCTCATCACATGAACAAAGTGTAAGTGTATTGAGGAATGCTCCATTGGGAGCTTATCCTACACACTGTTAACTTATGTATTACAATAATATTGCTAATGGTTTCTAACTAGTTGCAATGCAGTTAAATACAACAACAAAATCGTTATTAAAACCTCGTTTGTTCGAAAATAAAGTAAACTGATTTTATGTGTGAGATTGACATTTGGATAGGGAAGCTACATACAGCACCTGATACTACTGCATACCGTATATTCTGAAGTGTGATTTAAAAAAAAGGAAAAAAATGATAGACAAGTCGCTTTTCATGGTTATGAAACATAATCGATATCAAATAACAAAAGCAGGGAAATTAGAAAAGTTTGAATTTGACCATACCAAGCAATGCTAGTGGGAAAGAGAAACTCTAACATTACGAGGTCTTCCAAGCAGAGTACACCCACATCTGGGTGCTGGATCCAGGGGACGCCAAAGCCCAATGTAGGTAATGTACCCTAATTCATTTAGACTAACTTTTTATAGGTACAGCAGATCAGATGTGATGTTTTCTTGTAAAATCAACCTTATTACAGTGATATGCGATGCACGCATATTACGTCTCATATGCCGGTGTACGTTACCTAAATGTTATTACATGGTGAGATTTATGTACATGAAAAATGTATCCTTAATTCTATGTATAACAAAATTGAAGCTAAAGGCACATGCAAGAAACCAGTTTCATGATGGGCGAGTACACTTTCAAACTGGGAATGGAGGGAGAGTAACTGAGAATCAGCTGGTATGCAAGTGAAGGTTAATTATAAGGTCATATCTATGAGGTTGATATGATATGGGAACATATGGTGATAGGCTGATAGGTTTCGATTATGGGGGCTGCATGGTGGCTAGGAGCACCACGGTAGTCCTCCGCACCTGGGCGCTGGATAAGCTAGAGCCGGCTCTGCTTCCAAGAATCGAAAAAACTGTTGTCTAAGATAGTTTCTGGCTTTTGTAAGATAAACATGAAATCCCATATAATAAAAACTAGACCCTTCTTCAAAAAGTAGTTGAAGGATGTTCGTACAGGAACAGTCATAGAGACAAATCAAGAAGTCAGTGGATTAACCAAATAACCAAGTAACTGAGGAATAGCTGTAGTTTCGAAGGATAGCAGGAATATGTGCAGGATATGTTGATGAGTAGGGGATGGTTAATTTATAAATAAATATATTTTAAAGTATATGTATAAATGTAGATATATATTTATTTTAGAGTGATCCAGTATTACAACATGAAAGTGAAAAGTCTAACTTTTGCTAAACTTGTGTTGCTACCACTAATACTCACTTACACTTCCATGAGCACTTTCAATGGAAACAACCTTCATATAAGTGTGAGTATTAGTGGTAGCAACACAAGTTTAGCAGAAGAAAGTGAAAAGTCTGGAGAGTATAAGTATATTATCAAGTTTAATTACTGGTAACTTTTTCACATTGTTGAGTACGTCCTTTAGCATTGCCACTAACTGAAGCCTCAACTACAACCCCTTCACTGGTTGCTTTTTTTTACTGTGGAACAGGTGCTTTCATGTTTTCAATATTTACTACGATCTTTTTATGCAAATTACAGGTATTTTAGATGTTTTATCTTTTCCATCTACAGGTTTATCCTTCTCTGGTCTTTGGGTCTTCCTTTTCCCTGACATCTCTTCTTTTGTCTTTAAATCAGGAACTTCTTTCATTTGTTTTGGTATTTTACTTTCTTCAGTTATTCCTCTTCTACCTCTTTTACGACCAGGCTTCACAGCTATGTCCAGCTGTGAATCTGAACTTTTTGAATCTGATTAAAATTGTTAAAGTTACATTAGTTTTATATAAATTATTTATAAGCCAAAGCAACATACTAATAAATACTTTTTTGCATATTAGAATGAATTTTTACTAGAAAGACCGTGTTTGTTGCACACAGCAAGAGGATTTTATCATGCTCTGCAAAAAACACATGTGTTGATTCCCTTCTTGCAGAACCGTTTATCTTATTAATGTATACTGTTAAATGAACTAATGTTATTTTTATCTACTATAGAACATGCCAAGCATACAAGTGCAAGTGCATTTTAAAATGCCAACACATATACTTAATTAAACACATACATAATAATATATATTGTAACAGCACTGAGCTGAATATATAACATTTTCAGAAATGGGATAGCACATAAATCTTCTATGACATTTGGGTATTTAAGTTATACGAAAAATTGTACTTAGCTGCCACAACGTTATGAAGTAGTTGAAAAAATAATTATAAAAGTGAAAAATTGTGTATAATTTTGGTTAGACTAATTAACTGTTATTTGAGTAGAGATATTTATTTATATTCTCCAAGTAATACATTAGAATATTAATGTCATCTTAAGTAATACGTACTCAGTATTTTTTACTGGCAATAAATATTCTACTCACTTTCATAAGCATACTATACAGGCACATTATTCTGTTTCTAAGCAACAAATTCAATTAAAAATAAAATCTATAATTCACTAAAAGGCAACAACTGCTATTAAAGGCTACCATGTTCATATTATATACAACATGAAAGTGAAAAGACTGGAGAGTATATTATCAAGTTTACTTACCGGTAACTTTTTCAAATTGTCGATTACGTGTTTTAGCATTCCCACTAACTGAAGTCTCAGCTATAAGCCCTTTACTGGTTGCTCTTTCTTTCTGTTGAATAAGTGCTTCCATATTTTCAATATTGCTTTTTCTAATGGAAATTACAATTGAGTTAGGTGTTATATATTTTACATCCACAGGTTTATCCTTCTTTGGTCTCTGGGTCTTCCTTTTCTCTGGCATCTCTTCTTTCGTCATTAAATCAGGATCTTCTTTCATTTGTTTTGGTATTTTACTTTCTTCAGTCACCCCTCTTCTACTTCTTTTGCGACCAGGCTTCACAGCTATGTTCAGCTGTGAATCTGAACTTTCTGAATCTGATTAAAATTGTTAAAGTTACATTAGTTTTATATAAATTATTAAGGCAAAGAACATACTAATACATACTTTCTTGCACATTAGAATGAATTTTTACTAGAAAGACAGTGTTTGTAGTACATAGATATTAATCATGCTCTGTAAAAAACATATGTGTTGATCAGTGGCGGCTGGTGTTATGGTTGCAGCATTGCACAACCACCAAAGTAGAATAACTAAACTGTAAAATATTACTAAATGAAAACATTAAGCAGTTAAGAGTGCCATAAATTTTAACGGAGAGCATATTATATTCTATGCGGCAATGTTCACTATTTAAATGTAGCGCACAGGCTGGTGGTTATAGGGCGCTTAAACTTGAAGAGTAAATGGCAGAGGTTACTACACAAACATATGGGAGAACATCTGTTACTCTTCACAATTGTCCGGTGTTCCATATGTTAGATAGGCGGTTGCAAAACTTCTGCAACGCTCCACTAGTAGCATTGTATCTCATCCTTAGTTGTGTCATGAAGTCTGCAAAGCCTTCTTGATTTCTAAGTTGCTTCAGACTTAGTGTTTACACTGCTTCAAGGTAAACGTTACCCATTAGCTGAATTTATAAAATTTTAGTAATATTTTTTTATAACTTCCATTGTAATAATAAAGTGGCAGTCGACTTTTTATTAATAAAACTGTGTGTTAAATATTATTTTTTCACAACCTACTGAGGCAAGTTATTTTGATATTAATAATCATGTTTTTAATCAATAAAATAATAACTGTAAACAGTAAATCTCTAAAATAAATTTACAAAATGTTGAAAACTGGTTGACAAATGCTCCCACTTTTCAACTTTATTTTTCAAGAACCTTCGTGTACCCCGGTCTTACCTTACCTTCTTGTAGTTTTAGTCACATGCTGTGTAATTTTCCCTCCCTTCTGTTTTACCATGTCATGGAGTATTTGTTTTATCAGCTGCCAATTGTCCTAATTGGCAAGTGCATAAATGTAGACCTATCTGTCATTTCAAATGATGTCGCAGCACTTTCACACTCTGCATGGTAATGCCACTGGTCGGTTTTTATTTTCATGAGAGAAAGTTGGTTTCAGGCATGTTATTCACATTTCGTTGTTTTCACTTTGAGACGTTATTCTTTCTTGAATAAAGTTATTATTACAACTAATACTAGTAAGCTCCCTGAAGTGCAGAACTAGCTCACTATTTTCCCAAAATATATTTATTATTAGATAAAAACAAATTAATAAATTATAATATGTTAAAGCTGCAAATAATATGTTCCGTGATTCTTTGTATTAGCCAAGAAACACCTTGCTTGACTAGTAGATTCCCATGCAACGTTTCACAAATTTTGTATCTTTTTAAATGCTTTTTTTTTTAATGATGGACTGAAGTCGTCTTATAAATTCCCCCCCTTGGACTCTTGAAATTTTTCAAAGTTTTAACTTTTATTTTTGTCCTGTGGTGAACATAAAATATAATGACCAAAGTCAACACTAGATTTGGGTCTGCATTGAAATTTACATTAATTCTATACCCAAAATGATTTATATTGTTTTTCACAAGCATTTATAATTTTTAGCATTTTTTTGAGACATTGGTGTTGAGATTGGGATTGAGAGTCTATCATTTGATAAGGACTTCTGCAACATTTCAAAAACTTTGCCCTCACATTTTTGCCTTCCACCTTATTTTGGAGGCATGGATACTCTAAAAAAAAATATAATAGAGGTCTGTGGGGTAATAGAATGAATACGTGTTCCAAGTTTTCTGAAAACTAAGAAATCGCTTTGCTCTTTTAATAACAGAATTATGTTTACAACTTAATAAACGATAAAATTATGTTAATGTTCTAAGATCTTTTTAATGAAGTACCTTGTTATACAGTTTTAATTGTGGAATTTTTATAATACACATCGTCAGTGTTATATAAAAAGGGCGAATCAATCAAAATTGAGTTTTAGGGGTTTTTGCCCCATTATATTCTCCTGATTGAGACGAATCGTTATGTAAAAGTGGCAATTGTGTAAGTATTATGGTACTGAAGTTTCAGGTATGTGTAAATAAGGCGAATGTCATTTTGATAATGTAAAACGGGTGAACTGCTGGCTATTTGTTCTTTTTACAGGACGATATTAGTGCTCCTGTACTGTTAATGTCACTTTAAAAGGGCGAATCAATGCGTTTGCCCTTTTAACATAACATATTTTTACATTTTGCACACATTTTTATAAAAGAAGCAATATTTTCCTCATCATAAAAACAACTATTATTAGTGACTAAAAGTAATGAGTAAATAATATGAAATTTCTGAGGAATATTTTAGCTTTTTAAGGAAATTCTGTTGGCTAACCTGGATAGTTGGAGCATCTGCTTTGCAGAACACCTGAGTTGGTGCTTTGTTTCTGTTTGGATTGTGTTGTTGTCATAATAACATGCAGTTATAATGTGAATTAATCTTTACCAACACAGTGAAGTGTTTTGTGATTGCAGTGTTCAGTCTTAGTGTTGTCTATAACATCTTCAGTAAGTTCAGTAAGTATTTAAACTCACAGTCATAAAATAATCATAATGATTGTATAGTCCTATTCTTCATAATAGGTTAGGTGCACAGTATGTTCTCGGCTAGGGAGGCTAAAGTTAGGGTATTATAAAACTATGTTGATCCTGTAAAAATTTAGATTTTTAGGGGTAAAAGGAGGATATTCGCCGTAAGTACGACTAATTCAGCAAACTTAGCGTTACTTTTTTATTTTAGGAGCAGAATGGTATTTCAATCCAGGAGTCAACGGATTATGAGCTTGTTACCCAAAGAAGATAAGCCTCCAACCACTTGTATGAATGGAAACACAACTAGTAGGCCTCAAACTGAAGATTTTTCACGGTTAGTTATGCCCCTTAAAGAGTTTGATGTGACTGACCCACCTAAAACTGCTGCTACTAGGCCTAACCTTGAAAATGGTTCAGAGTTAATTTTTCTTCCCTCTGAAAATGATGTGGCTGTCTTACTTGAAATTGGTGCTGGTAGGCCTAACGTAGAACGTGGTTCAGAGCTAATTCTTCTTCCGTCTGAAAAAGATATGACTATCTTACCTGAAACTGAAGCAGATAGGCCTGACCTTGGACATGGTTCAGAGTTAATTTTTCTACCTGCTGAAAATAATGTGACTATCTTACCTGAAAATGATGCTAGTAGACCCAGCCTTATGGATAATTCAGAGTTAATTTTTTTTTCTGCTGAAAACAATGATGTGTACAACTTACAAGAGAAAATGGGAAACAGCCTTAATTCCTTACTTTTCTACCCATAGAGCCTGTAACTTCTACCGTATACAAACATGATTTAATGAATGATTCATCACCTAATCAAAATGAAATGTTATCCATATCAACTTTAAATCTGATTGATGATTGTTTAGCACAAAATGTTCAAGCAAGCCCATCTGCAGATGATTTGACAGAGATAGTAAGGAATGAAGACTCTTCAGTTCATGAGGAGCTGAATGAAAGTTTAAACTTCCCTGAAAAAGAGTACATCTGTGACCACTGCAATAAATCTTGCGGTAGTAGAGACGAAATAATTACTCATTTAGAGATACACAAGGAAGCATTTGCCTCGGATAGTGATACAACCTGCAGAGCTTACAAATATGATGTATGTAAGATTGCTTACAAAAAAAAAGAATGAACTGAGAAACCATATTCTATCAGGGCATAATTTATCAAGTCCTGGAAAACTCTAATGACAACTCTCACAAGACAGTGACAACAGTTTGTCAGCGAAAAGAACGCAAGATACAAAGGATGTCAGGTAAATCTTATATCAGCGTATGAGGAAATCCTGTAAAAGTGAGAAAGAGGAGAGCATTTTTGTGTGTGCACTCCCCATTTAAATGTAGTGATAAACTGACAGAAGAAGAAAAAGATGGATATTTTCAGAGTTTCTGAAGATGGGTGAAAAATACAAGAGTCAAGACAGACAAAGGCAGTTCATCGCAAATCGCATTGACAAAGTAGAACCTGAAAGAAGACGAGGTTTAGCTGTATCCCGTAAAAAGCGAAGCCTACATTACTTCTTAGAAAAGGGAACAGAGCATATACGAGTCTGCAGACAATTTTTTCTGGCACTCTTTGATGTGTCAGAAAAAATGTTGAGAGTATGTTTAGAGAAAAAAAATGAAGCTGGTATTGTGGCATCTGACAACAGGGGAAAACACCCATCAAAAAACAAAATCAGTAAATTTAGAGAAGACCATGCATGTTGCCACATTTTATCAATTCCGGCAGTAGAATCACACTACTGCCGCAAATCTTCAAAGAAACTCTACCTCAGTTCACAGTTAAACTTATAAAAACTCTATGACCTTTACCTACTAAAATGTGAGGATGATAATAAAAAGTCTGAAGAAGAAAATCTAAAAAAACAAAAATAAAAATCCGCTCATAGAACCTATTTCTAAATCCTTGTACAAGCAGTACAGCTTGAATGAATAGAATACAATGGATGAATAGAATCCTTCTATTCGTACGGCTATCTTAAGTTTTACAAACCTAAAAAAGACCAGTGCAGCACTTGGAAAAGGTATGATGGCCTAAGTGATGAAGGTAAGGCAGCTGAAAAAGAAGATTACTTAAAACATTTAAAAAACAAAAATAGAGCATGAGAGTTGAAGAACGAAAAGGTGAAAAAAAAGAGAAAACAGTGATGGGAAAAAAACTATTGTTAGTTTTGATTTACAAGCAGTTTTGGAATGCCCCAAAGGCCAAGTATCATCAATTTTGTATAAAAGAAAAGTTGCAGTCTATAATTTGACAATATTTGACCTTATTTCAAAGGAGGGAACTTGCAATATTTGGAATGAAACGGAAGGAAACAGGGGCTCTACTGAAATAGGCACTTGTATTTTCAATAACATTAAAGACCATCAAGATACAAAGGAATTTTTTCTCATGAGTGATAGCTGCGGGGGTCAAAACTTAAACCAGTATTTCTCAACAGCTCTTTTACATGCAGTTAGGATGACCAAATGTGAGGTAATTGACCACGTCTATTATGAGCCAGGTCATTCCCAGCAAGAAGGGGATACGATGCACTCCACAATTTAATGGGCATCAAAAAAAATTCAAGTCAATGTACCATCAGAGTGGAGTTTAATATGAAAGATGGCAAGGAAGGTTCCAAAACCATACAATGTCATTAATCTAACCCATGATTGTTTTATAGACTGGGCTGTATTGGCCAATGACAACAAAAACACTCCAAGGTATCATACTGTAACAGGGGAAACTGTGGAATGGAGAAAAATTAAGTGGTTTAGGTATGAAAAACAAAACCCTGATTCAATTTTTTTTTAAATGTGACTACGACGATGAGGAGTTCAAAGAGATAAAAGTAATGAAATGTTGTGTGTGGGCAGACCACCATTGAGAGAGACAAAAGACCTCCCACAGGCATATAACACAAGATTACCAATATCTTTGAGTAAATACAACGATCTAATGATCTGTAAAACAAGGGTTGTCTCCACTGCTTATCATACGTTTTTTGAAGGTTCACCACATCATCAAAAGATGCCCAATGGAGCAAAAGAGGAATCTGTCAAAGAAAATTCGAGGAAAAGGAAGCGGAACAGTGGGAAAAAAGAAGAATCTACCAAAGAAAATACAAAAAGAAGAAAGAATACTGGAGGACCAAAGAAAATAAATAATTTTTTTGTAATGCTCCTTTTATACAAGGCTAAATAGAACAGGTTGTCTCAGTGCCATAAGGCATGTGTAAACAGCATCTGGATGGGTTGTGATGTCATGCACCGACCACTTGCTCACAACCTTACACTCGTCTGCTTTACTACTATGCTGATTACTGATCAGCTGTTTCTTTTTATAATTGTTTTAATTTATAATTTATGGTTGGCCGATGACGTAATGCGCGTGTGTTCGAGCGACTGAGACAACCTGTTCTATTTATATGCCATGACTTTTATAGCCTACATCAAAGATTTATTTGTGAACATTAAACATTCTTCATTGTACCTTTTGTTTTTTTTATTTTAATTTTTTTGTTTGAAGAATTTAGTTGTGAAAAACGGCGAATATTCTTCTCAGTACTTAATTATAATATGTATGTTAAAAAGGCAAATAGGCATACTGCAACTAATTACAATTTTTTAAAGATTATGAAAAAAAATTTAAATTATGTGAAACAAAGTATACACAAACACAAAATTTCAGACAACTTACAGTTTTTTTTGGTCTTCAATACTAAACTAATTCTAATTTTCAAAAGAGGTTGAAAATTCAAATTGCTCTCCTGAAAAATCCTGTTTTGGTTGATTCACCCTTCTTACATAACACCGACGACATATTAAAACTTTAAATTTTTTTGAAAATCTTGTTATAATTACAGCACACTTTACAATTATGAAAATTTGGGAAATAACCATACTGCTCTCAAGATAGTATTGTCTGCTAATCATCTGTTACCATAATCGTGTCCTTTTCATATTTATACTAAAACATAATATGTGTGTATATTTCTTGCATTTTTGTGGCTCTTGTAGGGTGGTAGAAATACACAAATCACTACAAAGTTACACACAATAATTACACACGTTTTTGGGCAATGTTGACATCAAATTCCAACCTGAAGGTCAAACATGAAGTTATTAGATCGAAAAGAGACAGGCCCAAATACACTACATGATGAGAACATTTTTTCCACCAAAAATTAACTTTCGGCTACCAGAACAGTTTGCATTAGATTTCTTCACATGAAGACAAAGTTATGTTGTTATAACTAAGAATTCCTCTTCTATGCCGTTCTGTGTGCATCATAGCTTTAGCGTCTATCTTGATCATCTACAAATTGTCAAAATATTTTCTTGTAGGCCATAGAAGTAGCTTTCTTTTACAAATATTCAGAAATTTGTCTATTACTTTAACTGATTTCTTTTCTTTTTTATTTCTTTTCAAGCTACAATTTGTCTATATTTCTATCCAATTTGTCTTTAATACCCTCATCCCAATTCATTGCCCTTACCTGAACTGTGAGAGGGTGCCTTCGATCCCAACATAGAAGCCAATGGAGCTTGGTAAGAAGAGATTGCTCATTCTGGGAGTCATTCGTCGCCATTGAAGAAAATGTGGTGGCTGCTTGGAGGACACTCTGAGCTGTCGCTGGATAACAAGCTGTTGTTATACAATCAAATCTTGAAACCAGTTTGGGTGAATGGTGTACAGCTTTGGGGTTGTACTAAGAAATCCAATATTTAAATAATTCAGACTTTTCAAAATAAGGTTCTTAGCAGTATTGTTGTTGCACCATGGTACATAAGAAACAATGACTTCCATCGGGACCTGAAACTGCCTACAGTTGTTGACGAGATTCAATGGGATGGGTTGGGTATAAATATGAAAGAAGACTTTACGAACACGTAAAGATTGAAGTGCTACAACTGCTTGATAATACTGGAATCATTTGGCGATTGCAGAGACAGAAACTATTTGAACTAGTGAAATAAATATGTGTAGTAATTCTCATCACATGAACAAAGTGTAAGTGTACTGAGGAATGCTCCATTGGGAGCTTATCCTACACAATGTTAACTTATGTATTACAATAATATTGCTAGATGGTTTGTAACTAGTTGCAATGAAGTTAAATACAAAAAAAAAATTGTTATTACAACCTTGTTTGTTCGAAAATAAAGTAAACTGATTTTATGTGTGAGATTGACATTTGGAATAAAGTAAACTGATTTTATGTGTGAGATTGACATTTGGATAGGGAAGCTACATACAGCACCTGATACTACTGCATACCATATATTCTGTAGTATGAATTGAAAAAAAAAGGATGAGTCACGTGAAAAACTATGATAGAAAAGTCGCTTTTCATGGTTATGAAACATAATCGATATCAAATAACAAAAGCAGGGAAATTAGAAAAGTTTGAATTTGACCATACCAAGTAATGCTAGTGGGAAAGAGAAACTCTAATATTACGAGGTCTTCCAAGCTGAGTACACCCACACTTGGGTGCTGAATCCAGGTGACGCCAAAGTCCAATGTAGGTAATGTACTCCAATTCATTTAGACTAACTTTTATAGGTACAGCAGATCAGATGTGATGTTTTCTTGCAAAATCAACCTTATTACAGTGATATGCGATGCACGCATATCACGTCTCTTATGCCGGTGTACGTTACCTAAATGTTCTTATATGGTGAGATTTATGTGCATGATGCAAAATGTATCCTTAATTCTATGTATAGCAAAATTGAAGCTAAAGCCACATGCAAGAAACCAGTTTCATGATGGACGAGTACACTCAGCTGGTATGCAAGTGAAGGTTAATTATAAGGTCATATCTATGAGGTTGATATGATGTGGGAACGTGTTGGTGATAGGCTGATAGGTTTCGATTATGGGGGCTGCGTGGTGGCTAGGGGCACCACAGTAGTCCTCCACACCAGGGCGCTGGATAGGCTAGAGCCGGCTCTGCTTCTAAGAATCAATAAACTGTTGTCTAAGATAGGTTCTGGCTTTTGTAAGAAAAACATGAAATCCCATATAATAAAAACTAGACCCTTCTTCAGAAAGTAGTTGAAGGATGTGCCCACAGGAACAGTCATCGATACGAATCAAGAAGTCAGTGGGTTAACCAAATAACCAAGTAACTGAGGAATAGCTGTAGTTTCGAAGGATAGCAAGAATATGTGCAGGATATGTTGATGAGTAGGGGATGGTTAATTTATAAACTTTTTGTTAATAAACCATTCTTCCGCTGCATACATCATAATGCTTTTGACTATGGTCTGATATATCTATGGTCTGATATTTTTTGGTGCTTTTTCAAATATATTTTAAAGTATGTGTATAAATGTAGATATATATTTATTTTAGAGTGATACAGTATTACAACATGAAAGTGAAAAGTCTAACTTTTGCTAAACTTGTGTTGCTACCACTAATACTCACTTACACTTCCATGAGCGCTTTCAAGCATCTTGGCTCATCTTCAGATGGAAACAACCTTCATGGAAGTGTGAGTATTAGTGGTAGCAACACAAGTTTAGCAAAAGAAAGTAAAAAGTCAATATTTACTACGATATTTCTAATGCAAATTACAGGTATTTTAGACATTTTATCTTTTCCATCCACAGGTTTATCCTTCTCTGGTCTTTGGGTCTTCCTTTTCCCTGACATCTCTTCTTTTGTCTTTAAATCAGGAACTTCTTTCATTTTTTTTTTTTTTGCATTTTACTTTCTTCAGTCACAACTATTCTACTTCTTTTATGACCAGGCTTCACAGCTATCTCCAGCTGTGAATCTGAACTTTTTGAATCTGATTAAAATTGTTAAAGTTACATTGGTTTTATATAAATTATTAATAAGCCAAAGCAACATACTAATAAATACTTTTTTGCATATTAGAATGAATTTTTACTAGAAAGACCATGTTTGTTGCACACAGTAAGAGGATTTTATCATGCTCTGCAAAAAACACATGTGTTGATTCCCTTCTTGCAGAACCGTTTATCTTATTAATGTATACTGTTAAATGAACTAATGTTATTTTTATCTACTATAGAACAGGTCAAGCATACACAGTGCAACTGCATTTTAAAATGTCAACACATATACTTAATTAAACACATACATAATAATGTATATTGTAGCAGCACTGGGCTGAATCTGTAACATTTTCAGAAATGTGATAGCACATAAATCTTCTATGACATTTGGGTATTTAAGTTATATGAAAAATTGTACTTAGCTGCCACAACGTTATAAAGCAGTTGAAAAAATAATTACAAAAATGAAAAATTGTGTATAATTTTGGTTAGACTAATTAACTGTTATCTGAGTGGACATATTTATTTATATTCTCCAAGTAATACATTAGAATATTAATGTCATCTTAAGTAATATGTACTCAGTATTTTTTACTGGCAATAAATATTCTACTCATTTTCATAAGCATTCTATACAGGCACATTATTCTGTTTCTAAGCAACAAATTCAATTAAAAATAAAATCTATAATTCACTAAAAGGCAACAACTGCTATTAAAGGCTACCATGTTCATATTATATACAACATGAAAGTGAAAAGACTGGAGAGTATATTATCAAGTTTACTTACCGGTAACTTTTTCAAATTGTCGATTACGTGTTTTAGCATTCCCACTAACTGAAGTCTCAGCTATAAGCCCTTTACTGGTTGCTCTTTCTTTCTGTTGAATAAGTGCTTCCATATTTTCAATATTGCTTTTTCTAATGGAAATTACAATTGAGTTAGGTGTTATATATTTTACATCCACAGGTTTATCCTTCTTTGGTCTCTGGGTCTTCCTTTTCTCTGGCATCTCTTCTTTCGTCATTAAATCAGGATCTTCTTTCATTTGTTTTGGTATTTTACTTTCTTCAGTCACCCCTCTTCTACTTCTTTTGCGACCAGGCTTCACAGCTATGTTCAGCTGTGAATCTGAACTTTCTGAATTTGATTAAAATTGTTAAAGTTACATTAGTTTTATATAAATTATTAATAAGGCAAAGAACATACTAATACATACTTTCTTGCACATTAGAATGAATTTTTACTAGAAAGCCAGTGTTTGTTGTACATAGTCAGATGATATTAATCATGCTCTGTAAAAAACATATGTGTTGATCAGTGGCGGCTGGTGTTATGGTTGCAGCATTGCACAACCACCAAAGTAGAATATCTAAACTGTAAAATATTACTAAACGAAAACATTAAGCAGTTAAGAGTGCCATAAATTTCAATGGAGAGCATATTATATTCTATGCGGCAATGTTCACTATTTAAATGTGGCGCACAGGCTGGTGGTTGTAGGGTGTTTGGAACTTTAAGAGTAAAAGCTTACTACACAAACATATGCGAGAACGTGTTACTCTTCACAATTGTCCGGTGTTCCATATGTTAGATAGGCGGTTGCAAACCTTCTGCAACGCTCCACTAGTAGCGTTGTATCTCGTCTTTTGTTGTGTCATGAAGTCTGCAAAGCCTTCTTGATTTCTAAGTTGCGTCAGGCTTAGTGTTTACATTGCTTCAAGGTAAATGTTACCCATTAGTTGAATTTATAAAATTGTAGTAATAATATTTTTTTATAACTACCATTGTGATAATAAAGTGGCAGTTGACTTTTTATTAATAGAACTGTGTGTTAAGTATTATTTTTTCTTTGTTTAGTGCTGCCGTGTGCTTTTGTGTTTGTGTTTTTCTAAGTTACTAATTCTACATGCTTTTAGATGATGTGTTTTTTTTTAGTTTAAAATGAATATCATTAAGAACCGATAGAATAGGATACCAGATACCTCTCTTAACAGTAAATCAAATTGTAAAATTAGATGATCGACAATTTAATCGATTACTGGTATTTAAAATAGAATATTATGAAAATAATGACTGGTTATGTAGTTGTGACGAAAGAAATTCTTCATTTTGTTTTCCATGTTTATTGTTTGGAGAATAGGACCCCCTGGACAAAGTTTGCAATGAAAGATATTAATCATCTAGCTGAGAAAAATAAGAAAACATCAGGCGTCAAGTGTACATATAACAAATGCTTTTCAGTTTTCTCTTTTTGGTACATATAGCATAAGCAGCTAGACAGTGAATATAGACGAAATATTGTATTACACAACAAAAGAATACGTAATAATCGGTACGTTCTAAATACAATAATAAACTGTATCTGCTTCTGTGGAGCTTTTGAATTAGCTTTGCAGGGTCATGATGAGACTGAATCGTCATAAGATCCTGGGGTATTTCGAGGCTTAATTGCTTTCAGTTCTGAGCTTGACACAGTAATGAAAAATCATTTAGAGGAAGCAACTGTATTTAAGAGCACCTCAAAAACCATTCAAAGTGAACTTTTAAATATAATGTTATAAAATTAATATGCTATGAAGAAATACGAGTAAGACACAAGAAGCGGATTATTTGGCTATAATTGATGATGAAACCACTGAAGTTCCTAATGTTTTCAAATAGACATAGTGTATTGTTATATAGTAAAAGGTAAACAGGTTGAAAGATTCTGGGGTTTCATGATGCTCAGTTGCTTGCATCATGCTTGTTAGATGAACTCTCTCGACACAACTTACTTGGAATTTCCCACAAATTAACTGCTCAAACAATTGGAAAACAGTAACTTAGTATTTTTTTTTCATACGACAGCACTATGTATGATGCACATATGTAGTAGGTCTGCTTCATGTTTAATGTGTTCTTTTAACCTCCCCCCCTCACTCAACCGACTATTACAACCACCAAAATTTGGAACCACCAGCCGCCACAGATGCTGATTCTCTTCTTGCAGAACCATTTACCTTATTAATGTATACTGTTAAATGAACTAATGCTAGTTTTATCTACTATAGAACAGGTCAAGCATACACAGTGCCAGTGCATTTTAAACATGCCAACACATATACTTAATTAAACACATACATAATAATGTATATTGTAGCAACAGTGGGCTGAATCTGTAACTTTTTCAGAAATGGGATAGCACATAAATCTTCTATGACATTTGGATATTTAAGTTACACTAAAATTGAACTTAGCTGCCACAGCATTATGAAGTAGTGGAAAAAATAATTACAGAAATGAAAAATTATGTATAATTTTGGTTAGAATAAATTAACTGTTATTTGAGTAGACATATTTATTTATATTCTCCAAGTAATACATTAGAATATTGATGTCATCTTAAGTAATACGTACTCAGTAATGTTTACTGGCAATAAATATTCTACTCATTTTCATAAGCATACTATGCAAGCACATTATTTTGTTTCTAAGCAACAAATTCAAATAAAAATAAAATCTGTAATTCACTAAAAGGCAACAACTGCTATTTAAGGTTACATGTTCACATTATATACAACATAAAAAACACACAATGAAAGTGAATAGTCTGGAGAGTATATTATAAAGTTTACTTACCGGTAACTTTTTCAAATTGTCGATTATGTGTTTTAGCATTCCCACTAACTGAAGTCTCAGCTACAAACCCTTTACTCTTTGCTCTTTCTTTCTGTGGAAAAGGTGATTTCATATTTTCAGTATTTCTTTTTCTAGTGGAAAATTCAGTTGAGTTAGACGTTTTATATTTTACATCCACAGGTTTACCCTTCTCTGGTCGCTGGGTATTCCTTTTCCCTGGCATCTTTTCTTTCGTTTTTAAATTAGGAACTTCTTTAATTTGTTTTGGTATTTTACTTTCTTCAGTCACTCCTCTTCTACATCTTTTACGACCAGGCTTCACAGCTAGTTTTTCACTAACATGGTTTTTATCAGTAACTGTATCACTTTCTTCAAGACTATCACCAATCGGTACGTCTACTTTATCACTAACCTTGATTTTATCGCTATCTTTTATCTTTTCTTCACCACTGTTACCTTTCGGTATATCTGCATTTTCACTATTATTTCCGTTTGTGGATACCACAAAAATCATGTTAGCCTCTTTTTGGGCTTCTTCTGAAACATTATTCACTTGGTTAAGATTGTTCCCATTTGATATTTGTAGATTGTCATCATCGTATTTTTTTGATACTACTAAGGTCGTATTAAACTGATTCTCATCACACTCGTCTCCAGAAGAAATACGCAGTACGAAATCCGCCATATAATCATCTGTAAGTTTACTTTCATCTACCTGTTCTTTAATAAGCGTAAAAAATGATCCCGAAGTGTTCTCCATACTTACAGGTCTCTAATTCCAAAACTCTTAACAAGCACTTATTAATAGGAAATAGGGTACCGGTACCGGAAATAGGCTACCGGTACCGGAAATAGGCCTACACACAAATACTAAATCACATTTAAATTAACCTTTGTAACTACGATCAACTTAACTTTCAAAGAAACAAACACAATTTAAAACTAAAGCCTACATGTTCAAAATTGAAATCGCATCCTATAACCCTCAAGTTCCCTTAACTTATATACACATACATATAGACATGTACTGTATGTATAATTTATATTAACTTATAATTATTCAATTATTCTTCTTATTAATGTATTTTAATAGCAAAGATTTTTTTTACAGGAATATATATTTCATTTATTTACACTTTTTCGACAGTTATTATATACGTATACGCGTGTGTGTGTGTGTGTGGCCGGCACGTGCTCTAAAATTATGTGGATGGTTCTTGTAAATGCAAATTTCATATCTAACGTGTAATATTATGTGTTGTGATTTACATAACTAACCATATTACTTAATTTATTTGAGAATATAGAATGAGACATGTTTTTATAATACGAAAATAATCGAGTGTCAGGGTGAGCGCAATCGAGTAAGTCAGATACATGATTTGTTTGTAAAACGAATGTAAAGAGGGCGTTGGGTCAAATCTAAATATATATACGTTTCTTATATTCATAACTGAAATGTCTTATATAGGCTATACACAGTTTTCAATTATTAATCGTATCATCCAGCGAGATGTAGGCCTAATATCATGTTAATTGTAATGAAATTTATAGGTTATAATGTTTTTATCAAGTAGCCTAAACAAACCTTTGTAAAGCCGCGTTTACACCGGAATTGAAAACACATGTGAAAAAATAATGACAACATTTCGAAAAACGGTGGTCGTTTTGTTTTAAACATCTCGTGTTGTCAACAGCGTTTCCGTGTTTAAAACATAAATTTTGTTTTCCATGGAAGTCGGTAAAGATGAATGGAAGTTATAAACATGTCTAGATCTTATTGATGTTACTCACTTTCTTTAAAAATGTATCAACGTAATCCAATTTTTGTGATTTTATAAAACATCTATATAGGCCTACTATAGTAGGCTTTTTTTATAATGTGAGTCATATTGTAATAAGTAAATTATTTTTCCAATTACTTACTTTCACGTTGTCCTTCAGCAGTTCTATCAAACCCTCAAAAAACTCTGGTACACACAATGATATTGTACTTCTGGAAATTTTAAACAAATAACTCAAGCTAGTGTAGAGAGTCTCCTCTTGCTAAAAAACGCAACGTCACTAAGTTTTTCTTACACTAGAATAGCTGGTCTGGAATTTGTGTCATGTTTGACAATTTTGTCCTATCATTACAATAAAGTACCCAAAATCGCAGCTGGCCATTCTCAGAAAAGTGGTAAAACTTCCACCCTCCACACTTGACATCTTGAAGTGAAACTGGAGCAAGAGTGTAGTGAGGTCAGGTCAAGTTTGAGTCCATGCACGTAAATGATTCAAACAAAAATATAGACAAACTAGTACTTTGGTTTTCAACATTGGTTGTCAACATATAACTTTACAGCACAAAAATTGCAACATTTCTTCATAACAGTCGGTGTAAACATGGTTTAACTTTGGCCAGACGTTTTTAAATAGAAGAAAACTATTTCTTGTGTTGAGTAATCATGACATTAGTTAATAATGTCACATGGTACAGTGGAAAACAAAATACAAGACACCAATGAAGTCACTAAAAACTAGCTTTATCACAATTAAACAGTTTGTAATCAATAAGTTATTCAACAAGATTATACTCATACAATAATTCAACTTAATCTGTCCACACAAATAATAATATCAGCTATAAAGAATTCCGCACTATAATCACTTTTCACTAATACCCACTTGAGACGCACTGTGTAAATCACCCGACATAAAATTGAAAACTAAGCAGCAGGTATGGGCTATTCATAGTCTGCAGGATACCATAATATGTGTCCCCTGAAACAAAAACTTGAAAATTCTAGAGGAAACTTCAACGCGGCCTTGGCAGACCAGCAGGGCTAGCCGAGAAGCTTGTAGAACACCATCGAAAGCAAGAGATGTTCTACATTTTCTTTTAGCCCTTCAGCTTTCTTGAATTTGTCCTTAGTTTTATATATATTCACATTTTAATTTCCAGCTCTCTGCTATCATAGAGAAAATTTTTTTTCACTGTCATCTTATACCATCAGCATAAAATGTCATATTATTGTCCCTGACCTAGTGCTTATATTTTCCTACACAAGTTCTGTAGTGTTTACGTTGAGGTGTTCATAGGAAAGTTTTAATACTAAGATGATGTCCTCTTTCATCTAAAATGTTAGCATTGACTAAGGTCTTTTTGTTTCCTTTTCTTAACTGAATCAAAGTAAACAAGTCAACTTTTAACACATTTTTGGAGGAACGTATATTTTTATTTTTTGACCATTCCTGTAGTTTCCTTTTTTGGTTTGATAAAAATTTGGACATTCAAATGTTGCTTATTATGACAAGATGCATTGTATATTATTATAACAAATCTAGGGGATAGATTCAGGAATAATCTTTTATGCATCCACTTTAATAGTTATTAAAATTCATTTCTTTGTGGTAATCCCTAGTTGTTTGGCTGCATTTCCAGTAGTGCACCAAGAATGGATGCCATCTTCCCTTCTGTAAGTAGCATAATTCATTTTGAACCTTTAAAAGTTGGTACATGTTGTCCTGCTGATCTTGTTTCCTGCTTCATCCTGCTGCACCCATCCCTTGTTTTATGTATACAAACTATGAATATAGGTTTCATCGCATTTGACAGTTGGTATGTGGTAAATGATCACTATCCCATTATTCACAATTTTTACTTTCGCTGAGTCCCTCCAGGTCTATTAGGTGAACCTGCAAAGCATACAGTAGATTATGGTGAAGTGGCCCAAATATAAATTTAGTTCATGATCCTAATACTTTCACTGTAATTTTTCCATTCTAATGCATTCATTTTTTATATTGTAAATGATTCAATTACGCCAAACATTATATGGCAATTGTATAACTATCTTTTTCTGTTTTTTTTTTAATTATTTGAACCTTTAAATTGGTTAAATAATTTTGAATAATTATGTAATCCCAATAAATCTTATTAACCCATTTTTTGTTAATTTTCAAGGTTGCACCATAATGAGTAATTTACTATTACAAAACATACTCAAACAAGTTATTAAAGAAAAAATTAAAAATGAAATTCAGTATGTCAACTCAAATTTATTTTTAATACAGACAAGCAAACCAAATAAAATAAGTGCTTTCACAAACCTTTATATTAGCCTACCCTTTTACATACCCCACAAGGATTGTTTAATCTTAACACCAATTTCTCCTCACTCATTCACTCATAAATTTATATTTACTTATCTGATTTTGGTCCATGTTGAAGATGAGAAAACTTTGTGTGCATGTGTGTGTTTTGTTTTTCTTGAAATTAAGTGTGCCCTAATTGTCTTTGTCTCCTCATGGCTAATGACATAATGGTGGCTGAGCAATCTGAATATCACAGTGCCTAGTTGATGACAGAGTTATGAGTGCTGGTGTTACCAAACATTTTTTTTTCTCAAGGTCAGTGCAAAATTTCAAACATGTCTGGTATGTGTGCATACCTTTACGCATACATAAGCTTCATTCCCATGGCAACATACTATTTTTATTACTAAGCAGTTCTAATATCCTTGACATCACTTGCTGTCTTTAAGGTCACCATACAAATAAAATAAATTACAATTCCTTATCTGCACCATACAAATCCTGTTACAAAACCTTCCCCGCTCAAGGAGGGGTTTTGTGTCAAAAAAATAAAATCTGTCATACATTACCCTAGGAGGATCACAAAGGATATGGTGCCCCAATGCTGTCAGCTACATAATTAACATAGAATACTTACTACCCAAATCCAGGTAGATAGTACCTGTATTTTATTAGTGGAATAACAGGAACTCAACACTAGAAAGCTGCATAGGCACTCCACAAGGTTGTTTTGAACCAGTCAGCACAAACTTGGCTGTCTACCATCCAACACAGATCCTATAACAACAATAGAAGGAAACATGAGTCTAATAGTCTTTGAGTAGCCCATATCCATACATTGATTAAACCACCCCCACTGGAAGCACTGATGTAGTTTTATCAAAGTACTAATTTGTTTAAATATGCATAGTTATGAATTACGGTACATTTTTATTAACTTCCATTAAATATTTTAGTACCAAATCAAATTAACTCCAGAAATACATATTTTATTTCATTAATTATAAAACTCCAAGAAGATAACATTACAAATGTTTATTACTCACCCTAATGTTACAAATTACTAATTGTAACCGAAAATGTCCAAATTACAATCATTATACGTATTCAACACAAATTATAATGATTTAAACCAATTACACATACAATGATTTAAAATATAAATTCCCAATTGCAACTATAAATATCATATCATGGTGAAGCAATACAATGTAAAAACTAAACTACATATTCACGGAAACTTAGTTAGAGTATCATAGCTACTCCCGTCATCACATATCATGATTGTATTATCTTCTTGTAATTCCAGTATATTTAGTTTCTTTACATTACACATTGTAATACAGAAATCATCTACATAATTAATCTGAAAAACATTCTCACCACTAGGGAGTTTTACCTCATTACTCTGGATAATTCAATTTATATATAGAACTTGTATTCTCTCCACCTTAGTGCCACCTTTTCTCAAACCATAATATTTACACCACTCCTTCTTAACTATCCTTTTCTTCTTTATGAAGGGCAATAACACCACACACTTATCAGTCCTGGCCTTACCAAGTAATTAAAAAAAACCCTCTTTAGGAAAACTAAAACCCTACAGTTTATACTTCCCCAAGAGACCATCCTTCTATACTCTGTGGAGACCCCCTTGTCACCACTTTCACCATTAAATGATTGTGCGCTTTGTCCACCTATCCTCTCATTCATATTTACTTGCTCCAATCTCTGCAGTCTCATTAGATTCTACATCTATTAAAATCATACCTTCTTCTCATTATCTGCTGATAGCTGCATCTCATTCAGGTTATCATCATTAATCATTATGCACCTCCCTTTGAGATTATCTACAAGGTTGTGTAGCACATCTAGAAGCTGGTTACCTTTGTCTTCTACTATGATGTGTGTCTTAATAACTGCTCCTCATCTGTTTTAAGAATAACTGACTTTCTTGTATTATTTTATAAACTCATCTCTTCAACTCACAAATTTTTTCATTTTGTCACTTGAATTGTTTATTATCAGCACTGCAGAGACTGTACTAACTGGAGAGATTAATTACATATTGAATACGCAGTTAATAATTATAGAGTAATAAAAACACTGTGATGTAGTACAAAATGTTATGTATTGAGTCCAACTATTAGATTTTATGTGAGTGTTTTACTGATTATGAAAATCGCTGAGATATGCAAATATTTTTCATATTATTGAATGACACCTAATCTGTTATGACAATCCAAGACACAATTTGGACTGTTGATTCTGACTGATATCAATATCCAGGAAAGCCTGGCAGACCATTATGTCTCTTGCAATCGGATCATCATAGCTGTGTCACATCTCAGTAACATATGTTGCTGCTGGGACATCTGACAAGGCTGGAACACACACAGGTTTCAGGACCACCAAGGATTCACACACATCATGGTAAAGAGTGATCAGCATCATCAGCTGATGAACTGATTTGTATCAATAAAAAGATATTACAAAAAAAAGTAAATAAATAACAGACTTAGACCTGCTAATTGTTTATAGGTCATCAGTATATGACACAACCGGCATGATTCCAGCAAAACTAGTGGTTGAGCGGGAGATTTGTTTTCCTGGGGACCTGATGTTTGGATCACCCAAGACTCAGTTCCAAGAGCCACAGAAGTATTCCTTGCAATTAGAAAAGCTACTGTGAGTGCTTGATAAAAAGACAGCTGAAGACAGCCAGTGATAAAATGAAAACTCAGTGTGACATTCACAGCAATAGTGTGGGTTTCGAAGAAAGAGATCAGATTTGGTTGTACAAATAAAAGCACCATCATGGCTGCTCACCTAAACTCTAAACTACCTGGGAAGAGCCTTTTACTGTGAATAAACAGTGTTTATTGGATACAACAGGAAGGACAGCGAAAATTCAACATCATCCATCTAGATCACCTGAAATGTATTACTTCAGAGACGGATTGCCAGTTTGGGGTGAATAGGCGTAAGGAGGGAGCAGTGATACAACAATTACATAACAATCTCAAAAATGAGAGTTTTATTCTACATGTTTATTGACTAGCACAGTGTGTCTGTGTTAAGGTCATGTAGTGATGTAACTTCCAGACTGTTCAAGCACTTGTAACTATGTAAGTTATGTTGGCACGCCACCAGGAGTATGGAAAACTATTCTGGAATTCTATGAGGTATATAAGCGTCTACGGCTGGCTCAGAAATCAGTTACACCTGCCTATATTGCAGATTATTATGTTAATTAGTGCAGTACTGTAGTATATTATTGTGCGTGAACTATTTTAACTTGAATTATTGTATGAGAGTACATTTGTTGATTTCAAATTGTTATTTGCGACTAATTAAAGTTGGTAATTAGTGACTTCATAAGTCTCAATTATTTTGTTTCCACTGTACAATATGATCTGTGAGACTGTCATAACATTATTTTATCCTCTATAAAAATGCTATATTTTCCAAGCTTGCTGAGTAATTTTGTAGTGAAGAGACAGAATTTGTAGAAACATCATCTACTGCACAGTGAACAACAAAATTATCAAACTTTTAATTTGGTGACAGGTTTTGATGTACTACTAATGACTACTAAAAGATGTACATCCACTGGATTCAGTTACCATTGATTCCCTTTTAATAGTGGCGGTCTGTGCTTAGGTTGCATGGTTTTACAACCCCCAATAATTCCCGAATTGTATTTTAAATTATAGAATTATGAATAAAACCATAACTAATAATAGTGTTCTGAAGCTAGATCATCGTAATTAATCATTTGCCAATTGAAAAGCGCAAAACAATTACTAAAAACCATACACGCTCTTGCTGCGGTGTATCCACCAACTGTGACATGCTTTGTATATGGGGAAATTCAATGGAGCAGTGCTCTGGCTGGCTAGACTCAGTTGTTCCTATTACAACAGTATGGGCTCGGTTTGTGTGATTAGGGACTGCAAACCCCGCTTGTACGTCATGGCGCCATCAGTCTGTTTGTTGTAAATAACACGTGGTGAGCCAGGATGGAATTTGTAAGTTCATTGTTAGTGTCAATCCAATTCATCGTCAAATGTAAATAATAGTACATACAGTATAAAGGATTAAGTGTAAGATATTTATTATTTTTACCTGGTAGGACGCAATGAATTCTGTCAAAAAATTTAATAAAAATGGCTTTCAGTTTACATCCTATTGAGGAAAAAAACTGAAAATAAGAGAGTAGGTAGACCAGACCTTTCAAATTTTAATCAAAGTGTAAAATCAGGTAACAGAATATTTAATTGTAAATTTAGAAAAGATTCATACAATAAATATTTATGATTACGCAGGTGTGACACTAAAATTGCAATATTGTGATTTCCTTGTGTATTGTTTGGAGGGGAGGAGACTTGGACATTTTCTATTCAGAGAATAATACAATTTTATTCCATCCAACCCATCTGCAACTCCAAATTTTTCAAACACCAGCCGCCACTGTCTTTTGTTTGTACTCACAGATATACCTGAATCTGCTGCAGTGCTGTCTTATTAGTTTTCATCAATTCAGTGTCAGCTGCACTGGTCATAAATGTTAATGTTATACAGAAACTCTCTGTGTTTGGCTGTACAGTATTTTACCACACAATTTAGACATTTTAAAAGGATATCATAGTTAATGTTGACAATAGGAAACTAAACATATATTTATTTAGCTACAGACATGCAATAATATCAGAGCACTATACTGATAATTAAAGTACCAGTAACATGGAAGTAATAACGCAGCACTACTACAGATTTGACTGTGAATTTAAAAACAAATGTGTTTGTAAGGAAATGACGTTATATATATTTTTGTCCATACATCATTTAAGCAAGTGACAGCTCATGCAGTGCAGTTGATGATGCGAGTATAGCACTGTCCGGAATATACTGTATTTTTCTGAATACAAGCTGCACCTTTTTTTTGGTAAAAGTAAGTGCCCTAATTTTACTGGTGTCTTACATTCATGGGCTAATAAAATTCCAAGTTATTCCTCACTTCTGAGGGATGAACACTAATTTTTTTGTAAAATAATTTCTGTCTCAGCTTCAGTGGACTGCATAGCTGCTTGTTAACTACAGAACAATGATTTAAGAATGCTAACTGAAAATTTTAATAAAGTGGACAAAGAATTGTGTGTGTGTGTGTGTGTGTGTATGTGTGTGCGCACGTGTGTGTGTGTGTGTGTATGTGTGTGTGTGTGTGTGTGTGTGTGTGTGCATATTTCCCTCTGTCACTAAACTCCAGTGCTATTTGCATGGTAGCAGCATTAACATTCAGTGTTTTATAGTTAGACCCACAGTATAAGTGATGTGGAGACTAAAGGCATGCATTGCAATCAGATTATGAAAAACAAACATAATATGTATGAAGTAAATTACAAATTATGATACAACTTGTAGAGAAACCTTGCAATACTGAAGCTGCAAGAAAATTCAGTACCATATTGATGTTCAGTCATGGTAAACACAGAAGGAACAGCTTCTAAATGTGAATCCTGCACAATGAGCTTCCACCACAGGTTGAACGTTTTGTAGCATTTAGGTTCAATATCTCTCAACATGTGAAGGTTTGAGAAATTAAGGACTTTCTGTCACTAAAGAAGTTTTAAATTTAAAAGCTTTGATAGTAGAGTTAAACATCCCCAGTTTTGGGTGGATAAGGCAAATAATATGGTGAGAAACACTAAGTAAATGTAATGCTCACTGCATTAGCCAATGGGTGAAAGCTTCCGACTTATCTAATATTAAAAAATCCATGTCAAAAGATGAAGTGTCGTAGCTGGCAAGAAAATGGTTGGATGGCTAATGATCGTAATGATAGATTACATAAAATGTTTATGTAATAAATGGCCAAGTATGAGTAGAGGTAAGTAAAAATAACTTCTTTATGAAGAAGTCAACATTGATCTCATAGTTATTCCTGGAGGAATGACTAGTCAGCTGCATGTGCGGGATGTTATTAGTAAATAAACATTTTAAAGATAACCTATTGTATTTATATCATGATTGGTTAGTCATCCCTTAACTCCTACAGGCAAAATAAGAAAAAAAAATTGTGGGTGCGTGTACTTATGTACGCGCGTTAGAAGTTCTTTTAGTATATAATATATATATATATATACTGTATATATATTATTGCATAGTGTTTAAGTGGTTCAATAAATAAATAACAAGGAATAAACAACGACCACAGTTATAATATATATGCATAAAATAAAATTAATATGACTATTATACACTAAAAGATAAAAATTTAATTCAATTGAATTAATGTAAATTCAATATTATAAAATTTTAGTAGAGAAAAAATTAATTTTGTTCGGTGACAAAAATTGTGTAACCAAATTTTAATAACTGTTTAAAAATATTTGAGATTAATTTTATTAAGTATTAATTTCAAAAGTCTTGTATATACATGTATATACCATTTTAAATATTGTTCGTATAGTCATAAAACAGTTCTTATCTTATTTTCCTATTATGTTTCTTATACTGAATTCAGCTCATTTAATATCCTACCGGATAATTAGTACTTACGTATGTATCAGTAACAATGGCGTAGTTATTTCTACAGTGGATTATAAAATCTAAAACAATAGCATAAAATTTCTCTTCTTAGTCTGTTATTACTCTTGCATTATTACAATTATCACAATGCAGGTTTCATTTAATTTCGTTGAAAGAAAAAGTATTTCAACTTTATTTATTCTGACGAAAACAATCTCTCCTTTGTTTAGTGAGAGTAAGTGTATCTTCAGACTAAAATGTAGATTAAGTATAGTTTAGTTTAGTTTTAGTTATTACCGTTAATCAGTTTGGCAATAAAATCATGTTTACGGAATTACAAAAATATTTCAAACACGAAAATTATTTTTTTGCTAAAATAATTTGAAAAATTGATCCCAAGAGTTCCATAAATTTCCTCTGAATAGAATTTTGCTCGAGTAGTTTTCTCAACCTTCATTTGTACATGGTCATTAGTGTGCATAATGATGTGACACTATGATCTTTCATCATTGAAGCCTAATAAGAGTTCTCTTGTATTTTGACTAAGGATATGTTAGTACATCTCATTCTTCAATTTACCACAGCTATCAGAAAGTTCCCGGACTGTACTTGGCACGGCTGTTCGACGTGACTGTACAACCTGGCGTCCCAGTGTCCGATTCCGTAATACGTAATGAGTCAGTCTGCCGAGTTTCGTTGCATTGTGAGGTTGTGTATAGTCCTTTTAAAACAGTGCCATTTCATCATCTTTTTAATTTCATCATCATCATTCCAAAGAAGTATAACTTCTAACGGGCGTACATAAGTACACGCACCCACAATTTATTTTTTTTATTTCGTAGTCTATAAGCTCGATTGCATTCCGTTGATGTCATCGTTTTTTTACTGGCACTGGCACTCCGTGTTATTGACCATCAGCTGCTTTTGCAGCTTTTTCCGCACAAAATTAATTTTGTATCAAATAGCTCAAAATACTTACGAATAGTGTAGCCTATTACAGCAATGGATTTACTTTTCCACATATTTCTGAATAATTAAATGTGATCTATAATTTAAAATATAAAAATATATATTAGATTATTGGATTAAAGCAAACATAATGATAGAATATTTATTGAAACTGTTATTGATTTAATATAAATAAATAAGTGTGATCTATAATTTAAAATATAGAAATATATATTAGATTATTGGATTAAAGCAAACATAATGATAGAATGCTTATCGGAACTTTTATTGATTTAATATAAAAAAGACTTTTGAAATTAATACTTACGTAAAATTAACCTCAAATATTTTTAAACTCTTACAAAAAGACTTTTGAAATTAATACTTACATAAAATTAACGTCAATTCCAGTTGCATCTGCAATGTACGCGTTAGTAGTAATAGTAGTTTAATAGTTAGTAGTAGTTTAATGAAATATATTAAATACAACTACTAAAGATGTCAACAAGACCAGAATTAATTACCATAGTAACAAGTAAATAAACAAAAGCTATTTAGCGATATCGGAACTGTACATTTATCCATTCCCGCAGTACACTTTTTTGGCCACAGGCTCGTTGTCCACGGCTAACTTCATCCTGTTAACTTTCCGTTTCTGTCGCATGGTGCGCGCGCATTTCGTTACATACTAAAAATTTCACCCTCAACGCGCCTAAAGAAGTATAACTTCAAAAACCATCTGTTACACCTGTGTCACACTTAGCTACTTCACTAGTCGCTACTAAAGAGCTGATACTTCATTTTCTGACTACTTCTATGTCATACTGTTTTTATAGGTAGCAGCTATTTTGTAGTAGCTAGTACAGCAAAAATTGGTTTGATTGCGTAAATTGGTTTGAGGTTGAAAGTATTGTGCAAAATGACAACACGGGTGTACGACACGAGGCTTTGAGCGACCTGTTGCTGAATGGTGTTAGGCAGCTTTGTAACCAGTTGCTGATGTGACGATTTCATTAATAAAAAATATAGTAATTAATAAATAGGTAATGCAAAGGCTGATAAATTTTAAAATTTAATAAAATCGCACAATTAAACTAAATTTTATCGCTATCATAAAATTATAATAATATTTAATAAAGAGTTTTAATAATAAAATAAAAAGGAATACTAGTGTACAGATAGGGTAAACCTTGTTAATTAACCCTGCATAGACATGCGCTAACCGGAATTAACTTGAATTCGGACCCCTAAACAAACTAATAATACTTGTAAATTTGACATTATTTAAATAATTAAACAAGACCACAGTAGTGTACTTTAATAACGTTTGTAATTAAGAATATCTCTGAATAATTAAAAAGTCAAACTTTAACCATTTAAATAAAGGAGAAATGTGGAACTATTTCGCTGCGACGCGTAACCTCCGCGCGATTAACTGCCCCCTCCTACATAGGTACAGAGCAGAGATGATGCGTCGTTCAACCAGTAAGCAGCTCAAAGCAGAGCGCTGTACTAAATATGTACTTTTTTGTTAAATGTGGTTATTAGTTTCAAATAACCGTGTGAAGAGTTATATAACGAGAATGTAGTGTGTAACAGAAAAAAGTAATGTAGAAAATTAAGTGCGTAAGGTGACATCTCCCAGTAAGAAATATAGTTAAAGTTATCTTAGTGTTGTATATGTAAATTCAGATACAACCGTACTATTACCAAATGTGATGTGCATAACTGTAAAATGTGAAGACGAAGACCTCAACTGTATTTACAATACCACCGAGAAACAGGACGACTTCATGACACCGTAACATCCGAATCAACATTAGTTAAGTCCGAGGACCTTCACCAGAAAGACTACCACGATGACATCCCACTACAGAGAGAGGACCGAAGAATCACGCGTGGAGGACCAGGACTAAAACCCTTAACTAAGAGGTGACGCGGAGGCTTGTCTTCCGTGGATATGTATCTTTTGAAATAGAAGTAATTGTAAACTAAAAGACTTTAAAATGACAATCTCTAAAGTTTAAGAATAAATGTTGTAACAAGTAACTTCAGTAACCTTAAGTTGTAAAGTAACAAGTGTGATGTAGCGTTGGAACATTGCACTACTAAATGAAACCATTCATCAAATGGTATAAAGAGTAATAAAGTAATTCATTAATGG
Source organism: Magicicada septendecula (assembly GCA_034769895.1). NCBI lineage: Eukaryota > Metazoa > Arthropoda > Insecta > Hemiptera > Cicadidae > Magicicada > Magicicada septendecula. The sequence continues at coordinate 81,771,981 of CM068376.1, forward strand.
AGTAGAGTAAACTTTAAATTCCTAAGTAATACATAGAAACTCGGATCCGAGGTAAAATGCGCTAACTGTATTATAAATCTTAATGTAGAAAACCTATTACAATTTTCACTGTAAGTTAAAAGTTGACATGTTGTGTATAATCAAATAGACATAAATAAAGAGATGTCATCTTTAGTACAATACTAAATTGAGTGCATAAATCAGCAGACTACCCCCCCCCCAAGTTCCTTGTATATTAATTGTTTTAGTTATTTTATTAATTTTCAGCTTGTTACAACGAAGGCAGCCTGTTTAATTGGCAGAACCAATTAATACGGGTTCCCTATGTTATAACGCAAGATAAGATGTTATAAATTGCGCAACTCTGCTTTAAAAAAAAAATATATATATATAATTTTATTATTAACATGCGCCACCTTGTTTGTTTAATAAGTAATTGTGTAATATTAGGGACACCCTGTTGATCTATTCACTCATGTAATCTAATATGTGTCTAAAATTTTAAATAAAAAAATGATAATTATTATTATAACATTATAGTAAATAAGTAATTTTAATTATGATTTAGATATAGGAATGTACATAATGTTAACTTAACACGCCACAAGAATACGAAACAACATCAGGTACGTGCTTGTCAAAAATTTCATTCATCAACGTGTCGGTTTGTAAACAAAATCTGACCGGTTAAATTCTTGTCCACGCCTGTGTAAAACTGTCATAGTTACCTCCTGCAAAGTTGAGTTAGACAATACGCAACCCTCTTCGATTGTTCTATTGTTATAAGAAGCGTGTATTATCCTGTGTTTAGTGACCGAGAATTCCCCCTTCGTTGAACGTATATTGACGCCTGTGTGAGATTTCTCTCTCTCACTACCAACGTAAAATGATTAAAGTTCACATTTTAATCGTTTATGTGTAAAAAAAAAAAGAAAGAGTAGTATAGAATTTAATGCGAATAGTAGAATAAGTATTTATAGCCACTCACATTTCAAAAATGGCTGTATTTAACCCTGATCTGTTATTAAAAGATGAGCTGTGCTACGAAGCTATTTTACGCGGTTTAAAACACGTGAACGTAACAGTGTCTGAATTGCGCAAATCATTACGCGAAACCAGATCAGATATACCCTCGCAGTTAGATAGATTACGCGAACTCGATTATGACAGCGAACGAGAAACCTGTTATGCGAAGTATAGGGAACTGACGTTATTATCTCAAAACCTTCAAGACGAAAAATCACCTACTGTAATATTGCGCGTCACGCAACGAATAGAACATTTAACCCGCCGGTTGAACAATTTATTAAGCTGGCCCGACGTCACCGTAATCCCTGCCGATGTGCAGAAATTTTTTGATGAGGCATTACGTCAATTACCCATAATTATCAACGAATTGCGACAAAAGTCAGACTCATCTAGAATAGAAGAAATTGAGCACTCCTTACAAAAATTATATATTTCCCCCGTTCAATCCCCTACTTTAGAACACCCTCCCTCCACCTCGAACCACGAATCACCCACCGTATCGAAGATACCACCGACTCATGAACAGTTACCTAGTAGAGAATTAAATACCCTAACGATATCAGAACCCCCGCAGCCTAGTGGTCACCATACCTGCACTAGTCGATATGCGATTACGACTCCTAATGCAGCCACAAATCCTTCGAAATGTATACCAAATGTAAATTTTAATGTAGACCTCTACGGAAAGATTACCCACCCAGTAGAGAAAATAATTAATGAAATTCCTTACACCGATGGCTTAAGTATTACGAAACTGTTAAATTTCATCAGATACCTCCTGCAAATAAAAGATCTACAACAATTGAACGATTGGCAAATCCTGCAAGTAATCCTACCCAAATGTAAACCACCATTTCGAGATCGTGTACTGGAATCATTAAACTCGACTCTTCCAGTAGAACTTAATACTACCATAATCAAATATTTTATCCCCACGGGAATTTACGAGGAGATTAAAAGAAATACCGTACTTCGAGTACAAGGAGCCCATGAAAGACTGGCCCACTATATTACAGACATCAGAGAATCTTCACGACTACTGCAAGTCGACTGGAGTGAGAAACAATTGGTCGATACTATTCTAGTAGGCTTATCTCCTGAAGAGCGCTCCCGTTTAGCACTAATAAATAGGCCCCACACTTTCGCTGATCTTGAACAGTGTAGTATTGACTCTTCAAATGTATGGTACGCAGATCAGAACAGACATGCACCGCTATCCACAACACAACATAGAAAGGAAACGCAAGCCCTAGTCTCAGATGCAAGAACTCTACGAGAAAGACGACCATTCCGGCGACCAACCTATTTTCATGGCCATGGTAAGTCCAAGGAGCCTCAACCTCGACAGGAAACCAGTGAGACCCCACGTAAAGAAAATGTATGCTATAACTGCGGGAAACCTGGACACACCAGTAGAAACTGTAAACGGAAACAGTACAATCAGAAAACCCATTATCCAAAAAACATGTAAGGCAGGGAGATCCGAAATCCTGTGTCTTCCGCAGCATCGTGAAAACAGGTAAACCCCTGAGAGACAACAAATTAAAACAAAATAATAATAACCAAAGAAAATTAGACGCCTATGTTAGAAAATTTATTGATAAATGTAACGCGATTAATAAATGTGATTTCAGTAAGTGTCAATTACCGTATATACAAGTTGACCTCGGTGTTACATCCACCCTCGGATTAATTGATTCTGGATCAACGCGAAGTTTAATTAGTCAAGAGCTAGCCAATAAGTTATTTAAACACAATTTAGTTAAACGCAGTCAATCAGTAAATATTAGATGCGCTACAGCTAATAAACAAAATTTAATGATAAAACTTATCATCACGTTTAAAGTAAAAATTAAAAATCGAACGTGGTATTTTCCAATGTTGGTATGCGACGAGTTAGGACCCGAGTTAATATTGGGAGCTGATTTTATCAGTAAAACAGGAATAATTCTAGATATTCACGATAAGAAATTTTACTTTGGATTCGATCGTTCACGAAAATATAACTTGGATGATAATGCAAATAACAGAGAAAGTACTGGAACTACTTCTACACATCTAAAACATCACGAATCTGAATTAGGTCATCTGGAAAGTAAAGATAGACAGAACATGCAGACATTAATAAAACAGTTCTCCAACGTCGTCACCCCAAAGTTAGGACTGACGGACCTGATAGAGTACAAAATCAATTTGAGCGACAATAAAGTAATACGTTTAGCCCCATACAAGTTATCACCTCCAAAAATGGAAGTAATGAGGAACCAAATTAACAAATTGTTAGAACAAGGAATCATCGAACCCTCTACTTCATCTTATTCATCACCCGCGTTTTTAGTACCCAAAAGTAACGACAAACATAGACTAGTTGTGGACTACAGGCAACTAAATAAACGGATAGAATTTGAATCTATACCGCTTCCCGACATCCACAGTGCTTTTCATTATTTTACGAAAGCAAAAATTTTTGCCATCATGGATTTAAATCAGGCATTTCATCAAATACCCCTTTCGGAAGAATCAAAACGTCTAAACGCATTTGCCGTCCCTTTCAACCTGTACCAATTTACGAGGGTACCCTTTGGTATATCCCAAGGTAGTTCTGTATGTAGCAGATTATTAGAAAAATTATTTCATGATATACAATTTAAATATGTGTATCACTACTTAGATGACATCGTTATCTACAGCGAATCAATTGACCAACATCTTAAACATCTACGTGAAGTACTATCCCGATTGGAGAAAGCTGGATTAACCGTAAACCCCAGTAAAGTAAATTTTGCTGTCACACAATTCTCATTTTTAGGTCACATCGTAAAAGCCAACGGAAAGGTAAGCATAGACCCCGAGCGAACCCGTGCTATCAGAGAATTTTTACCACCGCGGGATGCGAAAGGAATAGCCCGATTTTTGGGAATGATAAATTATTTCCACAAGTATATCCCACATCTAGCCGAAATTGCAGCACCTCTAAATACTTTAAGAAAGAAGGGAGTTAAATTTGAGTGGAATGAGCAACACCAAACCGCATTCGAGAAATTAAAAGAAAGCATCATATCACCCCCAGTACTACAATTAGCCGATTTTACAAAACCGTTTGTAGTGCAGACAGACAGTTCAAGTGTAACCCTTGGTGCAGTAATATATCAGGAAGTAGATAACTCTAGATTACCTATTAGTTACGCTTCACGCACCCTGACAGACCAAGAAAAGAAATACTCCGCATACGAATTAGAATGTTTAGCTATCGTTTTCGCTTTTGAGAAGTTCAAACCCTTTTTAGAACATAAAGAGTTTTTGTTAGAAACAGATAATCAAGCATTATCTTGGCTACTAAATCACCCAAAACAGTTAGGTCGTATCGGAAGATGGGTATTAAGATTAAATTGTTTCAAATTTAAAGTACAACATATTAGAGGCACCCAAAACGTAGTTGCCGATACACTGTCACGTATGTTCCAGCCGAGTAATAGAACATATGAAAACAAGGAGAGTAGAGAAACGCCGATTATTAATACTTTAATTACCGAATTTCCTCTTGCATTTACGGACTTAGCACAGTATCAACAACAAGACCCCCGTTTGAGACCAATTATTGAACAACTCGATAAAGGAAATAAGTCAGAAAAATACATATTAAGTAAGAGAGTGTTATGTTATAGAATAGCGAACGGAAAATATTTACGAATAATCGCCCCTGATATTATTAAACCTATGCTGATGGAATACTATCACTCTTCAACCATTGGAGCACATATGGGAATAAATAAAACCATACATCGAATTCGTAAAGAATATCACTGGGAAAATATGAACAGTGAGATCGCTAATTTCGTGAAAAGGTGTAAGTTGTGTGCACTCAGCAAACCAGCGAGAAACAGCCAAATAAGTCAATTAATCTCTGAGATTCCTGCTACCCCGTTCTCCAAAATCTATTTAGTCTTTTCAGGACCCTACCCGCGTTCTAAATCAGGAAATACAATGTTACTAATTTGCGTAGATTCTTTCAGCAAATTTGTCTGGATGTACCCCATGCGGCGAGCATTAGCTTCAACCACCGTAAGTATTTTACAGCATAGATTATTTAAAGAATTCGGTGCTCCCGTCCATCTAGTGTCGGATAACGGACCACAGTTTAAGTCAAAGGAATTCAGGAACATATGTTTCAAATTAGGAATAGACCACATTACCACTTTAGAGTATCGTCCGCAAGGTAATATAGCTGAAAGGTATTTGCGAAACCTAAAATCTGCTTTAATAGTCTATCATGCAAACGACCATACGTCTTGGGACCAGAACCTATCCTGGATACAATTCGCCTTCAATTCAGCCTATCATGAAGGACATAAGTCTACCCCATTCGAATTATTGTTCAAATACAAACCTAACCACCCATTATCCACTAAGTGGAAAATACATGAGTTGCTACCCCTTGAAATTAGGGATAAAAATATAAAGAAAATCTGGAATGAAGCTCGCGCTAATTTACGAGCAAACTTAGCGAAATCAAGGAAATATCACGAGCGAAATAATAATAATAATGAAGTAAAGTACCAAATCGGTGACTTAGTAATGTATAAAACACACCCTACGAGTAGTGCAATCGATAAGACAACCTCCAAGCTATCATACCGATGGTGCGGTCCTTATCAAATTCACAGATACTTAACTCCAATAACTGTAGCCCTGTACGAACCCTCTACTCAAAAATATGTACGAAGAACACATATTTCGCAGATAAAACGTTATCACAAAGAAGGAAATGGTAGAGTGCAAGCAAAATAAATGTAGTAAAAAGGTATATGTTTTGTACTCAACTGCTAAAGAGTACTTGAGTAACAATTGGCTACCTAATCGTATAACTAGGTACGAGGCCTGATCAACCTTGAATCCTATTCATCGAAAGTAGAACAAAGTGAGAAGTCAGCTGACATCGAAAATGAGTAATAATTAAGTAACAAATTACTTAAGGAGTAATTCTATAACAAGAATAACTCACAACTAAAGAAAAATCCGGTAGTAGTCGTAAGTAGTAGAGTTAAGAAAAATTTAGAATGTTTACAATATATTTTATAATGTGTGAATTTTATGTAGTATTAGAATTAGTCTGTAAAGTATTATATTTATATATTGATAGTAAGAATAAGCAAGTCGAGAGTGACTTATGCAGCTCGTAATTTTATACAGAGAAACGAGTGAGAGAAATTTCACACGGTAATCCCCAAGCATACTCCCTGTACATTGCTGACCAAATAAGCCGGAGTCTGTTTTCAAGCGGCGGAGTATGTGACGATTTCATTAATAAAAAAATATAGTAATTAATAAATAGGTAATGTGAAGGCTGAGAAATTTTAAAATTTAATAAAATCGCACAATTAAACTAAATTTTATCGTTATCATAAAATTATAATAATATTTAATAAAGAGTTTTAATAATAAAATAAAAAGGAATACTAGTGTACAGATAGGGTAAACCTTGTTAATTAACCCTGCATAGACATGCGCTAACCGGAATTAACTTGAATTCGGACCCCTAAACAAACTAATAATACTTGTAAATTTGACTTTATTTAAATAATTAAACAAGACCACAGTAGTGTACTTTAATAACGTTTGTAATTAAGAATATCTCTGAATAATTAAAAAGTCAAACTTTAACCATTTAAATAAAGGAGAAATGTGGAACTATTTCGCTGCGACGCGTAACCTCCGCGCGATTAACTGACCCTTCCTACATAGGTACAGAGCAGAGATGATGCGTCGTTCAACCAGTAAGCAGCTCAAAGCAGAGCGCTGTACTAAATATGTACTTTTTTGTTAAATGTGGTTATTAGTTTCAAATAACCGTGTGAAGAGTTATATAACGAGAATGTAGTGTGTAACAGAAAAAAGTAATGTAGAAAATTAAGTGCGTAAGGTGACATCTCCCAGTAAGAAATATAGTTAAAGTTATCTTAGTGTTGTATATGTAAATTCAGATACAACCGTACTATTACCAAATGTGATGTGCATAACTGTAAAATGTGAAGACGAAGACCTCAACTGTATTTACAATACCACCGAGAAACAGGACGACTTCATGACACCGTAACATCCGAATCAACATTAGTTAAGTCCGAGGACCTTCACCAGAAAGACTACCACGATGACAACCCACTACAGAGAGAGGACCGAAGAATCACGCGTGGAGGACCAGGACTAAAACCCTTAACTAAGAGGTGACGCGGAGGCTTGTCTTCCGTGGATATGTATCTTTTGAAATAGAAGTAATTGTAAACTAAAAGACTTTAAAATGACAATCTCTAAAGTTTAAGAATAAATGTTGTAACAAGTAACTTCAGTAACCTTAAGTTGTAAAGTAACAAGTGTGATGTAACGTTGGAACATTGCACTACTAAATGAAACCATTCATCAAATAGTATAAAGAGCAATAAAGTAATTCATTAATGGAGTAGAGTAAACTTTAAGTTCCTAAGTAATACATAGAAACTCGGATTCGAGGTAATATGCGCTAACTGTATTATAAATCTTAATGTAGAAAACCCATTACAATTTTCACTGTAAGTTAAAAGTTGACATGTTATGTATAATCAAATAGACATAAATAAAGAGATGTCATCTTTAGTACAATACTAAATTGAGTGCATAAATCAGCAGACTACCCCCCCCCCAAGTTCCTTGTATATTAATTGTTTTAGTGATTTGATTAATTTTCAGCTTGTTACAACGAAGGCAGCCTGTTTAATTGGCAGAACCAATTAATACGGGTTCCCTATGTTATTACGCAAGATAAGATGTTATACTGAATAACATAAGGAATGAAAAGAAATGCATGTGGGTTCGACAATGGATAGTTAGAAGGGATAAACTGGGTGCTTCAGCAACATTAATAAGAGACCTGACATTCTAAGACCTCCAATTGTATTATAACATCATGCGGTTAGCCGTACCAAAATTTCAGGAGTTGTTGGATTTAATGTCACCAAAATAAATTTGGTTTGTATACATCTTCTGTCCCAACACTACTCTTTTTACAATTTTTAATTTTATTACGGTAAGCATCACGGAGTGTTTTAACCTTCTTTTCTGAAGCATCCTCTTGCTGGTAATCAAACAAGTTCCACCTCATTTAGAAAAAGACTGAAATATGTTTTCCCGTCGCGTTTCAAATACTTGCCGTCATAATATCTCAGAGACATATTTTCTATACCGTATATGTTAAGGAACGTAATTATTTCATCACGCAAGTACTTTAATAAATAACTCATTGTAAATGTAGAAATAGAACACTGAAATGGCACAACACAACAACAAAACCAAAACAAACGACGAGACAAGCATGTGGTGACAATGGACGTGCTATTTTATTGCTACTGCATTGTCACACTGGACGCCTAAGGCGCTACTCGGTTGAGTATGGGGCTCTCAAGGCCGGGCCAAAAGTTGAACACGTCCGACTTCTCTAGCTACTGATTTTTCACTCTCTGGCGAACGCTAGTAGCTGTACTATCTACGCGTATGTCTCACTAGGCTACTTAGTAGCAGCTAGTGAAGTAGCATAGTGTGACACAGACTTTACAGAACTCTTGCAAATAGGCCTATATCAACAACGTCTGGGTAATTATTCCAGACGAATTCCTATTGCACAAAATGTTGGCTATCCAACTCTACAGGCTGAGTAGAAGACAATGGCATTTACAAAGAAGACGAAGTGATGGTTATTAGAATTGAAAGTCGAAGTCGGTCATCTAGGGGCAGTGAAAGTGAAGATAATTACTGTAATTACAAAGTAAGAATTAAAAGGATTTATAAGTGTATAAAATATAAACTACAACATTATAAGAAACTTGAAATTATTAAAACAGAGTTTTTTCAAATAAATAAATTATTATTATGTAATACCAGTGTAATTTAAGCTAAAACTAGTTTCTTTACCTTAATAAAATGAAGTATCATTTATTACCTTAACGATGATGATTTTATTCATGGATTGACTCAACATTCTGTTGAGATTTTCCACGTAATTTTTGGGATGTGGCTTGTATGTGGAACAATATGGTACACTAAAAACTCGTTTATCCGAATTTGATGGGAGAGCGCCCGCTTCGGATAAACCGAAAATTCTATTTAAATAATAATACATATGTAAGTATAGTAACTTTATATAATAATAATAATAATTTAAAAGTTACTTACAGTGAGCACGACATAATAAACTATAAAACGGCACCCCACTGTAAATTATAGTTTCTACAGTACTGGAACAGCCCTATTGCTTGTTCGTACAGTAATCAATCAAAATTTTTTTTGCCTAAGCTTTGAAGTTCGTTTGCTGGCTGCCCGATCTCGAAGTCGTTTCATTGTTAGAAGTTCTGCAGGAGAAGTTTAAATGTTTACATTTATGTTTATGTTACTTTATGTTTACAGTATATGAACAAATACTTTATGTTCGAAAATACGAACAAATCGATAATTCGGAGCACCCCTTATCCCAATTAGTTCTGATTATTGACTTTCTACTTTACGTCACTTGGAATCGCTTGTCTACGCTATTAAATATAGATTATAGCGACAGAAAAATGCTTTTGTGTATTTTTAAAATATACTAAAAATTGTTTCGGATAAACCGGATTTTCGGATAAATGCGATTCGGATAAACGAGTTTTTAGTGTAGTTGCTAGTTTAGGGATGGCATGCCCTGTGCAGGGTCAGACTACGTTTTCCATGAAATGGACGATTTGTACTTTACAGTATTTCATTTACAAGCATGCAAGCAGAAATGTTGATATTAAATCAAATGCTATCTTGGTCAAATTTCTGTTGTGTACACTTTCGCAATTTGAAGTGAACAGTTTTTTGAAATGTTAATTAAATAATACAGTAAGCCCCACATAACTGAGACACTTATTTATTGAATCAAATTCTCAGATCTCAAACCACAGTACTGTATGTCTCTACATTATCCATCATCCACCTAATTGAATCAATATTTGAAACTGATTAGTCTGCGCTTCTAATAAGTGAAACTTATCAGTGTAAAATAGAGCTCTTTTATTTCAAAAAAGAGAGAAGTAGTACAAGACAATCTAACTTGTCAACAATGTAGCATATGAATTAGAACGTGTGTACAGGCTCACTTGTCATTTGACTTATGAAAACACTTTAAATTGGAATTACTTACTTTTTAGCAAAGGTTACCAAAAGAATTTTATTTTCACACCTTAGTTGTCGAAAGTTAAGTTTTCTCTAAGCTGTATATCTACTGAAATATATTTTAACAGTTTTATATACACAAAAATGTCTTAAAAGTAAATAATTAATTTTATGAAACAAAAGGAATGAATTATGCTTATGTTTTTTCCTAGCAGGAATCGAAATTACTGTACTTCACATGTTGGTAGAGCATTCAAATATCATACGTACATCTCGCCCTGACAATCAATTCCGTATATTAATTCTGAATGAATTAAAGCGGAATAAATATTTTTATAACATCTATAATATGTTTAGGATTCATTCATGTGTCCCTTGGAATGAATCTGTTAGCTCTATCAAGCGATTCCTCGTAGTCAATGAAGGCAAGGTATGTCTCCAAATTAATTTCCCTCCTTGTCTCAATCAGTATCTACAAGTCTCGAACATCACGAGAAAAAACTGACGATTCATTCATTGCTGTCATTCCCTGTGCTTTGTTGTTAATTTCTTTTGAAGACGGTGGTTCAAATTTTGAATAGATTCGAGGATAGCGATTCGCTTTACTTAAAAATGTTAATACAAAATATTTATTTATTTTTATTGTTGATTTAATCCTGACTCTATCAACCTCCATTTGGGTGTGAGGCACTACGTTAGTACATGACTTAATGAAAAAAACGCAAAAACAATTATAATATCACTATTCAAAACATTAATAACTTCAAACGTCTGAAGTAGGCCTTGTTGAGAGACTCGTAGGTATGGTAACGTGATCGCGATCCAATCTGAACGCATTGAAATAATATATTGTAGCGCATCTCCCCCCGACGGCAATATTAAGGCCACGTAATGGAATTGGAATTTATTTTCTGCTAACTTGTTAACGCATCCAGTTTGTGGTCGTTTCGGTTTCCTTCGTGCATTTTGTTTCCATCTGTAACCAATTCATACCTGTTACCTACAGACTACGGGGTGACAGGATTCGGTAACCAGCTACTGCGTTGATTGAATGTTATTATTAAACATTTTAATACAGTAAACATGAAATGCCTAGGCGGTGGTCAGCCGTGGAGGCAGCACCACTTCAAATTTTTCCTAATCCGAACAAACAAATCTTCCATTTAATTTATATAACTTACCACTATAAATTTGCGCATATGTTTGTGCTTTTATAGAGAAGTACGTAATTCAGTGTGTTAATTAATTCAGAATACACACACGCGCGCGCGCGCACACACAAACAGAGTGTTTACACAATAAATGCTAGGAATGGAAAGAGAGGGAGAGAGAGAGGGAGAGAGAGAGTGTGGTATTAATTTGGTACAGTCCATTTTTTGACTTCTTGACAAATTAATAGTGTATGGAAGTACTACCATAATGTTTCTCTGATGTTTTGACTATGGTGTAGACTACGGTTGTCATACATCTGACGGTGAACATGATACTCGAAACATGTCTCAATCAAGGCAAACATTGACAGTAATTTATGCAATGTACATATATATTTCGTGCGCGCGCGCGTGTGCGTACTTTCACAAATAGGTTCCGCCCACTACAGATCAAATGCTTCAAGTGATCCCTCTTTGGATCAGGTCAGTATCTATTTCAGCAGCTGGGTTGTCTTTCACAGGGACGTATGGTATTTTAACAAATTGAATCCGGCCTGGATGTTCGAAGGGATTTTCATGTTTCGGTTACATTGTATGTCATCTTCATGTTTATGTCTTGCGGACTCCCTCAATTGGAACAGAAAACAGAGCAAATACACAACAGAGGTGCAAGTACTCAATGATTTACACATTTGTGCCACTGTCTCATATCTCTTCCCCATTTATTTTACTTTTTTGTGTACCAGTGTTTTCCCATTTCTCGTATTAAATATGAAATAGATAAAGTGGTACTACCTCCCACCTGTAGGTCTATTACTCAATATAATAGCGGCATAGTGTCTGTTCTCTTAATTTCTGTTAACACACACATACACACACACACACACACGCACACACAAATTTACAAAATTAAACGACAGAATTGCCAGTATGGAATATTCCCCTTCAAGTAAAGCAAAGGGCCTTCCCTTTTTTTAGGTACGCCGATTGGGAAAGATTAAAAAAATAAAATAAACTACACCATGTTCGAAGAACGAACAACCGAAGCATTTTAACTATTTCGAAAAACTAAAAGTATCTAATAATTCAAAGAAACAGAAAAAGACCTAGAAGAACTCCAGATTATTTAAGAAGACATTGAAGAATGCTTACCACTAAAAAGAAATTAAAAATGTCCAAGGTTTTCAGGAAAAACCCAAGAAGAGAACAGGTACCTTCTGGACTGACGAAAGGAGGGAGAGACATAGATCAAGAATAAAGGAGATATGGGAGAGGAGGAAGAGAGAGGAGATGTAGGGGAAAACCAGTTGAACCAAACGTAGTCCACAGTGGCTCATATGAAAAAACTACAAATAAAATAAAACAATATTCACAAAAAGTAGGAACAACATGAAAGACACTAATATGTCGTGGCGATACGATTGTAATTTTGAAATATTATTTATTGATGTTTAGTCACGTAGTAATGAAGTGCAGGTAAATCTAAGTCAGACTATGTTTTGCCATAATAAGTATAACCACGTCATTAAAGCGGCAAGTTGAACTGTACTCCAAAACGTATAATAATTTAAAACAAAACTGAATCATATCAAAATATATTCCACCCATTTCGACCCAAATGATCCACCGTTTCAATCCAAATCGTATAAACAGAAAAGTTAATTCAAAAAAGCTTACCGTCGGGCTAGTACGAATGAAGAGTGGAATCCACAACTCGATAGTCCTATACGCTGAATAAGCAGTTTGTAGGAAGTTTCAATTCATATTGTTATTTCTTTGTTCCGGTTCGTGTTGAGGAACTTGAGCCGTCGTTTGAGTATCATCAGGTCAGCGATGTATAACTTGGGAAAGTTCTTCGTTAACTGTACATCGTTTGTGAGTGGGGAGGGGAGGAAGAGATAGAGAGAGAGAGAGAGAGAGAGAGAGAGAGAGAGAGAGAGAGAGAGAGAGAGAGAGAGAGAGAGAGAGAGAGAGAGAGAGAGAGAGAGAGAGAGAGAGAGAGACAGACAGACAGAGAGAACGGTGGGGTAGTGAGAATTGGTAGTCAAAATCTGTTTCCTGACGTAAGCGAGGTTGTTCAAAAACTTTCATAAAAAATCAATTGGTTGTCTGTAAAGTCGGTTTACGGACGATAGTTTTACGTGATAACGTCATAAAGAAACATTGATGAAAAATTGCATACTTTTATGAATTGAATTGAATTATTATCACTGAATTATCATTATTTTGTATAATACAAAGAAGGAGTTAATTGAAAATTACAATTTTTTCGATAAATTAACATTTATTTACATTCGTTAATTCAAATATTTTTTTACTTAAATTATACAGATTAATTACAAGTAACAATGTGCTATTAACAATTTATTTACAACTTATATACATGTGTTATATTTAAGATCCTCCAATCTGCGTTATTCTGTTAAGGATAGGACGATGATAGGAAAAGTACGAAATCAAGGGGAGTGTTTCAAGTGTAATGTGTCTTGAAAAAGTCAAATCGATGGTTGTTCCTCTCAGCGTTGTTGACTTATTAACATCTGATACGCATTCGAGATTGTACGTATCTTTCATGTATTTGAGGAATGCGTCATCATTTTTCACGTTTGTGTTGAAGTCGCCACAAAGAAGAATTGGTACATCGGCATCAATATCCATGAAGAACGGTGGCACATACTGGCTGTTGTGCACATATGGAACAAGCAACATACCAATATTTTGGATACTTGCTCCAGGATGAATATACACGGCGCCAAGTACAAATTTAAACGTTGTATCAGCAGTGAAGCATGTAATTTCGGCCAAGCACACGTCACCTGTGTTTTTGATGACACGAGTTGTGTCCGACAATGCAACTTGGAGAACTTTGGCCGTGGATGTCGATGATAATTTGCGATAGATTGCTACTCCACCAGCTGCGTTTGTATCAGAATCCGATCGATTATTCTGCCGGGATACACACTCATAATTATTGACTGGAACTGGATCACAATTGTTACGCATCCACGTTTCAGTCAATACCAAATAATCAGACCTAGGTATCACTGTATCCGTTTCAATATCCATGGAATGAGCAGACAACTCTGAGAATTAAGGTTTATCACTATAGTTTGTCCAGTGTTGTTAGCATCATCACAGAATTTTACTGCTTTCTTAGTGATTGTATGAAGTGCGTGTCCACGGAGTCGAACGTATTCGTTACGAATATCTCGCGTAGTCTGGGAGTCGTTACCATCTCGACCGTGTTTGAAGATGAAGGGAGCATCTTTGTCCGTGATGATGTGCAAGCCGTCTATATTCGTTACCCGACTCATCGCCACGTACACCAACTGTTGTGGTTGTTTCGGGGAGTACTTATAAACAATGACATCAAACGTCCCACCTTGTGACTTGTGAATGGTAATAGCACAAGCAGGGACGCAGGGAAACTGTTTTCGTTTGCATTTGACAGTTTTTGTCAGTGTAATGTTCACCACTTTCTTATACACCGGCACCCAGTTGAGAGACAGAGTATTTGGCTTGCTTTGCACGTGAGGCCGACATTTTATTTTGGCACTGACACCTGTTGTTTTTTCCGGAAACTCGAACCATAGAGTAATGATTTCTTCTCGAGATGCCGGCAAGTTTGTACTGGTCGATGGTCCTGCCTCTGCAGAATGGTCATCTACATTTGATTGCTGGCGTTCGATATGTCGTAAGACACCAATAGCTCCGTTTACCAACCCATCAGCGACATCTATGTTAGAAGTTATCATGTAGGGATACCCCTCAGCTAATGGCAGCAAGTAGGGCAATCCATCAGTCTCTGCTACCGTCATCTTGTGAAGTTGACCTCGGCATTGTGCCTTTTCTCGCTCACTTGAATAATTGAGCATAATATCACGTGCGAGACAGTTGTATGGGTTGATGATTGCGCTGCGGTTGTACGAATCAACTTCAGTATTGCTATAATACAGCCGGACAGCATTAGGCACGTTTTCCTTGCACCAAGACTCAGATTTATGTCTGGACTGAATAAGTGTGATTTCATCGATACTTAGTTTTAGTCCATCTCCAATTTTGGTCAGAATCGTTGAAAACCTCTCATCAGTCTGTCGCACAACACGAACCAGCGGGAAGTAGTCAATGCTGTGCCACAGAATTGGTCCTCCAAGTTGGTTGATCGGCATGCTGTAACATGGACTTGCTCGTACCGGTGGCAGCTGTCTGAAATCGCCGCATAGAATCACGTGGATGCCTCCAAATGGTTTGTCGTAAATGCCGGTAATCTGCTGCAGTCGGTAGTTCATTTTTTGGAGAATAGCTGAACTTAACATGCTGATCTCGTCCACGAAAACAGCTTTGACGCCAACGAACATGTTTCTGTAGGCTTGCAAATTCTCCGTGGATAAGAGTTTTGTCACGCGAGAATTTGTGAGACGAAACGCTGAATGCACAGTAGTGCCACCAAGAGGTACAGCGGCTTTACCTGTGCTGGCACAGGCAATGTAGGCGTTGTTCATCGAGTTGTGCTCCTGAGTGTAGCGGTTGTACGTCTCCATAAGACATTTTAAGGTGTAAGTTTTTCCACAGCCCGCGGGACCCGTGAAGAATATTTGTAGCGCTTCAAAAGTGTCATCTCCACAACCATGTAATCGATGTATGACCGCAAGAATGATCTCCCGTTGTTCTGGGTTGGTGGTTCTTAGAAACTCGCAATACTGCTGTTTTGTCATCACATTGCTGCGTTTCTTCACAATCGAGAATCCTTGTCGGGGGACGATTTGGTTAACATCATCGACGTTCTCGGCACCATCTTCTCCTAACAATCGTTGGACAAACGCTGCTCTTGATTCTTCTTCTTGCAAATTGCTGTTATTATCGTTTTGCAAAATCATCATCGCTTCAAGTTCCTTCATGACGTTTTCAATGTTTAAATTCGTCTCGAATAGGCTACGGCGTTCCATAATCGTGTCTTTGTTGTCGTCAAATAATTGCAAAAATTTATTTTGATCAACAATCTCTGACATTTCGTTGCGAAACTGTACGTAAAGTAGAACCATCTCTCGTTTATAATTGACAGTTTCATCAATATCGTAGCGTCTGTATCGTATGACTCGTCCGAGCAGTCGTCTGCGATATTCTTTTGGTGCTCTCGACGTCCTCGCTTCAGGCACAGCTTCAGAATCTTCATCGTCATCCACGTGCACGTCGTCTTCTTCGTCAACGAAATCACTAGCGTTAGCATACCACGAAGCAAACTCAGCCAAATACACTTGTTCTAAAGATGCAGGTCGTTCTTCATATCGCTGTATTATGTTTTTGGTCCAAACATCAGTGCTGTCTCCATCGATGCCTTCGCGGTCCATTTGTTGACGACGCTTGCGGCAGCATTGTCTTTCTGTCGGCCACACCGTTGGGATGTACACAATTTGACGACTTGCCTTACCCATTGGTTGTCGTAGTAGATACCATGCTGCTTCTTGCGCTGACATCTCAACTGCGTTAAGCAGTTTGATACTTAACGCTTTCAATTGGCCTGTGTAGTCCTGATCGGGATGCTCTTGCATCATCGTGGTAAGCTCACGACGTAGGTTACCCATTCCACGGGCTGATTTATTTACATACTCTACGACATACTCTGCGCAGCTGTACTCATCCAAGATGAACTGAATGTCGATGTTAGAGTTGACTTCGCCGGCAAGGTACGGATTGAACGTGTTTGTCATAAGTTCGTCGAAGTTTCGTCTGAACACCAGAGTCGGTCTGCGCAACATTGAATGCACAATGTCGAGGTATGAAACGTAAGTCAAACCATTAGCATTAAGAAACTCATCCATGCATGCGTATCGACGTTCACCGAGAGAGGCACACAGCTCCTTGGCCTTCTGTTGTAGCGTTTGGCGGCGTCCATCAGATTGAGGCATCGGAACCAGTACACGGGTCGTGGGCATAGGCCAGTACGGGATCCCGAATCTGCAAGTTGTCTCGCCTCGCTTTGTGCAAGTGAAAGTATGTTTGTGTATCTGGTTGGCGTAGATAGAGATGTTTGGCACATCATCTCGAGCAACCGAACTTAATTTTTCCACGAGATCGATGGTTCTTGGCATATTTTCCGACACGGTCTCACGTGGGTCGTCGTTCAACCATAATAAAATATGTGCGTGTGGGCTTCCTCGATGCTGGAACTCAATACGAAGGAAGTAATCTTTAACGAAATACTTGCCGAACGGATTGTAAGACTGTTTGGATTTCAGCATTTTCATCAAGGAACCAACGAGCTTGTAGAAGTATATGCAGCACGTAACAGGATCGTCGCTCACTAAAGTACAGCGCTCAGAAGTGTTGAGATCTTTTGCTGTTTTTCCAGGATATTTTTTGCTCAGTTTGAGAAGTATAGTGAGCAGTTTCATCCAGCGTATTTCGTTGGCACTTATAGTGAGGAAGACGGTTGGTTTACCAAGTTGACGAATCATTGCAAAGAGCTCTCGTTTGCGAGAGGCCCAGTATTGGACGGAGTTTGGCACTGTCTTCATGAATGCGAGGTTTTGTATGACATATTCTTTCAGAAATTCTGTGTCCTCTAACATAAGTCGCGTAACATTCTCCGTGACCGAAACATTGCGAAACGTGCTGTAAATTCCATCCACCATGCCCAGCCGCAATATTTTCATTGCAACGTACAAGATTTTTTGAGGCGTGGCTCCGCGTCTGTCACGACGTCGTATTTCACTGGTCGCTACCATGTAAGGTGTTACTGAAACTCCCATGTTGAATCGACGTGGCTCTCCGAAGTATATCGATGGAAACGACAACTCTTCTGCATGACGGTCATAAATGATGTTGAGAGGTGTTGCCTGATGTCCTGGTGCGATATTGAGACAATCTTCTTCATTCCACATCATGGTATGTTGTCTTGAAGCGAGAATCTCAGATTCAGGTGTGTTTTCAGCGGAGATATTTTCTATACGGTTGGACGGATCATCCTGTATGTCATCGAGAAACGGCACAGTAGGATGCAGTCTCGACAAATCCACGTTGATTTCGTACAAACGATATAATGGAGACTCCTGCAGTACAGTTAGCCACGCACTGATTGTACTTATGGACATGTATCCGCTGATGTAGACCGATTTGTGGGCAAGGTTTCTCTTGATGTTAACATTAATGACGTCGTCCTCATTTAATTGGCGCGGCAAACATTTTACCATCTGTTGTACGTCTACTGGTATGTTGATCACTTGCCCTATGATTCCATAAGAGAAATCATGACGCAGACGACGCACTTGCATAAATGGCAGACGTGGCGATATCAATCGTTCACTGATGGGATCCAACGGTGGTAGACCCGGTGGTTGGTCTGGATATGAGAATCCATTAACTTTTGCTAGGGGCGGCATCGATTTTTTGTTCAGTGAACGTTTACAAGTGTTGCAAACCATTTCATATTCTTCTCTGCACAGTCGTCGATTTTCTTTGATGAACCATTCCGAGATTACCTCCAGCTGTGCCGCAATGATGGGTTTGAGGTCTTTCTTGAACCACAGTCTGTCGCAAACCGAACAAGCGTAGCCAAAATCGTTGTCCAGAAAAGTTGATTTGAATCTCATGATCGAGAATGCCCATTTGGTGTTCCAAGTAGATTGTGCCTGTTGTACTTCAATTTGATCAGAAGAAGTACCTGGTTGAACAGTGATTTGTGCTGGTTCTGCTGCTGAAGTTCGACGTTGTTGGTGTGTGAGCTGTCGTTGAGTACTAGTTTGGACGTCATTTGACCTTGCCCCTAAACGAGAAGAGGATGCAGTAGTCGATTCTAATGAACCACTGACACGAGCCAAGTTAGCAGCTTTGCGTAGTCTGCGGTTGCGCTGTCTTTCGGCATCCGATTTCCTCTCAGTTATCGCCTGTGCAGAAGTTCTGGATGCTGCTATATGCTGTCTGTACTCACGTTGTTTCTGTGCCTTCGATTTTGGAGCAGCGATTATTAGTGGCTCAGCGAATGGCGTTGCAGACGTGAGTGCGGCAGCGTCTTGCGCTTCCGTGAGTACATTACTCCTTGAAGGTAGTGGCAGGTCCGTGAGATCCATAGGTTCGTCAGGTTGGTCTGCCATGGTGTGATTGTAAGCGGTTCTGCAAAATAAATTGTTAAAATTTATTTTAAAAATTATTTTAACAAAAAAAAAGTACTTATTGATACATTGTTAATTAAAAATTGATATAATAATTTGATAATTGATATAATTATTTTATTATTAATTATTTTATTAATTTATCGTTTATAATTATTATTAATTTATTTATTTATAATTAATATTAATTATTTTATTAATTTTTTATTGATTTTATTTATTTTTTATAATTATTTTATTATTAATTATTTTGACGGAACGTGACACTTTTTCGTGCGTGCAGCCGGTGTTCATCAATTTATAAGACGTTATCACGTCAAAACTGGTTTATATAACGTCTGTACAGGTAGCGTAGATAATACTGGCTGTTTGACTTTTATTTGCGAAGCGATTAAACATTATTTCGAAATGTTATGTCCGTGCGCTGAAAAGCGGCAGATTTTTCATTCTACCTTGTTTTTTGTTTTATTTTTAAAAATATTTGCGTATAAGGATTAGATAAATTATGGGCGCAACAAGTCTTATAGGTAAGCAGTTTGTAGGAAGTTTCAATTCATATTGCTGTTTCTTTGTTCATTATCATTTAGGTAATGATAACTTTTATCGTTTCAAAGTTAAATTTCATACACGTTTTTGCAGGTTATGGTGTAAACAAATCTTTCAGATGTGTGAATCTTGCTGAATGTTACAGGATTTCAGTGTCTTCTTATTTTCCTTCGTCAGCTTTTCTTTGCAAAAGACAGACTCCATAAACAAACCGCCACGTATCACGCCATAACATCTCCGGCAAAATGTCCTCACGACAAAACGTCCCCACAATATATTTCATATGTTTTATTTTGAATTTTAGTTAGCAAAGTAGGAGTTATGTGCATTCGTGTGATATATCGTGAAGTCGGTACGATATATCGTCCGAACGATTGATTGGTTTGTAAGTCCGTGTCTAGTGGGCTGTATGGTTGTGTATCGCAGAGACCCGATATCCGAGGGCCTGCCCAAGCAGGGTGATAGAAGGAATGCAACGGCTTGATTGTGCTAAACCTTTGTTAATGCCGGGGTCGTTTCCGTGTGTCACCTGGGCGTATACGTTACCGGCCGAGCCCGACTATAAGAAGATTGTCTGGGTGCCTTGCAAGTCGTCGCACGGTATCGCTTTTAAGGATCGAACATCGAGTCTGTTTCTCAGCAGGAGAGAAGAGAATATAGACGGAAGACTTCGGCCGCTAGCAAAGTCCCCTGTCGAGGACGTTTTTGCAACTTTATTTTACGTATTGCGACCAGTTATCCTCAGACCGGGACCGCGTGAGTAATGACCTGCAGCATATAGGTACGCGCCGACGATCATTTTGCCCAGCTTACGCGTCATAGCCGGGCTGACCGGTAGTGGAAACAATTGGCCCAGACGAGCAGACGCTTGCTTCCTAACTGTCTAAGCGTGGACACGCCACGTCCAGCGACGATCAAGGTGTGACCCAAGATACCCGACTTCCTTGGACCACCGCAACTGCGTTCACCCAATTCGCAGATGTCGTTGAATATCTTACCGGCGCTTAGAGAATAGCACCGCGCCACTCTCGGTTGCGTTTGTGGCCACTTTCCAATTATCAGCCAAGTGCAGGGAGTATCGAGCTGATGTTACAGTCGCATGTTCGCCCAATTTACGTTACGATCGGCTGTGAATATCGTCTTGTTGTCCACAAAGTGGGCTACCTGGACTACAGGATCCCTGAGAACGTCGTTAATGAAGCCGGAAAATAGGAGGGGGCCAAGAACACTTCCTTGAGAAACTCCGACAGTGGCACATCCCTCGGAAGAAAATAATCACCTACTCTCACACAGAAGGGCCTCTCCGACAGAAGCTAGCGATTAAGTGAAGGCAGCAATTTGGGAACTGGATTTCCGGGAGTTTGTGTAAAAGCCCACTGCACCAAATGCTTTCAAAATCTTTGTTTCAAAAATGTGTCAAGGCTGTTTGTATACATCTCCGTGGCCTGAATTGGTAATCTATTTACCCGCCATCTTCTCGCCTAGACAAACATTCTACCCATCTTCATTTTATTTTCTTAATATCTAAGACGTTCCCGCTCAGAGTGGGGAATATAACCATAACGTAACGTGTAAGCTGAAAACTAAATACGAACTTCAGCTGCGTATACAGAAATGTCAAATGATCACAACTGGCAGCTTAGAAAATACAGATAATACATGACGCAGCAAAAAAAGAGAGGGAGAATCACACAGCGTGTACCTAAACCGACTCCTAAGAAAGGGAAACGAAATGCCGTGAAGGCTACAAAGTGGACAGAAAACACAGCAGTGGGAATACGTGACCGAAAAATGCAATGAACGCTTTTTTCTCGCCACTCTTAAACAGATATCTAACATGTTGTGGCAGATGAAACACGCATACACAGAATAAACTGGTCTCACATCTTTCCATGAGACGGTTTCCACCACCCACCACCTCTAACGTAGGGCACAATACTTTGATTACCTGGAACTAACATTATCTAGTGTAACTGTTTAAAACTGTGTGTTCTGTAAAAAAACAAAGTAACAAACAAAAAACCAAAATGTGTGTGTGTGTGTGTGTGTGTGTGTGTGTGTGTGTGTGTGTGTGTGTGTGTGTGTGTGTGTGTGTGTGTGCGTGCATATTTATATGTTCAAACACTTTTTGCTACCGTCTATTTCTTGATGTATATAATATATTTAATATTTATATGATATTTATTATAATAGTGAAGTGACTAACAATAGTAAAGTGAAAAGCAACAATCAGCCAACAGGATACCACAAGAACAACCAACCAATACATAAGTACTTTATAAGGCTCAAAACTAGCAAGGCTGAGGATGGGAACACAAAGCGTCCCGAAACATGTTCCAAATAAGGAAAACACATCTTGAGATAAAATCATATAAATATTAAACATATTTATATATGTACATTTTGTGTTCAAGTAACTCTTATTATTTTCGTTTCTTCCATTATTTTAATGTTTTTATTCAAGAATATGTTATTTCCGCAAGTATAATTTAATTTTAATCAGTAAAACCTGGCACATGTTTCACAGAACAATCTGTATCTTCAGAGGTTTTGCTTTGAATTGAAACATTACAATAATCAAGTTTTAATATGAATATAATCATATTATTGTGAATTATAACCATATAATACGCATAAAAACATCTGATGACAGGGATTGTTGTGTGAAACGTGCGCTAGGTTTTTATATGTACCGGTTAAAATTAAAATATACTTTTAGAAGTAATAAATTCTTAAAAAATAACATTATGTTTGTATGTTTTTTTTAATGAAAGAAAGTAAAAAAATGTGTGCGCAGAAAGCCTGTACTTGTTGCCTCATCAGATATAGGTCTACTCACTAAAAACTGGGGTTGGAACAATTTCTCGGAGTGACACTTGCTCTTAGTGACATTTGCTCTGAATGCACGTGTCTTATCAACGAGCTGATGAAACACGCACGCGCGCGGTACACACACGACACAAATGTATAGAGGAAGTGCACCAAAGTCGGACCCCCAATTCGTTTTTTCACTGTAACTTTATTTATGTTCAGATGAAAATTGTTTTTTTAACGCCAAAACATTCTTTGATTAGTTGCCAAAGAACATTAGAACGTTACCCATAACATCATAGGCACTCAGTGGGCGCTGATTTATTAGAAGCCACTGACGAACCTCTTCACTGTAATACAATTTCAGTGGTGATATGAACGTTTTGTCGAGTGGCTGCACCTTATGCGTTGAGTGTGGTGGCAGCGAGATAATTGTAACGTGGTTATCTCGTGCTACGTCAACGACGTCGATATTTCGTGTATGACTGTAGTGGCCATCTAGGATCAGAAGAACTGGCTTTCCACTGGTAGGCTTTGTGGTTTCCACGAAATGCTTGAACCATTTGGTGAATAGATCCATCTGAATCCATCCAGATGGATGGACGTCAAATATAGTTCCAGGAGGAGCGCCTTTTGTCAATTGTGGACTCATGTATTTCCTTGGGAAAATAACCATAGGAGGGACATAATTTCCGCTTGCACTCATGCAAACAACTATGGTTATTAATGCTCCTCGTTCAGCCGAAGTAAGTGAACCAATTTGTCTTTTCCCCCTCAGACCTATGACTTGTGCCACTTTACTTTGGACTATGGCCAGGCCACTTTCATCAACGTTAAATATTCGGTCCGGTGTGTATTTCTGCTTTTCACATGCTGAGATAAGAAGATCAAAAAAATTATTCACGTTATCTCGATTAAAACCAACTGCTCTTGCGAAAGATGTTCCAGTTGGTCGACGTATGGAAAGGCGTTTCTTGTGCCTCTTGAGAAACAAGGCAAGCCATTTTCTGCCAGCCATATTCCCTTTGGAAAAGGGATGGTTAATGTTGTTCCGCTCAGCTAGTTGGAATGCCATGCGCCTTAAATCTGAGCGTGTTAAACCGAAAAACGTAGCCTCCATTGCTAAACAGTATTTTACTAGCTCATCCTCTAGCTCTCGGCTTAGAACAGTTGGACGACCCATCTTTGCTTCCAATGCTTCTTCAGGACTGCCATATTTCTGTTGTGATAACCTCATTAAAGTAGTTTTTGGGACCCGAAATGTTTTCGCTGCTTTTTTCCATCCCATCGTCTTTTCTCTGACAGCTTCTATGGCTTTAGTCATGGATTCTGATGACCATGTTCGGTTCTTCTTTTTATCCCTCTCACTGTCTGCCATTGTTTTCAATCTAGGTAAACATAAAAAAAGATCTAATCAGTCGACCTCAATATTAAGTTAAAAAAGTAGGGGTCCGACTTTGGAATTCATTGGGGGTGCGACTTTGGAATTAGTTGGGGGTCCGACTTAGGAAAACGGAATGTTTTGAATCACGTGGCGTCGTCAATTATTACATGTCAGAAACGGATAAAAAAGCGCATAATCCATTTGTTCTTTTCTATTACTACATGTTAGTAATGAGAAACAAACTCTTACCTGTTTAGAAGTCAAGTGATGACGCCACAAAGTCACGCTTCAACAATTTCATACACTACAAGATAAAAAAACACACGCTACTCACAGAACACTGGCTTGAACAGAGTAATGGCGATTCCACTGGCTTATGACAACATTGTGAATTAGTTATGCCACTTGCCGCTAGTCTGCAGCACTTCCTTGACGAAATAACCCGGGGGTCCTACTTAAGAGGAGGGGTCCGACTTTGGTGCACTTCCTCTACCAAATAAACAAGTACTTTATCTACTTCATTCTTCTAGTCCTGTTTCATTAATATATAGACAAAGTTCGAATCTTACTGGCCGGACAAGAAGTATTCTGATTTTTCCACAAATGTATATATAATGCTAAATTCTATTCTGCGCACGTGCTTCTTCATCTGTGATATTCTAGTATGACGGCCTGTATTATCAATTTAAATTATAATAGTTTAATTTTTATTAGGGCGAAGGCTATAAGAATAAATAGTGGATTAAGATGTGTGCTAGATTTTTATTTTTATTATTTATTATTTTATTACACTTTTTTAAGGAGATATAAAACAGTGTTCCGTTTCTAGAGAACACCATGAAAAGATAGTCTCTTATAGATGCCGGGAACCTATTTTGCGTTTTTTATAATTCTTTTTTTTAGTAGCTTGATATACAATGCAAAGAGTCTTTTATACAATAATTACAAATTTGTTATGTTTACAATATTTACAATTCATATGAATTTTTTTTCAGAGATGGTTTCTTTTACTACAATTTTTGACTGAAAGGTAAATTTGAAAGTTCCCCAAACCTTCAAATTTTCCAAAAGCATTGGAAGTGAATTGGTATTATATTCACAACAGAGTTTCCTCTCTTCTTGTCTTTAAGGTTGAGGGAGCCGTAGTACTTCAGTGTGTTTTCGGAGAGCGTTGATCAGCAAGTGAAGTAAAACAGAATTAATGAAAAATAGTGAAAGGCACATCAATAAACAACAATTTCACGATATCACAACATGGAAAGAATATTTTTTTTGTAAATTAAATCGTATGACTACAGAAGCAGTCTAAAAGGCAACATATTGGTTAGGATTCTTCAAGTTTCCAGTTTTCAAATCGATTAGTAGTACTTTATATGAATGTTTCTGAAATAAAGCAAAGTCTAAAAAAAAATAGCTGGCACACTTGAAATGTACTTGTGGGTGAAGCTTTCAATATGAGAAGAATCCAAATTGTAATTGTGTGTGTGTGTGTGTGTGTGTGTGTTTTGTGCGTACGCAATGCACTTAATAACAACAAAATAATAACAGGAATGAAATAGCAATAGCAATAATAATAATAAATCATGATATGTTCAGTTTGAAGAGTAGTAGTTATAATAAATAATGCATATAATTAATGAAATTATTTAATTATAATGTAATTTGATATAATAATTACAACTAATTATATTTAATTGTAATTAATATAATTAATAATTCCAACAACAATATAAAAGTATCTGGGGACTTGGGCGCAGAGTATTTGATCAGGCTACCTAAAGAACTGCAAATGATGTTTTCAAATGATTAGTTGAATGTCGTCAATATGAACGTTGTATTTTTTATCACAAAGGACTTGTTATTGGGCTTTGCAGCCAGGTTGACCAGGTAACACTTTTTACAACTCATCGTTGGCTTCTGTGCAAATGTAACTGCTTAATACCATTCTACACTTCCTGGAATCATTATGAATTTCCTAGAACCATTGTTTCTCCGAGCAAATGTCACTACATTCGGCCTCCGAGCAAATGTCA
Organism: Magicicada septendecula; assembly: GCA_034769895.1. NCBI lineage: Eukaryota > Metazoa > Arthropoda > Insecta > Hemiptera > Cicadidae > Magicicada > Magicicada septendecula. Next base: position 81,798,199 of record CM068376.1, read on the forward strand.
TTCAGAGCAAGTGTCACAACTTCCTAAAAACTTCCTCCTTAAACACAAACTGTAAATAAGCAAACTCCGTGTGACTTAGCGGGGCAAGTCTCTCCCGAAACTCTTACTCTGACGGTGAACGACATATGGGCATCTCACCTCAACGCCGCTGGCACTTTGCGTAGCAGCAAAGTCACATACCGCATTCCAAACGTCATTAGGTGCCAGAATACGTCCCACAATAATCTCGGGACTGTGTGAATAGTACCTGAACTCTTCTTTGTGCCTCACTGGAGTGGTAGCAATTCAGGGACACGCGTTTCACATCCCCAGGCAGCTCTTGACAATGAGGGCAAAACGAATTCTGCTCGTGTACGAATTTATCCAGACGAGTTCGGAAGCAAATGTTAAAACATTTCCGTACTCACATAACTAATTTGCCCAATGTTTAATTCGATTTATTTTTTCTTATTGGTATTTATTTTACTTCATTGCAACTAGATACAAACTATCTAGCAATTTTTTTCTAATACATAACTTAATATTGTGTAGCATAAGCTCCCTTTGGAGCATTCCTCAGCGCAGTTACACTTTGCTCATGTGCTGAGAATTACTATAGATATTTAGTTCACTAGTTCAAATGGTTTCTGTGTCTGAAATTTGCCGAACGAGTCCAGCATTATCAAGCACTTGTACCACTTCAATGTTTACGTGTTCATGAAGCCTTCTTTCATATTTATCCGCAACCCGTTTAATTTCTTCAGCAAGCGTAGGCATTTTCAGGTCCCGATGGATGTTATCATTTCTTACGTACCATGGTGCATCAGCAATGCTGTGAAGAACATTATTTTGAAAAGTCCTAATTATTTTAATATTAGATTTCTTAGTACAAGCCCCAAAGCTGTATACCATATACTCAAACTGGTTTCAAGACTTGTTTGTATAACAACAGCTTGTTATGAAGCGACAAATCAGAGTGTCTTCCAAGCAGCCAATACATTTCTTCAATTTTAATACAACTTCTTCCCGTTTATTCTTAACATGTTCTTTCCACCTAAGTTTTGGCATCCAGAGTCATGCCCAACAGAGGCGTAGTTAGGGGGGAGTCCAAGCAGCCGCCCCGGGCGCCAAAGCCAGGAGGGCGGCAAAGTGAGCATAGACTTGAAACAATTGTTTTCAGTTTATAAAACTACGAACAACTTGTTTCTTTGTTACGACTATTCCTTTCATAAAAGAAGCATAACCAGCCAACCTGTCTCTTGTCATAAACCTTGCGTGATAAACAGTATTAGTCTATTTATGCTCAAGCATCGTAATTACGGTTCATTACGACAACAAAGTAGTGAGGTGTGCTAGAAAGGATAACTGATAATCATACAGTATTAGCTTTGTATAGATAATCTTAATTGCTATTCGTCTTTTCACCGGACAAAAGGCTTGTCACATGACAAATGGCGCCAATCGTACAACTCTTTGTTATTTTGGTAACCCTAAAAAGGGTGTGGCGAAAACGCTGTGATGTTTTGTTCCGCCCGAGCTGCGTTGAGATGGTCGGCGGCTGCGCCCGCTGTTCGTGGCGTACCGCACTCCTCCACTTCTTTTGGTATCGGTGTGTAGAGTCCGCTGCCGGCCCAGCGAAGTCTATCGCTGGTGCGTTACAGGGCGAAGAATGCCAAGAACGTCCGTTCTACTCTTCGGCTGTTCCTTCCGGCTGGTTCCACGTCGATGTCATCCGGTAGAGGAAAGGAGATGAAGTGCGTCCGATGGCGTGGCGATGGAGTGCGCAAAAAGTTCTAGTGGCGCTCTTTTTACGGCTGGCTCCGCGTCGATGTCATCCGATAGAGGAGAGGAGATGAAGTGCGTCCGATTGGCGTCATTTGTCATGTGACAAGCATTTTGTCCGGTGACAGTATACACAAGAATATATTATTTGAAAACGTATAAAAAAACGTTACGTCGGCTACGTATGTGCAATTCTTCCCGGTTCGACGCAGCGAACATGTTGATTATCAGTTATTGATGAGTATCTGGAGTGTGCGGTTTGTTTTTGGTTTGTGCGTCTTGTGGGTAAACCTGTTTAATACTTCCCGTGTATGTAATCATACTAATACTATATTGAAAATAGTTTTTTTTTTTTAATTTTATTTGAAGCTGATATGAAACGAAGTAATCTCAGTGGCGCCCAATTTCAGAAGAGAGGGAAGAAATATTAAGAACTACAACAAGTTTCAAAGCGTTTATGAAGTCTTTTATTCAAGGAAAATCGAAATCTGAGTGTCAAAATATTACAATTAACAAAGAATCAACTTGCGATCATAAAATGGAAGTTGTTAGCGACAAGGCTTTTGATAAATACATTAAAGTTAACGACGTGAATACTACAAACTTTGCAAGTGTCAAAATACAGTTACAAGATTCAGTTGGTTCTATTACCATGGATGATGTTGCAGCGTGCAGTATTGAAATTACAGGCGATGAAGGACACAACATTACTAGCAACAATGTAGACCGTGTTCCCGGTGGTGCACTCCAAGATATGGGAGCGTGGCCAAGCGAGATATTTCAATCTATCCGAGATGTAATGGTGAATAGAGGAACATGTCAGTTGCAGAACAAGGATAGCCGTTTTCCTGAAGATGAAGCTGGACGATCCTTAAACAAGTATTGGTTTGATAAAACCTTGCAAAATGGCGAAAAGTTAAATCGCACTTAGATTCGTTTCTCTCCAACTGAAAAATCCCTATGTTGCTTTTGTTGCACTTTTTTCCACAAAAAACTACCGAAGAACCCATTTCAATAATGAAAATGAGTTTTCGTCGTGACGAAAGTTAAATCCCCGTATTAAGGATCATGTAAATAGTCCTGCTCGTCGCTCTGCGTTTTTGGAATGAAAGGAATGGAATGTTCTTTAAACAAAGGGGGACTTATTGATGATCTACTTCAGGAACGAATGAGTAAAGCAGCTAAGACATGAAAAGAAATCCACGAACGGGTCATTACCACAGTACAAACTCATCCACAACAAAATTTGGCACTGATTAGACATTGAGAGTCAATTACTAACGATCAAAATTCTGAAAACTTTCTAGTTTTGTTCAAATACTTTTCTAAATTTGGCCCTATCATGAGATCTCATTTGGATTCAGTCTCTCGTAAATCTGGGTGTATATAGTACCTTTCGCCAACTATTCAAAATAAAATAATAAGCCTGTTAGGAGAAAGAGTGAGCAAATATAGGCTTATTATTACTGCATGTAAGATTGCGAAGTACTATACTATTATATTTGACACAACACCAGGCTCTGCACATGTAGAACAAGTGTCTCATATTATAAGATTTGTTGAAACTAAACGCAATTCTGTTGATATCAAGGAAGCCTTTATAGATTTTATTCCTTTAGAAGTGGAAACAGCGGAGGGGATCACACAAGCTAGTACAAGTAAACTTGAGAGAGATGGATTTAATCTTAGCCATTTCAGAAGTCAGTCGTATGACAATCAAGCAAAAATGGCTGGTAATCATTCAGGAGTTCAGAAGAGAATATTATATTTGAATCCACTAGCTGTGTTTGTTCACTGTGACAACCATACACTTAACTTGGTTGGAGTTCCCCATGCAGCCCATATAAATGTTCAGACAGTGACATTTTTTGAGACAGTAGAACGTCTATTCACCTTCTTTTCCTGTTCCACTTATAGATGCAGTGTTCTTAAAGACTTCGTAAATATTATTCTAAAAGAACACTGTTATACCAGGTGGAGTTCAAAAGCAGATGTGGTGAAAGCAATCCACTCAGCTGGATGAAGTAATCGCTCCACTGGAGAAACTGAGGGATACACCGACTGAAACAACTGATACGAGGGAAGATGCAGCATTACTAATTAATGCGATAGAAAACTTTAATTTTGTGACCTTGCTCTTTTTCTGGACAGATATTCTTTCTTCTATGAACAAAATCCAGAAAATCTTGCAGACCAAAGGAATAAGCTTTATTCAAGCATTGGCACTTCTGGAGAAACTAACGGACAAATGAAACGTTTGGAGGAATGAGCTGTGTGACAATGTCATTTCTAGTGCAGAGAAGGTGTATAACGGATGTCAGTATCACAAAAAGGATAAGAAGGAAGCGCATGATGCCAGGGGAGTATGCAGACGATTCTGCATTAACCGTTCGGCAAGAAACGCGACGGTATCTAATAAAAATTTTGGACAAACTGTCAGTTAAAATTTCAAGCCGTTTCTCTAACATAAAGGAGTTAGAAAAACGCTTTGGGTTCCTCTGTAAATTTGAAACGTTTGTAATGATGGGGGTATACATTTTAAGCAACAGCTTTTCCAAATCAATATTAAGTGCACAGTGATTGCAAAACTGTATCCAAATGACCCAAACAGTGAAGAATTGTTCAGTGACTAGAAAGACGTCATATTTTTATTAAAAAGGGCGAAAGCTAGCGGAGAACAAGACTTTACACCTCAGGAATAGGTACAATACATTTCTTCAATGGGATTAGAAACCTACAAAACACTAGCAACAGCTTTAAAAAATGTTCTTACCTTACCAGTGTCTGTGTCTTCTTGTAAAAGATCGTTTAGTAAACTTAAATTGATTAAACCGTACCTACCATTAACAATATCTCAAGACAGGGTATAAAATCTAGCGATACTTTCAATTGAAAACGACAATGCTTCATCACCGACTTTGCAGCAATTAAAACCTGGAAAGTTACATTTTAAAATGTCTCGTTTTAAATATTAAAAATAAATATTACTTGTGTTTATTAATAGAAGACGGAACCGTTAACCTGTAATAGTAAGTGATTTATTTTATTACTTTTAATATAGTTCTTTGTTTACCTTATGTTGCTTTAGGATAGTCTTTTGACGATCCGCTTTAGGCCTACATGGAATTTGCATGTTTATTAGAACATTTTTGTTATAAACTTTTTTCTTCGTATTGTTTAAATTAGCAGCCATCCTTACTATTTCTTTTATGAATTTGCTAACTGCTATAATTTTTTATTGTTCGACTAAGCTTTTCGTCATTACTGACATCTTCAGGTCTTAAACAACCTACGTTGTTTGTTAGGTTGTTTAAGACCTGAAGATGTCAGTAATGACGAAAAGCTTAGTCGAACAATAAAAAATTATAGCAGTTAGCAAATTCATAAAAGAAATTATAAATTTTTTATATTACTACATTTTTGATAGTCTACATTTGTTACTAATAAATGTATACAAACGATTACCGGTAATAATACAGTATGTAATTTCTTAATTTTGACTTAACAAATATTCTTAAGACGTTTGCTGGACGTGCTTTCATAAAAAAATCTACACATTTGAGTTTATTAAGTACTTTGTTCACTGGATGGTCCATCATTTTTGCTCTTTTGTCCCCCTTTGCCCAGAGCGGCCGACGTTCTCCTTGCTCTGGGCGCCAAAAAGCCATTGCTGCCCAAATACTTCACTTATACCATAAACTTCATTCGACTTATATGAGTACATTTTTACCAACATTATTTTTTTTAATTTTTTACATTTCCTTTGCTTTGTATCCCTCTTGGGAGGAGGTTCAACCGTCCCAAAAAGTCCCTTCGATTTACCACTGTCTGTATCGTAACATTAATCCAATGACTGTTCCTTTCGACTCATTTAGATACAGACATCATTAAGATTTTCACTCATGTACGATATTTAAAATATGTGTCGCATAGTATTATATGTCTCAAAATACTGAATATTTTGAGTGGATCAGACAAAGTAACACACTGGTTGCCGATCGTCTATGTAGTTTAAATAAAAACGCTTTCTTGTGTTACGAAATGCGGCTACATTGAGCAAATTTTCATTAAGCCATAACTAGATTAATCAGAGAATGTTTAACAGACGAGCGACTATTTCGGACGAGCCGCTAGCCGCACTAGGAAGGATTACGTGTGTACTCAGACTACCATTAATTTCCTGAGTTGATTTTAGGTTAAGCAGTATAGGGTTGGATGAAGCGGGGCTCAGCTGTGTGCCGTATTAATCGTATCACACAGCTCTCGGTCTGCCCGCTTACCTGGTTACAAGTTCAACTTATCTTTTCTTCCCTCAGTTGTTTTCCGTCTTCTTTTCTTTCTACTTCCATTGAGGATTATTCTCGTTCAACGGAGGACACAGTTGGTACTTTAAACTTACGTACGCTAACACAGTAAGTGAATACTGCACAAAGTTCAAGTTGCCATCTTGTTGTACCGCACATCTGTTCGCGACTAAGCCTGTCATATTGCGTGTCTTTTCCGTTATTCCCTCGGCAACCTAGTAAGCTCCCTCAGCTGTAGATTTCGTTCACTGTTTTGAACAAAATACGTTTATTATTAAATAAAAACGAATCAATAAAGTTTATTTGTTTAAAGGTGCGTTTAAAATTCTTCGTATATATGATTCCTATGGTTAGCGAAAAACACCACGAGGAGGTGTTTCTCATCATGTATGTTTTTTAATTTTCTTAATTTTTACGTGTTTTCTGTATGCATATACAAATGAAAAGGTTACACATAATATATCAACTATCGGAAGTCCTACATACAAAACAAATTATCTTACGGGGTTGTGATGGACTGATTTCACCTTATACATCCCCTACTTAGATTCTTGAAATTTATCAAAATCTTAACTTTAATTTTTGGCCCGTTTTGCCTCTAAAGTTAAAAAATTTTCATAGTAAACACTACATTCGGATTTTGGTTAAAATTTTTTTAAGACTGTTAGCCGGTATGGAATTTTACAGTTTTTGTCAAAATTTTAACGTTTTTTGAGGCCTTGGTGTCTTGGTGTTTTTTGGGGACTTGGTGGAGCGGTCGTGGCGTAGTGGCTAGCGTGTGTCGCTGCTACGCTGTCGGCGCGGGTTCGATTCCCGCCGGGGTCAACTGATTTAGATACGACCGTTCCCCCTCTCAAGGCGACGACAAACCAGCGAGAGAGATATCCTGCCTAGTATAAGTCAATCCCAGCTATGCCGTTTGGATTCGGCGTTAAACTGTAGGTCCCATGTATCTGTGAGAGACTGTAACACACGCACCACGCGTATATGCGGGGAGGGTACAAACCAGTCGAATGAATGACGACTCCAGGGGGGGAGGAGGTGTCTAAAAATTTGAAACTCCCAAAACCGAACACAACATTCAGATTTTGGTTGAAAGTCAAGCTAATTTCATAACCCATATGGACTTTTACGAGTTTTTACAAATTTTGCCTCCCCGTTTATTCTTGGGGGTCGGGAATGATCTAAAAAAACAATAGACGTTGTTAAAAACCACGCGTCCTTAGTTTAACGAAAATCGGTTGATCCATTCAAACATTACCGTAAGACATACCTCAGTTTTTTTTACTGCTGAATAGCAGTATGCTTGGTCAGCCACTACAACATTCACACCATTAAAACTGGTTCACCAACCTGATCGACTGATGGATGTAGCGGGAGGGGAAATCCGAGACAGGAATATATGGAAGGAATAATAGGAGGAAGAAAGCATGTACAGGTTAAGAGACTGTGTCTTCGGAAGGGAAGAAACTGCAAGTCCATCGACCTCTGAGATGAGGAGACGAAGAAGGTATCCAGATATAGATAGGCAGACGGACAAATGCCATAAACTCTTCTTACTTACTTGCTTAATGATTATGATTTGTCTATGCTGACGAGTGTAATGTGATTTGTGAAGTTGAGTTCTTTTTAATGTTTCTTTCCCCTTTGCTTTCCATTTCCTCCTGTCCTGTGCTGTTTTAGCTGTGTCTGCCGATGTTTCTCTTATGTCGTCCTGTCCATTAGCGCTTATTTTTCTGAATAAATTTTTCTGCAACTCGTTTTCCAAAACCTACATTTCCGAATCCTTCTTTCTGAAATTTTCTTTAACGAATAATAGTTTTCCCGACAAGTTTGCCCGAAGGTATTGTTTTTCTAAATAGATTCAACAACGTAGTGAACGGTTTCCATGATACATTTGGTTATAAGGCGTGTCTGCAATATAAATTCTAGTTTGATTTCTCAAGACTGAGGAACCGTGCGGCAGTTTACAATAAGCATAGAACCACCAACATAAGTGATGGGTTCCGTAACAGACTCCAATAACATCATCCAGACTTCTACTCTGCCCTATCTGATCTGCGAAAAGAACAGGGAGATTGTGTAATATATTAGTTCATAATGGGACGAAGAGTCAAAGGAATACCTAGAAAGCAATGGAAAACTGTCCAGAGAAGGATAAAAATACTGTTACGGACCGCAGAGCTTAGAAAGAAGAAAGGTGGCGGCTGGATTACTGTCGCCAGCTAACCTAAGCCACAGTTTTACGTTATAACTGTTATTTTTATCAAATATGTACTCTATAGGTATTCAAAGCTTACATTTACAGTTAGTGATATTCAACCATTTTTATAACTATACTCACCTCCGGAGAATAATGAGTTCCAAATATAGTAGGATTTAATGAGTTTCGGGAAAAATAACTTCGGAATTTTGTACACTTACAGACATTCACAGTCCCCTAAATAAGAAGATTTCCTGTGTTACATATTGCTACTGCGTTATATACGACACTTAAAATATATGGATCTCAGAGTATTATATTTATTTATTTATTTTATTAACCAGAACATTTACATTACATCTTACAAACAATACAATATCTCATACCATGTCTCACAATATTAAATACCATGTTTGGATCAAACAAAGTAACACAGTAATTTAGGGACGTTCATGTAGTTTAAGTAAAAACGCTTTCTATATTTTACGAAATGTGCCTCGTTATGTCGTAACACAGAGTAAATTTTCATTATAAGTATATTAATAAGAGAATGTTTAACAGAGAAACTGTTTCGAACGAGCTATTAGCCGTACGAGGATGGATAACGTAACACTTCGACTTATGCTTTTCTCACTAATTCTGTTGATATGACCAAATCGTCTTAGTTGGTTTCTTTCTGTTATATAGCCTACTGTTCCTGGTCTAAATTTTGTTTTATTGTTTTTCTGAATATATTGTTTCTTTTCTGTTCACGATTTTTTTGTCTGTTGTTCGTAAAAATGTTATTTCATTTGGTTCTGGTTTTCTTTGTAGTTTTTCTGTGATTGTCCGTGACTCTGACCTGAAATTATGGAGACAACTATTTTGCTGAATACTTCGGCTTTTGTTTGTTTTTTAAAATAGAAAATTCCTCACTATATGATGATGTATTTTTTATATTCAGCTGCCGTTACTCTTTCTATATTTTGTCATATATCTTTCTAATTCCGTTCCTAAGTATTTAGTCTTTTGCACTTTTCTTAAATTTATCTTTAGTTGCATTATTTATTGTTTGTGTCTACTTTCCATTACAAAAAATAAATAAGACTCTCTTACTTATGTTATTAATAACATCCGACAACTTTATTTACGACGTGTGGAAATACTACCAGCAAGATTAAAAATATTCCAGAGATGAATTTTGAACATGTGACTGTTGTGAATCACTCGGAAATTTTGTTAGTGGCAAAGAGACCGAAAGATGCCACGAGGACGGGACGCTTTTCCCAAGTGCTCTAGTATAGTTAACTAGATAAGAACTGCTCAAGAGAGAAATCTTTTTTAATTTATTTACTGTGAAATCTATTCACCCAGCTGTACTATTAGGATTATCTTATCCTATGTCATACTGTTTTCTTTTAGGTATTATTTGCCTTTGAGCATTTCTCTTTCTTATTTCGTTACACATGTTATCGGCTGTACAAGCACAGTTTGGAACATATTACTGTCTTTGCTTGGTATCGTCGCTCATAAATTTACAGGAAATCTTGTTGGTAGGTGAGATGTTTAAAACTCTCCGGTAGTCTGACTTCATCTTGTGCGTCTACCATATAGTTTGGGCGTTCTGCAATTCGTACCCTATATTAGCCACAATTGACCTACTATTATTGGCCTATTGAATTTGGTACTTAACGTGTCACATCTGCAAGAGGTCCCAAGACATTTGAATCTCGTCTACACTGCCGTTGCCGGCGGTTAACCAAAACTACACTCCGTATGTCCACATGGGTTTTACAGTTGTCTTATGCATTTTCCATTGTGTGCCCATCATCCAATACATACATCTCAGTCCTAGATGTTTCCGTAACTGTATACACGCACGTTCCACGTCATACTTCGGTCAAAAAGGTCCTCTTCTTCTTCTTCTACACTTCAGGGATTAGACAATGTGCCTGTTTCGACTTCACACTATTAGATCCATTTCTTACTTGGTCTTCCTATATCTCTTCTTCCAGATGCCTTGTACTCGTTTACAATTCATCCATGAATCGTTTGTATTCTATTTTCATCCATGTGACTTAAATGCTGTCTCCATTTCCCACTGTATTCTTTAATTTTCTCATTTAGATTATATATATTTAATTCTTCCCGTACATCTTCATTTCTTATATGATCCTTCTTGTGCATCCTTTAACACTTCTTAAAAATCTCAGCTCTGCTGATTGTACGGTGCTTTTATTTCTTTGTTTTGTAATCCAGGATTCACCGCTATATAATAACACTCACGCCTCGTTTTATTTTTCAGTGTTCTGTTTATAGTTACACATATGTGTTGAAGTCTATTGACTTTATTTTGTACATCTTTGTCAACGTTAAAACTTATATCACAACATAAATAGTTAAAATTTGAGGTCTGTTTCGATACTGTATCCTTAATAATAATCTTTGGGGGTACTGGAAATTTTTCTTAGTAAGCCATAACCTTTGTTTTGTTGGTAGATAGTCTATCTTAAGGTTGTAGTATTGTAGTCCCAGTTTATGTAGTCTGTACAGAGAGCGTTGTAAGTTTGCTTTATTATTTTCGGTCAAAATGTGTGCCAAGATATTTGGCGTGCTCTGCGTCATTTAACCGTTCATCGTTCAATTTCCCAGGACGAAGGGTGAGGGGGAGACAGTTTCCACATTTGGTATTAAATATCACTTGCCGCTTTTTCCACGGCGTTCGTCAGCCACATTTCAACCACCACTGTATTTTATCTAGATTTATTTGTAAGCTCCTTGTGGTAATTTCGCGATAAGCACGAGAGGACACAACTGCGAAATCGTCTTGGCTGTAGGCTTTGGTCTCGGGCAGTTGCCATGTTTTACCTGGTCAATTTCTCCCCGCCACTTTCACTCAGTCCCAACTGACCGAATCCGCGGCAACTAGTAGAAACGTTCCTGTTTAAACTTGGACGACGTTTTAATTCTGTAACTTGTGCGAATAACCTCTTTCTTACATTGTTTTTGTCAGGTTAGGTTAGGTTGGTTGCTCCTAATTTACGTTCATCAGATTGGTATCCTTTTAGTTAGGCTCCTTCGTCTACAAGTAAGACGATGGTTTATGGAGTTACTGTACAATGGGAAAGTAGTTCTAATATACATGTTACAATGAGCGGCTTGTTCATGTAAACTTGGTACTGAAAAAGATAAAGTAAAGTTGTAGTGAACGAGATGTCGTAGAAATTATTGAGTTATGTAGTGACGAAATGTGTTAATGTCGGTATAGACGATGCTGGTAACGGCTCGTTAAAGGGCTAACGTTTCGATCTAATGCTTCGATGCCTCTGACATATGAGTGATGTTTCTAGTAACCCTCAAATCGACAGACAAGGGAGGCGTCGCTTCGATATCTACGTAGGGCGAGCGCAGAGGTCTGTCACGTATGAAGTGTAAGTATGCAAAAATATGCACAGAGCAAGCTGATCGGTCGCAACAGTATATAAACATTGGAAACGCCCATACGCATTATGTGAGCCTTCATCTCTTCACTCGCTTTTGACAGACGCAGTCTGAGTCTGTAGCCTATAAGACGATGTTTTCGATCGCAATTGGTCGCTTTCAAATTTTCACCCCGGTTGCAACTAACCGGGTTTTGTACGACTGGATCGCAACTGACCGCAGACATTATTCTGAATAACCTGTGTCGATCAAGTATCAACAATGGGTCACGCACGATATTGAAGGTATCAACAGAGTTGAATATCACGTTAGACAAAGAAGTGACTTTCAGACAGGTAACCTGTAATAAATATCAAGTTCTTCTTAAACCTGCAACAAACATCCTGTAATGAACGGAAATTTCGTAATAAACGAAAATCAAACATAACTCGTAACTACAGTAAACATCGCGTTTATAAGATTTGTTACTAACGAAGTACAGTACGTCTAAGGAAATACAGTAACAAGTATACGAGCAGAATACTGTAATTACAGCGTAATAAAATAGTATGAGGGCTATTCTTAAGAATCCTAGAGGCCCTAGTGGTGCCTGTAGTTGGGTTATGGTAAGTCGCCGAGGACAAACACAGAATGTCCGAAACCGAACACTTGTCGCGGGTTGTTGTTAACAGTGTACTGTATTGTTATGACCAACTTTGTCACTACTTATTGCCACACTGCTAAATGCTTCGTTCTTGGCGAGGCCTTTCGGTGTCTCCACTATCTTCAGGTCTTAAACGACTTGAGGTGGTTTTAAACCTTTGTGAGGTCGTTTAAGACCTGAATGTGGTGGAGACACCGAAAGGCCTCGTCGAGAACGAAGTGTTTAGCAGTGTGCCAATAAGTAGTGACAAAGTTGGTGTTAAGATGGCTGCTAATAAAACTAACAAAACTGGAAATGTATTGTTATGGTTTGTCGCCCCCACTAGTCTGCTCGTGTAAATTACAACCTCAAAAGAATGGTTTATTACTTCTATTTAAGAAAAGAAAATCTTAGCCTTTACGGGACCAAATAATCGGCGGTCTGGACCTATCAAGCGAAGAAACTTTCTATGCACAAGCCTGTTTTGTTTTTGTATTTTGAATATCGGCCCAACAAAACGGTTGCACGTAATAACCGGTAGCCCCATTAACCGGAAAACGCTGTAGTTTATCAGTAGAAACTGCAACGGACAGACAAGCCTTGATGATGAGGTTAATAAAAAAAATTCTATTGCTTGTTACTACACTCTTCTAAGCAGAGCTTGATTTCAGGGAGAACGCGCCGGAACGGCGTTCCGAAACCTCTCGTATACAAAAATTAATTACCGAAAAAATATATGAAAAGAGAAACCTAATTATTACAAAAATTTACTACTACTACGTTTTAAATTCTGACCCTCATCAGCCTCACTACAAAACTAAACATTTGTCAAAATCAAACACCAGCACTAATCTTTATCTTAACTACTACTATCGTTCAAAAAATGTCCCAATAACCTATGTAGAAAATGAAATAAAAAAACTTGCTTCAAAATTAAAACTACATGAAAGGGAACTGACTGGGAGGTTCCGAGAGTATGTGTGCATTTGTGCATTCCAGAATTTTTCCGGAGAGTCTTTCTACCTTGAAATATGCTATTTAATCAATAGCGATATCTTCGAGTGAATGTGACGGGGCTGATTTCTGGCCATCATACAGCATTGGACACAAAGTGTAAGGAAAGGTCAAGACACAAACAATATGACTACACAATGATGAAACTATGCAAACTTTTTTAAAATGTCCGAACCACCGAAACCATCACTCAGAGTTTGATTGAGGCTCCGGGATTGATGCCACCATGAGTGACATGTTTTCGATTGTCGTGCGGCTAACCTGACGATGAAGCTCCATAGAAATATCAGCAAACTTTATTACCTTTTTAGATAGAGGTTTATACGTATGTTATGTATTTTATAAGCCTTTAAAAATGTAGACCTTCTTTGTAGTAACCTGATGTAAACTTATACGCTATTATAAAATATAAGTATATTCGTGTCTACAACTTTTGAATTGATGCGTTCCGGCACCTATAATATTAGAATAATTTTAGAAATTTAGAATAATTATAGAATATATTATATTATAATACAAAATTATATTATATTATAAAATTATAGATTATATAATATATTACCGTATATTATATATTATATTAAAATTATATTATATTATAAAATTATAGAATATAATTTCTATAATTTTAGAAATCAACCACTGTTTCTAAGTAATATAGATTTAAACGGTTACGTTATTTGGAAGAGAGTACCGCGTTGGTGGAAAGAAGTGGGATGCACACAGTTTATTCTGTGAATGTGTATGCCACAACACGTTAAATATCTGTTTGAGAAAACGTTGGTTGCGTTTTCCGTCACGTATTGCGTTTTTGTCCAACTTCGTGTCCCCCCCCCCCCCGTTTAACCTTACTTTCTAGTAGTTTTAGTCACACGCTGTGTAATTTCCCCTCCCTTCTGTTTTACAATGTCACGGAGTATTTGTTTTATCAGCTCCCAGTTGTCCTAATTGGCAATGGCGTAAATGTAGACCTATCTGTCGTTTTCAATGATGTTGCAGCACTTTCACACTCTGCTCAGTAATGCCACCGTCGGTTTTCATTTTCACGAGAGACAGCTGGTTTCAGGCACAACTTTATTCACATTTCGTCGTTTTCACTTTGAGACTTTATTCTTTCTCGAATATAGTTATTATTACAACTAATACTAGTAAGCTCCCTAAGGTGCAGAAATTGCCCACAATTTTTTCAAAATATATTAATTTTATTAGATAAAAGTCAAAATTAATAAATTTTAATATACTAAATGTGAGAATAGTTTTCCGTATATGTGATTCTTCGTATTAGCCGAGAAACACCTCTACTAGTAGAATCCCATATATCGTTTCATATATTTTGTATTTTTTTAACGTTTTTCGCTTTTTATGTTTTTTTTTGTATGAATATATAAATGAACAGGTTACAAATAATGTACTAAGTATCAAAGTTCCATATACAAAACGAAAATCTTACAGTGTTGTGATAGACTGAAGTCGTCTTTTAAATTCCCCACTTAGTCTCTTGAAATGTTTTAAAATTTCAACTTTTTTGGCCCGTGATGAAAATAAAGTTAAAAAATATTAAAAGTCAACACCAAAGTCAAATTTGGGTCTGCATTGAAATTTTCATTAATTCTATAATTCTATATCCTAAATGATTTTTATTGTTTAGTCACAATTTTGACGTTTTTCGGACATTGGTGTATAAAAATGTTGAAACTCCCAAAACCGGACACTACATTCAGATTTGGGTTGAGAGTCTCTATAATGTGATACCCCGTATGGACTCCTGCGAATTTAAAAAATTTTTCCAGACATTTTTTCCTTCCACCTTATTTTTTGGGGCGGGATTAATCTAAAAAAACAATTGAAGTCTGCTCTCTCTCTCTCTCTCTCTCTCTCTCTCTCTCTCTCTCTCTCTCTCTCTCTCTCTCTCTCTCTCTCTCTCTCTCTCTCTCTCTCTCACACACACACACACACACACACTTACTCACTCACTCACTCACTTTCTTCTCCTCGTCCTATCTCCCTCACTCACCCCTACATCTATTTTTATCTCCCTCCCTCTCTTTTTCCCTTACCCTCCTTCCGACTTTCTCACTTTTAATGTTAGTCCAAATCTGTGTCAGTTAAAGAGATAGAACTAGACAGGTGAACGAACTATATCTACAAAATAGTAATTTTTATAAATGCGTTATTCTTAGTTAATCAGGAATGATGCTATTGTCTTTCCTTGTTTTTGTGATTATATAAAAATTAATATTTCAACTAGTTCTTCGGCAACCTGAACGCTGGAAAACGAAATACGAGAAAGGGAATGTAAAGAATTGTAAGGAAAAGAATTTATATCCCTCATATATAATTTACTGTAATTTTTTAGGAGCGACAAGTGAAGTTGCATACATTACAATTAGAATTAGAAGTTTGTAATTGACGATGAGAGAAACGGAGAGAAATAGTAGGTGTGTGTGTGTGTGGCGCGTGCGTGCATGCGTGCGTGTGACGCAATTCCATACAAGCAAGATGAAAGGTTGTCTTCTTAATAATGATGGGAAAGATAGGACACCATTAACAGTCCGCCCGCTAAGATTATATTGCAGTGAACCAACTGCAGAGACCCAGTTTATTATTTAAGTTCGGAAATGCTCAAGATTTTCCATAGCGTCTCTTGTGTATGTGTTTTTTTATAAACCCCGTTTAATAAGCATTTTTATGTGTTGTTACTTTAGTTAATTCCTGTCAGAATTTATTTACGCCTAAACAACACAATTCATCACAAAGCCAAACTATTATTGTGATCGATTTCGATATCGGTTAACCATGAATAGTTGCTTCGACCATAAAGATAACAGTCGTAATCAGTGGTAATTAATTTTTTGTCTCGCATCGGTGTTCTTACGTTTTTAACATGGTTTTCCACATCATTAGGCAATAACTGTGCCGACAGGAGAATGACGACGACGTGACCAATGAACACGATACGTACGGTACGCTGCGCTACTAGTTTTGGCAACGCGGTACAAACGTGGACTCGAAACGGTAATTTCATCTTTCCAACGGTACAATCTCACTGGTGCACAGAGACGCTGTCGGGAAGTGTCCCGCAATTGGGAACAATTACATCAAACGCTTCCGACTGACATCTTTTGGCCGAGGGAGCTATAACCATCTTCAGACCTAAATGAAGTGTGGTGAATCGTTCGAACGTGTCGGATTATTTTATTTTCTCACTGCTAAAAATACGTTACTGTATACAATGTCTCAATCAAAACTGACTCGTTCAGTTGTTATTTCGATTGTTAAAGTTCGATTGGAAAAAATCTTTTAATTTGTTCTTTAACTATGTACAATTTTTCCCATGCAGACATTAAATATCCTTTATTGCAATTTTAAACGCGTTGAAATTACTGTCTATATTGTTTATATTGTGTCCATTACTGAATAAGCGTTTAACTATTTTGGATCTTTCATATTCGCTGTTTTTTTTTTCAAGCTAAAATGTGACTTTTGTTTTTTTATAGATGTTTAAATTCTGACCTAAGTAATATTTATTACAAGCTTCACATTTTATTTGATATAAAGCCTACTCCTGACCTGCTGAATGTGTGTACGTTTTCAATATTTGTATGTAGAATGTTAGTTCAGGTGTTAGTTTAAAACTCAAACTTACGATGAATTTGTTAATTTTTTTAAGGAATTTCAAAACTGTTAGTTGCTAATGATATCCACTACAATAACTACTCGATTGTTGTTGCTATATTAAATATAGAATTTTTTGTATAATCCCCCCTGCAGATACGTGTGTGATAAATAATTATGATTTTATATTAAATCGCGTACCTTTGTTTGTAACGCATGCAGCGGTGAAGAGCAACTAAATCCTTCTCAACACGTTTAATCTGCTGCACAGCGTTTCATCACGGATTTCATTCCACCCGATTCATGAATCCCACTCCCTACCGCAGTTGTAATGATCGTACCCTGATTACGGGCGTTTTAATTCTTGGCCTGCAGACAGCTAGAGATTTCAACCACACTTTGAAAAGTTTCAGTGACTCGGGATTTTCAAACGCTTTCTCCGACACTCGTAACACATAATTACCTACCTTTCGAAGAATCGATGGTTTGTCACGATTCTGTGCGGCGGTGCGTCTAACAACTCATATTTGAAATACGAAATCTTGATTCAGAAAAGTTCAAAATCTTGGATCATGTTGCCCACACAACCGAGTTCAGATAACTGAAACCAACTGTGCACCCAACCACACACACAACTGTAAGATGTCCTGACACGTTAGTTGTACCATTCGAAAAGAAGGTGCACTGACGCACTTTTGGTTTAGAACTATGTTTGCTCTCATCGATTACTAAACTTCTCCGGCCCTCAGTCTTAAGCGACTGTTGGAGTGCTCATAGTTTTGTTTTTCCCGTACCGTGTCATGTTCCCTGACCGTGGTAGTAACATAATGGAGGGCTGGTTTTTGTTTTCAGCTATTTTGAACACCTGTTCATCGCTGTGTATTCCCGTTCGGTCGTTCATGGTTCCTTCCTATTTCTTCTCTACAGCTTTCTGTTTTACCCTTCATTATCAGCTGGAGCATACGGTATTGACCGCCTCTCAGTGCTAATTTCCGACATCTCGATATCCCTCAATATCACTCGAATTGAATTTGCTCTACTCGTTGGTTTGCATAGTTGTCCACTGTATTCTGTGCAGCCACGCCTCCAGGCGATTGACTGTTGCAGCTTTCGGCATCCTGCATCTTCCCCATACAAAAGCATAGATCATTCACAGGAAAGTATCATTCTTTAACTGAGTTTTAAGTTGATGTTATCGTTACATAGGAAGTTTTCATAAATGGTGTACTAGCTAATTTACTACATCAGTTAATTTATTTCTCTGGATCAAGCATCATTAGTATTTAAAGTGAGGGACCCTTTCAATATCTTCTCCATTTCTTAGCACTTCTGTATCCGGGGACGGGTGAAGAGAAAACTAAAGACCATAAATAGAAATAACACTGTTGCACCCCACTATAGAAAAGTTATTCCGATTAGCGCTTTCAACCTTCACAGCTGATCATCAGATTGGAAATATACAATATACAAATATCAGATCGGATTGTGTATTTCCGATCTGATGATGAGCTGTGAAACTTGGAAGCGCTAGTCGGAATAATTTTTCTATAGTGGTGTTCAACAGTGTTATTTCTGTTTGTGATTGTAACCACTAACACAACTTAAGTAATTATACATAAAGACCATGAATGTTTTTTCTAATGTTTATGTTTGAACCCGTCTTTTGTCACATAGTGTTAACAGAGTTTAGATGCAGTTGAAGCCTTCGAATTTTGTCATTTAATATGGCCTATATGGACTGTGTACCGAATACCCAATGTTATTTTGGATTTTGTTATTTTGAGCCTGGAGATTCGTAGCAGTGTCAAAGGGCTGCGCAGGAATAAGAGCCAAAAAAGTTTCGTTTCTCGCCGTAGCACCTTCCTTGGGAAAGGTTATCAGCGTGGTTTTCCTTTGCGTTTACTGCTTTGATCGCAGTCATCCCTATCATGGGCTCAGTCGCTCTTTTCAACCACTCAATCTGTTATTCCCAACAGTGCCTGTTATACCGGGAGGCACTCCCCTATCCACAACATGTCGGATCCGCCTCACTCCTAATGTCTTCAACTCTTGGTAACTCTCAGCTCCCAGTTGCTGCATCACAGTTTCACCTTCTCGTGTCCACCACACATTTCTTTATTTCCTCTGTTTAAGTAACCGTTCAGTGTCTCGACATATACTCTATCCTGCAACGAAAGTATAAACTTTTGATGTCCAAGACGATAGTACGTCATATCGTCACATATGTGTGAGAAACTTGGATGCTTACGAAGAGGACTGAAGAGACGCTGGCCATATTTGAGGACGTTTCTGGCCCAGTTAGGGGTAACTATGGATGGCGCATCAGGTTCACTTGCGAACTACAATTATATAAAAGACCCAGCATCGTAGACTGCATCAGGCTACAACACCTAAGACGAGTATGTCACGTTAAGTAAATGAGTAACACCATAATATCCTAGAAAATGAAGAAGGGACAATGATGGGTAACAGACGAACCGCTGGCAAGACGACGTCTGGCAAGCTATCGGGACTATTAGGGAGATCATACAATGTTTGCAGCTACACATGGTCAGTGGCAATTCGTGACCCGATGGGTAGGGCAAGCATCGACTCTAAGCACAATATAAGCACATGTACATAAAATTCCAATGCTAGAAAATCATTTTAAAATATTCAGGTACTCACTTGTTTGTGTGGCTGTGAGAAAAATATTCATCAAGTGTAATTATTATAAGGATTAAAAAAGTGGTATTTAGCAAGCTGTGACTCTACTTCCTGCTTAAAAAAATATTCAACAACAGCAACAACAATTTCAACCCAGGATACGCGGCGGAGACCTAACCTCAAACAGCGAAAACCAAAACAATAAACTAGAGCAAAGTAGTCGTATTTTTACAGAGCCGGGACACTGCTAGCGCTCCTAGCGGCTTAAAGCACTACGAAAGAGTACTTGCCTCTCTGAGAGGTGGTGAGCGGTTTAGCATCCAACGTAGATACCAGCAAACCACTCTACTCGTAGCCTAGGTTGTTGAACGTTTGAGCGTTTCTAACTGTAGCTTAATGTAAAAAAGAAGGCTACACAATGAAAAAATAGTTATGGAATTCTAAATAAATGCTAAGATTTCTGAAATTATGGCCAACTCATAATTTGTGCACCGAAGCATATATTGAAGTGATTACCTTGGGTGCGGAGAAACAGCACACAGAAGTGGAAATGAAATTGTATTAATGGTTTTGATCAAACCAAGTCATCAATATCATTTTCATTGGACGATAGGTGCCAAATGTGCCGCCGATTTTAAACGGATGAGAGATAAAAAGGCATACGAAACAGTTTCTGATGACAACAATGATGTCGGTTACCTAATCATTTATTTAAGTGTGCCTGATTTTTTTTGGAGCAAGCACTGCTTGCGTTGCTTGCTCTGAGGCTTCGCCTCTGTACGTGGTATAAGGAAAGCGCAAACATTTACGTTATACGACCCACCGCTGCAATAATTTCCATAAATGTCAGGATTCTATAGGGTGCGCAAACACACGTGTACCAGATTCAGCTTTACATCGTAAAATAGTTTACTTAGCAACTTCAATTGTAGCATCTCCAAGTTAGTTATGTGCATAATACTTACCCGCCGGAGGTGTTTGTTATCGCTTAAAGCATTGACCTATAGTAAATCTTTATCAGAGTCACCGTCTGTTGGAAATATAAACAGTAGTTGTATCAACTGCCAGGAGGACGACGCGATCGTCAACTTGCCGACACCTACTGTATGCAGTAGATTTCAAAACGAACTACTGGTTATTCTTGAGTGGTTTATCGGATTTACCGTGGCAAACAAGAAGAAGAAGAAATCTTTAAAGAAGTGAGTTAAAGATACTGTGACAAGAATAAAACGGAAGAGTTTATCGACGCTTTGCGAAGGTCAATTCAGATCAATCCAGTCTGTCCACTGTTGCGGTCAGCGCGATGTCCAGGCAAGAACGCTGTTCCCTACCGGTCACCGCACACTGGTTACTCCGGTAACGAGACAGCTAGAGGGCGCCGTAAGACATGAGGGAACGTGATGAAGATTATAACGATATTTAGAGGAAAATAAGAGACGTTTATTGCAAACTAGGAATATATAGGAATATAACAAACTAGGGTTGATGGCTTTGTTTACCTGGATAGAGACGGAAGAGTCACCGGTCAAATTAATTTGGGAAAAGCTGCATGCGCCAATTAAGGAAAAGAAAATGGCGACAAAGAAACAAATCTTTGTAACAGACTAGTTTTAACATATGGCATTCAAAATAATAATACGCTTATTTTTCTAACACTTTAAAATATGTTTTCTAAATTTATTAACGTAACCCGTATAATACTGTGGACATACTGCAGTAATCTTGTTTGGATCGCTTCAATATAGGTACAGTATTTTACATACTAGTGTACGAGCAAAGCGAGTTTTTAGTTGTGACTCAACGCTGTTTTGACATTTGTCTGTCTGCCTAATTGGGGAATATCTCAGGAACTCACCAACCGATTTTCATAAAATCTAACACGCGTGTTTATACTTTTACCGAAAAGACGTTATTGTTTCTGAGATTGATCCTCCTAAAACCAAGGGGGCGAAAGGCAAACATTTGAGGGGTACAATTTTGAAAAACTCTCAAATTCCATGTGGGGTATCAAATTAAATAGAATTTAATTACTTTAATTACTGAGAGAGAGAGAGTTTAAAGAGAAAGAGAGAGAGAGAGAGAGAGAGAGAGAGAGAGAGAGAGAGAGAGAGAGAGTGTGTGTGTGTGTGTGTGTACAAGGCTTTCAATTGTCAGCACTCTTCCTTCCGCTGCAATATACGGTCGCGATATGCACAACTGAAAGTTGTCTCAGATCGAAAATAAACTTTGTTTTATTGTTTTGTGGGAAACAAAACTTAGTTGCATACAATGTCTTTGCATTTACTAAATGTGATTTCATACACGGGCATTAGGTTTAAGAACTATATTTAACATTAAATCATACACACACACACACACGTACGCGCGTATTTATATGTAAAAGTATATATTCAGTTTACGATTGTACGCTTTCAACGTGTAAATTATACGTTATTTATATTTACTTTATGCAAATATAAACTGAAAATAGTTCCATGTTTAGTTTTTTACTCTACGCTATTTGTCAATTTAACTATGGCAATACTTACAACCGCATTACTCGACGATGGCCGGCAAACATGCGCAGTGTCGTATTTTTCGTCAGTGCATCAGCACATCTCCCCACTGCAGCATTGAATCGGCCACCGTATACCAACGTGATTATGCTCATTTCATTCGCTACTTATACTTAACTTATATTACAGCCATCTATATGGGCTGCGCTTACATAACTTCTTTTATTTTCTCCTTCGCCTTCATTCACTAACTCGCTTCTGCTCGTTCTTTTCCGATAACGCCCTTCGGTTCTCCTTGGTTCCTCTTCGGAAACATCCTTCACATCAACCATTTTACTTCTACTTCTAAGCAATTTTCGGTTGCCTACTCTCCTTCCCTGATTCCGTATTTTTTTTAGATCCTGATGGACTTCTTTTACTTATGACCCTTGTGTCTGTCTATATTCCTAGAGGCGAGGATCTTGTTTGTTATCTTTTCTGGGTTTATCCTTCTAAAGTGTCAATAGAAGGCCATTCGTCTTTGTTTTGGCGTGGTCGAGATCTAATCAAGCCTTTCATACAGCTCTCGGTTTGGTCTCCGATAAAATGTGAACGCATTTACTGATGTTTTTCTGGGTCCCAGAGGCTTTCCTTCAGAATTTCAGTTTTCCTTTTCTATTTGCGAGAGTCTTTTATTAGCTGTCGTCTCTGGCGCATACAGAAAGGACATTACCTCTGATTAAATAATATTAGCCTGAAGAGAAAATTATCCTTCTGTATTCCGCAGAACAACCCATCTAGTCGCTGTCCGGTTTGACCGCCGTACTGTAGTGCCTGAATTTAGCCTGATTGGATTTATAAGTCTTCTGCTATAGCCTGAACGCTGTCACCAGTATTCTCACCCTTTCCCAAACGCTGTTAAACTTTCTCAAAATATATCGTGTCTTATTTTCTCCAGGAATGTTTTATTTTATTTTATTTTCTTCTTCTTCTTCTTCTTCTATGTCGTCGCAGTTCCGAGTCAAACCTTCCGCCTTCATTTCTTCCTGTCCTTGGCGATCGATGTCCATCGTTTTATTTTAAGTAAAGTATCAGCATCCCTCTTTACTGCGTCAATCCAGCGATGCTTGGGTCTTCTGACAGGCCTTCTACCCTCGAGTTGACTAAACAGTACCTTCCTAAGTATTCGGTTGTCTTCCATCCTAATGATGTGTCCTGCCCATTTCAATCTATGCAGTCGGATGGTGATGTCCAGATCATTGTCTTTATACAGCTTGTACAGTTCCTCATTGTGACGCATTCTCTATATTCCATTGACTTGGATTGGTTCGTATATTCTCCTCAAAATTCTCCTTTAAAAGGTATTGACTATGTTATATGTTAGCGGCTTGTTTCCTCAGACTCCAAGTCTCGCTGCCATGTTATCACCGGTCTAATCATTAACATATTGTATGCCCATTCTTATAATGTGACCTTGGACTGACGGTGGATATTCCTTGTCTTGAATATAGTTATCAACGAAGCATGTGCTCTATTTGCGGCCTGTATCCTTTTTCTTATTTCGTTTATTTCTTCATTATCTTCTGCCATCCAACATCCCAAATATTTAAACTGATTAACTATTTCCAGGTTTAGTGATTCGATTTCAAACTGTTCAGGTTTTCTGGTTTTCATTCGAGTGGTGATGATAACATTTGTTTTATCTGTATTAACCTGTAATCCTATGTCTTCTGCTTCACCTTTGAGTTCATGAAAGGTTTCTTTTGCTCATCCTTGGGATCCTGCCATGATATTAATATCATCTGCATATCCTACGATCTGGACCATTTTGTGTTCTAATTTTGAATTCCTATCAACTGACAATTTTCTGATCACATATTCAAGTTTATTTTCTCTTTACCACAACCTTATTTTAGTCGCTTTTATTTTTATTCGTTGTTTTCTGGTGACTGTTCATCACCGGATGCCTAAGTAATTACAGGGTAACCATTTGTCATAATATTTCAACTCGTATTTCTTTATTGCCTGAGAACGCAGTTTCACACTGCAGAATAGCCTTCCGGCCGTGGCTGTTCTTTCTACAATTTTGTCACATAACGTCTGTAATATTCACGTTTTCTGACCTGTCCACTTGTCTGACATTTCCACTCAGTTCTATTGAGTGTTGTTTGTCTTTTCTACCTTTTATCGTCGTCTGTCTTTCACCCTGGTTGATGCACACATTGTGTTTGTTCAGTACTTTCTTATATCTTCATGGACTATTGCTTTATGTTATTTTTATCTTTTACCATTATCACTTTGTCGTCGGTATAACATGTTTTTGAGTAAATATGTAGGTAAATAGATATTCTATATTGATGCAAGTGGAACACTCATAAATCAGTCGAGCCAATCACTAGCATTTGCAGATGATATTGCTATTTTGGGACTGTCGTCTTTTTGAGTTCAGGAAGTATTTCTTAATTTGAAAGCAGTAGCAAAATTCCTGGGCCTAAAAATAAATGAAGAGAAGACAAAATATATGATTGTATTGATAAGCTCGAAGCTAAGATAAGCTGAGCAACAGAATTTAACAGAACTACTGTAATCAACTAGCACGATTGCTATACTACAGCTGAGCAGATCGGCACAATCGTCAAGTTGCAAACAGAGTGTCCGACTAGCCAGCGTAGATTTTTTAATCACATCTAACAGTAGTCAACTATCGCCTGGACTATAGGACGTTCACGGAGTAATGAAAATACTTTAGGGCACGTTAAACTTGAGAAAATACAGAAAACTTTTGTATAAACATGTTTACAAGGTTACCAAGTTCCTGCTTCTAAAAATTTAGCTCATATTTTAATGTAAGTGTTTAATTTGGGATTCAAGTTGTAAATATCTATATTACTTTTTTGACAGAATTTATTATTTTAATTAAAAAAAACAGGAAACTAATTTAAGACAAAACTGTAATTAAATAATTTCGTAAATATCTTTTATACGGACCTTGAAAGATTATTGTAATTTGTAATGCTGAAAAAACGGCAAAAATTCCCCAAAAATATTTGATTCCCCCCCCCCAAATTAAATAGTGGAAGTTAATTTTTTTATGTAAAGTATGTAAATAAATGTAATCAAAAACATAATTTACTTATAAACGACTGTCAAATCACTTACATATCGTGGTGGAGTTATAACGTAATTACAGTTTTTTACATCTTCATTTGTTTAAATTCAAGACTAAATTTTTGTTATTGTACATTTTTTTGTTTCAATTCTTTACTTAAGCTAGACGAAAAATTAACTATTTTCATTACTTACATGAGGTAATTGTATATATTTGGGATCAACTTTATTATGTAGCCTACACTTTAGTTCTTCTTCTTCCGGAGCTCTACAGGGCGGGATGACCATAGGCTTCCTCCAACACTCGCCTCCAGTTCTCTCTCTGTTGCACCGTTCCTTCAGTTTTATACGCCCATGCTTCTTAAGTCTTCCTCCACCTCATGTATCCATCGCCTTCTGGGTCTGCTCCTTCTTGTTCCTTCCACGTATCCATTTAACACTTGCTTAGGCAGTCTCCTTTGGCATTCCTCGTATGGCAGATTCGCAGCAATCTTTTTCCCGGGGTGAAGCAGCTAACACCACGCCCATCCCCCAACCTGGAGGACCAGGAGTATTATATCAGAGTCCTCTTCTCCTAGGCCAACCACTTTTACTACAGCTCGAGACCTTGGCCTGACCTTGGTTTTATATCCGAGTGCCCTTCTCCTTGTATATTTTAGTTAGTCAATACACTAAAACAGCTTACTTAAATTTTTTCTTTTTTTTTTAACAAACAAAGTTATTTTTGAGAACTTATTAAAGTGTAGTTTGCACTTAGTAGACCAGAATGTGTGGCGACTGGCTACTAATGTAGAGGCCCGGGTTAAACTCCCGAGAACACCATAAAATAGAGGTGAATTTTTCAGCCACCAGGCCGGCTCAGCCTGTAGAAATTAGTCCTTGGGTAAATTATGCGGCTTAAGCATATTACTGCCTACATTGCCTTTCTTGTATTCCGAATGGCTCACCCACCCTGCTTAGTTCCTAAACTACTTCGGTGGAAAAATATCACTTATTATTATTATCCTGAACTGTAGGTTTCACACCGCCTTATCTGAATTTCCTGCTGTTCAATATTTTAAATAAAAAAAAGTTTGTCACAAAATTAATACATATTCCAAGTTACGCCTTTTACATATAAAATTTTGGCATACTTTTATAGGCCACGGGTGGAAAACACAAAAATTTCCAGACCTATGTTTGTGGGCATTTCTTTCTTGGTTTTAACATACATAACCTGTCCCGAAAGTATAACCGTTGCTTCGTGTATAGCAGCACTCATTACTAGCAAACGTACGTGTCGAAATGAAGAATAGTGATCCATATGTCGTAGAATTATTTCTGTTATATATATATTGCGACAGTACAAATAAGTGATGTACTGAGCATTGAATATAAAAATTTAAATATACCTAATAAACTGTAAATAATTAATAATGTATTAGAAATAAGCATGTCAGGGACCTGACTGCAAGCTTGGCTCAGACAAAAATATGAACAGGTGTTTCGACCTGAATCGACGTGCACACACACACAAATGTAACTGAAAGTGTGTACACCAGTATTTTGCTAGTGTGTGTAACGCAGGTCTATGCAGGCGAGTTTACCACCCCAAGATGAATAATTGCATAATTACTGTTTTTCCGTAATTATTCATAAACTATAAATATGGAGTAAAATCCAAAAACACAATAAAATGTAATAAAATTAAATAAATACTGTGTACAAAAACCACGTGAAAAGGACACACCGTACGAGTGTAGTGGTGAAATAACTGTGTACAGAGCGAAAGGGTTAAGTTGCAATGTCCAAAAATACAGTGAACATGTGTAGTGAAAATAGTTGTAAGATGAGTATAAGAGTATACTTATAGGACTCTGCAATTCGCAGAAATATAAGAAATAGCGAAATTGACAAGGAGTGGGGGGACTGAACCCAGAGACAATTTCAGACATGTCGATTTCGTACAACTGCAGGTGTTGACCAAGACGTGGGTATAAATAGGACACACACGCTACAGTTGTTCTCTTTTTCGATCACACACAGTGCAGCGGGAGCTTCTGCCCGTCCGCACAAAGTATTTAAATCTTTTGTAAATAATTTCATCCTTCCAGTTACATACAGTTATGTAACTGGATTATAAAAACAAGCAATTTTAAATAGTAACAGCATTACATGAGAAGAAAATCCACATAAGAAGATCAACTGACGTCCGAAACAGCACGAGAAGAAGTTCCAGAGAGAGAGAGAGAGCTGACGACTTAGTTCCAGAGAGCGAGACGACGCTGGACAAGAGAGAGACGACGCTGGACAAGAGGAACAATACTGAAGTCTACAGGAGACGACGCTGGACAAGAGGAATCGATGCTGTGTTCGAGACGAGGACGATTACAGATCGATCCAATGATTGAGTATGATTGACGACAATAAGGTGATAAACAACTTATTTATCTATTAATCGAACAATTAACTCAAAGACAATTAAAGACATTCTTGTTCTATTTAAAAGTAAGAGCCAATGTATTATAAATATAGAAAGTTAGAATCATAAATGTTATTGATGTAAGATTAACGTAAATGGGAGCTCAACTTAATATTGAAATGAAAAGAATGCAAAGCATTTAAATAAAAATTAGCGTTTTTTATAAATCAGTACTGATAAAAGAAAGATAAATTCAGTAACTATTAATATTTTTGAGTTTCCATTGCAATATCTAAAAAGATATTCAAATATTGATATTTCGAAGCACACTAATTGACTGAATAGTCAGAAAATGATATTTTTTAATAAAATAATTAGTAGAATAGAATATTTAGTCAGTAAGGATGTATATAGAGTAAGCCTTACGGCATAGTAACAAAGTAATAACGAATGTTTTAAGTCGAATCAAGTGCCATGAGCACAATTTTATTAGTACCAAATAAATTTGAAATACCGTTACACGTTACATCGAGTTCTTATTACAGATACACCTGAAACCCAAATTAAATTGTAGTTATGCAAGTATGTATTGTTATATAAGTTGTAGCTTCCAACGTGGGGCACCACAAATTTAAATTATATTAAATTTACAAAGTTGTATTGTTGCATATTTGTCGCTCCAAGATTGTGGGGCTATTCAAATTAAATTACATGTAAATTTATACACATACATCATAAATTATACAACTTACGTACACAGTTATATTGTTATATAATTTGTCGCCCTGTACGTGGGGCTCCACAAATTTAAATTATATAATAAATCTGTTGCATAAATTGGCGTCCAAGATCGTGGGGCTCCGCAAACACAAATAAATTTATATTTGCAGTTGTAGTGTTGCATAAAAATGTCGCCCTTGAACGTGAGGCCCGACACGCCTACATTTATGTATATGTATCGTTGTAATATATATGTATATGTATATATATATATATTGCGACAGTACAATCATATGTTGTACTGTGCATT
Source organism: Magicicada septendecula (assembly GCA_034769895.1). Taxonomy (NCBI): domain Eukaryota; kingdom Metazoa; phylum Arthropoda; class Insecta; order Hemiptera; family Cicadidae; genus Magicicada; species Magicicada septendecula. The sequence continues at coordinate 81,826,797 of CM068376.1, forward strand.
AATAGATAAAATAAATATTTAAATTAAATTTATAAATATTTAATAAATAAGCAGGTAAGAGATTGAAAGCTGGGTTTATGTTAAAAATACAGAATGTAGACAAAGAGGAACTGACCTGAACACACACAACTCTCGCTGAGAGTGTGTACAGCAGTAAGTGATGTGTGTGAGTGAGGCCAGTTCGAGCACGAAAGTTTGCAGTCTAACCCTGAATAATTGTCAAATTACAGTTTATATTTAATTATAAGAAAACCATAGATGGTAGGAAAAATTCAAAGACTCCAAAATATGTATAAAATTAATACGCATGGGCAATGAGAAAACGGCGTGAAAAGGACGCGCAGTGAGTATTCAGTGCAATTTTAAGTGCGTAGTAATTACACGGATTATTCTATTACGATGGTAATTACGTTGGACATGTGTAATTAAATCATCCATCGTTAGAGCACCCTGTAGGTCACATTAGACTTTGCCATTGGCAGAAATGTGCGAAAATATGAAATTGGACGAGAGTGGGAGAACTGACGCCTCCGAGCAATTTCAAACTGGCAGAATTCAGTCCCAACAGGTGCTGTACGATGCTCGATTATAAATAGGGCACGAGAGAAGCCAGCCCTTCTTCTCAATCAGTCTTCAGTCGCGGCGGGACGCTCTGTCCGTTGGTGACGTGAGTTTCTAATTTTTGTTAATCGAACAGTTGATGCCGACGGACGCTATGTTCGTCATAAGTGAAAAATAGTAACTCTTAATCTGTTACCGAATATGAATGTACATTAGGTCCGTCAGTCAAGACAAGCTACTATGTTACATCATGCAGAGGAACGCTATGCTGAACAATAGAGGCGTCTGCTAGAACAGACAGCTGGTGCAGAGCAACCTCTCACACTATCCTACATCAACCAGATGGGACCATGATACACGAGTAACTGGAGGACGACGAGTGGAACCTGGAGACGTGCAGGGAACTCCGATCAGAAGAGGACATACGGATCAACGAAGGACATAAATATGAGCTACAAAATCGAGGTGACAGATAATCCATTTATAAATTTTAAATGAGAGACCATTTTGAAAGACATTTAAAAGACATTTTGAAATTTAAACACGAATAAGAGTTTTATGTAAAATGTAGATAAAGAAATTCAGAGAATTTGATTTAAATTTATTAAAATATTTTCTTTGATGTTTAACGATTAATTTAGTGAATTTCAATGTTATTTTAAAGTTTGTAAAGCAATCAATGATTACTAAGTATGCAATACATAAATTAACGTAGTTGAAAGTTATTAAAAAAAAAAAGAAAAACAAAACCAATAAAAAAAATGAAACTGCAGTAAAGCACACTGTCAGACTGAGCAGTCGAGTTTTAATATTGACAAATAAGTATTTAGAATATAACTTTGTTGCTGTAGAATATAAGATTTATTTAATGTTAAATGTACTGCAACATTTGAACGTTTCAAGCGAACAATAATGAATATTTATGGCGAAGTAGTTGAGATTTTTAAACACGCTTGTGTTTTATAAATAAAATTCTGAAAACTCGTTACAATTAAATCAATGACTACTCTTATTACCATTACACCCAAACTCCATTAATTGGTACACTTTACCAGTAATGTTATATAAATTTTGGCACTCCACAAATTAAATTACATTTAAATTTGTAAATTGTAGTGTTATAAATATTGGCGCTCCAAAAGCGTGGGGCTCCTCAAACACAAATAAATTTGCAACCTGTGTAGTGTTATAATATATATATATATATATATATATATATATATATATATATATAGGCTATATAACGGATTTCTACGGCCTAGGCCGTTTCTCCGTCCCTAGTTTCCTTTCTCTTCTATTATAGCACATGTCTTCTTCCAGGCCTCTAAGTTTCATAGCTTCATCTACACCCTCTCGCCAACTTCTTCGTGGCCTTCCTCTTTTCTTCCTCTCGTATGGTATCCACTCTAAAATTCTCTTGGGCCACCTGGTTTCGTCCATTCTTTTTGTGTGTCCAAATCATACTAGTTGTTTTTTTTTCAATCTCTTCCACTGTGTTCTTCGTCATGTTCATACTCAGTCTAATTTTTTCATTTCCGACTCCTTCCAATTTTCATTTTCTACAACTGCGTCTTAAATAAGCCATTTCGGTAGCTAAGAGTTTTTCGGTTTTTCCTTGTCATATCTCATGTTTCGGCTCCATATGTGACTATATTTAGGAAGATACTCTTATACAGTCTCTTTTTTGTGTCTCTTCTGATTGATTTAGACCATAAAACAGAGTTCAACGATCCTATTACTTTTCCCTTTGTTTAATCGTTCTTTTATTTCATCGTTGTTATTTCCTTGTTTATTAAGTGTAACTCCCAAATATTTACACGTGCTAACTCCTTTTATGGTGATATTTCCTAAATCGAAATTACCTTGAGCATCATTGCCGACTATTATGTACTCAGACTTATGCATGTTTATCACGAGACCTGCGAGCTGGTATTCTTCTTGTAATTTTTTTATCGTGTAACTAAGATCATTCGGATACTCTGCTACGACAACATGATCATTAGCGAAATATAAGCTAAACAGTTTTTCCTCTCCCGCTTGCAGCCCCATTCCTCTAACTTTCGTTGATCATTTTTCCAGGGCTTTGTCTAGATATACTTTAAATAGAGTTGGGGAAAGGATACATCCCTGTCTTAATCCTTTTGTGACTTTGAAGAGGTCTGTGTAGTTACTACCGTTTTTTACTCGGGTCGTGTTTTCCTTATACAGGTCCTTTATTGCTTGTATTAGCATGTTCCATACTTCTAAGGATTTCAAATCCTTCCATAACTGTGAGAATGGTACACTATCATAGGCTTTTTCCAAATCAATCATTGCTACATGAAGCTCTCTGTTTCTTTGCACTCTCTTTTTACAAGCTATTTTGATAGTGAAAATGTTGTCAATAGTGGATCGTCCTGTTCTAAACCCTGCATGTTCTTCTGGCTGCTTATCTTTAATCTTGTTTTCTAGGCGACTCTATTATTTTTGTATATACCCTTCCAAGTGTACATATCACTGCTATTCCCCTATAGTTCTATTTTTTAATTTGATAAAATAACTTTAGAGATTCGTGTGTTACTACTCAAAATTGTACTGTGAATAGTGAAACGTATCTGCGAGGAGATTTACTGTATTAAGTGTAAGCTGGTAAAACACAGATATACGGCATGAAACATCTTTGCCGAATGGATGACTCCCGCATTCCCAAACAACTATGGCACTGTAAGCCAAACAGGCGGAGAGGTGTGGGACGTCCGAGGAAGCGGTGGAATGACCTGTTTGTGGTGGAAGCTCTAGACTTTGCCTGTTTGAGACTGGAACAAACCATCCTTGGTTTAATCCTTGCAGATAATGATGATGAAGTGTAAGCTGGTTAGGTTATTAAATAAAACCAGTTAAGAGTATTCGAGATCTAGGCAATCACAAATGGACCAGAGATATTTTATCCAAAACCAGTGGTAGTCGTATTTAATTTTGTCTTTCATGACATCTAAAATTTTAATTCAAATTAATTTTGATTTCTGTGTTTTATATCTTAATCGAATAATTCTGGAAGCGGTAAGAAGTTTGAGCAGCATTCGGAAAGACAGCAAGGTAACAATTGCTTCAGAGAATCCATCACCGTAGTAACGTGTACCCGATGCGTCGACCGACTGTTTTACACACAATAGAAATATTCGGATCAACATATATAACGTTATTGTCGCATCCCCCCCCCCGTAAGATTACGTTGTTTTTGTTAATTGGCTTTATTAATTCCTTACTTTTGTGTTCTAAATTTTGATTTTTTTTTTTCGTATTGTTTAAATTAGCAGCCATCCTTACTATTCTTTTTATAAATTTGCTAACTGCTATAATTTTTATTGTTCGACTAAGCTTTTCGTCATCACTGACATCATCAGGTCTTAAACAACCTTATATTTATCTGCTTGCAATTCGCATATTTTATTCTTCGTATTGTTTAAATTAGCAGCCATCCTTACTATTCCTTTTATAAATTTGCTAACTGCTATAATTTTTATTGTTCGACTAAGCTTTTCGTCATCACTGACATCATCAGGTCTTAAACAACATATATTTATCTGCTTGCAATTCGCATATTTTATTCTTCGTATTGTTTAAATTAGCAGCCATCCTTACTATTCCTTTTATGAATTTGCAAACTGCTATAATTTTTATTGTTCGACTAAGCTTTTCGTCATCACTGACATCATCAGGTCTTAAACAACATATATTTATCTGCTTGCAATTCGCATATTTTATTCTTCGTATTGTTTAAATTAGCAGCCATCCTTACTATTCCTTTTATAAATTTGCTAACTGCTATAATTTTTATTGTTCGACTAAGCTTTTCGTCATCACTGACATCATCAGGTCTTAAACAACATATATTTATCTGCTTGCAATTCGCATATTTTATTCTTCGTATTGTTTAAATTAGCAGCCATCCTTACTATTCCTTTTATAAATTTGCTAACTGCTATAATTTTTATTGTTCGACTAAGCTTTTCGTCATCACTGACACCATCAGGTCTTAAACAATCTGTTGTTTGACAAATATAAAATAACTATTACGTTTACGACTGGCCCTTTATTTTCACTGCTCGATTTACTTCCAACGAAACTTAATTCTTCATCATCGGTAACTAAAATTTGGGGGGGGGCCTTGAATGTTTAGAGATTATTTTCACTGCTTGGGTCCACCCTCCGCCACTGAATACAACTTATAATTGTTGTGCGTCTCTGGTTGAGACTTTCATTCGCGTTAATATCACCGCCCACGTAACAAGATTGATTACCATGCGAAATTTCCGGTACAGTTTCGTCGAGAAAAACGCGCGTGCGCGCTCGTGTGTTTAGCGAGGCGAAGCGAATCGATATGACTGACAATGGAGTAAGAGATACGTGTAAAGTTTCGGACATGAGATAATTAGAACTAGGTAGGGAACTGTCGGATAATGTAACACGCGCCGACAGACCACGTCCGGCGTATTAACGGAATAACCGCCTCCAGCGCACTGTCACACACACACACACACACACATTCTATAGCTGTTGTTTTAATTATATCCCTATCTCATACATTTACTACATTGTTCCTCTTTATATTTCATTCTTCGCAAAGCGTAATATGTAAAACACAGTTTATTTTTGACATAATAAGAACTTTACTCATTTATGTTCTATTTTCGTCGTAACAAAACGGATGCTGGGAAAAATATTTTTGACTGTAGAAAATTAACAACGATTACAATTCTCGTGAACTAGGTTATTTTTTCATTAACTGATTAGACTTGGAGAAAAGTATTAACGCGCACCAGTCTCTAAATATCATTTTACTTGTAAACTTTCAATGTTTTATTCAGTACGATGAAAACAAGTAAAGTGGCACCGAATCCAAAATACCGGTTACAAAACGAACTTTTACGAAGAAGAAGATCCTACTACTGACGTTACGCAATGATGAATGCAAAACAAGGAAAACTCTTATACACGAGACTTCCCGAGCTCCAAAGGTACCGGATTCGATTCTCAGACATCGACATAAATCGGTGGCTTTTTCAACCGCCACGTCGACTCGTCCTCTGAGAACGAATGCAATTGGTAACATGTGAGGTAACATGCGGCTTAAGATTAATGCTAGTCACACTAACTTCTTCGTATGTCGTTCTTGGCAACTGGTCTGCCTCTCGTAAGTCATTTGGATGGTAAAAAAATTGCAGGATATTATTATTTAATTCTTACGTCAATTATTGGGGCACTTAAATAGGCAACAGGAATATGATTAGCGTACTAAATATAGTGATACCCACTGACTAAACACTGGTGTAATAAACGCCCATAATTAAATATAATAAATATTAATTACGATTTGACATAAGATAATATTAAATTGTAAAGAACAAAGTGTAAACGGATGAGTTGAGGAAATGGTCACTGTTTAGTAGTTTTTTTGATCAACACAAATATAAACGCTTGATTTACTTACTAAAAAGAAACAACAATGCTTAATAGATTTTACACGGTGAAAGGGCCAAGGAATAATTTTCAGGAGGCAGAAATCGCATCTCCTCTACTGATACTGTTGCGCGTCTGTTGAATTTGAGAGAATACGTAATTAAACAAAACAAAATAGTAACCACTCGCAAGTGCACAAATAAATGAGACTAACAGTTAAAATTTACTGCACAAAAAACTGAACAAATAGATTACCGTTACAGCAACGATGTGCAGCCGTTTTATCAAATGATTTTTACCTTTACTGGCGATCGCATCTGTCTAACGGTCATTCGATATTTTGCACGGGCTACGCGAACCGCTCATATTGCAGTAGTCGTGCCACAAGTTTGCCTGACTTTAAAAGCGGACACAGTTTTATGAACGTTCGGTGGAAAAGTTTTGCATTTTTTACATTTTAAAGGGTACAGCGTCTAGCGAGCACGGTAAACATCCGATGACTCAAGATCGGAGCGTCACGGAGTTAATAAGAAAAATAAATAAAAGGGGTTGGACCTTTATTAAAAGGGGAAAGCCTAAAGGGACGTGCAATGAAGAGGGGAGAGGGTCACAAGAGTCACTCCAACAGAATAATGTACGTAAGAGCAATGCTATAAAGTAATCCGTTGAGTGTTGGATTTCTTGCGGCTGCACTATACGTGTCAGCACGGTCAAGATTGATGGTTTGATCCAATTGACAACATCCGGTCATTAATCGTGTTACTTTATTGTGTATCACGAGTCGTCGTCCATTAAAAACTAAAATATTTGTGAAACAACAAAAGCAGACTGACCAATCATGTATTCGTTCGATCAGCGACAAACACACGTCTCATTGTTCTGTTAGTCAAACATTGACCTTAAGCTTTGGCGTTATCTCTCTCTCTCTCTCTTACACACACACCCGCGCGCGCGCGGAAGTGTCGTTTCGGAAAATGTAAGTTTTCATGAATTTAACAAGAACTCAGATGGCGCATTGATCAGTTCAAAAGTATCCAAGCGGTGCGCCTTGTTACGGTGTGCAATGACACTGCGTCCGTTCGATCCTACCTGGTACAGGTGGAAAATTAAACGCTGTCTATATTTTACGTATCGAGAGTTGAGATTCTGATAGGCCAAATTAAATGGGAACAAATCGTTTGACACAAAAACCCACTCTACAGTGTTCTAGCACAGAAATCGTAAAAAAAAAATCAGTTTAAACTTAAAATAAAATAGACTAAATGTCCTAATCAATGCAGAATGAAAATTTTCTATTACTAGTGATGGTAAACAAGAATATTTGGTAATTTTTATTGTAATTTTAAAACGGACAATGTGATGACACAAGGTAATGTGATGGTAAAAATACTGGAGGCCCTGGTAATATAGAGGACGGAGGATAGACGATATACGAATGCGATACTATGAAATGGAGAGAATAACTTAAGATAGAAAACATGGAAGGAGCATGCCCTAGAAGACCTGCCCTTGGGCAGAAAACACTTGATGATGATGATGATGATGATGATGATGATGATGATGATAACGACGACGCCGACGGCGGCGACGACGACGACGACGACGACGACGATGATGATGATGATGATGATGATGATGGTGGTGGTGGTGATGATGATGATGACGACGACGACGACGAAACGTGAGTATACAGACAATCAATGAGTTGGACACAACAATTTTACATTAACGGGTTGTTTATCGATTGCTCCGGGGAAAATACTCTATCCTTCTTCTAATGACATCGATTGCACTAGTGGCTTGTTAAACAGAAATCGTCACTGCGCCGACGGTCAATTCTCCGCATACCTGCACGCCTGCGTGCGTTGGCCCACACTTGTAAACGCATCGGTAAATTAATAGAATCACCTGAGATCCGTCGTGACTTCGTTTTTACGTTAAAATGACGCGTTCCGGAACATATGTTCCATCGCTGACGGATCTCAGGTGATTCTATTAATTTATACATAAAAAAGTGACTTGGATACCAATAACAATATGTATGACAAACACATCCGGCTTGACGATAGATTCACTTTATTACTTGTACAAACTAGACAAGAGTTTACTGATAATATTAATGCAAGTTAGAACGTTGTACCAAAAACAGGGCAAAACAAAGAAATCGAATGTTTTTCATAAGAGAAGCAGCTTCTGTTTTTGTTTCGGATTTCATTATAGGCTCGGCCATTATATCGTTTAATGTATTAAGAACTTTCCCAAGATGCTTGTAAAGTACTGCAACAGCTTTTCGTTTTGTTAACTAACTCTTATAAACTTTGACGTACACTACTGTATAGCCAGTATTTGTATACATACAATATAAATACAATACAATATAAGATAACACAAAATTCTGCTCAAAATTTTTAAGTAACGATTGAAAAACTCTGAACTATCTTTGCAAAACAACAGAAAAGACGAACGAAACGGAAGATCATCGTAAAAACCTTGTTTGTTGACTTATGAATATATTGCTAGAGACCCGTATCCCTGGGTAATGGAGTATTCTGTACCCCACAGTACATGGTGTTGGTAGAATTTAGCCACTCCCGCTAAATTAAAAGAGTGTCCCCCGTGTACTGCGGGCGCACCTACCAGGAATTACCCAGGTGAGTTTAGATCCTTTATTAAACTCCTTAGGGTGTGTTACAATCTTAAGTTGTTCAAGACTGGAAGCAATTTTTATTTATTTCTATTGGTTTTTCTTATTTTTTATTTTTATTCATTTCGTACTGTATTTTATTTTATTTTGTTGTTTTTAGTCGTTTACTTTCATTATTCAGGAGGCCGTTTATAAAACGGCTTCAGAAAAAGTACATCTTGTACAGACAATGCTTTTACTATTACACAGATCATTAAGAAACATAACGATTTCAATAAAGAAACGCATATAGCTTTCGTTGACTTTGAGAAGGCCTTTGATAGAATACATAGTAATTTGTTGTGGCAAATATTAGAAGAACGGGGATACCCTCAACAACTTATATGAACTATACAAGGCCTATATAACGGAACAAGAATAGGTCTTAAAAATAATTGTAGGATATCTCAACAAAGATCTGTCAGTCAAGATGTTAGACAAAGGTGCAGTATACCGCCTACTCTTTTTAACATTTATACTGACGATCTAGTAAGGAAATGGAAATATCTAGTTAACCCTGGCATTAAGTTATCACGAGACAGATATTTGAATGTGCTGTTGTTTCCTGACGACTTGCTTGTACTGCAAAATACAGAAGCTGATTTTCATAAATCTGATTTTAAGCTTTATCAGATTTGCAAACAATACAATATAAAAATCTTTACTATAAAAGCAAAGGCGATGGTATTTAGAGGGAAGGAGCCAATAAGAACAAAAATAATGATTAGTGATCGAATTCTAGAACAGGTGAGCCACTTTAATTATTTGGGAAATGATATCGGCTATGATAGGAATTATGAGATTGATGTTAAGGTATGTAAGTTCCAGGCGATCTGCGGAACAATCAATCGTGTTTTTAGAAACAAGGTACGTCGAGATACAAAATTTAAGTGTCACAAAGTTATGGCAGTCCCTGTACTGTCCTATGGGTGTGAATTATGGACAACAACCAAAAAACAAGACAGTAAAATACAGGCCTCGGAAACGGCATTCTTAAGAGAAGTTAAAATGTGTTCTAAACCTGACCGTATAAAAGAAGAGTTACAAGTTTTTAACTTCAATGAAAAGTTAAAAGATTACAAACGACGCTGAAAAGAACGCTTAGAAAGAATGTGGGTACCCAAGTGTGTGGGTAGACCCAGTAAGAGATAGCCGAAGGATTTTTGAAAGCAAAACCTTGCCTATGCCGTGTTGTGAAGATGATGACTTTAATTCTTTTGTTTCTACAGGAAACGTGTGTTCGTCCGAGTTCGCCGGTTCCTTGAAATAGCCTTTTGCTGTCTTCTTTATACTATTAGAAGTAATTCTTTTGCATAGATATTCAGTCGTATCATAGTCGTGGATTCTTGTTCCACGAGAATCACTACTTCGGAGTCTCAACGTATATTTTTCCTGACAGGTCTTATTAATGCAACTCCATTTCTAGCCTTGTCATGTCTTTGTCGCCCTTCTAAACGTAACATTTTTATAACACTTAAGAACATTGCGTCGTTCACACAACACTCTCTCCATGCTGTTACACTTAAGAAAGCGAATGAACATCTGAGGGGAGGAGAGAGAAAGAAAGTGAGACAGAGAGAGAGAGAGCGAGAGAGAGAGAGAGAGCGCGTGCTGTACACGCACAGATATATGTGTCTGTTAAACTGACTGCGAGCGCAGTCGATAGATTTGTGTGCAATGAAGTGGATATCATTTGGGTTATGTATTAAACCGGACGCAATCCATTAATGTACTGTACTTTAAATGTTTTGCCTGCTGCTTATTTGTTGGTATTTTGTGACGTGCTGCTCTCAACTCTCGGTAAATGAAGTATGTGCTTAATATTAGCCACTGTCTGGACTATCCGCTTTAAATTTGTAGTCTGGACTACCCGTGTCAAGCATATGGAAAGGGTACCTTTAACGTTACCTTCAATTCTGTCCCCTCCCCCCCGATGTTCAGTAGCCTACACACTACTACACATACACTACCCTACGGCATATTGGTCACTTTGCCTGTGCTCGGCAATAAAACCATACCTCAAGGGTCTTATTTCATTTGCTTCTGACGCACTATATCTTCGTCGTTCTTCACACAAACTTCTTAACAAAATTATTTTTTTTTAACTTATGTATCTAAGTTACGTGGTAAAAGCACGTACTCCAACCTAAGTTCACTTACACATTGTGTACAAAATAATGAATACATACTTTTCCAGCTCCAACATTTTCCCTCCAGTAATAATAATTCGTATAAACGTCTCTAAACACGATACGAGAATACGATTTGATAGGAAAGGGGAACACAAAACCCACTGAATTGATGTACACGGACATCGGAAGACAGTGGAAAATTTAAATCGGAAACGTGAGGTACAATGGGGTAACGTAATGTGGGAGAAGATATCCAAGTCACCCCTACGGTCACTTTCAAAAGAACGGGAGATACGTGCATTACGAAAAAAACGAATACCAATCTTATCTTTGTAAGCAAAAAAATTAAAAGAGGGAAACTCATAAAGGTCTGAAGACGAGGAATAGTACATCGGAATACAGGAAATGTGAATAAAATATCTCTGGGAATTTTGAGTACAAAGCTAAGTATATTAATCCCGTAATGATATGTATGTGAACATGACATACACATGGAAAGGAATGTGATGCATGTTCTCATACTGCACTACACTGCTTACTATGCTGTTAACCACATTAACAGGAGTATAGAATGTAATCGTTTACAATTAAGTTAAATGAGTTCTTATACGCGTAGTTAAAATTGTTTAAATATTCTAAAACTTAACACACATGAATAGTTTTTTCAGGTTCATTACGCGGCAAGCGTGTGTGTGTGTGTGTCAGTTTTTTTTAATTTTTTAACAGAAGAAAATGGTTACTGAAAAGCTATTTAATAAGTTTTATCGATTGAATTCATTTATGAGCACTAACGGAATCGACTGAATTATTTAAATAAGTTTACTTAGATTCTTCCTTATTTACTAAACATTAATTTCTCCGTGAAACAGGTTAGTAATAGTGCGTTTTTAATTCACACGTTTCCGTTGTCAGTAGACTGCTGGCAAACTAACAGTGTGAAACTATAGAAAGCATCATATATCGCAAAAAAAAACGTTCCCAACACAATTAATTCATTTTGCAGACAGTAATAATATTTCTTTGTCCGTTTTGCATGCAAACAGAACACTGCGTACATCTGCCGAGACAAGTACTGTCAAGGAGAACAATTTTATAATTAACAAACTTTATTAAATTCTTCGTTCCAAAGATAAGCACTCAGATGACTGACTTTCCTCTCCTCCTAGAGAATAATAACGCCCAGCATCCAGAAATATTACAATTAAACGGAATATTAATTATTTAATTGTTTCAATTGCTACGCGAGCCCGAATAATACGAAGAGAATAACAATAACTTTTTATATTCGATTCGACGAGAAAGGAACGCAGGAATGCAAGAGAAGGATTAAGGCAACAGAAACTGAATTACTCGGTAAAATGTAATTTTCATTAAAGCGAGCATTGTGACGCGACGACGACTTTCCCATTACAAATCTCGCCGCCATTCTACGATATCTAAGTAATAAACTCAGGCTTATTTGATATCTACGACTGAAGCATCGTTGAGCCTAACAAGTTCCAGAGTGTTATTGAACGCTACCTAATCAACCTTACGCACTAACGTAACGTGTGTGTGGTCGCGCGCGCGCGTGCTTATGTGTCATTATATACCAGTGGCGGCTGGTGGTTCCAAATTTAGGTGGTTGCAGTAGTTGGTTGAGTGGGGCGGGGCTAAAAGAACACATTAAACAAGTCTACTACATACATGTATCATACATAGTGCTGTCGTATGAAAAAAAAAATAGAAAGTTATTGTTTTTCAATTGTTTAACAGTTAATTTGTGGGAAATTTGAAGTAAGTTGTGTCGAGACAGTTCATTTAACAAGCATGATACAAGCGACTGAGCATCATATTTGGGAGGAGCAATGAAACCTCAGAATCTTTCAACAAGTTTACCTTTTATTATATAACGATACACTATGACCTTTTGAAAAAACATTATTAACATCAGTAGCCTCATCAGTAATTACAGCCAAATAATCCGCTTCTTGTGTCTTACTCGTTACTTCTTCGTGGCATATTTCTAACGTTATATTTAAAGGTTTACTTTGAATCGTTTTTGAGGCGCCCAAAATTCAGTTGCTTTCTCTAAATGATTTTTCATTGGTGTGTCAAACTCAGAACTGAAACCAATTAACCCTCAAAATACACCAGGATCTGATGAAGATTCAGTATCATCATGACCCCGCAAAGCTAATTCAAAAGCTCCACAGAAGCAGATACAGTTTATTAATATTTATGACGTACCAATTATTGCGTACTCTTTCGTTGCGTAAAAAAATATTTCGTCTATATTCACTGTCCAGCTGATGTGCTGTAGGCCCACGTACCAAAAAGAGAAGGCTGAAAAACATTCTTTATATATACACTCGACGCCTGATGATTTCTTATTTTTTCGGCTAGCTGATTAATGTCTTTTGTTCCGAATTTTGTTCAGGAGTCTTCCCCTCCAAACAATAAACATGGAAAAAAATAAAGAATTTCTTTCGTCACAACCACGTAACCAGACAGTATTTTCATAACACATTGTTTAAAAGCACGCGGAATCAGTAGCTCCAAAAAGCACAAACACAAAAGCACACAGCAGCACTAAACAAACAAAGAGATAATACTTAACAAACAGTTTAATGTCGACTGACACCTTTTTTCACAATCGTTGTTATACAAAATTATTACTATAATTTTATAAATTCAAACAATTGGGCAACGTAACCAATGTAAGCACTAAACCTGACACAACTTACAGATCAAGAAGGCTGTGCTGACTTGATGACACAACTAAAGATGAGCTACAACGCTACTAGTGGAGCGCTGCAGAAGCTTTGTAACCGCCTAGCTAACATAGGGAACATGAGCAATTGTGAAGAGTAACGCACGTTCTCCCATATGTTTGTGTACTGCCATACTGTATAGTAGTAAGCTCTGCCATGTTCGAGATGCAACCAGCCTTCACGTCACATTTGAATTGTACGTGAACATTGCCGCATAGAATATAATACGCTCTCCTTTGAAATGTATAACACTTTTAACTGCTTAATGCTTTCGTATATTATTTTTTAGTTTAGTTATTCTGTTTTGGTGGTTGTGCAACGATGCACCCATAACACCAGCCGCCACTGATATATACACGCAATGTATAATAATATGTGGGGTTGTGCGGGTCGCCCGCGTGTATGCCACGTTCCGACCTTCTTACAGAGCGATGACGATAATTCTCTCGATTTAGTGGATGTGGCTTTACCGGCTGTGAGTGTTCAATTAGGATCTAATTGTGCGTGAGTGTCTGCCGAGGCCGGATCCAAGATTCACCTGGCACAGATGGGTTGCGACCAAGGGCGCTACTGTACGGCGTTCCAAATCGCATGGCACCTGAGGGATTAGCAGACCCTTAATAACACACACACACTGGCCCGAAAGTCTCGGGTGTGAATCGTCTACTGGGGCGTCCACTACGTAACTGCAACTTTTATAATATGAATTTTTTAACAAACGAGCTTAGCATATTTATAATCTCCATAAAATTTTAAAGAGAATGTCACCAAACACGACGTGGTTGTGATATATTTTAGATGTCAACTAAGTCTAATTTAATATTCATTTTAGCTTTAAGAATTAGTATTTTGCAAATGTTATTTAATTTGCAAAATACTCATATTTATCGCAATTATGTGTTCTTTGTAGCTACTAATTTTTCTTACAATTTCACGTAGATTACAAAAATTATAGTTTAATTTGGATTATAAGCTAAATTAAAAATTGTATAGTTTTGAATTGGACCGTATATTTATACCTGAACCGTCCGGGTCGTGCCTGGCCGGTTGTGAGTGCGCGTGCGAGAGTAAGGCTCTTCTAATCCCTTAGGTGCCATCCGGTTTGGAACACCCTATAATTAAGTTATTGTCCTCAAAGCGAGCACAGGGGCGGTAGAAATTTCAGGAAAGTGTCCGCATGGTGGCGTTCAGGGAACGGACACGCATGCAGTCTCGGATGGTCTTGTTAGAATTTAGGTAATGGGCTTTGCACGCCCAGCGCAATCCCCGATCCAGGAGAGACCGAAGATTACGGTTATAGGTTTTGGCCAAGTAGTGCTATACAGGGATCGCGTAGGTAACGATCGACGCCACGTAGGTGGTGACGATGAGTTTCTTCAGGCGGCGGGTCATAGAATTGCTGCAAAGTAAGGGACGGAGCTTATGTAGACGCTTGACAGTTTTGCGGGCTACTTGATCGGAGCGTGTCCGCCAGGTCAGACGACGATCCAGGTGAAGCCCGAGGTACTTAACAACGGAAATATATACTATACTGTAGACTTTAATGACAGTATCAATAAGTAAAGCAACCATAAACAGTCGTATGTAACCATTCTATAAGTTTTCGATTGACCAACACACGCTAAGTTAATGTAAATATCGTCTAATTACCATTATCGTAATAAACAATCGAAGTCATTAATTACATATGTCCGCGCACATTAACCAGTAAACCGCTATAAAACACCCAAGTCACAAGTAGTAACAGTAGTTATCACTAGGCTTCGCAATACACAGTTGACACTGCAGCTAAAAACTGGCCGGCCGTTGCGTTGTGTTAGCGCCCGTGTCTTAGTTGCGTGGAGTTAAATTTCCACACCTTTTCAGTAATCTACAACGGGCGATTTGCAAGCAAGTTGGTCGCAAGGGAAGGTCTTGAGTAAATTGCCACACCACGACCGCTCAGGACGATATCTATCTCTTCAGCATACCAAAATTATTATGTTACGGACACGTGGAAAGAGTGCTGGAAGGTGGGCTACATAAAATGACCATTACCTATTGATACCAACAGAAAAAAAAAATACTCGAAAAACCAAGAAAGATGTGCGATCAAGGAATTAGTACGGTTACGAGGGAAAGAAATTCAGTAGAAGGAATATGGTGGGAAAGAGAAGATCGGAGACAAATTATTCCCAAATGTCATACAACCGATTGAATGATGATAAGATATGATGAGAGAATAACCACACTTACTTTTATGACACGTTTTGGGCGATAGTGTGTGTGTGTGTGTGTGTGTGCCCTTCCTGAATTGTGGGTGTGTGTTATTGTGTGTGGGTTGGAATTTATTTTGGTAACAGTGGGTTGGAATATTGTGTGGCGGTTTTAACATTGTAATTGGTTATTTTTTTATATTATGAGCGTAAGTATACAGTAGTGTTTTAAACATTTCGTCGTGTTTTGCCTTTATTTGAATTTGTTTAATTTAATTTTTTTTATTTACGTAGTTTTCTGACAAAGTGATAGTTGTTTGTTCTCCATTTTTCTGGCATATTTTATCGTATGCGCGGTCTGTTAGCACCATATCTTTAATGTCTGGGAATTTTGGGCCTATACTTAAGGCACGTGTCGCTAAAATAGATTTTTAAACGTTTGGCTTCTTAGTTGCTTTCAGGTGTTCAAAGCAACTTCTCGTTTGACAGTTCAACGCACTCCATAAATACAACACAGCTCGATTCAATTTTAACAAACAATCTACAATAAGTACGAGGGAGAGTCAAAGAGTAAAGGAAAATTTTTCTTTTCTTCGTGATTAGACTGACTTATTATAAATCATGACCTAATAGCGTCTGTTAATTAGTAGTATTGTTTCATCATTAGTAGCGTGTTACTGCTATTAAAAGTCAATTTAAAATGAGTCCTTTATTGTCGAATTACACCAAGGAGAAATTGCGAGCAAATATAATTTTCTAAACTCAGACGGGGTGAAACCTACAAGACATTATTAGTTCAATGCCGCAGAATGTAGAGAGAGTTGTTTGAATTGTTCTAAGATTACAAGCGGACACATTGAAAATGGCCGGATGTCTCCCTTAAAAAATTAAAAACCATTAAAAAGCACACTACTGAAGTGAAATGATAATTAATTTTTTTTTGACATCGAAGATGAAATTTTTGAATATTTTATACATTACGTTGAAATAGTAAATTACTGACAACAATCATTAGTTACAGTCATTAATGAAAATTAATATTAAGTCCGAAACAGGCGATAAACTTTCAAAAGTCGTCTATTTCCTTTAGTACAACGCTCTATCCCATATGACAAGCAAAACAATAGTTTATCTCCAACAGCTTGGTTTTGGGCTGTTCGACCGCCTACAGTACAGTGCTGGCTGGTTGATTAATTGACATATAATCACTGAATTTACTACTGGTGGAGCTGGAGACTCAAAAGGGAAAATATTTTACAATTATAGTGGTATATGGACCAAGCGAGGATGAGAAGGTGGAAGTAAAAGATAAATTCTGGAAAGAAGTATCGGAAGTAACAGAGGAAGCCAAAGGAAATAAATATATTGTCGGTGACTTTAACAGTAGAGTGGGTAAAAGAGATGAGATATATAAAAGAGTAATAGGAATATATGGAGAATAAATGAGAAACAATAACGGTAGGAGAATGTTGGATTTCTGCTTATTACATGATCTTATTGTGACGAACACTTTTTATCAGCACAGAGATATCCATAAATTCACAAGGGAACAACCAAATAGGGGAAAGAAATCGATAATTGACTTTACTAGTTGAAAGAACCAACAGGAAAATGATAATGGACATTAGAGTCTGGAGAGGTGCTGAAATATATAGCGACCATTATTTAGTAATGACCAAATGTAAAGAACAGTTAGATAAAAGATAAAAGATAACAGATAAACAATGGAGAAGGAAGAATAGAATATAAATCTATCAGATCGTATAAACTGAAAAGTAGAGATGTAAGTAATAGTTTTAAAGATGTGATCGAGGAAAAATTACAAAAGGTAAGTGAAAATATGCGGCATGCTAATATACACCAAAGCTGGAGAATAATGAAAGATATAATTATAGATACAGCTGTGGAGGTTTGTGGTGTTACTAGAATGAATAATAAAAGAAAACAAACGGTATGGTGGACTGATGAAATAAAGGAGCAGATTAAAAGGAAGAAAAGGGAATGAAAAAAGTATACAGCTAATAGAACTGTGGATAACTATGAAGCATATAAGCATCAAAGGAAAATTGTTAAAGAATTAGTTAGAAAAGAGAAAGAGAGTGCATGGAAAGATTTTGGAGAAAAATTGGAAAGAGATAGGTGGGAAAATCAAAAGCTTTTCTTCAGACTATTGAAATCTTTTAGAAAAGAAAAAACTCAGAATGATATATGTATATATAATGCTAATGGGAAAATACTGACAGAAAGAAACGATATAATGAACAGATGGAAAGAATACTTTCAAGGATTACTAGATGGTAATGAAATCGACAAAGATGATCATAAAGTCAATATTAATGAAGAAGATGATAGAGAGGATGGTGAAGTTGCAGAAGAAGAAAAAATAACGATGCATGAATTAGAAGTAGTGATTAAAGGGCTTAAAAGTGGGAGATCACCTGGAACAGATTAAATTACAGAAGAAATGATAAATAATATGGAGAAAAGGGGAAAGAAATACTTTTAGAAATTATCAATAAGCGTGGACAAGTGTAGAGATACCAAGAGAATGGGAGGAAGCATTGATAGTTCCTATTTTTAAGAAAGGTAACGCAAGAGATTGTAATAATTATGGGGGTATCAATCTGTTAAATACAATTGTAAAGGCTTATGAGCAGATAATGAATAATAAATTGGTCCCAATTTTAGAAAATAGTTTGGAGGAATCGCAGAGTGGCTTTAGAGCAGGGAGAAGTGTGCAGGATCACACATTTACTCTGCAACAGATAACTGAGAAGTCGATACAACAAGATAAATTGGTATGTTTGGCTTTTATTGATTTTCAGAAGGCTTTCGATAGTGTGCCTAGAACAAAAATATGGAAAAGTTTAAAAAATAGAGGAATAAGGAGTAAAATAATTAAGGTAGTACAGAGGTTATACAAAAATAATGTAAATTATGTAATTGGTAAAAATATGAGGTCGTTAGGATTTACAACAAATTATGGATTAAGACAAGGAGGTGGACTGAGTCCGACATTATTCAACTTGTACATGGACGACATTATTAAGAAGTGCTCACTGAAGATTAGGAAAATGCATGTTGGATACAAGAACTTGCGAAGTATAGAAGTAGCAGCAGGGGCTTTTGCGGATGATGTAGTGCTAATGGCTACAAGTGAAAGGGCGTTACAGGGTAATTTGAATATATGGAATGAAGTTCTCCAGGAAAAAGGGATGAAAATAAATAAGACCAAAACAAAGGTAATGGTAATGGGGGAGAAAATAATAAATATAGAGATTGGAGGAGTAAAGTTAGAACAAGTCAAACAATTTAAATATCTAGGGGTTATAGTAGATAGTAATGGGAATCAAGAAGCTGCATTAAATGAGAGAATTGAAAAGGCAATAAAAGTATACTATGCATTAAACAATCGATTTATAAATAAGAAAGAGATATCAAGAAAAGCGAAAATGAGTGTGTATAAAACAGTATATAGACCGGTTTTAACATACGGCTGTGAGACGTGGGTGCTATCCAAAAGCCAAAAAAGTAAAATCCAGGCGGCGGAAATGAAATATCTTAGGAGAGTAGTAGGAGTAACAAGGAAGAATAGAGTTAGGAATACATAAATAAGAGAGGATTTAGAAATGATATCGATTCTGGATTTTATTGAACAGAGACAACTATGCTGGTGGGGACACATGCAGAGAATGGATAGTGATAGAATGGTAAAAAAGGTTTGGGAGGCAAAATCAGGAGGGAGAAAGAAGAGAGGAAGACCGCGACTGACTTGGGATGGAATGATGGGAAACATTTTGAGAGAAAGAGGCTTGGGCTGGAGGGAAGCGAAGAATTGTCAATGGATACAGTAAGATGGAAAAAATTTGTATATAGAGTGTAGCTGATGTACTTATCATATATTGATGTAACCCGTCACCAATATAGTATAAGGGTATTTTGATAATAAAAATAATTACTGAATAAACAATATTAAAAGCCACTAAGTTAAATAATTACACAGTCCATAACACTAAATTAAATTATTAGTCTATAACACAGATAAACGTTTAAACGCTTGACAATTAGTAACCCAATCTTTGATACCACTGCAATCAAAGCACCACAAATCCGTCTTAATAGCTTGTGGAACTCTTGACTGGCCGGCAGACGACCCGTACGGTCTTTGTATAAGAGCACAAATTTTCGAGAAAGTTTGGAAACGTGTAATTTGTGATGAGAAAGATGGATAAACTTCTATGTCAGTCGGGCAATGCCGAGAATTTGCAAGGTCGGCTAAAATTTGCCAGAGAGTTCTCAACGACTCCGGAATAATTACGTGTATGTCGTCTTAATAATTTGAAGGTTGTCTCCGGCTGCTGTGACCATACTATATTTTTTGTTTCCAAATGTTTAAAGCCTCGTGCCTTTGAGTCTTGAAAAGTTTTTGTACTGTGCACCACACAAAGTCCAAATTTGGCCGGTATTTATAATCCTATTTTTACCCAACTAATAGCGTTCAGTGTAAGGTCTTAACACCTCTCAAGCTGACTTATTATGTCCGACTTATGCTCTGTTTTCTCATAGCGTTCTGTAAACCTTAATGACGCGTATGTTTCAATGTTTTTGAATTCTTTAAAACTTCACATTAAGAAAAGATATTCCAAAAATTTACTACCTTATCCAAACAAACTTCCATTTCTCTGAACGAGTTTGCCTAACAAGAAGGACAGCACCTTCACAGTCAACCCCGCCGATTGCCCGAGCGTGAACTCAACTCTATGAAGTTGCTTCCCAGATTTCTGAATCAGTGTTGAGGAACGTTTATATTTGCGTCTACCAAAATTTGTAAACGATACATGTTTGGTTGTTGGCGTACCACGAAGTTATTAGCAGAAAACAAAATATTACGGACATTTATTGAGACAAATTTAAAAATTGAAGTAGGATTCACAATGCTTAATTCATAATTTTTCATGAACCTCACCTCATAAAAACCAATATTACTTATTTCTTAAGCAGATATTAGCTATCGTATATTAGTAAAATAATTTTACCATGTTAACATCTCGTCACTTTCGGTAATACAAATGCCTAACTAGATTCACCAGTCATACATACATTTATAATTTAAATGGTGTATGTATACTCTGTTGTGATTCAATCCCAGCCCTCTGCCTGGCAAACGGACATGCAGCAAAAATCAGGGATTTCCAATCAAAAACAAGTGAGGTAAATAGATGGTGAATAAAAAGAGATACTGCCAGTGAGGGAATCGCCCTATATTAAACTCGGATATTTTATGTATGGTTCATGTTATCCGGGCTGTTTGCCCGTGGTCCACGGTTTATTACCAAACCAAACGTTTCGGCAGCTCCAATGGCTGCCATCATCAGTGGAATAAAAATCCTGAACGTCGGGTGTTCACGTACAGGTCCACAGTACTGTGGTATAGGCTCGGATATTTTTATTTCGAAAATGACTGTGCTTTCTGCAAAAAATAAGATCGCATACCGGGTGGACTAACCCGAAAGTACGCTTCCCATATACCGGATCAGCAGCCAACGCAACGGCATGAAATATCCTCGTGAACTGCGACGTTATCTGAGCGGAAAGGCCTACACGTCTTTTGAAGTCTTCGCAATATGAGTTATACGAACGTTTCCTTTGTTCGCTTTTTTTAGATTTTATAGACTGTAAAACTATGGTCCATCATCATCGTCTTCACGTCACGGCGTAGACAAGGTGCTGCCTGTTCTGCATTCAAAAATTGTCCAGCCGTCTCTTCATGGGTCTACTCGGACACCTGTGTCCTATAGTTTTCCTATTTTCAGACTTGTTTGGAATCTGACATTCTTTCTAAGCGTTCTTTCCACCGTTGTTTGAAATCTTTTAATTTTTCATATAAGTCAAAAACTTGTAACTTATCTCTTATGGCCTCATTCTTTATACGGTCAAGTTTAGAACACCTTTTAACTCATCTTTAAAATGCCATTGTATTGACTGTCTTGTTTTTTGGTTGGGGTCCATAATTCACACCCATAGGACAGTACAGGGACTCCCATAACTGTGTGAAACTTTAATTTTGCATCTCGACGTACCTTTTTTCTAAAAATACGGTAGATTGTCCGACAGATCGCCTGGAACTTACCTAACATAACATCAATGTCATAATTTCTATCATAGCCAATATCATTTGCCCAAATAATTAAAATGTCTCACCGTTCTAGAATTCGATCACTAATCATTATTTTTGTTCTTATTGGCTCCTTAACTCGAAATGCCATTGCCTTTGTTTTTATAGGGGTCTGTTATCGAATTTTCATATTCAGCCAGACATTTAGACACTGCTTTTGTATTGCTTTTTACGTGTCTTTAGTTTGCTGCGTCGGTTTTACAAAAGCTAAGAAATGCCAACAGCTGTCATTCATGTATTATGACGATACTTTTGGAAATCAACTTTATGTCAGATGCGGAATTTTATGTCACACTGGCGAACGTAGGTCTGTTTAAAGATCCTTAAGTCTAATCACGCCACTTCGTTTGTGCAGTATTCACGACGATGACATATTCGCACTAGGATACTCGTAAAACGGATAAGCCATATTTCGTTTTGGCAAAAAAAAGAGAAAGTTTTACTGTAAAAGAACATGAGCTCTGTTTTTGTAAATTGTAAAATCAGTGACAACGTACGGTAGTTAGTACTGCTTTTCAGCCATTAAAAACGTGTCACATCTGCTAACAACTTTTAACGGTTTTGCATTCCGCGTGATATTTGATGTGACATGTGTACATCCCGGCAACGTGTTTCAGTTTCGTACACCACCGCAACAACCACGTCCATACGGCGTAGAAATTGTAACTTCTCGTGAACGAGAAAATGAACAAAGTCCAAACTGTTGTATAGGATCGTTTGAGAAAATGCCTACGCGTCACTCTTGAGAAAAAATACCTGGCAATATCAAAAATAACTGGAGTATTAGCGTGGAAAACGGTGTATATTAAGTAGGAAAGAGTATCCATTAGGACCACTCCAAAATAATCTCAAAAAGTCGTTCTATACATAAATATCAGAAAGTCAGTATTTTCTACATCACTCCTTATTTCTGTCACCTCGGTCTAAAGCTGTTCAACCGTGTGGTACAGAGACGTTTGACCTTTGGTAGTTAATGTCTGTGCAAATCCATCAAAAATATCGTTTTCGGACATAAATGCCATAGCAATTAGTGCGTCGTTTCTTCGTTTTCTTCTCTCGACAAGCGGAGACTACATTTCTTTAGACTGTAGGCGTTTCCAAAAACTCTGACCAAAATAAGAGAGACGACCAGATAATTTAGCTTCTGGGAATTCTAACTTTAGAACAATTAAAACTGCCAATTCATAATCTATTTATATAAAACGCGACTCCAAACAATCTCGGTTTTCATAATTCTGTGTTTAGTAAACACGTATCCTCTGTATGTAGAACTCCATTATAACGGACTAATTGGGGCTGAAGGTTGCCCGTTTTAATGAAAGTCCGGTTTGTAACAAGTAAATTTTTTTAAGGTTGTACGTTAAAATAGGTTTTACGTATTGTACTTACTGAAAATACAGTAATCAACGAAACTACGGAGATAAATATAAAACTTTTTTATTTGTATTTTGCATTTACATAGTCTACAATACAAAAGAGAGCTTGTAAATTAAAAATAGCTGGAACACTAGACTGTATACAAATGTCATTTACAGTACTTTACAGTCTTTACTAGAGGGTGGGCCGATATACCTATGACAGGTATTTTGTAAAGATTATTTTTTTTGGAACGGATATAACAGTGACTGAAAAGTTGAAATACCTGTTCCGATTCAATGATAACTGAAAAGTCGAAATACCCGTTCCGATTACTCGCGGCCTCGCGGTACCGAATCGCAAGACCCTAATCATACGCAACTAATGAATAAACGAGTACTACGAATACAAAGTCACAGTTATTGGTTCTGAATACTTGATTCTGCGCATTTGCCGATTGCCAAACATGTACGAAACGAAGCAAAACGGCGAGTTTCAGAATATCTTGATGCTAAAGAGACGACGCTGTTTTTAATAAATGAAAAAAAAGTAATACTGATGTTACACTTATTCTCGTGTGTTATGCAGATATATAATACAGATTACAATAACAAATTATGTATTATACTAGTCACCAACTTGGTAAATTGTGAAAAAGCGATTTATATTGTGTTATAACCTACAGAGTGGCTGATAGGCTATAATAGTACTTTTTGTTAATGTGATTTCGGAGATGATTTTAACTTCACTGCACATCTCACGTACATTTTTTGTGACATTATTTGTTGTGCTATTACGTGCACTTTAAATTTCGTTACCTGAGTTTCGCAACGGATTTGTCTAACCAAAACGGAATCAATAATTTTATATATTATATCTATGTCAGTTTGATTACTCCTAGTGGAAACTTAAATTAGTATTCCCAAAGAGAGATAGGACTATAAATTCTCTTGTTTC
The DNA here is from genome assembly GCA_034769895.1 of Magicicada septendecula. Taxonomy (NCBI): domain Eukaryota; kingdom Metazoa; phylum Arthropoda; class Insecta; order Hemiptera; family Cicadidae; genus Magicicada; species Magicicada septendecula. The sequence goes on from CM068376.1 coordinate 81,851,048, forward strand.
TTATTTTCTTTTAAACAGTAACAGTTTATTAAAGTCACAGTGTAAGGTAACACTGTTAATACTTTTAGTTTCAATTTATTTCTTACAACAAATTATATAATACAGGTATATGTATAATAGGTATACAATAACAGGTATTCGTACCTGTTATTTTTTGGAACGGTTTCATTTATACCTGTGATTTTCAAATACTAGTTTAGCATACCTCTAGTCTTTACACAATCAAAAGTTAAAATGAAGAGTTCATACTTTAGTGTATTATTGTCTAGAACAAGAAGGGCCTTGTTTAGGATTATTATTTATGTTAACTGGTTTGCAAAAATAACTAATTTTCTGTTGTGAGTCAGGGGGTGACGTGATTCATGCGGCGCAACGAACTTTATAAATACGTATGTACGACCCAAATACGCGTCCGTTATTAAGCGACGTCCGGTTTAATGGGGTCCGTTATAATGAGGTTTAACTGTATTTAGTTACTGACACCATGGAAATGATTGCTCGTTATTGTGAGTATACGTAATAGTTGTGAAAAATTAATGTGTGACCAAAACTTCGGGTGACTAAAGACCAGTAGCGTGGCGTGGGTACATATCAGCTGTTGCCTGTTGTGATAGGCCTAAAAGTTAGCCTAAAAATTAATTCGAATTTTTTCTAGTACTAAGTGTTTTTTTAGAGCCAAAATATTTGTTTACGTATTTTCTATCATTCGCTGGCAGAAGAAGTGGATCCCGGTTCAACGGGATCTGACTCCATTATACTTACCCAGAATAAATCAGGACACAAATAATCGAATTAAAAATAATAAAAACAAACAGAGAAACACGTGACTAAACGGACAAAACACAAATAGGTAGGTAGTGACTGCTGCACGTCGATTCCGAAAAAGAACATAGCTGCTAACTGAACGTTTTGCCGGTTTATACAGCGGCAATACATGTGTCCCCCCCAATACAGTGACAACTACTACGAGGTCATTGACCATATGCAGTAAATCATTGGCGATGTCCGAGCCGGCAACATTCGAAAACAATGCTATGCTTTTCTTCAAGTTTTCATACTAATATTGTTCAGTTTTTAAAGTATTCAATAACTATAGTATTTATTCTATGATATAACTAACATTACTTTCTCTTATTTCCAGTACTGTTGCCGCCGGCAACAGCGGTTACATGGACGCCACGCTATTGGTGAAAACGTTACAATTCCTCCTTCAACTTGACTCTCAGCCGATGCCGTTTAATAAACAACGTTGACCATTCGAATCGATAACTTACGTGAGAGTTAGACCCGCTGTCGCAGGCGCCGAAACCCGTCGAAGCGGAAACGCTTTTAGAATTAGGCGGCCGTTATTTAACTAGTGGAGTTTGACTAAGGTGTTAAAACTATACTAGACCGCCGCCCTCCGCCTCCTCATATTCGCGCACACACACGTTTACACACGAGCGCACAAACACAATAATGGCGTCTTAGTACGGTCACGCCCACGCCTTGAGTTCTAATGCTAATATAGTGGGCCCATATAAGTGCCTGCATGACTGCACTTAAGCGATACGACCGGGCGGAAATATCTGTCTCACTTGTGCGTATCGATTACTGTTGTACTGTACGTGTTAATGGCACTGCACATCGCCTAATTCATAACTAGAGCTAGGAATTTTAAGTGCAAAGTTTTGGTAAAAAAGGTGCAAAAAAGGTGCAAAAAAGGTGCTTTAATTTAGCTGAAAAATGTGCAAAAAAGGTGCAAATTTCAAATGTAAATATTCATCCAAACAGTACCAAAACCAATTACATCACATATAGGCCTAAAGACTCAAAATTCACTCATGTGTTAAAAAGTCTGCCTACAACAAGTCCCAGAACAGAATGTTATTAAAGTCACAAGTCCAGAAAAAGTACCCTATCCAGTGAGAATTGGAGAAGTTGGGAGAGGAAGTCCTGTAATTTCAACATACTTTTGTATCCTAGCAGGAGCCTTTTTCATGCAAGACAGAAATTCATTTGCGTATGAATATTCATCTTTTAGTGCCTCACAAACACGATGCAATGTAGGTCACATGTTTTGGATTACAGTACATAGGTTTCAGGTTAGCAATAGCCAATAACATGTAAGGAGCTTGGTCCGTAAGTACTAGCCACACTCGACCATATTCTATTCCTTCAGGCCACAACACAATACATGCGTTGTTGAAACTTCGCATCACACTGGCATTGTCTGTTTTGTTCAGAAAGTATGTTTTCAACAGCATGGGTTTTACTTACTGTCCATTTAGGGGTGCTACTAAAATGTTTAGAACATATCTCATCTCTCTATCAGTGGTTTTATCTAGTATAAAATATAGTAGATGCGGTGATGCCGCACACGTTAGGTGTTCCTTGTTTAATTATTATTATAGGAAAAAATGCGGCAAAGGAGTAAAAAAAATGTAAAAAAAGCGCAAAAAGGTAATGACATTGAGAAAAGGTGCAAAAAGGTGCAACCAAAACACCGTTAGGAGTGTTTATTTAATGTTTTCTTTGCAACACAAGCCAATTTGGGCATTTTAATAGCAAAAAAAAAAATTAAGGTGCAGCACCTAAAATTCCTAGCTCTATTCATAACTGTTACAAAAACAAATTGTTGTGATATTATGTAGCAACACTACATATGTACAAAATTGTAAAAGTTCTTAATCGACTGAGTAATACATTTATCGGTACATTTATCAAACAAACAGTTTATTGAATTTTATTTTTATATAAACTTAAAATAAATTGCGTTCTCCTGTGGTGAGCTTTAATAAAAAAAAAGTTCTTTAAATATGAATAAATGTTTAAACATTTTAGCGTAAATATTTCGATTAAAATTTAAATAAAATAACCTTTTTTAGTAAAACAAAATAACTGTTTAGTTTTAATAAAATAACTGTTGAAAAGGGCTTCTCAGTAGACCAGTGGATATGGCACCTGGTTACTAATCTAGAGGTCCCGGGTTCGATTCCCGGGCCCGCACCATAAAATCAAGGTGCGTTTTTCAGCCCCCAGTTCACTCAGCCTGTTGAAAATGAGTACCTGGGATAACATCCTGGGGATAATAATGGGCGGCTGAAGGGTAGTGCTGGCCACACTGCCTTCCTTGTAAGCCGTACGGCTCAAATTAGGCAGCCTACCCTGCCTTCTCCTAAGCTACTTCGGTGGTACACACGGGAGCCATTATTTATTATTACTGTTGAAAACACGTAAGCAAAATGAAAACATTAGTCCTTACTTAATTCACAATATGTAATAAGAATTCACTATAATAGAAGTGTTTTACTGCTCTTCATAAACACGAATACTCAAAATTAACATAAACTTTTTTGAAAGTTTTTAAATGACTCTAAACGTTATCTTATAAAATGTGAGTAAAAAATATAGTTTTTTTTACACTTGTCTAATATTGAAGACGTTTGGCACGTCCAGATCTCGAATGCACCGTTCGCGTTCTCCTGCGATTCTATTGTGGGGATGTCCTCCGTCGTTTTTCTTTATTGCCCCTGACTTCGGTTTGATAGGCAGCCAACAATTTCGTACAATCTCTCACAGTTGTTCTGGTATAAAATACCGTAGTACGAACTTTTTAGGGTTAGATCACGATCCCTCAGCTTTGTTGATGCACCGTAGTGTGTAAGAAATTAAGATATCTGTCGATTTCTGATGAGATTAAACGGTTTACGGTTAAATACGAGCGAAGACTTCATAAACTGAGTGTTACAACGATTCATAGTTCTGAACTCGGTAGAAAACCCCTTTTTCTGAACTGTATACGCTAGTGAAATGTTCACTGTACTATAGTAAATTTATATTATTTATGTTCATGGTGTGTGTGACGTTAATGTCGATGATTAACGTTTAAGCGTGTTAATGTTAATTTCAGCACACTTATATTGTGACTAAGTTAAAAAATGTTTTATGTTTACATCACAAATTTTTACTTGTTATGAATAATGCAATTTGAGTAATATAATGTTCTGTGAAATTGATAAAATATTTTAATATAAAAACTTTATGTTTTAAGAAATACTAAACAGGCCTAAATAGCTTAACTGTTCACTGCATACTTCACTCTTCGCCGTCTATTTTATATAACCGTTTCTACTGAACGTAAAAAATACCTTTGTATGTTAAAACAAATCTCTTATATTTCATCATCACTGAAAGCCAGCGCCACATTTCCCTGCAAGCGCACACTCCATTTGTAAAAATATCCATGTTTTAACTAACTTCATTTTAATTAGTTAAAACAAATTAATTAACACGTTACTAATACGAACATGTTACTAACAACATGTTTTAACTAACTTCTGTTGGGCTGCAGGAGATAACGAAGAAATAAATGAAATAAGGAAAAGGATGGGGGCCGCAAATAGAGCATATGCTTGTTTGACAACTGTATTCAAGACAAGGAATACCCACCGTCAGTCCAAGGTCACATTATATAAAGTTATTATTAGACCGGTTGTAACATACGGCAGCGAGACTTGGGCTCTGAATAAACGAGCCGCTAACATAGTCAATACCTTTGAAAGGAGAATTTTGAGGAGAATATATAGACCAATCCAAGTCAATGGAATATGGAGAATGCGTCACAACGAGGAACTGTACAAGCTATATAAAGACAATGATCTGGCCACCACAATCCGACTGCATAGATTGCAATGGGCAGGACACATCATTAGGATGGAAGGCAAACGAATACCTAGGAAGGTACTGTTTATTCAGATCGAGGGTAGAAGGCCTGTCGGAAGACCCAAGCATCGCTGGATTGACGCAGTGGCAAGAGATGGTGATACTTTACTTAAAATAAAACGATGAACTTCAATCGCCAAGAGCAGGGAAAAATGGAGGCGGATGATTATGGAGGCTAAGTTTCGACTCCAAACTGTGACGCCATAGAAGAAGAAAAACTAACTTCGTACCACTGAGCGGAAAAAATAGACACAAATATTTGTGCGATTAATAAAAATGTATTACCTTTTTACGTTGTCTACTGTTATCTTGGTTCCCGTTTGAAGTAGTAAGTATACAATTAGAGGGGATGGAGTACATCACAACAGAATGTCAGCGTCATGCAAAGAAAAGAGGTTGTGAAAGCATTATGTAGCACTAGTCAATCAGCACGTATCGACATGTACAGGATTTGAAGAAAAATGTGTAAATCGATCGAATAACCTTTAGAGTCAGTGACGAACGACAATGAACAATATGGTGATGCCAGCTGTGTATTTTAACAAAAGTATGGAACCATTTAAAGCAGTTTACTTACGAAACGTTGCAAATAATTAATAATGTTATGAAAATGTTGCAAAAAGTCTACACAGTAAACATTTTTGATGCCTGAAATACTACAATTAGAAAAAAGAGACGGTTTAGAAATTAACGAAATCTGCGGCAGATATCATCGGAAATCTTGCTGTCCCGGTTTTGTAGTTAGAACTATTAAACGCTGTTTTCAAATCACAGTTTTCTATAATTAATAAAACCCCAAATTCTCTTCTCAGAGAATGAGATAAGCTCAGGGCAAACACTTTCCTACTGATAATTTATCACCTTGATCACACAACTTACATTACGCTCAGAAGCATATTTAAGTGTTTTTAGTACATTTTGATTTCTTGATAAATTGCTTACTCATAAAGAGAACCAATTAAAACATTCACGTAATGTCTTTACTTTTCATTACGTAAATTACTTATGTAGATGAGAAGTATTTGAAGAGGGCTTTTTCATGCAAAGTTAGTTAAAAAACAAAGCATAAGCATAAGCCATTACACGGAGTCCTTTAATTTGAAATATGAGTATTTTGTTAACGAACAAAACTACGATTTTAACATTGAAACTTGTGTTTGGAGGGTATCATTTCAAGGATTTGGCGGGGGCCTGAATGTCTTAAAAATGGCTCTGCTAGGGGATGCGTAAGTACAATCTATCTGCAAAGAGGGTCCAATTTGTAAAAGGTTGAAAACTGAAGCTTCACTGTAAAACTGTAGTTTTGAATAATTGTTTTCTTTATTATCACTTGCAATAATCCTTATCAACCCTGTAGACTAGAATCTAGCGAGAAATATAATACAGTTCACCTGGATGAAAACAGAACAGGGTCTCTCAGACATTAGTGAACAGAAACGAAAGCATAAAAGTTATGTGGTTCATCGACATTTTTTCTGTGATATTTACAACCGTATTAGAAATAGGAAATGTTATATACAAGGTGGGAGGGAAAACATTAGTCTAGAGAGGGCTAGGGCAACACGAAACGCTTGCCCTGGGGCTATCCACTCATACGTCTCTAGATAATGGAGTACAACTCCACCACGCCTCACGGTAGTGCACGCGTGACCTCTTTAGCACTTGGAACACAATCAGCTACTCCACAGAACGTCGTTATATTATGTTGCTTGACAGGAGTAATTATAAGAGATTTTTTTTTTTTTAATCGACTTGAGTTAATGTACCACGTTCTACTGCTGAGCCCCCAAAAACGTGGCACACGAAATACACAAGAAATAATTAGAATACCACTACTACTAATATTTCCTTACTTGCTACAAATGTACCTAAAACAGCTATAATATCTACACAAATATCACGGGGAGGGGTGTGAATGCATTAAAAAAATCTCAATATCAGCATCAGTGAGCAGAGTGGACCACAGCCCGTTTATTTGAATCTAAAATGATCCTCGAAATATTTGCGATCATAAATCAGTCAGTGAAAAATTAATAAGTGAATTAATTATAATTGATTAAATTGTATACCAAAAGGTTATATACTGATTAAATAGTTTACCGAAATTTAACCGTTACTTAAGTTAAAGTTAAGTTAAGTTAGTTGTTAATCGACTAACAAGAACTAAATAGTACCATAAATCAATGCCAGTTTACAAGAGGCAACAAACAACATGCAAAGTATGAATCGTTCATGAAAGTTTTTCTGTATTATCTTACACCACAAAGTACTTGAATTCAAAGGTATTAGTTCACATCACCTAAGGTGAGAAATTTTATTCACTTTTTTTTTTCATTCGCACCGTAACTCCTGCAGAGTGTACAGGATGTAATGATTTGATTACAGTTACTTGATAGTTTGAGATGCTCGGTTCGCGGCCTGCCGCAGCTCGTCGCAACGTCCACGTGTTTTTTCAGTACATGTTGCGGACTGATGTTGTGTCCATTCCAGAAGATCTTAAAAAGGAAAATGCAGCAGACGGGTAGATGTTCGGATTCCTTACTCTCGTACGTCGAACCAAGCTATAAACTGAAAGTTCCACACCTTTTAGTACACCTTAGGTAGTCACACAGTATAACTAACACGCACACATTCATCCATACAATGAATTACAAGTTCACAAAATTTTACAAAATTACAGTCACAATACATACAAAATTACAACTTCAAATCATACATAATAAGTACTGACATCTCTCTGTTTTTTTTCCTTTTAATCAACTGACTGAATTTTTAGTTTTCTTTTGCTCGAGGCTAATTACTACAACAAGATACATCATGGTTGGTTAACAGTTTTTTTTTTACAGAATATACAAGTTTTCTTTTTACAAAAGGTAATAAACGAAAATAATTCGTTACCAGTATTGATTTATGATGACTGAATAATTATAAATACCTTGGTCATCGAGGCTTCCAAAATCGCCGAAAGTTCGGCGACGGGCGGTTCTGCTCACATGGCCGGTCTGGTGTACGACTAAACATGAACTAACCAAGACAACGGCTTCGTTGTAAAGGACACGGGGCATGACGTCAGGGAACGGCTGACCAATCGACGGGTAATTTACTATCGTGCGGTTATTTAAACTTATTCCATTTGAATTGGTACAAGCGCTTGTTGCATTCGGGAAGGGGAGCCGAATAACTGCAACATTAAGAAATTACAGTAAGTATATTTCTTAACCCGTCTGTTATTATCAACTTGTTATGAATCTGACTAAAGCTACATTAAAATATATAAAGGGCGTACTATAAATCGAAAAAGAGTTATCGCAACCGTCCAAAATAATTACCGGCCTAAAATAAATCTGTTTTTAAATTCACAACTAAATCGTTCGGACAAGATGGTGTAAATGGAGATGACTTAATATGATTTACGTAACTTGCAGACTATCAAATACAATTAAGGAAAACTCACGTGTGTCTTAACAGTCTTCTTTGCAATTGTTACAATTTATTACCCAATATTCAGAATTGAAGATTACATTAAATTTACTAAATCTCAAGTAATTAACGCCTAATAAACACTCAAAACGCCTAATGAAAACAATCTAGCCACCCTCTTGGGTTATGTAAGTCGCCGACAATGTCCCAAATCTCCACCACTAGATTTGTCTTGAAACGTGTAGAAGCTTCTGTGCTATTTATAGCTCATTACGCATAACATAGTGTTCTAATGATTTTTACGTCCCACTATGCAATTATCAACGGACAATATCTGTTTCTTCTGCTCCCTTTCTTGGTTCGTAGTAAAAATTTATTTTTCTATTTCAATGTCTTTTTAACCTTCAACAATTTGAATACTTTCTTCTTCTTAAAACTTTTCCAGACGGGACTCTCTGCTGTCGAATGACTGGACCTTTCTCTTGCTGTAAAACCTCCTTTGTTAACCATTCTGAAAGTCCTCCTCAATTCTCATTCCTCTCAATGTCTCATCGCACCTTGCTTGATATCATTCTTTACAGCCTCATTTCTGATGCCTCAATTTTCTGTGCTGCCTTCTCGGTCTCGCCGCCAGCTAAGTCAATATCAGCCTTACTATTGTATATTTTCAATAAAACGTTTCATTCTTTTACTGCTTATAGTGTGAACTGAGTTTCCGTCTCTTACAAGCGTTGTACAGGTAACAGAACTCTGATGAGATAATCTGATACAACAGCTGAGTGACACGGGACCGCGAAGCGAAAGCAACATGTTAATGTTACGTCGGAGGATGGTAATTTTTGATCGACCTTAAGATAGATTCTATACCAAAATTAAAAATTACATCACAGGAGAAAATAATTGAACGTATCGCAGGCTTCAAAGTGTTAACTGCCCGTGACCAAGTCAAGCGGCAAGCCGTACACAATTCTTAACGCCAAAAAATTAACTGTTAACAGAAATTAAATTTCTCATGACGATTAATTATAGTTATCTTTGACGAAAGACTAAAGGATTAAGAATTTGTTGCCAGTAAGTTAAGGTCTCAGATTTAACATAGCATTAAGACATTAATGACATAACCTGCAGTGTTGTGTTCGTGAAAATTGTCTTAATCAGTGAAATATCGAATGTTTGTCCGCGTATCAACAAAAACAGGTTTTCGAGTTTTCGAGAGTACCCGTCCATGGACACGTTACTAAGTCATTTTTAGTGTGCAGAATGGTGTAGACGAAATATTTAAACTTTTGTACGACAATCATGGATACGAACGGATATAATGTGGTTTGTAACTGAAGTCACGTGGTATTGAATACTCTCGATAATCTGAAGTTAGATATTTTAGCAGGCGGTTTATAAATTTCTGGATCCGAGATAACTGCAGATGTATTATTTTCCAATCAGACTGCAACATTCGTTTTTCTCCTATGCGACATGACGTCATTAGATCATACTACGTCAGCATGCTTAATGAGATAGTTCCGAGTCAGACATAGATCAAAGAGCACTTCATTTTAAAAAGTTTAGATTATTTTAATTTTGCATTCCTTTTTACAACTCAAAATGAACACAAACTTTCTAAATTTAATATAAATCATTTTTCTTTTACAAAAAAAATATTCAAAGATAATTAAATTTAAAGAAATATAGCAAAATAAAATTTTAAATGTATCGTATACTGAAAAGTATATTATAAACACAGGTTTAAGTAAGTGTCAGCTTTTAAAAGTTATATGTTTGTTGTAAGCTCGTAATAACACAGTAGTTTTTGCAGCTGGCAAACCTTTAAATATATAGCTGTTTCTTGGCGTTTGTTGTGTCAGTAATAAGCAGTATATGGGCATCTGAATGGTATAGCAATAAAATCGTAGTCTTGTAAATGATTCGTTCACCCATTAGTATGTGCAAAATTGATATAATCGTACAAAAAAAAAAGTATAGCTATTGCCGTAAGTAACTGATACCTTTGAATCCGCATTGGAAAAAGTAAATGATCACAACGGTGTCCCATGGTCCGCGGGCCACAGTTTGGGAACCGCTGCCACAACGTATTCCCACGGCTATGAGTTCGATTCCCTCTGCTGGTAATGGTCATACTTTCCTCTTAAGCCAATGACAAACAATGGAGTTCGATGTAATTAGTCTATACACTGTTGCCTATCTTCGAACGACTTGTCGATCCCTTAAATGATGACTCATCAAATTTGACACTGATACATGCTGAATACAAATAGACACTTCGTTATAGAGTGAAAAACGTTTAACGCGACATGACGGGGACCAGCTGCTTTTTCGTGATAACCAAATTTCGTGTTAAGCTTTCGTCTTAAACTGACGAAAAGTGGAAAAAATGAGATAAATGAACAAATACTGTATAGATTACTTAATGTATTGTGTAGTAAAATAAAGCAATAAAGAACGTTCAACAGATACTTACAAATTAACGATTGATTTGGAACAAAAATATGGTCAATATTTGTTAAAATTTAGTATATATGCACTGCAGGTGTTCTTGACTTAGTCTTACAATTCAGGTTTTCTTGTACAGTAACGTAGTATGTTTTCTTAAAGTTCCTATAGTGACAGCGTTTAATTCTTTTATTTTCTTTTGCACACAATTCTGCACTACCTTATTTTCAGTAAATTATAATTGTAATTTATCAATGTAATCAAACGTTTCACCACCACAGATGCCTTCTAAATATCAACGAACACGGCTTGGCAACGAAGGCATACCGGTAGCTGCAGGAACTCGAATACTTTCACTGTCATTTTCCGTGTCAAGTTCGTCGGAACTCTCATCACTATCACAGTTTTTAACTTGCACTGTTTTGGGGCGAGAATGTATGGATTTATTTATTGGCCAGCTATTAAAAATCCAGCGAAAATAAACAAGATTTTTCGTGTTAACCGATATTTTGTAGGTAAAACTTTCGTGTTAACTGTATAAACTATAACTGTAAAATAAAAGCAGCGATCGGGACCTGAGTCATATTTCGTGTTAACCGATATTTTGTAGGTAAAACTTTCGTGTTAACTGTATAAACTGTAAATGTAAAATAAAAGCAGCGATCGGGATCTGAGACATATTTCGTGCTAACCGATATTTTGTAGGTAAAACTTTCGTGTTAACTGTATAAACTGTAACTGTAAAATAAAAGCAGCGATCGGGACCTGAGTCATATTTCGTGTTAACCGATATTTTTTAGGTAAAACTTTCGTGTTAACTGTATAAACTGTAACTGTAAAATAAAAGCAGCGATCGGGACCTGAGTCATATTTCGTGTTAACCGATATTTTTTAGGTAAAACTTTCGTGTTAACTGTATAAACTGTAACTGTAAAATAAAAGCAGCGATCGGGACCTGAGTCATATTTCGTGTTAACCGATATTTTTTAGGTAAAACTTTCGTGTTAACTGTATAAACTGTAACTGTAAAATAAAAGCAGCGATCGGGATCTCAGTCATATTTCGTGTTAACCGATTTTTTGTAGGTAAAACTTTCGTGTTAACTGTATAAACTGTAACTGTAAAATAAAAGCAGCGATCAGGATGTGAGTCATATTTCGTGTTAACCGATATTTTGTAGGTAAAACTTTCGTGTTAACTGTATAAACTGTAACTGTAAAATAAAAGCAGCGATCGGGACCTGAGTCATATTTCGTGTTAACCGATATTTTGTAGGTAAACTTTCGTGTTAACTGTATAAACTGTAACTGTAAAATAAAAGCAGCGATCGGGACTTGAGTCATATTTCGTGTTAACCGATATTTTGTAGGTAAAACTTTCGTGTTAACTGTATAAACTGTAACTATAAAATAAAAGTAGCGATCGGGACCTTTGCCATATTTCGTGTTAACCGATATTTTGGAGGTAAAACTTTCGTGTTAACTGTATAAACTGTAACTGTAAAATAAAAGCAGCGATCGGTACCTGAGTCATATTTCGTGTTAACTGATATTTTTTAGGTAAAACTTTCGTGTTAACTGTATAAACTGTAACTGTAAAATAAAAGCAGCGATCGGGACCTGAGTCATATTTCGTGTTAACCGATATTTTGTAGGTAAAACTTCCGTGTTACCTGTATAAACTGTAACTGTAAAATAAAAGCAGCGATCGGACCTGAGTCATATTTCGTGGTAACCGATATTTTGTAGGTAAAACTTTCGTGTTAACTGTATAAACTGTAACTGTAAAATAAAAGCAGCGATCGGGATCTGAGTCATATTTCGTGTTAACCGATATTTTGTAGGTAAAACTTTCGTGTTAACTGTATAAACTGTAACTGTAAAATAAAAGCAGCGATCGGGATCTCAGTCATATTTCGTGTTAACCGATATTTTTTAGGTAAAACTACCGTTTAACTGTATAAACTGTAACTGTAAAATAAAAGCAGCGATCGGGATCTGAGTCATATTTCGTGTTAACCGATATTTTGTAGGTAAAACTTTCGTGTTAACTGTATAAACTGTAACTGTAAAATAAAAGCAGCGATCGGGACCTGAGTCATATTTCGTGTTAACCGATATTTTTTAGGTAAAACTTTCGTGTTAACTGTATAAACTGTAACTGTAAAATAAAAGCAGAAATCGGGATCTCAGTCATATTTCGTGTTAACCGATATTTTGTAGGTAAAACTTTCGTGTTAACTGTATAAACTGTAACTGTAAAATAAAAGCAGCGATCGGGACCTGAGTCATATTTCGTGTTGACCGATATTTTTTAGGTAAAACTTTCGTGTTAGCTGTATAAACTGTAACTGTAAAATAAAAGCAGCGATCGGGACCTGAGTCATATTTCGTGGTAACCGATATTTTGTAGGTAAAACTTTCGTGTTAACTGTATAAACTGTAACTGTAAAATAAAAGCAGCGATCGTGACCTGAGTCATATTTCGTGTTAACCGATATTTTTTAGGTAAAACTTTCGTGTTAACTGTATAAACTGTAACTGTAAAATAAAAGCAGCGATCGGGACCTGAGTCATATTTCGTGTTAACCGATATTTTGTAGGTAAAACTTTCGTGTTAACTGTATAAACTGTAACCGTAAAATAAAAGCAACGATCGGGATCTGAGTCATATTTCGTGTTAACCGATATTTTTTAGGTAAAACTTTCGTGTTAACTGTATAAACTGTAACTGTAAAATAAAAGCAGCGATCGAGATGTGAGTCATATTTCGTGTTAACCGATATTTTGTAGGTAAAACTTTCGTGTTAACTGTATAAACTGTAACTGTAAAATAAAAGCAGCGATCGGGACCTGAGTCATATTTCGTGTTAACCGATATTTTGTAGGTAAAACTTTCGTGTTAACTGTATAAACTGTAACTGTAAAATAAAAGCAGCGATCGGGATCTCAGTCATGTTTCGTGTTAACCGATATTTTTTAGGTAAAACTACCGTTTAACTGTATAAACTGTAACTGTAAAATAAAAGCAGCGATCGGGATCTGAGTCATATTTCGTGTTAACCGATATTTTGTAGGTAAAACTTTCGTGTTAACTGTATAAACTGTAACTGTAAAATAAAAGCAGCGATCGGGACCTGAGTCATATTTCGTGTTAACCGATATTTTTTAGGTAAAACTTTCATGTTAACTGTATAAACTGTAACTGTAAAATAAAAGCAGCAATAGGGATCTCAGTCATATTTCGTGTTAACCGATATTTTGTAGGTAAAACTTTCGTATTAACTGTATAAACTGTAACTGTAAAATAAAAGCAGCGATCGGGACCTGAGTCATATTTCGTGTTAACCGATATTTTTTAGGTAAAACTTTCGTGTTAGCTGTATAAACTGTAACTGTAAAATAAAAGCAGCGATCGGGACCTGAGTCATATTTCGTGGTAACCGATATTTTGTAGGTAAAAGTTTCGTGTTAACTGTATAAACTGTAACTGTAAAATAAAAGCAGCGATCTTGACCTGAGTCATATTTCGTGTTAACCGATATTTTTTAGGTAAAACTTTCGTGTTAACTGTATAAACTGTAACTGTAAAATAAAAGCAGCGATCGGGACCTGAGTCATATTTCGTGTTAACCGATATTTTGTAGGTAAAACTTTCGTGTTAACTGTATAAACTGTAACTGTAAAATAAAAGCAACGATCGGGATCTGAGTCATATTTCGTGTTAACCGATATTTTTTAGGTAAAACTATCGGTTAACTGTATAAACTGTAACTGTAAAATAAAAGCAGCGATCGGGATCTGAGTCATATTTCGTGTTAACCGATATTTTGTAGGTAAAACTTTCGTGTTAACTGTATAAACTGTAACTGTAAAATAAAAGCAGCGATCGGCATCTGAGTCATATTTCGAGTTAACCGATATTTTATAGGTAAAACTTTCGTGTTAACTGTATAAACTGTAAGTGTAAAATAAAAGCAGCTATCGGTACCTGAGTCATATTTCGTGTTAACCGATATTTTGTAGGTAAAACTTTCGTGTTAACTGTATAAACTGTAACTGTAAAATAAAAGCAGCGATCGGACCTGAGTCATATTTCGTGTTAACCGATACTTTGTGTTGACCGTTTTCGTGTTAAACGTTTTCCACTGTATATGTGCTACTAGTAGACTGTTCAAAATTTGTTTATGAATCAAGATTTGTGCTGATTCAGAACAAAATCTAAATGTGCGAGTTGATCTAAATGTTGATTATACACGTTCTGAAACGTTAATACGCGAGATTAACCTCGTACATGTCAACCCTTCGTTTGTTTTCCAGCATCTCACAACCTTTGCGTGCCTCTTACAAGTGTTTGGTCGAGTAAGGAATAAAATCATTTACAGTGGATCTGGTGTTAGTATAGAAGCAGCAACAGACGCTGTACAATCAGAAGTTGAGTACGTCACTAGGGAAAAAATGATGCATCAAGCTAAAAAAACCAAGTCTACTCATATCAATTTCACCAACCGGAAAACAGATTATTTACAAATCGTAATCGATCAGCAAAGAATTCCACACCCAAGCCCTGTGAAGTATTTGGGTATGGCTCTGGATGTCAAGCTTGGGTGAAAAAAGCATGTTAAGAAGAAACGGGAAGAACTTGGATTAAAATTGAAGAAAACGTGGTGGCTGCTTGGAAGGCACTATGAGTTGTCGCTGCATAATAAGCTGTTGTTGTACAAACAAGTCTTGAAGCCAGTTTGGGTATGTGGATTACAGCTTTGGTGTTGTACTAAGAAATTTAATATTAAAATAATTCAGGCTTTTCGAAATTAGGTTTTTCGTAGTATTGTTGATGGTACGTAAGAAATGACGACATCCATCGGGACCTGCAAATGCCTACGGTTGCTGACGACATTGAACGGGTTGCGGTTATTATAAAAGAAAATTTTATGAACACGTAAACATTGAAGTGCTACAACTGCTTGGTAATGTTGGACTCGTTCAGCGATTGTAAAGACAGAAACCATTTGAACTAGTGAACTAAATGTGTAAAGTAATTCTCAGGACATGAACAAAGTGTAACTGTACTGAGGAATCCTCCAGTGGGAGTTTATCCTACACACTGTTAACTTATGTATCAGAATAAAATAGCTGGATAGTCTGTAACTAGTTGCAATAAAGTTAAAGAAAAAAGTGGCACACTTCGGTGTAATGTATACTTCGAGGCCGAGATATTTCACTAGATACACGGGTTGTCTTTACAAATAAATTCTGATTTTGGCGAATTGTGTCAACAAAAGCAAACTTAGTTTTCATTAATTTGTCTGTAGTCGACTGCTGAAAAAAAACGAAGTGTCTGCTGGCGAGGCGAGCAGGAAGCATTAAGAAAACAAAACTGACGAAGTTGTTAGAGTGTATTAGCAAAGATGTCGCCAAGTTGGTCGGACAAGAAAGCAAGAGTTGATTGTTTTGCTTACTCGCCCATCTATCCCGCTGTAATCCATATCCTTGTCAAGAAAAAAACATTGCTTTATTAAAAGCAGGAAACACAAAAGGGAACCGGGGCGGGTTGGTTTTGTTCCCTCCCTTACTTGAATCATCCCTTGAAATGTTTCTTTCTTTGCATCCATCTTTTGTTTGCTATTCTTCTTCAACCCTTCTTTGTAGACGACTTTTACAATGTATATAAAAATATGTTCATTCAGATATGGATGTTTAGTGCAGTAAATAACACGAATTTTGATTGAGAAAATATTTCTCCTCTCCGACGCCTTGAATAGATGAAAATTGTTCCGCTGCTGGAATACTGAGCACAATAAACAATGGCAATGGCACTACTGCTACGCATGCGGTAATGTAATAACACCAAACGTTATATTCAGTTACGTAAAATTTTAATTATGAAAAGCATTATTTTTTTAATTACAACAGAAGCACAGGATGGGGGCGGTTATATTGGCGTGATTTCTGAATTACGTATTAAAATTTAAAACGGTGTAAACGTTTCTAGAGAATTGAATCCTAGAGAACGTTTATCTGCAGATAATAGAGGTAACAGTTCTTCAAGGTCAGCAGTCCCGAACGAATTCGTTCGTAAGATTTCATAGTTGTCATCGTTCAATTATTTTCGGGTTTAACATAAGTTAACACACATTATATTGATCCCATATTCCAGTGTTTCGAAGTTTATCAGTGGAAAGTGTTTATAACGTTATCGTTTTTAACTATATATCGCTTTTAATTATGCAATTTCTAGATACCAACAATTCTTAGGCCTAAATTCGAGATGTCTAATATAACGATATTTTTGGTACAACGATCAAAATTTCAAACCCTTAGACATTGCTCCAGGTTATTTCTACTGTATTTTGATTTAATACGACAGATTTGTGAAACGTTTTGTGGAAAAATAAATGGAACTCGAAATAAGACGATTTTGAAAACGGTAAACACAACAAAAAATTCCCTTAAATTTAAATAGTTTTACTTTCTTTTATTGTTGTATTAGAGTGTTAGTGGTCTCAAATGTTTCTACTAGTATTTTTATACAAACCACTATGTTGTCTTTGGTATTGACGAGCGCTTTCGGCAGTCAAGCCATCTTCAGGTCATTTACCTACCGAAGATATTCGTTGGTAAATGATCGGAAGATGGCTTGACTGCCGAAAGCGCTCGTCAATACCAAAGACAACATAGTGGTTTGTATAAAATTACTAGTAGAAAAGTTCTACTTTCGTAACATAAAATTAAAACAAACTTTTAAATTTGCGTACGCTTCTTACATGATGGCGTGATAACAGTCACAAGTTAAATTTTCTGGAAAAGTAGTGTTTTTATTCTCCAAATGCTTAACTAATTTTTTACTTCATCGAGTACCACGACTTCAGTGGGACAAAACGTTCGTGTTAACCGTAAAAACTGTAAGCAGCTCATATCAATACTCATATCAATTTCACCTACCGTAAAATACAGAATGGCCCATAAGACAGTTGGCAAGATTGCAAATAGCACTTTTATTGTAGAGGTGCAGCAGGGATACAGATACAGATAACGCATACAGATAGTTAATAGCATAGTTCTCATGACCTACAAGAAATGCTCAAAGTGTTTGCAGACAGTCACAATATTCAGGTGATGACAAACCGGCGCGTGCATCCTTGCCTAGTGAAGATTATCTAGTTTTAAAGTGCCGGCGATTAACGTTAGATGAGGTAATTACGACCCTGAATATGCAGAGAGAGTGTAACCGGTAAATGCTACTTTGAGTATACCACTTACACGGGCGGATTATAAGCCAACAAACAGTCAATCTGTGTATTATAAATTACACTGACTTTATTGATCATGATAAACTGAGAAACATACTATCATGCGAACCAATAAACTTTATACTAAAATGGGTAGGACGCTGATGAAGTAAAAAATTATTTTTAAAGATGTATTTAAAACTGGTTTATCATTCCCTCGTTACAAAAATACCGCTACTAAACAGTATTCCCACTCTAATATTGCCTATATTCTATTCTGAGTTTTAACACTTCGTTTGTATTATCGTAATCTTCGGTTTGATTAGATAATTGGAATCACCACATAATTTCGATAACCGACAAAAGATCAAAACCTAATTAAGGTTAACATAAGAAAAATTGTCTTTTTATATATCTAACTCGGATCCTGATCTCCTTTACTATTTGCCTCCAATCTTCGTTTCATTGGTCGTCTATTCCATAATCTTCACCATATGACATCTTACAGCCTGTATGTCCTTCTTCTTGGACCATCCATCATGCCTCAGTGAATTTAACTGTCATTTCTTTAATGAGTGAACTAGGCAATTTTACTGGATTTCACAGCGTTTACAGTATTTTGATTTTTTACAATACAAAATACACGGCTATTTGAAATTTAATTGTTTCTGATTTTTCTTCTTCTTCTTCTTCTTCTTCTTCTTCTTCTTCTTCTTCTTCTTCTTCTTCTTCTTCTTCTTCTTCTTCTTCTTCTTCTTCTTCTTCACGCCTCAGATTGTTTAGTCTGTTCCGGCTTCAAACTACTACAATCTTCTTAGGTCATTCCAGGCTTCTCTTACGTTTCGGCTGATAAAATAAGGCTACCTTTGGGAATCTGTCACTGCCCATTCTGCTAATGTGTTGTTTCCAGCTTTCTCAATACTTATTGATGATTCTGTTTACTTCTTCAACTTTCAGTTCCTCTGTTATCTGATTGTTTCTTTTCATATCTATTTTGTGTACCCAGCTATGGAACGCGAAAATTTCATTTCCGTAGCCTGAATTCTTGATAGTCTATTTGTCTAGCAGACATTGTCTAGGTTTCTGAGCCGTAAGTAAGGGTAGGAACTGCCATGGATTTGTACAGTTTTATTATGGACTCTTTCCTTGACTCGTGTTTTAGAGCACGTCGGACAGTTCCTGGTATCTGGTTAAATTTATTAATTTTTCCTTTATTATCTTCTTCGTTTTTATATGAGAGCTTACAGCCTAACTAGTTAAATTCTTAGGCTTGTTCTATAATTTTACTATTCAAAACAATTTTAGATCTAACTTATCATGTTCCTTTAAACGCCATACATTTTGTTTTTTTTTTGTCAGATATTTCCATATTAAATTCTTTCGCAATGTTATTTAAGGAGTGGAGCGTCCTTTGTAGGTCATCTTCATTTGTGGCCAATAAAATCTGATCATCTGCAAACATCAGAGTCTTGAGCATTTTGCCCGCAACTCTGATTCGTCCATGTACACTGTTAAGCCAAACCCTAACAATTTTATCCAAAAATACGTTAAAAAGAGCGATTGATAAAGGACAACCTTCACTAACGCTTCCATTTATTTTGATGGGGTTAATTTGCTTTATTTGTTTCCTGGTCGCTAGATACATGCTCTTGATCACTTGTATTAAATGTAATGGAATGCCTTTATTTACTAAATCTCTCCACAGTAACGACCTTGGTACTTAGTCAAAAGCTTTTCAGTAATCTACGAATAGTAGATGCGTCTCTAGTTTCTGATTTTTATGCCACTATTTTGTGTTTATTATAATTCAGTTTGGTTATTTATATGATATAGCACGTAGACAATAGGAGTGTTTCTCGCTGAGCTGTGGTAATATTCTTAATGTAAATTGATTGTCTGTCATATACGTTGAACACTTTAAAGTATCGTTTATTTTGTCGACTCTGAAGGCTGATGAAAAATTAATCACGTGTTTCTAAGTAATAATTAAGTACTGGGATCCGGTGGGTTACACTGGTATAATGTCTGACTGTCAAATGAAGAACAAAATAAAATAAAACAGGAAGTATAACCTTACGGCGACAAGCAAATTTGAAAGTTATGTTGCTCAGAAGTCGCTCATTGTTTGTTGCGGTTTTACCACGCGTTCGAGAAAACGCTCAATATCCAACTTCAGCTGTTTCCGATCTAAATGATACCGACATTTTAGAAATTGGTTAACTATTACGATTGTTTTAAAACAGTATGCGCGCAGGTGCTAAACATGTTAGTGTAAACTAGTAAGCTCCCAGAGCTGCGAAACTCGCCACCGTTTTGAACAAGAGTACATTTATTATTAGTAGATAAATGTCAACAACAGATAATGCTTCAGTTACTAGAAAAATTACTTAAACCACGATTATTCTTAAAAAAATAAAAAAATTCTGAACTACTGTATTCTTTTTTTTTGTTTTAATTGTAACCGTAATGCCTAAATAATAGGCCTAAATAATTTATTCCCAGCTTTTAAGTTTATGTATGTTTCCATAGATATCTATATGCCTACATCTAATACTTTTTACAAATATACATACCAATACGTAAATTTTTCTATAAACATAGCTTACAAAATTTTTAAAAGTGGTTCAAAATTTGCGAAGGGTGTTGAGAGATAGGCCTATACCATTGGTCAGTTCATTAAAGGCATTGAGTCTTTTGGATATTTTGGATAAAATTCCTCATACGTTGATGCCCAATATAACCTTTATAATTGTCTTAAAATTTTGAAATCCATTTTTGAAGTTAAATATTTTTTAGAGTAACCACTGCGATCGAATTTTGTTTAAAATTCGAATTTTTTTCTGATACCCGCATGGATCTTTGTAACTTTTTCGAATTATTGATCCCTTTTGAACATTTTGGGCGTCTCAACATTTTGAAATTTTTAAAACTGAACCCTTATATTCAGACTGTGGTTAAAATTCCTTTTAATTTAATACTCTGCATGGTTTCTGAGATTTCTAAAATTTTAACCTCTCTTATTTTTGTCTCCATGCCCCTTACTTTTGGGATGATCAATTTCAATAACAATAAGTGTATGTGGCCACGCCTGCTAAGTTTTACGAAAACCGGTTCGATAGATAGGCAGAGAGGCTAATGCCAAACTGTCAAGTTAAAACTGAGAACTCGCATCGCTCGTTTAAAAACCACAGTTAGTTTAACAATAACCCTCCAGGTGGTCTGGTGGCTAGCACGCGCGATTCATTTGCGCGTGGTGCCGGGTTCAATTCCCGGCGGAGGCTCAGTACGGCGTGCACTCAGCGTCGTGAGGCAAAATCGAGTAGCTCCTGAGATAATAGCCGCACCTCGTGGCTGTGAAGACCGCAACTAGCGTCTGGTGACGCGCTGTGCTAGCCATGCGACCGTCCCACTAAACACAAAATCCGTGCGTTACGCCTTGGTCCTCTACAGACTGTTGAGCAGAGGTTTATTTTTATTTGTTAGTTTAAAAATATTATTCAGCGTTAAATAAGAACACTTCGGAAGTACAGAACCTCGAGTGGCTATTTAGCGGCTACCGTAGGTCATATAAATGGCACTTTGTAACCTTCTTCACTTTCTGATTTTTCACATTTACGTCATGTGGCTGTGGCTGGTCGACAGTCTACTTTTTCTTCTTTTCTTCAGACACGATCAACCATCGAAATCTTCTATTATGGACTCAGTCTCTGTTGTGTTTACCTTTCAATTCTATCATATTTTATAATATAAAATTTGATCTCTTCGATTCTCGTTTACAGTGCCAGTTGTTTCAGGAAGCACATCTGTTTTGTTAGTGCCGCTCTCGTTTCAACCTTATGCGCGAATACTTGTCTCATAAGATATTTAATATCCTTGCTTTACCTGCTTCTTTAGATTGTTCTATGTTGATCAATTCAAGCTATGTGCCGTTCTTATGGTTTAAGCTACCTACATTTATTTTAGCTACATCTCTGATATATTAAAAACTAATTAATTATATCCCTAATAATCGCTTTTTAATTTCTTTCTCTAGTACGTTATTTTCTGCATTTTAACACAGAAGTTGGTTACACAGTTCATTATAACTGGTGCAATGAAAGCTTACCTTCAAACTGTACATTGCGACTTGTGTCAGGTACAGTTCATCCATCATAACGTTAAAGCTCTCACGGCCGTGGTCCTCTTCTTGAAGAGCCAAACGTTCCGACTACAGGTGCAGCAATCATCTTCAATGGTCTTCTGTTCTGCTCCTCTGGTGATTAAGTAACTAAATGACCCGCACTTATATGGCCGTCCGGATGCGGGCCGTTACCTGATTGGCCGAGATCATACCGTTTATCCAGTCGGGTTTGCGTACTTGGAATTAACGCATTTAAATTAGAACTTAGTTTATAACTACTTTATAAATAAGAGGGTTCAACTTTGAGCATCACAATAAAAATAATTTTTTGGGCACATCTTCCACACATTCCTATACTGGGGGACAGAAGACATCCACCCGTACAACAAATACCCAGTGGAGGAATAAGGGAACAGGTGTGAGAGAATAGTTGATCTCTACCATAATATTGACTCTACCACTTGTCTGAAATATTGACTCTCGGGGATTCTGGAGTCAGTTATTGATGAGACTGCGACAAGGAAATTGGGACATGAGTTCTGACTTACATAATTAAGCTACCCCGCGAAATGAATCCGACATGTTAAAGTAAGAAGAGGTGTGTTTTGACTACAGTACGAAATTGTCTTGCGTCAATAAAGCAATCGAGGCTGTCAACATACAGGTTGGCCACGTCAGTGCGTGTGTGTGTGTGTGTTTGTATTGCAATGGGTAGAATATGCATATAAATTAGTATTGGGACTCTGAGCATATGATAGCATGTTGAAATGGAAATTTGTATATGTAAAGACCGCAGGTTTGGACAGTGTATAATAGGCAGCAAGAGACATGTTCTAATCGTTAGTTTTAAGTAAATTTTAGACAGTAACAAAAAAAAATTAGAGTCGTGAAATGATGCAAAAATATGCGCAGGCATGTTGCTTGTGCGCTTGTGCTAGAATATGTAATTATTTTACAGGATAATAATGAAAAAACGTATTAAATTAAATAACTTTCGTTAAGAAAAAAAATTTTGACATAAGACTTGTACCAGAATACGCCTAATAAAAAGACCTATCTAGTGGCAGTATTATAAAACTGAATATATGAGATTTTTAATAAAAAGAAGTTGTATAACCCTGTAGATAAGTAATAAAATTAGGCTGTTTTTTGCAAGCTGCAATTTGCTCTTGGACAGTATAATACAAGAGTAAATTTATCTTAGCTCTAAACGCAGAGAAAGGTTAGGAAATTATCCAATCAGCATACGAGAAATAGGCCAAAAATTCAATTGAATTCTTATTTCTAGTCCGTCAGTATAGTCTCTGTCTGAACATGATAACGTGCGGACGTATTGCTCAAAGTCTAGACGTTAGGTCTACTAAGGCGAGATAAGGCGATATCACAAGTCAGAAAGTTCGCGAGTTGATTTTTTAAATAGTGCTAATCCGGGAGAGTACAAGATTGTCCATATAGGAATTAAAAACACTTGAAGTTTACTGAATATATATTGTATAAGCTCAATACACAAAAAATAAATAACGGTGAATAATAATTAATTGCAAATTATAGAATTTCTCAACCCGATAACGACCCTGAACTCCGGACAACAGGAGGAGATCGTATCGGTATCCTGAACCTGTATCCAGAGTGAACGACTCACAACTGTATTCTAGGGTGGACCGTCACCATCTTGAGCTACATCGAAAGGGAAGTGCTTTCTTTTGTTATAAACGTTTAATAAACTATAAACTAAAATACAAAGGAAGTCTTAACAAAATTTATGTATTAGGTTATAAGGGAGAAAAATTATTTAAATTTGTAGTCAGGTGAACGGACAGAATATACTTTTTATAAACAGTATTAAATCAATATAGTGCTATTTGTAATTATATCATTAATAGACTACATATTCTACGTATGCGACACCTGTACATCACAGTGTCGCATGTATAATATAATATTATATATAAATATATAATTTTCATGTGCTGTGTAGCTAAGCAATTTTAAACTAACATTCCGATAAGCCCGTAAAGGACGCTACGGAAAGAAAGCAATGCGAGTTCTTTTGGTTGAAAGTGGTGTACTACTTTGATATAATCTTTACTAAAGCTTCCAAAAGACTTTCATAATTTTCACAAGACTTACTAAAAGGTATCATAATATCTACTTCACAGTCCACTAATCAAAACTTGTTGGTCATACACTATAAATAATTCGTCAGACCTTTAATCGTTTAACTTGAACCTGATCAGCTACTAATTACGGCTTTTAGTTGCTGCCTCAGCACATTAATTACAATCAAGATTAGTTTATAATATTTTGTAACGGTATAATTACATAACATGAAAACGCAAATCGCAGACAGGGTTGTGGTCTCCAAACGCAGACCGCAACCTTTGTCGCCTTCTAGATCTGGACCAACTATTCTTGCAGTACACAAAAACAGTGTTGGTTTTAACTCCCCCCCCCCCAGTGATAAAGAAAAAACGAAACGTTAATAATTTAAAAACAATGTGCCGGTACAAAACGTAGTCATACAAGTGGAAATATATAATTGGGCTAATTAGTAATGTGAGTACGAACATATATTGCGGTAATGTATAGTCGTGTTGCGGGCACGAAATCGCTTCTTGTAAACCTTGTTAGCAGTCTGTGGTTCAAATTTCTATTCTAGTTTTTAAGGCTACCAGCCAAGTAGGAAAACAGTAGCGTTCGAATATTTACGCAGACCGCGGTGTAACCATCTCGGTTTACGATATTCATAGTGCACTAATTTATTCTAATCTCACAAGAAATAAATAGAACAATCATAGCTACAACAGAGCATATTATGCAAATTTTAATCTCCTCAAGTCCACGCTTCTGTCTCGTAAAACCAAATTGAAACTCTACAAAATCTTGATCAGACCAGTCGTGACTTACAAAGTTGAAGCACGACCACTCACGGCTGTATCAATAAATTCGTTGACGCATTTGCTTCTTCTTCATACTTCGTTGAGACTATTTGAAAGGACAATAGTGAGAAAAAAATATATGGCTCAATAATGGAAACAGGAGAGTGGAGATTCCTTCGAAATACTGAAGTTGATGAAATATCGAAGGGGGAAGATATAGTGCGCTTCATAAAGACAAGACGGATAAGCTGGCTGGGACATGTGAAGAGAATGCCACAGAAGACACTGCCCAAGCAAGTGCTAAATGGAAACATGGAAGGGGCGGACCCAGAAGGCGATGGATACATGAGGTGGATGAAGATTTAAGAAGAATGGACGTACTAAACATGGAGGAACGTTGCAACAGAGAGAGAGAACTGGAGGCGAATGGTGACGGACACCAAGGGGTCATTCCGGCCTTATAGCTGCGGAAGAAGAAGAAGAAGAAGACTAATTTATTCCACAGCAACTTAAAAAAATATCTATATAAATAGTTTTCTGCCTGCTATTCGAAACTTATAAAGACGTGACTACTGTAACGCCCCGTATTTAGTTTGTGTTGTACTTTCTAACTTATTACTATTTCCAAACAAAAACAGCAATTAAAAATTGTCCGTTGTTCCCGACATACGCAACCTTAACTAGTGAAACAATTTTCAGGAAAATAAAAAATATCTGTAGACTTGTATCAGGTATTTATTAAATTCAAGGACAGTAATGTCAAGTTATTACGGAATAATAGAGGCTCTATATTGTCCGTTATATTGAAAGTCCGTTGTCACTGTGTATGGCAAGTAGGTCTTGTAATATATTGTTATGACACATTTAAACTATATGGATCAAAATATAAACTATTTATTTTACTGTATTTACATAAAATAGACAGCAGTGGAGCAGTACAGCAATAAAAATCAGTTATCTTTTAAATAAAATACCATATACATAATTTTAATATAACTTAGTTCATTGTAAAGGACAGTTTAAATGTTACACAAAATATTTATAATTATAGTAAAAACACTGCCCAACGTCTATCTACTTCAAAACAAGATGGGTGTGTGTCGGAATCACTTTCCATATTTCTATTACTATTTTCAAAAAAAATTTATTTTTTATTTTTTAGGGGATTGATTAGAGTTGATAACTTTAATCAGTAACTCAGGAAGGCGTTGCAAGTGATCATTGATAGGGTAATATGTTTCCATTTTGTTTTCTTTCTTTTATTACTGAACATTACTAAAAAAAGTTCAAGTGGTCTTTTACTTTGCTCGCTTTGAATTTTGGCTGAGAATTGTCGTCTTCTTCATATTCTTCCTCATCTGAACTTTCTAGCACTCCTGTTATACTACCAGCGATCTCATCATCAGTCATGACGTGGTAGCCAAAATCATCTTCAACTGCTTCTAGCCAGGACTCGATATCCTCTATGACAAATCAATTGTTTGAGTGTACGTGTTTTTGTATGTGAGCGCGCGCGCGTATGTGTGTATCCGTGTATATGTGATGGAGTTGAAACAGTTTGTTTTACATCATCAAAATAATTGCATTATTATATATTATTACATATAATTCGCGTTTTCTTTAAATACAAGAGAACACTATAATATCCCAGAACATAATTTATACAAAATTACAATTTAAATTACTCATAATGTAATGGTATTTGTAATTAATTATAAAAGCAGTAATCAACAATTATATATTACAAACAGAATTATCACTGTTGCACACAACTATAGAAAAATGATTCCGATTAGCGCTTTCAAGCTTCTCAGCTCATCGTCAGATCGGAAATGTCATTTTTTCCGATCTGACGATGAGCTGAGAAGCTTGAAAGCGCTAATCGGAATCATTTTTCTACAGTGGTGGAGCACCAGTGATAATTCTCTTTGTGATTATAACACTAACACAACTTCCTTAATTAAAATTATATACTAGAATTGGTACAGAAAACATTTGTACATATAAGATAGTAAAACATAGTATAGCTGAATAATACGCTATACGCACACATATGCGTGCGCGCGCTCACACACACACACATACACAAAGACGTTCACAGAAATACTTGATCTGTTGTGTTTGATATTTTCT
Organism: Magicicada septendecula; assembly: GCA_034769895.1. Taxonomy (NCBI): domain Eukaryota; kingdom Metazoa; phylum Arthropoda; class Insecta; order Hemiptera; family Cicadidae; genus Magicicada; species Magicicada septendecula. Next base: position 81,877,983 of record CM068376.1, read on the forward strand.
CTTGTATTCATACACAGGTCCTGATGATGATAACAATAAAATTGGAACTAGAACAATAATTCTCGTACGCAAATGCAAATATACATAAATTATTCTTAATCTCCTCCTCCTCCCCTTCATTTCTTCTTCGTCGCTGCTTCTCTTCTTCTTCTTCTTCTTCTTCTTCTTCTTCTTCTTCTTCTTCTTCTTCTTCTTCTTCTTCTTCTTCTTCTTCTTCTTCTTCTTCTCCTCCTCCTCCTCCTCCTCCTCCTCCTCCTCCTCCTCCTCCTCCTCCTCCTCCTCCTCCTCCTCCTCCTCCTCCTCCTCCTCCTCCTCCTCCTCCTCCTCCTCCTCCTCCTCCTCCTCCTCATTCTTTCTTCTTTGTCCCTGCTTCTTCTTCTTCTTCTTCTTCTTCTTCTTCTTCTTCTTCTTCTTCTTCTTCTTCTTCTTCTTCTTCTTCTTCTTCTCTTCTCCTCTTCTCCGTCTCCTAAAGCCCTTTTTCTATTTGGTTGCCAATTTCTAATAATGTTGACTAATCCACTGTTCTTCGGACGATCAATATGTTCATTCCAGTAGATTTTCGTCTTCAGTGCCCCTGTTCATAAGGTTCGATTTTTAATTCACCACTAACTTTGGCACGTCTTATTTCATTTCTTGGCGACTTCGATGCTGTTTTGTTTAAAATCCTCGTTTTTGTTGGTTTTCTTAGCTGTGTACTTTTTGTGTCACCGCGTTAGTATTCACATCCTGAAGTGAGTAGGCTACTGGTCTTATAACTGCTTCATATACTCATATTTTTGTTCCATTTCGTAGATTTTTTTACTCCTCTCTTTTCTCTTTGAACTACATGAGACATGTCTTTACATTTTCCCCAGACAATCAACTGTATAAGCCTATTGTGCACGCGCGCGGGTTTCCATTTCATATTTTACATACAAAAGTCAGTATATTTTAAAAAAGGTTCTTGAGTCAATGCTATATTAGTCTAGTAGAAAAAACTTGATTTTAAAATGTTATTTTTTAACTGAAAAGAAAGATCCTTTAATACGGCGTTTAGAAAAACAATTATAGCGTAAAATTCATAGGCGCGCGTGTGTGCACATTTGTATTTACCGATATCGCTCTGTACACACGCTGTAGGCTTATATTTTGTGTTTGATTTTAATTGTACGGATTTACATTAGCTGTTGTTTATTTGCGCCGTATTTAAAGAGTAAAACACTGGGCCTCATAAATTATACGCAGTAAGCTTTGTAAGCTTTGTATGCGGCAAACCACGGTTCTGGTCACAGCATTCCGTTAAAACTATTAGCTGATTTGGTTAACGCATTTCAAGGAATTTAAACACCACAACAGATTTGAAATACGCGAACTAAATTTGGATAATTTTACAAAGCAACCACAACTTATAATGGAATTGATTTTGACACACACCTATATATATTATAACGATTCATAAAGCCGACCCATCAGATCGTTATATGAAAGTGTCATACTGTGCGAGTATAGAGGCGTAAGCAAGAGAGAGAGGGTAGAATCACAGCTATCTCTGTCTAACATCGCCACTGCTATGAATGTTGCCGGCACAGACATGAATTTTTATTCAATTATTTTTATTAGTTAAAACTGCAATATCTTCAAAACTAATAAATATACAGCAATTCTGAAACCTGCATAGTGTTCAGCAATTAAAGCTCTATAAGTAGCCAAAATATCAACCAATATAATTAACATTTACAGACGTTATACAGAAGAAGAACGCCAAGAGAAATAACTAGAGAATTAGGCTAGGTACGAATTAGGTGTTTTCACATACTTACAGAGAAAGACCTAAGCAATAATATTCTGTGGTCAGATCTGTGAAATCACGTTTGCCAAACAGAGGAAGTATGAAATTAGCCAGTAATTCTCTACCATCTCAAGCCTGTTAAGGGGCGTTTGATCGACTTGTTCGATATTGTTTCAAATGGAAAACGCATGATTTATTTGGAACAACCAATCACAAAGCTGTATTCAGAAGAGACGCCAACTCAGACTTGGGGAATCGACACTCTTCGTTCGAATCTTAAATGAGCAAAACGTGTGTTAAATACGTGCTAAATTTCACAAACCACGCAAAGTCTTATTTAAATAAACCGTTCGGGAAGTAGTCCGCAGTTGCAGAGGAACTAGTAAAGTTTGATAACAACTCTCCCTGTGTAACAACGCATTAATTAATTAAAAAATTAATTAATTAATTAATAAGTAATTTATTTGTGAAGTGACCTGTGCAACAGAGAGCTACAGCATCTGTAATTGCCCAGTATAATCGGTCAACGTTTTGGTCAACATCATTTCTGCTGTGCCGAACCATCAAAAGGAGGATCACTACGGATTTCTATCTACGGTCGACGTATCAATCAGTAAGAAATAGATTCATTGATCAATGAAATTAAGAAACAAAATAAATAATAAAAAGCAATAAACAATTTTTTAAAAGACAATAAGTAAATTCATAGTTTGTATTTAATTAGTAAGATTAGCTATAAATTAATATAGGAGTGTTGAATGGAAGCTGAGGTGTAGTATTGAACGTGCAAATTATTGCAGACCTGTTCTTTAGCACTGGTTTGGGAGATATAAATTTTCTTAATTAAACCAGATAAGAACAATTGGTCGTTTGGACGTTTTAATCTTCACTTTTCACGCACACTCATTAATAATAAGAGTTAGGTTAGCAATAAGCCCTTAACTTAGCTTTGAAAGAATATTAATAAAATAACATTTAATCGTTAATTAAATAAACTCAAGCAAATTTTAAAGTGTTATTTGTAACGATTCCCCTTGAATTCCACATTCATTGAACGAATCCTGAGATTGTGTGTCTCTATGCTCTGAGCTAAGCTGAATCCGTGTCATTTGTATCTGGGATTTGTTCTGGCGCCCAGGTAAAGTAAAAGTCACGGGTAAGTAACATTTTATCTATCATTAAATATATAATATATGTGTGTTAGATAAAAAGGCCGTTATAATATATATATATATATATATATATATATATATAAATACGATGTATAGGTATCGCATCGAAGAAATAGTCGAGACATATGTTATTGGAATGAAGCGGACTTATTAATGGTGCTATTATTTTCTGACAATCTACTAGGCTTGTAATAGAGTTTGTGAAAAACAGTTAATCTGTCTCTGTTGACCTTAGTAACACAACTAAAAATTTTACTTTCTATGAAATAAATTACTATTGAATAATCGGTATGGAGAACCATAAATTTTATATTTAAAATGTTTTAATATAAATTAAAAATCTGACAAGTTTGACAAATTGAAATGAAATATTTCCATAGAAACTATTTCTTCGTTGCCGTTAACGTAGTACACATAACAAATTACACCCTCGCCCTTCAACTATTATTTTCATTTATAGAAAATTACCCCTCCCCCTCCAACTTCCCTTTTCGTTTAGAGATATTTCATCTACCTTTCTACAGTGGATTATTATGACCTTCTTTTTAGGATACTCTATTTATCAGAATTAAGCACTTTACTCTTGTTAAAACTAAAAACGTTGCAGGTAAACTACCCCTCCCCCTTAACCGACCTTCACCAAAAGCAATAGCCCTTGAGTACTCTACAACTCGGGCACATAGATCAAATATTATTTGATTCTGTTTGAAATTTCAGCAGTTATCGTTTGTCACAGAAGAAAATCTTCACACAGACATAGACACACAGACACTTTTCTTCATGTTTTGAAGGTAGTACAATCAGAATCAGCCCTTATCTCGAACACGATTTTTTTCGCGATCACCATAATTCCATTTCCTTACGGAACATGGAAGTTAAAAATTTTTTTGTCTTATTGACTATAAAGTCTTTACTGATGTGATAGAGTCTTTCTTTTATATACTTTTGTTTCCAATTGTACATAAATAATATAGGCTAATTTCACTTTCCTTTGCTGTTAGCATCCCGTGACTGACGCGAATCAACTCCTTATGTCTTGGAACCCTACTCTCAGTTCTTCTGTAACTCACATTTATTACTCCTTCCCTCGTCTTCTGGCTGTTAACTTAATTTGTCTTTTAGTTGCTGACTGGTTGTTAGAAACGTAAGAAAAAATAGGCGCTTTGGGTCCTAGATTTCCGCACGCGGAATCTAAATGTGCTAAACACATCGGAAAGGTTCCCACGAAAACTACTCTGACGCTGACGAAAGATTCACGTTCTTTTATTCTGCTAATATTACATTTCTGGAGTTTACCGGTTCAAGTGTGCCTGACGCTTGACAGATTCTTTGTTCAGACTTTTCTCGCTGCTTTACACTGTCAACAGACGGTTCTACAGAAGAAGACATAAAGAGGCCACGACGGATGGAAAATCTAGCTAAGACGTACGGTAATGTGAACTGGACAAAAATTTCAGAGGAGAGAAATGGCCGGACAATACCGGTAATTAGGGAACAGTAGCATACAAACAAATTGTGACGATGGTAACGTGTGTGTGTGTGTGTGTGTGTTAATTCAGTTGTATTAGTTTATGTTTTATCAATATAAGACATTGTTCGCTGTACTGCATAGATTCATAATGAGCTTTTGGAGTAGAACTAATTTCAGCTGTGCGCTAAACAAGAAGATTAATTTGACGTTCTAGCAAAAATTACTTAATGAATCACTGGCTAAAAGTAGAGTGAATCTGCATGAGGAGACAGGGGTTTGGTTAGTTAGGAGTGACAAGACGGCACGAACATTGTGTTAGTTCTGTTAATTGTCCCTACCCCTTTTTTGTTCTGTTGTAATTCTCGGACCGACCCTCTCCGCATTTCGCATCTACGAGTGGCCCCCTCCCACAGCTACTACCCCCGGCAACTAGCACTCACCGTATTAATGTATGGCTGGAAGGCATTTCCAAAAATTGTAAAACTTCAAACTTACAACTTTAATTATCTATAGTCTTAAATTACGATTTTAATTAACAAAAACAAATTTGGTAAAACAGAGAATAAAGGATATTTCTGTCGGTTCATAAAAAGAATTCATATTATTTTTATAAAGTAAATTTGGCCTAGTCTATATATTTTTGTTAACAAATAATGTATTTTGTATTGCTATTATTGCCACGCGAACTGTCTCGACGGCATACGGCACACCATCAAACGATCAAATGTCAAAAGCTACTACACAGAAAGGCGTACCGTACAGGCATTGTAAAAGGCCAGAAACTCCGAAAATTCTTTGAACAATGAATGACGGGTTTTACCTTGAGATACTCTCTCCATAATCCCTTAAACTCTAAGGTATGTTTTGCAAGTAGTCACTTCCTTACCTCATTCATTCATTACATTTACCATTTCCAGAAGTTTTTGTGTACGGTTCAACAGTTATACCATTTTAAAGTGACAGTCCTATTCAAAGCTTTGCAAACTCTTATAAAAATAGGTCCAGATTCAGAGCAATAACAACATTAATGTTATATAGTCTACGTTACGCGTATGTTTTGTAAAGACGACGTTTTGACTCTTTTGTCATGACATATCTTGGCAAAAAGCTGAGCCGCAAGACCCAGACGAAGCTTAAACTGTACCTGGCTTATTGTGACAGGACTTGGAAATGAAACAGCCTGATTAACAAGACAAATTTTATTAACATTTGTTTTAAAAACTTCACAATACTGCAAAAATCACACACAACATCTGGTACCCAAGTACCTAGTTTTCAAACCCTTTTCTAAATTTTATATTATCTTGATTATATCGTACAGTGTTACCAAACTCATTACATGCACAAGAAAACTGCCTAAAAATATGCATAGCTCATCAGAAATATAGGATTCTATGATTGTAATAATCACATACGCAGAGTTTTAAACAATAAAAGTTACAAAGTGTGATCCACTATAATCAATAATGATATGTTTTTTATATGAGTGCTATAACAGAAAAGAAACAGATAAATTCTTTTTGTGTGCCCTTTCATAACAGCCTAACATCTATTATATAAAATACATTCATAATTATTAATGACCCTTGGTTCTGCATTAATAGAATTTGAAACACTTTGTTACATACTGCAGTGACACATGTGACCAGCAAGTCAGCCAGCATAACCAGCCCACTATCAACCGAAATCTTAAATTAGAGCAACTAAATAAAACAACTAACTAGAAATATAGACTAGACTAAAAACGGCAATTTACAAAATGTAGAGTCACACAGAATTCAAAATGACCGGACCCCAGCCGCATGCCCAGGCCAGGCATCCCTTGCACAGACATGACCCGAAAGAGTGAAAGAGACCAAAGAAACGAAAATAATAAATTTGAAAGTTAAAATAATAAGCGCCAGGGTTTAGCAAAATTCACCGCCCAACTGTAAGCCACTTCAAACATCATTAAAGTAAAAGAAAGTAAAACCCGACAATAGCATGTGCAAGGCTGACATGGTAATTCATGAATGTTCCAGCATGTAGTTCAGACGGACTTGGTTGAGTAAAAGTATATACTGTATATCATAAGGTACCCAAAATTAAGTTACAAAAATTAAGGGAGCTGGCGATGCCTGCTAACCCGCATACAATTTATGACTCCCTATACATATAAATCTATGGTGTAATACAAACAGTGCACAACTGAGCACATTTTCTACGCACACGTCAAGTTCGGTCTATTCATATCACTTTACAAGTTAAGTTCAAAGAGAATGTAATTTGATTTGTAGAAGGTGTCAATCACGTGTGAATTCTGTTGCGAAACTCGAGCTTGAAATAATGGAAAATGGTCACCTTGTATTCCGTGGTTAGAAGGCGATCAGCTGCCTGCGTGTAGTTTAAGGTCACAGAAAAGTCCCCGTTACAGTTCATTGCAGATAGAGGGTGAAAGATTCGGGTTCCCAGGTTACATTCTCTCGACGGCGAAATTCAGGTAAAGCTTAGCTGCTCAGCAGATGACCACGGATGGAGTTGTAGTCATCCTCATCTCTCGAGCACTTCGACGAGTCAGGAACCCTAGGATAACAGACTTATGTAGCAACCCTCACAAAATTCACGCTTACAAAACTTCACTCGAGCTCTAACACACACACCACGAATCATATGGATACTGGACCTTCACTTACAACCAGTTAGTATTCAGATTAAATAATCAAATTTAACTCGCAAAATAAACATTCATTGATGCCACTGCATGATATTTCTTATTTAAATAGTTACTTTTAACCTGTTATAACCACAATCGGTTTCGTCTAAGCTTCGCCACGTGGGCGGAATTACATACATATTAATTATTAATGCATTGCTGTTTTTTACTGATACTTCATCAGCATCTTGCTTTGTAATATTTAATTAAATAACAATTAACAACAGAACCTCTATAATTCCTTTCAAAGTTGAAATTCATCATTAAAATTCACCACGTGGTCATTCATGCCGTTCAGAACAAGACAGCAATCACGCCCGCTTATGTAAAACAATCTCACATACGCCATAAACACATTTAAATCCTAATTCCTTTTTACACACAGTTAGAATTATTAAATTAACTTACCAGAGGTACTTTATGGATTAGCCATCCATACAGATATAAAGATGAGCACAGGTGAAAATATTCGCCGCCGAGATATTGATAGTCATTCAGCCGTGACGGAAATGGAACTGACCTCTCGTCCGTGCACCCACATGCTCTTTTCAATCACCAGAATGCGCGCGCATGACTTCGACACACACCGGGCGTGCAAAACAATAGAAATACGAAATTTACTAACCGTAACGGCGCCGTGATTATATGCTTTGTTTGTGCCAATCACGGCACAAAGCCTTCAGCAAGCTTAATGTTCGGACCCATTTTGTGGAGTATTTTTCATCGACATACTTTGATGTGAGACCTGCCGTATATCTTCCACAAACCACTTTTATTTATTTATTTATTTTTTTTTTTTTTTTGAATTCTTTGACAGATCGCCACGTTTTGTAGCTAAACGTTCGATGTGCAAGATGGTGAAGGCTGAAAGTGTTGATTACTATATATAGAAAGGAGTTAACGGACATAATTTATCGCAGAGACGCTTGGAGTTTCAGTGATAGATCATACTAGATCATACTTACTTCTTGAGCTAACGTTCATTTCCTAAAAAAAAGCTTTCCTTTTGAACTGATTTCTGAAACTTTAATTTTAACAACTGTAAACGGCCGAGGCATTTACCGAGTGGAAAGCCGCTTAGAATGTCGCTGTAAGCAAGAGTTCGGGTGCTGTAATACTGCCATGCGTCACTTTGGATGAAGCTCGGCCCAGAGTAGCTTTATACTTGCTTATTACAGCTCCAGTGCCGACTTCGTTGTCACTATTGTGCTCATTTAATGTCATTTATTTCTATACTTACTTCTGCCGTAATTTATTCGTACTCAAGGAATTATGAATTTTCTAGTAGACAAACCTGACGATCAATTTTGAACGGTCTATCGTTGTGATAGACATCTCGTTGTGTGGATAACAAAATTTTCAATCATTTCGTATATATGTTACTGTAAAAGTGCGAATTAAGGTAAATCTTAAGATTTACCGGTATATCCTAAGATATATGTATCACATCCTAAGTTTTATGATGGTAAATGTCCGAAGATCTTTTAAAATGTGGACTTTCGGACTTTTACCAGCAGTTAGTGGTAAATGTCAAGATTAACCGCTGCGTTGTGGTAAAAGCGTAATATTTTTATTTTAAAGAAATTTATAGTATAGGTTTCACAACAATTCCTTTTTTTAACGTTTTTTTTCTTTTGACGCGGCTCACATAACTTAAATAAGTAGCAATTGACTCTACAGTAACGTTTTTATATTTGCAATTTAGTTCCACTATCATTCGCGTTCTTCCTCCGTGACCAATAGGAATATGATTCTCGTGTATTACATTAAATAGTTCATCAAAACAAACGTAGTAAAGGATCTCTTCTCGTCCCGCTGAAACAGGTGCTATGAGTTTATCTTCAACACCAATGTTAAGAATAACATAACGTTTCAAACGCCTGTAGTGCACAGATTGTTTATAAGTCACAGTTTTTGCCGTTTTTATTACGCACCGATTCCCCTAAAAGTTCGTAAAATCTTTTACTCATTACGTCACTAATTTTTCTGGACGGAAACCGATCAACTACCAAAAATAATATTAATAAACGAAAGATACAAAGCTTTTTATCTCCGATTGCAGCTTTTACCACAACGCAGCGGCAAATCTTGACATTTACCACTAACTGTTGGTAAAAGAAGTTCGAAATGCAAATATTTTAAAAGGATTTTCGGACATTTACCATCATAAAACAGTAAATCTCAGGGTATACCGGTAAATCTTAAGATTTACCTTACTTCGCACTTTTTTACAGTAACATACACACAAACAACAGTTTTGGATAGTTTTTCGTAGTTTGAACATCGGCTGTAACAAGGCTGACGAGAACATAAGAAGCATGTGTGTAACAGAGACAGAGACAGTGTGTAAGTGAAACAGCGAACTGTTATAGTGTTGCCTCGCCTCTCTCCTCTCTAGACGCTTTACACTATAGGCCTACTTGTATTCTTTGGAGAGTTCGGCGCAGACCACCGGCCTAGGAAACACCGCTTTGGTAATTGTCTGTCGGCCTGTCTTCTGTCTGGGTATGACCCACAATAACATTTGAATACATCACCGATTTTCATAAATCCGTACACGCATACTTTCACCCCCGGGATACCCCTTAGTATTTGAAATTAATCCCCCAATAAAAGGGGAGGAAAGCAAACCTATGTATTGCGCGTATTGTTATCTTAGTCTCATCTCAAGACGTCACGATAACCAGACGTCGTGGTGGTGGATGGTCCAGGACAAATCACATCCGTAAATTCACAGCGAATCGACTACACGAAGTAGTTGGCGACCACCGACGATCGCGAATATTACAGAACAACAACACGTGTATAATGTAAATGTACATGAATAAATACGTAGGCCTATACTATTTCCGTTCTTAGTTCAATCCTAATGTAAATAATCAGGCATAGCACATCTGATACGCTATTTGTTGCTTGAATTAGAGGCGTGTCACTCTGATAGAAGCAGTACAGACACGGTACATATAATATTGATATTGTATAATCACATGTAAATTGTAATAATTTATCCTAACCAAAATAAAATTTGTGTAACTGAGTCAGACCGACAGTGAAATATTTTACGACGTCAGTTACTGGCTTTTTTATTCACTGTTTAAGGATCGCTACAAAATAAAAACTTAAAGTTTATTTAAAATGAAAATAGAAGCTATGGTAAGTGAATTGTATATTATCAGTTACTGTCAGAGAGTAATTTAATCCCTTTCACATCTGTGTCGGAATTTGCATCATCATATGAGTCAGTGTTATTATTGATGAGACTGTTCCCAACGACGCGACGTCGGTAATGTAGGCCAGTTGCCATAGATTATCTTCTTCTTTGATTATATGCTCGATCCAAGATTATCCTGGCACAGATTGGTAGCGACCGAGGGCGCTAATGAGGTGGTTGCCCTGGAATCGGGCGGAGGGGCGATAGAATTTGCGGGACAGTGTCCGTATAGTGGCGTCCAGGGAACTGACACGCAGGGCTTCACGGATGGTTCAATTTGATGTCAAATAGTAGGCTTTGCAGGCCCAGCGCAATCCTCGGTCAAGGAGAGACTGAAGCTTTTGCTTATGGGCTTGGCCAAGTAGCCCCAAACGGGGATCGCGTAGGTAACCATCGGAACCACATAGGTGGAGACGATAAGTTTCCCTAGGCGGCGAGTCTTGGCGATATGCGTTGATGTATAGCACGGGACGGAGTTGATGTAGGCGATTGGCGGTCTTGCGGGCTACTTGTGCGGAGTGTGTCCGCCAGGTAAGACGACGATCGAGGTGGACCCCGAGGTACTTGACCTCTCGAGACCAGGGAAACAGAGTATCGCCTACGTATAGTCTGTCCGGGAGCCTTAAGCGTCTGGAGAAGACTACGGCTGTGCTCTTGGCCGCGTTGATGCCAACCCTCCATCTCTCTGCCCACTCAACGTATTCGTCCAATTCAGAATACAGTAATAAGGAAGAAGTCTTAAAACGACGTGCCCCGATTTAAGTGGTAAGAAAGAAATCAAGAAGGATGGTATGAATTTACTGATCAAATACCGTAGGCCTACTTGGCAGCTGCGTCTTTCGTGTTTTTAATTCAATCGTAAAACCACTGTATAACCGTGAACTCGTGATAAAAGAAGTGATCTACAACGATTTGGTGCGTTTATTGGTTAGAACAGTTGATTAATTTTAATCGTGTATTTTATTACAGTTTATTTTAACGGCTTGCGTAACAACTGGTTTGAAATAATGTCTTTAACTGTGCGGCATCAATCCAACAAACGTTCAATGAACGGGTAATATTGAACATTTAATTTACCTGTGTGTGCTGTAAGGTTTATAGTATACAATACACATTTTTATAGGCTAACCTATATGATACTGAAAAACTAAGCATTTCTTTATCTTCTTTTTCAAAACTCTTTAAACTATACACATAATTAATTGGTACTGTTGCGTTGAACTCGCTGTCCCCTAGCGTAGCTTGGGGTTAACGGCTGTTCACACTTTAAACCACAGGCTGGGTTTAAACAAAATATAAAACGATAGAGTGGACTGTATAAACGGTTTATTATAAAAAAAAAAAAAAACAGTTTAAATCATATTCATGCGATTCTGCGAATCCGCGCGTGCCCGTACGACTGCATATCTAATGATTTAAGATAATTTAAATTGAACCGTTCACATATTGACGGCCGTAAATTGAATTTTGCGTAACACACGCGCGGAATAGGCTCTTGCCTGTTGGAGCTCCGTGAGTCGACTGCAAGATTGTAGATTGAAAAGGGGGGGGGCGGACCGACCTTAGCTAGTCCGGCTATAACATGATATGCAGCCGACGTCACAGGCGAATCGTGGTTTAAATACATTTTAAATCTGAACAGGTACCGTTAAGTCTTACTCGGTTAATTATAATTAATATTAACAGCTAATTAGCTGTTAATAAATTCTAATTTATTAACTTCTCTAATCAGTACGTCCATCCATCGTTCAGTGTTAGCGCTTGAGTGTGGGATGCCTAAAATAAAACCTAAGACCTTATTAAAGGCCGGCATTCAGTTTGTTTCTTAATTCACTAAAAATGCTGATCCACTTTCGTTTTACACTTCCTATTTTTACCACATTCATAACCCATTTGCAAAAATTTAGACTTTCTACAGAATTTTATAGATAATTTTTGTATTTTTATCAATGAGTCGTATATACTGTCTATTATATGTTCTCAGCATTGGAGTGAGTAAGGAACGCTCAGTGGAAAGACATGAGTGATAGAAAAGCGCAGACCTACCCTCTTGTCAAGTACTTTATACCACTAAGAAAGACTATTATTTTACACCACTTCATACTATTGCTTTTTTAAACCCAAATATTTATAAATCTAATTTAGCCACGCATTTTATAAATAATAAACATCAATTTCCCGACATTCAAAATATGAAATTAATTAAAAACATACAAAAAAGGCCAAAAATGAATATTTTGGAAAATCTTAATATTTACAAACACAATAACAACAATTTACTAATTAAAGAACAGACTCAAGTAAAATAAAACAAGATAATTTATTTTGTTATTAAAGATAATTTATTAAAGCAACGAAACAGCTGAGTGAATAACTAAATAAACATTAAAACAATCGATAAGTAAAATCAAATTAAATAGACCATATCTTTTATATTAATTTCGATTATCCGTTATTTTTATATTGAAATCAAATCAGTTCAATTGTTTGTTAATTCATTTATACACCTCCGATAATACTGGTGTGATCAGTGAAACGTGCGTCAGGTGTAAATACAATAATAATTTTACTTCCAAAAGTAGTTAATATTTTTGGAAAACTATTCACTAAGGAAAAGTACAGGTCTTTTTTGACTTAAATGAATTTTATGTAATTTATTTTAACTGACTCTAACGAACCAAAATTTCTTTAAGGATAACTAACTACATATAAAATTCTGACTGTGTTAATTGAGATTAATCTGAAATACTCGAGAATTTTTAGTTGATACTGCTGCTGTATGTCGTCGATTACATCCAGCCAAATTACTCGTATCCTGCATTTTATGAGCTAGATTAAAGATAAATACTTTTGTATATTATGCTGGTAGCCGCAATGACTATTTGTAAACTACCGCTTGGCAACCATTGATTTATAATAATTTGAATGTATTCGCTCGTATTTAAACGAGCGGAGTGATTTCAGTTTTAACTCGACCGTATGGCCTGTTTGGAGTATATCCCACGATAATTTTTAAATACATAACCGATTTTCATAAAACGTGGCACGCATGTCCATACTTCTACCCACTTACACCATAACGTTACTGAGATTAATCACCCCCCCCCCCTAAAAAGGGCGGTAGAAAAAACTGTGTGGGGTAAAGTTTTGAAACAATCTTCATTTGGGATACTGAATTAAAAAGAATATTAACCAAAATATGGACATAGTGTCCAGTTTTGATAATTTCAAAATTATAAAACGAAAGAGCCTAAAAAGTCAATCAATTTTTTTAATGCAAAATCCCATGTGTGGTATTAAATTATTGAGAATTTTAACAAAAATATAAATATATGTTTTATTTTGTTTTTATGTAGTACCCAAGTCACTTTTTCACAATAATTTAATTACCTTGTATCCGTCAGTGACTTCGTTCTAGCGTTTTTTATATAGACGCGTTTCGTGACATGTGTCACATCATCAGTAATCCTCGTCAAATGTTAAAATTCACATAAAACACATAAAAACACATTTGCACATATTTACTAAATTACAATAACGACACACACATAACACGATGGAACTTCGGCTTCGTTGGACCGGTCCGACCGCGCGTGTAGTTGCCGAGCCACTAATTGAACTAAGTCAATCCTTATCACCAGTCATTACCGTCATGCGCGATTATATTTAGGGCTGTATCATATAGTGAGTGAGAGTGAAACCTTAATTGTTCGTTTAATATACTGTTATTTTTGATATTCTTGTCTTTAAATGATTTATAAATCTCAAACTCCTCGAGAGCGTCCATTAACCTACCCTTACCGCATACATGGATTGCTTTTAAATTAGTATTGAAATCTGTGTAATTATGGTTATGCATCATTAGATGGCGCGCATAATTAGATTTGGTCTTGTCTAAATCATTCCTCGGTAGATGTTCTTTGTATCTTTTCAAGAAAGACCTGCCAGTTTGACCCAGATAGAAACAATCACAATCATCACATGACATCCTGTAAACACCTGTTTTCTCTTCTAACGGGAATGGTTGTTTTATGCGTAACAATTTAGAAATATTATTATTTGTTTTAAACACGACTTTTATATTGAATTTAGAGAACACATTGGATATAATGTTAGGTAAAAGGCTACCGTACACTGTCGTTATATACTTTTTATTATTATTTGTATTATTGTTAACTCGATGGTATTATGGTGGGATCTAGTTTTATATAGGTGTCGCTTAAGAAGTCTGTCTATCATCGAACACTTGTACCCATTCGCTATTGCTATGTGCCTTATTATATCCAATTCATCCTGAAAGTCCTTTTGGTTAAGTGGAATCGTTACCAACCTATGAACAAAACTGTTGTAAGCCGCCATTTTCTGACTATATGGGTGATGAGAATCGGCGTGTATTGTAATATCTGTGGTGGTGGGTTTCCTATATATTTTATATTGAAATTTATTAAGATACTTTGTAACAGTCAGGTCCAAAAAATTGAGTTTATTGTCAACCTCTGTTTCGAGGGTAAATTGTATGTTCTTGCTAAGGCTGTTCAAATAATGTTTCAATTTCTCTATCTGCCGTAGCGTGCCATTAAAAATTATAAAGGTGTCGTCTACATATCGTGCATAGAATTTAATATTATTATAAAATTTGTTATTCTCTGAGAACATGTAAGTATTTTCAAAATGATGCAAGTATAAATCCGCCAGCAGTCCTGAAAGTGGCGAACCCATTGCGAGACCAAACTCTTGTAGGTAAAAATTAGTATTAAAAGTGAAGTAATTCTGCTTCAACGATACTATTTTTAATAATATGATATAATTTCTTTGCCGTCTTATAGCCAGGTGCAGATGTGTAATTTATGAGGGGTAATTACCCATCTGCACCTGGCTATAAGACGGCAAAGAAATTATATCATATTATTAAAAATAGTATCGTTTTAAAAAATAATCACAGCATAAAAAATAATATTGACTTTATTAAAAGGGTCCAGGATATCGAACTCTTACCTACGTACAAAATCGCTTCATTTGACATGGTTAATTTGTACACAAACGTGCCGGTTCATGACACAATTTCAATTGTAAAAGATCTTCTCATTGAAGGTGAGAAGCTGAATCACAAACAAATAGATGAGTTAATTTTATTGTTGAATGTCCTGTTGAAGCAGAATTACTTCACTTTTAATAATAATTTTTACCTACAAGAGTTTGGTCTCGCAATGGGTTCGCCACTTTCAGGACTGCTGGCGGATTTATACTTGCATCATTTTGAAAATACTTACATGTTCTCAGAAAATAACAAATTTTATAATAATATTAAATTCTATGCACGATATGTAGACGACAACTTTATAATTTTTAATGGCACGCTACGGCAGATAGAGAAATTGAAACATTATTTGAACAGCCTTAGCAAGAACATACAATTTACCCTCGAAACAGAGGTTGACAATAAACTCAATTTTTTGGACCTGACTGTTACAAAGTCTCTTAATAAATTTCAATATAAAATATATAGGAAACCCACCACCACAGATATTACAATACACGCCGATTCTCATCACCCAATAGTCAGAAAATGGCGGCTTACAACAGTTTTGTTCATAGGTTGGTAACGATTCCACTTAACCAAAAGGACTTTCAGGATGAATTGGATATAATAAGGCACATAGCAATAGCGAATGGGTACAAGTGTTCGATGATAGACAGACTTCTTAAGCGACACCTATATAAAACTAGATCCCACCATAATACCATCGAGTTAACAATAATACAAATAATAATAAAAAGTATATAACGACAGTGTACGGTAGCCTTTTACCTAACATTATATCCAATGTGTTCTCTAAATTCAATATAAAAGTCGTGTTTAAAACAAATAATAATATTTCTAATTTGTTACGCATAAAACAACCATTCCCGTTAGAAGAGAAAACAGGTGTTTACAGGATGTCATGTGATGATTGTGATTGTTTCTATCTGGGTCAAACTGGCAGGTCTTTCTTGAAAAGATACAAAGAACATCTACCAAGGAATGATTTAGACAAGACCAAATCTAATTATGCGCGCCATCTAATGATGCATAACCATAATTACACAGATTTCAATACTAATTTAAAAGCAATCCATGTATGCGGTAAGGGTAGGTTAATGGACGCTCTCGAGGAGTTTGAGATTTATAAATCATTTAAAGACAAGAATATCAAAAATAACAGTATATTAAACGAACAATTAAGGTTTCACTCTCACTCACTATATGATACAGCCCTAAATATAATCGCGCATGACGGTAATGACTGGTGATAAGGATTGACTTAGTTCAATTAGTGGCTCGGCAACTACACGCGCGGTCGGACCGGTCCAACGAAGCCGAAGTTCCATCGTGTTATGTGTGTGTCGTTATTGTAATTTAGTAAATATGTGCAAATGTGTTTTTATGTGTTTTATGTGAATTTTAACATTTGATGAGGATTACTGATGATGTGACACATGTCACGAAACGCGTCTATATAAAAAACGCTAGAACGAAGTCACTGACGGATACAAGGTAATTAAAATAAATATATGTTTAGTTTTTGACATTTTAATTTTTGGAGATGTCAGGGCCCAAACAAGTAAACGAAAATTTAAAAAAATTATAAAAATCCTTGCCGAGTATCAGGATAAACGGATTCTATCCCAAATCCAAATGTAGTGATTACTATGAAATTGTTTAACTTTAAGGACATCACGGTCCAACAATTTACAAAAATTGATCAGTCTATATGGATCATGAAACTATAAGAAATTTTATCCAAAATACTAACTCGAAATCCTTAATATAATTGGTCAAAATTAATATCTCCAACATCTATTGCAAATTTTGGACCATCTTCAAAGGTTTGTAAGCTAAGTTTGCAATAACATTTACATATTCTTATCATTTGTGTATATTCATGAAGATTATTAGACATATCCCTATAAACGTGTATGGAAACTTACATAACCTAAAAGCTAGGACTAAATTGTTTGTTATTTAGGCATTTTAATTATAAACTAACTATCAAAATTTAATTATAATCTAACTAAATTTGTTGTTTAACTAAGAAAACCAATGCAATAGTTGCAGTGTTTATGAAGTCATGTTTTTTTTTACACGAACAGGCCAGCCGTGGACCACGCGAATATCATTTCCTTTTCTTCTGCTGCCAGAAGGCCCTCATCTGCACACTATGCGCCGCCTTCCTTTCCACTGTCCACTCCTTTCTCGTCTTTTTCTCACCGCAGAGAACCTCAAGATTATGAATTTTGTTTCTGTATGTATTTCTATCCACACAGTCGTTAAAAGAGATACCCGGTTTCATCATTTCCTCCTTGAGTTGTTTGGTGTATCCGATCAGACTGGAAAGTTGCCAAATCCAGTTGAAAATGTGTTTATTTAATCTGGACTGATCCATCCGAACCATATCTCCGAGGAATCTCAGTCTTTTCCTTCGGAAAGCCGTTTCCAGATCTTCCAGATCCCTGTACACCTCTTCTTTGGGTCTATGCCAGTACCCATTTGTTATTTTACTTAAAAATTGTAGAGTAATTGGGTTTTTGTAATTTTTTAATAATCAGAACATTATCTAATATATAAATTTACCTAATAATAAATTCATTTCATTTAAAATCTTAAGCGAGTTCTGCAACACGGGAGGCTTACTAATATGTAATTTATATTTAGGGGTCTTAAATTGTACAGGAGAAATAGAAGCTCAATGGGCCTCAAAAATTTGTACATAATACTAATCCATTAATAGTCGTAATACTACAAAAAAGTAAACGTTAATCCTGTAATTCTATAAAAATACGGAAGAGCTGGACATAGTTCGCAAAGGTGGGCTTGACACGTTCAGTAATGTCATTAACAGTGTAATACGTCAAGAATACAAACGCTACAACAGTAGCATTGCTCATACAAACCGTCCTAACATAAATTCGTCTTGTTACATTTACTGTCGTCATAACTGATAACAACAGAAGACAGCATAAAGGACAGATAACAAAGCGAGTTTCATCGTTAACGTCAAGCCTACGTCTGTAGTATTAGACGTCATATTGACCGGGCGAAATTTAACTAATCAACGGTGAAACTCGGCGCTGTCACCGTGACAGCCGTCTCGGAACATACTATCCCCCTTTAACTTTTTTATCAAACAGTTAACATTAATATTAATATAATATCAAACAACGTACATTGTGTAGAATAACAACGTTATTATGAGTTCACACCGATGTGGAGAACAACACAAAACAGGCATTTATAAAATAAGGGTTAGTTTATAAAAACAGTTTGTTAACAAACAGAGGTAACGAAAATTTCGCGTAATTGCGAGTTCTACGTAAGCATCAGAAATATAAGTGGAAGGGATTTACACCCGGCGTGTGGCTTGAATTTGATGGCTTTAAATTAAATTAACTATTTGGCTTGAAATTACAAAATTATGGCGTTACCGAAGCACTGCCCTGAATGACACGAAAACAAATTTACAAATATTAGAGGAAATAAAAGAGTACAGGAACTTACTAAATGAATGAAATCTAGAAAGACTGACTTTATTATGTAAGGCACATCATAACGGCTTTATCACGAACATTATAAAGGAAATGTCGAGAAAGTTTTGTCATACGTATTTTCAAGATGCCAAAATGATAACGGTACAAGGGGTTGCATACAAATGAAAATATCAAAAGAAACGACAAAGCATGACGACAACGACGACGACGATTATGATGATGAGGAGGACTATGCGGAGGATTAGGAGGAGTAGGCGGAGGATGAGGAGGAGGAGATACTTCATTGAATAAGTGAAGCGAGTTCTCAGGTTCAACTTAACCGTCTGCGACTCTTCTGTCTGTCAGTTATAAGTCAATATGTCTGTCTATCTGTCAATATGTCTGTCTAAAGGTTTCGCGAATTTGCCACGATAACTTTTGAATGCACCTACCGCTTTACACAAAACGTTGAACGAATGTTCATACTTTTGGTCCCACTGCCTGCTACTGGTTTTTTTTTTCACCTCAAAGGGAAAATTTGAGGGGTCAAAATTTTGGAAAAAATATTGCAAAAGTCGATGTGGGGTATCTGATTAAAGACGATTTTAAACAAATAGTGTTCGGTTTAGGAAAGTTTTAAATTTTAGGACACCTCGGCTCAAAAGAGGGATCAAATATTTGAACAAAATTATGAATCCATGCCGGGTATCAGACTAAACGGATTGTAACCCAATTCGGAATGTAGCGTTAATTCTAAAACTTCTTTTTTAACATTAGCGCGATTACAGGCTTAAAATGAATGTAAACATTTTAAAAAGTCCATGTTGGTTATCACGTTATGACGAATTCTTTTCAAAATACGAATTCTCTGTCCTTAACAAGTTGACAAAATTAATATCTCTCGATACCCCTTGCGAATTTTGGAACGCCTTCAAAACGTTTATAAGCTATGTGTGCAAAACACGTCCACATGTAGTTAACAGTTACGTATATGTGTAAAAAGTATTAAAAATATGCCTTTTTACTTAAACTACTACTACTCCACGGCGCTACAGCTCATGAACCTCCAGACGTGCTTCCACTCCTCTCTATCCTGTGAGACTCTTCGCTACCTTCTGACCCCCCAGTCATCTCAAGTCTTCATCTACATCGTTCACCCATCTTATTCTTGGCCACCCACTTGCTCTTCTTCCTCCCGAAAAAATGAATACTTTTCCATTGCCTTTTCCTCTAACATTCTTTGTACGTGACCTGCCCACCTAATTCTACCTTGTTTTATTACTGTGACGGTGTCCGGTTCCTTGTGTAGATCGTACAATTCGGCATTTCTCCTCGTACGCCACTTTCCGGTATGTAGTACACCTCCATATAGCCTCCTCAGAATATTTCTTTCCCATCTTCTGATCATATCTTCTTGGGCTGAGGTGATGGTCCAGGCTTCTGAAGTATACAATACTAATGGTGCAATACGGATTTGTAAATCTGTGCCTTCGAGGTTTAGAAATGTTTTTGGACTTTAGGATAAGCAGCAAAGAAAAGTAGCACCTATTTCCCATGGCTAGTTTGTCTTGAATTTCCATTGCTATTTCATTTTATGACATCAAGAGGGACCCAATATATCTAAAACTATCTGCTCTCTCAAATTCACTTTCATTGGCATATATTTTGTCTTTTGGCTGTTTACTTGAAGCCCTAGGTTGGTCGAAGCATGACTTAAACTTAAATCTAGGACTAAATTATTTGTGGTTTAGGAATTGTGGCTACAAATCCAACTACAAAAAAACAGTATTTTATGACAAGCTTATTGTATGATACCTTTACAATCATTTTTTTACTAAAAAAATAGTAGACTAACCGGGTTTTTCAAAATTTTTCTGATAATTTAAAAATGATTTATCATTCACTTTATCTACTAATAAACGTGTTTCGTTTAAACAGTAGCCCAGTTGTGCAGCTCTGGGAGTCACGCTGCGTTTCTGATCATCGGTTATCTTTTGTCCAGCGATTTGCCGGCTTCGTCTGCCCATTCCGTGTTGGCAACACTTCTTGGTTCTTCTGTTGAATCAATGTATTTATTTTTTCACGTTTTACACGTGTTCGTTGTCATCCTCGTCAGAAATAAAACAGTGTGTTTAATGACATTTGGTAAATATTATTTTCTAGTGTATAATTCATCGGTTTTAATTACATATGTTTCTTCTTTCGGTTTTCTGAAGTGACAACTAACAAAAAATTATAATAATTGTCTCCTTCTGTGTATCCTTGCCATCAAGTTGTAATGTGGTTATCTATTGAAGATTCTGTATTCACAATTCTTTAACCACACAATCTTACCGCCGGGGTAAAAGCATTAAGTTAGTATTAAATGCATTTTAACATTAAACATGTAAAACAAATTCAGGCATGTATGCTATCACATAAGTTTCCTTTCCGTGAAATTTCCGTCTTCGTTATGTGTAAAAACTGCCTTATTATTAGCAAAAGACTTGGGCATCCACCTAGACAATAAACTGACTTGGTGCAACCACGTTTGTATGAAGAGAAAACAACTGGACAAGAAGGTTCGGAAGCATTATTGGCTCCTGGGCAGAAAATCATTACTGTCGATGCGAAACAAGCTGTTGGTGTCTTCAAGCCTGTGTGGACAATACGGCTTACAGCTTTGGGGAACTGCATCTAAATCCAATAGCGCCATAATGGAAAGGTTTCAGACCAAGGTGTTGCGTTCCATAACCAACGCACATCGTGCCATAACCAACAAAGACATCTATAGAGACCTGGACCTGCCCTCAGTCACTGAAACCATTGCGATGTTCAGCGAAAGATGTGAAACGGCTTGAAGAGCACACGAATCCTTTAGCCATAAATCTACTAGACAACAACCTACAGATAAGACGTTTAAAGTTAACATTTCTTCTGGACTTACATAGACTTTAACACTATAAATATATTGTACTTAATACATTACTTTTGAATACCCATACAGAGAACTAGTCAATGGACTACTTCTCTTCATGCCATGTATTATGCAAACATTTATGCTTATTGTTATGTATTAACAGATTGCATAAATAAACTAATAAAAATTAGCGAAAGAAATATAAATGGACGCAGAGAGAGAAAGAAAGAGAGAGAGAGAGAGAGAGAGAGAGAGAGAGAGAGAGAGAGAGAGAGAGAGAGAGAGAGAGAGAGAGAGAGAGAAGAAAACATTTTGTTACTGGATACATGGGACGTAATAAACTAGTGAATACGCAGCCTGGCTACTGATCTATAAGTTCCAATGTCGACTCCCGACCATCATTATAAAATCAACATAGCCCGTGTACACAAGTCCCTGGGATAACAACGTGGGATTATAAAGGCGTCGAACCGTAGTTCCGACCACATTACCTGCTACGTACGAGGTATGTCCGGATAATATCAAGCCGTTTTCAAAGGCCCCTTTACGAAATTGCGTACACAATCATAGGAGACGTTATGGCACATACATGAACAGTAAGGCTTCCGTCGGTTCCCTCATTCAGCAGGTAAGCTTGTGTTTTGTGTGACCATCACAGCACAGTGACTGAACGAATAAATCAACTTGTTTCATTCATCCGCGGAAACCATTCCAGTGGTTAACAGGAACTTCGGGAACGCTGAGTATTAGTGATGCTCAAATTAACGTGTGGTATTGACACTGTCGATATGACCAAGATTCCGTGGAAAGCCACCCAAATTTTGGAAGCAACATTAAAGCCATGATGACTGTTTCTTGACCATGAGGGTGCCCGCCAGGTCAGGCAATACGTTCCTCCAGGACAATAACTAAGGTACAGTACACATAAATTCTTCGCAGCCTGAGGGATGCAGTAAAAAGAGAATAGAAACAGCTGTGGGCGGGTAACTGCTCACTTCTTCCCCTAGAGAATGTTCCTGCGCAAGGTATCTTAACAAAACGTCACATCACTTGGTTGCTCAACCACAGCAGTTTTGAAGTCATACTACGTCACGTCATCATCCTGCACACATTTTTTCACAGAGAGAAGAGGGTATCTGATGACGAACATTTCCTGGGCGAGGGGGAAGCACCTAACGGATGCTCTTGAAAGGAACGGCTACAATAGAGATGCTGTACGTAAAGCATTTAAAAAGACCGAAAAACCTTCAGAGACACCTAGAAATATGGCATTAAAAGAGTGTTTCAACCTCATAAGAAACTGACGCAATTTTTAAAATCAATCAAATACAGAATCCCGTTTAACACTGAAAAAACGGTATCTACAAAAGTAGATCCCGTGGTATCCACGCACCTGCGGAAAGGTCTACATTGGCCAGACGGGCCGCCTGATTTCCACAACAGTCCAAAAACATGTCAGACATAACTTACGAAGAACTTAGCAACTGAAAATCTGCAATTGCTAAGCATTCAGCCTCAACTAATCAAATGATAAACTTCGAAGACGCGTCTATTATAAGGTCGTGTAACAGGCATTATGACAGAATGGTCCTAGAACCATTAGTAATTAATAAACACAAGGATAATATCAACAGAGAAACAGTAACATCCAGTACAACTTGGTACCCTTTATTTTCTAGTTTGACTGAGTATTTTATACCGCACAAATAATCGGTACGGCGTAACTCCTATAGGGCAGGACCACCCACCGCCACTTCCACACTACATAACTGGGTTCGCTTGTCAGCCTCATCGTCACATAGACCTGAGGGTACTCATTGTAGTATAAGTGGAACGCCATACAAGACAAGACATTTTTAACGCGGTCCATACCAGAAGAAGACTTCAAAAACATAACGGTCACCGGCCGCGGAAGCCTACGTCAGAATATAGTTCTAATTTGGTCCCCGCCAACTCCTGGCTCTTTCCAAAACTCACATCCCAGATGAAAGGGGGAAGATTTCAGACGGCGGACGAGATGCAGGAGAATGAGCTGAGGAAGCTGACGTGAATCCGAAAGAGAATTTTGCGGACTGTTTAGATACATTGTGTGAAATCGCAAGGAACTATGGCTCCACTACGTGGGTAAGCTGCGTCAGTTTCTTATGTGGTTGAAACACTCCCTCAAACTACTACATGGCTTGATACTTTCCTGATCGTTCTCTTACGCCGTATGGTTCTACCCTGTCTGGCACTCCTAAGCTACTTTGTTGGCACAAAAGGCAGCTATAATTATTGTGAAAGATACGCGTTAAATGTGCATTTGTACATGAGTTGGAGAATTATGATATTTATTATCAGAGGCGCGCCAGTAGTGTCCGGTGCCTATGTGTAGAACTTTAGTTGGCGCCCCTATACCCTCCCCCAAAATAAAAAATCACTTTATAAAAACGTATCACATAGTACAAATGAAATACAAAATATATTAATTATGAGTTTTTTGAACCAAAACTAGGAACTACAAAAAATATATAAAAGCAATAAAGATACAGGAAGAGTATAAAAACAAAAATAAAAAATAATGTGTAAGAAAATAAAGTAATTTATGTTATTTGTAAAGAAAATTAAGAAATTAGAAATAATAAAATCATTTTTCAATTGCACATTATATAGGTTTACGTAAATTTACAGATAAACTTACACTTTTATACAAGAAAAAATATTAAATATTTTTTGGTATATAACTAAACTTACTATATTTTATTTGGGAAGAAAATCACTTCGACATTTGTACTTTGTATAGATACCATATAAATAATAAACAGATAAACTTACAAGTATATAGAATAGGAACATATTACAAACATTAGTTGATAAATAAGTAGCTAAGTAAACATTAAAAAAATAAATAAAAATCGTTTAGCGAATTGAACTTTTCTAGCTTTCATTAATGAAGATTCTCGAATAATATACTGTATATTATGTTGATCCAAGATACCTGATCGGACTCTATTGATATAATGGCAAGATTTAAAAGTCTGTCTTCTACTTCTTTGGAGCGCAAGTAGTTTTCATAATTTTAAGTGTAAAAAGGATCGTTCCGCAATGCTACAGACACCCGTAATGACAAAAGACTCAGAAGAGCGATTGTAAAGTTTAGATAAAATGTGATCAAGTCGTTTGAATAAATATATACTGAATTATCTGATGTACGTCGCTTATACAATTAGAAATAAATGGTTGTTTAGAGCAAAATTTGGTGAGAATACCCGTCCACAGCATCAAAAAGGTTTATTTAATACCATTAACTTAATGAACACTAATTTTTTTTTCCAAATATTTCGTCCTAGCCAGAAATTTTTGGCGCGTTTACTACCCTGGTGCGCCGCACACTGTCTCGGCGCTGCACTGAGTTTATTATCATTAATGTTACTAACGTCATAAGCATATAGGCCTACAGAATGTTAGCGACTGCAAGTAGTATGTACACGCAGTGAACGTATAACCTGATATATGAACAATTTTAAATCGGTGTCAACAAAAGCGAATTCAACCTGATATTGCCTGTTCATTTTGTTTATTTTTTTAACGTAAAGTATGCAAATCCGATTTTTTCGAATTTCGCGTGTTTGCTTATTTTAGCTGCATCTGGCAACAATCGGTCGACGAGTTCTGTGTATTCTGATGTGTGTATACCGGACGTTTGTACAGCCGAAACAGCGTTAGCAAACGTCCGGCTGTTGTTAATAATGATCTGTTGCAATGTTCTCGCCATTATTTCGTCCAGGATTTAATAGAATTGGGGCGTTGTTGAGAATGGAACTGATCCTATTCCGCACAGGGAAAGCTTGTTTCGTCGTTCCGACTACGATTACGCGCGGTTCGGCCTGAATTTATCCACGATTCGATTAAAATTATATTTTTCTGTTTTCCACTCTCAATGTCGTAATGGTTTGTATTTCCTCCTCCGTATAAAAATGCTATCTATTACAGTCAGTGCCCTGTTTCCTTTCTTTCCTTTTCCTGGCGTTACAGCCCAGCGTTGGTTTTAGACTTTCTTCCATTCTACATAGCCCTCTCATTACATATCCGTCACCATCCCCTCACGTTCAACATCTCAAATCATTCTCCACATCTCTCTTTCTGGTTCTGCCTCTAATTCTACTTCCTACCGGTCTCCAATCTGGAATTCTCTTAGCCATTCTTCCGTCATCCATTCGCCTTTACGTGGCCCAGCCACTCAAGCCTCCTACTCTTAATAAACCGGACTATGTTGACACCCTGAATCAGTTAGTCCAGTTCATGGTTCATTCGAATCCTCTAATAGCCACCTTTAGTTTGTAGAGGTCCAAAGGGTTTTCGCAAGGCTTTCCGTTCAAATATTCTTGGATGAAAGTTAAGTGCCCTGTTTACTTCACACAAATTTAAAGTGTAAATACGTAGTTTTGAATTTATAAACTGTTGTGCTACACAAAAATTGCTTTTTTGGATTTAAGCCTGCTGAAGAAGCTCCGTTTAAATGAAGAACTGAAACGCCTTTGTACGTCTTTAAACACTGTAGTGTTGGACTTTTGTACTAAAATTTTAATAACTTAAGCTGTCTTTTTTCTTCTTTTTATTTATCAGATCGCTGCGACATCGCCGATCATTAGCGACCACAAAAATACAAATAAATCAGACAATAACGACTACATGGATAAAATAAAGCTACAGTAAATAATACAGAACTGTAAATCGTTAAACTATAGTAAACTTGAAACACTGTATGTAGAATACAATAAGACCTTGAACATTAAGGATTAAATAGTAATAGATTAATCGTTAAAGGATAAATATTGCCCAATAATATAAATACTTATATAAACATACAAATATATGACTAATAAAACTAGCAAATACTAGAAAATAACATATCTTGTTAAAATCTTAAAACAACATCCATTAAGCTTAACAATTTGGAACTTATATGGGCTTGATAGCAGTGAGGTAGTTATATTTTTGTTTGCAACTGTAGCTCCTTTGTGAAGAAATATATTCCAATTGCCTTAGCTGCCTTTCAATCTATTTTTGAAGCGACTTTTCGACTTCATAAAAGGTCGGTAACCCATTTTAGGCTCAACTAACACTAAAACAATGTGTAAAGTTAACATGAAAAAACACTCGTTCATTCAAGTGGCTGGCAGTTAAATACGACCATAATTACGATTTACCGTTCAGAATTCTGTCATCCAAACAGTGAACTACGTCTCGTACATAAAAAGGAAAACACAAAACACATAGGAAAGATGACAGAGAAGTGAGACAGAATTAAACTGATTCCCTTTCCTACAAGGTTTTTAAACGTATTGTTACGACGGTCGCATGGATAATGATCTTTACACAGTGGAATAATTACTGCCTACCAGAAAAATCGATACTCACAAATTTTATTGGCCCTTCTCTAAAACATACACGCTCTTATTACTGTAGTCTGTCACACAAACAAACCGTTGACACTTTTACTAATAATATCACTTTCTTATCCAGGGTGATTCCCCCTTCCACTAGACTAGGTGCCTAGGGGACCGTCACGTTGAGGCACAATTTGGGGACGAGAAATTTTAAGACAGAAAAAAGTGAAGAATTATAGCACAATATTTTTAGGCAAAACGCGTTATTAGAAAAAAAAACAGCTTAAGGTATAAATTTTATACATTAAGTCTGATAGAGAGCTAATTTTTCGGTTCGAAGCAATAAAATAAGGTTAATTTATTTAGAAGAGAAAGATTATACCCCTTATTTTAACTCTAATTGGTACACTTTTTACTTTTGACCTTAGATAACATATTGCAAAAATATAGTGTGTCAGCAAGGATAACATTCGATCATCTGAATATTCGTTAAATTTAAAGAAACTTCAAGAATCTGTAAAAAGCCAATTCGTACTTTCATACAAATTCTTTTAAATCAAATCTCCGTCGCATGTGCTAATAAACTTATTTCTATAAAATTAAAAGAAATAAAATCTTACATTTGCAGCTCAATAAGTTAAGAAGGACTTGGTGAACTGGCCATAGTTTTAACTGGAAGTAAATTAGCTCAAAAAATAGACCTGAAAATTCGATTGCAGATTTTACCAAGCTGAAAGCACGAAAAATTCTATATCGGTATGCAAACTTACTAAGTTTTTTAATTTTTACTTGCTAAATTACACTTATTACTTTAACAGCATCCAACAATTAACTTTCACTTTCGTATGTCGTATTTTATTTTCAAGACCTGTGTTTTGATGAACTTGATTGTATTTTTAAGAACTTGGTGCTCTTTAAAGTATGTTTATATTCTATGTAAATCATTTTGTAATATTGAAATAATTAATGATTTACACTCACTGATAACATGTAGTTTTCTATTTTTTATATAGTTATAATAATATTATATAAAATATAATAATATATAATTATCTATTTAACAAGAAGATAGTTTGTAATTTCCTTGTATTCATCTTACTGTAATTTGAAATCAATTCTTTTATCTGGTTTTAAAATAGAAAATCGGCTACAGACTTGTAGTTGTACTTGTCATCAATTATGATACAGTAAACACCATCAAAATAAAAAATTTAATAAATTTTAATTGAAAATAACCCATACTATTTTCTCTGTCAGATATGGTGAATATTTTTGCCACTTCATTAGTTTAAGCGAGGGACGACAAAGTATACCTGAGGTCGTCTCTGCTCTTGTTACAGTTCGCATAACTCAAGTGATCCGCAACACGGCTATCTACGATCACCAAAGATCACACTTGACGAGAAAATTCCAGATTCCTGGGGAGTAATCGGGCAACGTCGTTGGCAGTACGTCAGACTGTACGAGAACTCTGTGTCATCGTGTTGATTCGTTACAAGCGTCACGTACGCTACTGTGGCCCGCCCGCACAGTAAAGACTCTGCATTGATAATTTTTGTTATATCAAAGTGTCACTGTTATTAACAGGAAGGACTGTTTCAATTGATTTGGTTTTGGTTAACAACAGTTTTTTTTTTTAATTTCAACGCGCCTTTTTTTAACCGATATACTATCGTAAAATGGAGATCGTTTGCCTCTTCTCTCTGTACTTACGAATAACTCCATAAATGGATATTTCACTAATCCGCATTACCGAGGCAGTGTTGCCAATGACTGACGAAAGGTTTTGTGAGTTTCAGTCACTTAATAGGCACAAATACTAGCAGGAAATAGAGCCTGCTTTGCAAATATTAACATCTTTAAAAACCCTCTTGTTACAACAAGAGGTATAAAACTTAAAGTATACTATTCTCTTGTGCGACCAGTTGTTACATATGGATCTTAGATGTGGACTTTGACAGAGAATAACAAAACTGCTTTAAAATCGTATTGCGTAAAATTTATGGCCCAGTAAGAGAAGAAGGAATTTGGAGAATACGTAATAACAATAAACTACAGGCTCTCATAGATGAAAAATCACAGACGTTGCGTTGGCTGGGGCATGTGAAAGAATGTTTGAGGAAAGAATGCGTTAAAGATTCCTGAAGGGAAGATTATATACTACTAGACGTAGAGGCAGACCAAGGACGAGATGGTTGGATTGCGTAACAGAAGACCTGGCTAGCATGGGAATCAGAGGGTGAAGAGAAAGGGCGGAGAACAGGGAAGCATTGAGAAGTATTGTTGAGGAGGCTAAAGCCCACCAAAGGCTGTAACGCCAGATAAGAAGAAAAAGAAATCACTCAATAAGCACAATTATTAAAACATTTTTGTGGACGTTTTGACAGTTATTTCTTATCATTATGAGAACAATTTTAGATTAATTGTTATGACAGCTGCGGTAGCTGACGTTTCGGAAATTTGTTATGCTCCACTTCTACGTCATACGTTTTTAGAATCGTCTTTTAAAGCAGAAGGAGGACACACCTTTTTTTATTAAGGAGAAATTAATAATGGACCGTCAGAGGAATATGACATTCTTAGTGTTTGGAACTTCCTCCTCTTCAGGCTAACCACCTCGGGACCCAGCTGTCAAATTTCATCAAGCTGGAGCCTGTATAAACTCTGTATAATATTTACCTTATTTCTTCCGTCGTGTGACTTCGTGTTGCGTTCTATTTGATTAACGCGTTTCGAAACATATGTTTCGTCTTCAGAAATAAATAAAAATTCACTCTTAGCGAGGTCGTTACAGCGAGTTATTTATTTCTGAAGACGAAACATATGTTTCGAAACGCGTTAATCAAATCGAACTCAACACGAAGTCACACGACGGAAGAAATAAGGTAAATATTATACAGATTTTGTCAATAAGTGACTTGGATACCAATTCAAACATGTCTTTCAAACTGTATAAACTGCAACCGGGCTCCTTTTTGGGTTCTTTCTTCAAACCTTCGACGATTAAGAGGCCTCCTTCTTCTTGCTTCTTTTTGCACAGTACACTTCCACTAGTGCCGCAGCCTGGCCCCACTTTGTCCTGTCACATAACATGGTCTTCCGCCTCTGCCACCCACGTATCACATGCCAAGAAAATGTGGACACGTTATCCTGATCCGAAGCACCAAGTGGTCATGTTGTGCTCCTGGCTTTGACCATGTTATGCAGCTTCTCGTGTGAACAGCCATGCTCAGTTTAAAAACTGTGTGAGGTAGTACTTGTTCTCATGGAACGGACGATCCAGCCACAACTCGCTATCAGTCTGGCAGTCCATCTACCACTTGTCTCGTTATTCCAGCGCCCCAGTTCATCCCTGGCTTCCCCTCCTCTTGTATCCACCTTTAGTGTAAGATAGATATATTTTTGCTCCTGAGCCATCATATCGATAGGGATGGCCTCCGCCACTACTAGTACCGCTGGCTCTTCTTTGCTCACTGATGCCATCTCTTTTTTGTAGTACCTGTCTTTCTTCAGTAGGCCTACATAAGCGAAGAAAGCATGTAAAATGGAAAAGAGAATTGCATGTAGCCGAATGAACTTTGACGTGAGGAAGAAACTGATGAATAACTTTTTACGGAGCGGATTACTTTATGTGTCAGAGATGTAGTCAGTAAGTAAAAGGGGTCGCTGAAGTAAGTAAGATAAGATTGCATCGCTGAAAATATCGATTTGGAAACGACGACGACGACGACGACGACGACGACGACGACGATAATGATGATGATGATGACGACGACGACGATGATGATGATGATGACGACGACTCTCCGTATATAGACGTGAGAAGAATGTTCACAAATTCTCTCCCATGCGTACGGTGTTTTCAGTTAAAATTTAAATGTACGGCTACTTCAGAAAATATAATTAGGCAGGACTACAACTGTTGGTTTGCCATCGAGTGATCTTATACTGGTATGAAGACTAGAATATAGAGAGTCATACTACACTAATCACACACACCAAGTAAGTTTTCACGGCGGTTGTTAAGAACATCGCCGTTTTGGAGATTAACATGCGGTTTGTTTTAGTTGCCCAACGAGGGACGCTCAGTTTATGCTTTGTGATCAAATAAAACGTTCTTTAAAAGTAGGCAACGATTTATAAACACGTTAATACGTTAAAAGCGTTTCTGAATCTGACGATCATTGAAGGTATTTAATCTGAACAACGTTTCGCTTGCCAAAATCTGCTTATTCAAGTTACAAATCAATTGCACCGAATAGGACCCTATAAGCAATCCATTCTCTACCATAGTGCAATAATCACAGCACAACTTCTGTGAAGAGTTGTACAATTACATATAGACGAAAATCGAAGAGTCACACCTGAAGATTCGAAGTATAATAAATCACTACAATAGACAAGCACCTTACGGTTGTTGCTGTTGTGTCCTAGGTGCGCGATACCCGTTAACAGTCACTTGTAATTCAAGAGATAAAATAAAGCTGACATCTTATTTATTTTTCAGCTGCGCGATTTTTGGAGGGGAGACAACTCTATAGTGTAGTAACGGTAAACGTTGTCATACAGCGCGCGCGCGCGCGCACATACACACACACACACACACACACACACACACACACCGTACACACTTAAAAAGAACTAAGTTTAACACTTAGTTTTGGAATTTACTAAACGCAGACAATCCGTTCTTTCATAAATTACGTAATGGGCATATAAATTAATTTCATATTGTAATTTTGTGGTTTTATTGTAATTTTGTGGTTTTTGTGTGTGTGTGCGTGCACGGGGAGCCAAATTTAGTGTGTACTTTTTCCCTTGCAACTGGTCTCTTGACAACTATCAACAAAATTAACTGAACGAATTGAAAATAAGTAATAACATAAAGTTATTCGTAATACTATATTTTTGTAATTTGTTACTTATTATTCATTAGTATATTTATTTCAACTTAAACACCCTCATACTGTGTGTGTGTGTGTGTGTGTGTGTGTGTGTGTGTGTGTGTGTGTGTGTGTGTGTGTGTGTGTGTGTGTGTGTGTGTGTGTGTGTGTGTGTGTGTGTGTGTGTGTGTGTGTGTGTGTGTGTGTGTGTGTGTGTGTGTGTGTGTGTGTGTGTGTGTGTGTGTGTGTGTGTGTGTGTGTGTGTGGTAGAATAACGACTTTCTCGAGCAAGTGTTTGTTCAATACTTGCATTGAGTTAAGTCTTTTATAATCAGTCTTTTATACAAACATGCAAGAAAGTGACGAGACACACACACACACAAGTATGCACGCGCTGTCACGTATACTTCTAGTCTTCATTTTCATGGATATGACAATTTGAATTAATGATTCTCTGCAAAATGTACCTACATAGGGCGGGCACCCATGTTTTCTGAACGTATACCACACTCACACACACACACAAACTCTCTCTCTCTCTCTCTCTCTCTCTCTCTCTCTCTCTCTCTCTCTCTCTCTCTCTCTCTCTCTCTCTCTCTCTCACACACCAGCGTACACTCGAAATAAAGGATAATACAGGGTACACATTGCCTAGCAATACCTGATGATATTACTGCTGAAGAAATACTCTTGAAAGTGCTAATTGAAGTGTAAATACTAATTAATTAAACTCGATAGCATTTTTAGCATTGTATGATAGCAAGGAGATTGAGAGGGTAACATGTTGCGGGGTTTAGGACTACTTTGAGATAATATAACACCCTCATCTTAACTGATAATGATAATTACCGTTGCGTATATAGGACTCCGCGCGCGTAGGAGAGATCCGTATTTTCAGGTTTGATTGTATTTTCAAGCTAGGTTTACTGCCCGTCCATTTGAAATCACACTGTGATAATCACACTGATTTAGGAACGCTTATTTGTAGCGTGTTAAACGTGTCACTAATTCATATCCTGAGGATGATCTCAAACTCAAGCCACCGAAACGTTGTCTTCGTCTAAGAATCTTCAATAATATTCGGACGCCGAAATCGATTTCCAAGCAAAAGCACGAACGTACCTAGAGATTACAGCGTCCCTGGAAAAACAATCCAATATCCGTCCCCAAAGTATCAAAAATGTATAATGTGCAAGGTTTAGTACACATTTTATTTCATTTAAATTGCGCTTAATATTATTAGACTTTTAAGTGAACTGCAGACAGTTTCTATATTTAGGCCAATTAAATTTTTTTTCACAAGCTCCATTTTTCGCTCCCGCCCCCGCCCACAGCCGGAGCTACTGGTGGGGGCCTTCCTAGACAACCCCAAAGTGTGGACCTCGGTGCAAAAGTAAAATATTTGTTAACCTCAGAAACATTGTTGTTCCTATGCCTTCTGATTTGTTTGGGGTAATGTAATAAACATGGCAGGTTTTATGTCGCTGACGGTCTAAGTTATAATGCTTAAATGCAGACAATATCGCTGTTTACTATCAGTCTCTGGCACATTAGTACCATAACGAGGATTAACTGAGTAAGCAATTTTATGTTCCCGAAGGCTTAACAGTTTCGAATTCTTTTCTACAGTTTTATTGAGATTCATACAAAAAACGGTTTTCTGAACTATGAAGTTCGCTTGACGTTCTGCGAAGCTTACAGTTTCACGTTCCTCGATACCCCGTCTCGCGTCTGCCAACTTTTCAATTACAACGAACACAAACTAATCATATCAACGAAGACGAAGACGCTCGTTGTGTGCTGCATAAATTACGCATTAATTTGTAGAGAGAATTAATTGGATTATGGTAATGGTATCGATTGGGGAGGAATTCCGACATGTACGGAGCGGGAAAGGAATTTCGGATAATGTTGATGAATGATCGTAAGTTGACAGTTTGTGTGAAATATGAAACGACAAGCGCCAGTCATTGCGTTTATACATTCTGCTCGCATCACTTTGATTAGTTCTATCCACAAACAAAACATCTCACCCTACATCACACCGCCCCTCACTCTCTCCACCATTCATGTGTTTCTCTCTTTTCTTTTCGGTCGGTGCTCTTCCCATTCACTCGATATAAAGCGTATATCACACAAATACACGACAGTATAAAGACATAGTGATAAAAAAATGTGTTTGAATCAAGATATACTGCTGCATAGAAGTTCCGATCCCCGTTCTCGTGAAATCTTCTAATGAACAAAACATCCTCCAATCGTATCGTATAAACGTTATATTTGAACGAATAAAGTATCCGTTTGTATTAAGTAATTAAAAAGCGTGCATGCGCACATAAAATGAATACGACTTTTTTTATGTAGGAATTTAAATTGATATTTGTGTTCATTGGACAAACGAAGTGATTTCTTAGTTTTAACTTGGTCGTTTATTAGCATTTGTCTGTCTCACTACGTCTTCCTATCCTGTGCATGTCTCAAGATAACTTTTGAATGCGCCAACAGATTTTCGTAAAATTCAGCAAGCGAATTCATACTTTTATCCATTTTACGAAAGAATTTCGATACATGTTCGAATGGACAAGCGCCAGTCATTACGTCTAAGTGGTGGAGCAGAATGTACTACACCGACCCCTACTGTTTTTTATATTGTCCCCCGTAAAATATAGGGACAAAGGGCAAAAATATCAAGGAGTTACAATTTTTAAAAAATTGTAAAAATCCTTGTGGGTTACCGAATCAAAGAGATTTTTAACGAAAATCTGTGTGTAGTGTTCACTTGTAGGAATTTCAATATTTTGGACACCGGGGACGGGGCCCGACATCAACTTTTGACAAAAATTGTAAAATAAACACATGTCAGCTGACAGAGTTAAAGGAATTTTAACCCAATCCCGATTGTAGGGATTACGTTGAAAAAGGTTAACTTTAAGGGGCACAATGAACCAAGAGGAATTGTAAAGTGGAACCAACGTTTTGAAATAAGTGTAAGAGTCTATACTTTTCAAAGGCGATAATTTTGCTTTATGTATGGAATAATTAATTTTAATACTTAGTATATTATTTTTAAGCTCTTCACTTATATATGCATACAAAAAGCGCATAAAAAGTAAAATAAAAATGAACACACAAAAGGAACTTTGAGAAACGATGTAATCTCACCTCTTTGTCGTGGCTGCTAACGCTAAGAATCATACAGACAAAGAACTTTATTCAAAGTTTTGAAAACCCTTAAATTATTTGTTTTATTTTATCTAATAATACATGAGTTTTGTTCAAAATATTGAGCCAGTTCTGAAGCTCAGGAAGCGCTTACTAATTTACGGTCACAACATATCGAATATAAGGTATGTTTACAATATAATGTTTAATGATTCAATTTGCTGGCGTCTATGTCATGAAGGGAAATCTACCCAATGATATCCCGGTAGAGGATAGTCTCTGAAGTCGCTGCATCATCATCTTTTCAAACGTTTTGTATTCACTGCTTGAGTACGGTTCGAAGGTCACTGGGACGGCTCTCAAGTCGTTTGAAATGTTTTCCTGTGCTCGACTTCGACTAAGTGAATGCTAAAAATGCATATAATGTGACATTTAATACAAATCAAGGAGCGCCGGCTGTTAATTTTTGCCTGGAATTTTTTAACGACGTTAACACATGATTTATTTAACCAACTTCATAACTCACGAAGTTATTGGTTTGATAACTTGTTCTCCAGTGACAAGGATCAATTTTCTTCCTTTGTCACCTTTACATCCATTTCTATTCACCTTTTGGTTATACGTTCTTCCATGTAGAAATTGAGTCGGAAGGAGAACGTCTGGCTTCTGTTGCTCCACGGATCTCCACAATATTTAAATAAATTTAATGACGTTCAGTGAGTTTTAATGTGAATGTGGTAAGAGAATTTTGGTTTCATTTACTTTTATTTTTCATTTATTTTCCTATCTTGCATCCTGCAAGACATCCATGGACAAATGGACATCCGTCCGTGTGAGCTTATAGTTGCGCAGAAGGTACCGGTATCGTCTGCGAATGTTCCTATACGAGTGTCCGGAGCTGTTGGTATTGCTACGACGGCCTCACGGATCGTCGTACTGTACAGCGGAAACAAAATACAGACACCAGTGAAGTCGCTAATTACCAACTTTAATTAGTCACAAACAACAATGAAAAATCAACAAAGGTACTCTTATACAATAACTCAAGTTTAATTTGTCCGCACCAATAATAATGTCACCTCATAACAGTACCTCAACAATCACTTTCCACTATTCCGCAACGATCACTTGATCCGTACTCAATAATCGCCAACTGTAACTGACTGACTAAGCCGGCCGCTGTTGCTTATATAAGATCGCGCAGAGCTTCCAGAATGATTTTCCATGTTCCTACAAGAGCTCGAACAGTGTGGAGACTACGTGAGTGCACGGCCTTGACACAGACGCTGCGCGCGCTGGGCTAGTCGAGAAACGTACAGAATGACGCTTTCGAATTGTCTGTGGCACTCGGAGGAGTATGTGGGAAGAGTATTCGTTTGCATAGTTAGTTTTTATATGTCTTACTATAAGATAAGATTTTAAAATGAGATATTTCTCACTTGACGCAAGTCTTTTGAGTTCATAATGGGAGGCCCTGCTACGAATGCCCGTTGTATGTCGATGAATGACTCTGGACAGTATTTTTATGAGTAAAATTCTTCATTGGGGATGCATTTCTTTTGAGTCAAGTACGTATTGATGATTCAGGCGCACTTCGTTTAACATATTAGTGTCTTGGAATCATTTTAACAGCAGTTTTTGTAACGCCTTAGTTGTGGAAGCAAGTTATACAATGTGGCTTCGTGTGTAGACGAGGAGTGGTTTTGTTTACATAGTAACATTGCGCTTTCACTATGAGGTAGTTCGACTTTGATTCTTGGTTTTTTGAGTAACCTAAAGTTGTAGGCTGTATTTCTGTATTATGATTCCCAGGCTCAAGTTATGTGTATATCAGAGATAAGGATAGATTGTATATCTGTCACGTAAGTCCTTCTTCCTGTAATAAGTTCCCTTCCCTCCTCCAGGAATCTTCAGTCTTTCGACTGGTTTATACCCTCCTCGCATATATCCGTGGCGTGTGTGTTACGGAGTCTCTCACAGGTATATGGAAACTACAGTTTAACGCCGGATCCGAACGGTACAATTGGGGAGGGCTTATTCTAGGCATGATACGTCTCGCTGGTTTGCCATTACCTTGCCGCCTTACTTAATGTAATAAGTGTATACATTTTGTATTTGGACTGTATAATGTAGATTGAATATAACGGCTCTATGTTTTATATTCCCTTCTCTGATACCTATTATGTACCATGTTATAACCTTTCATGTATTTTTAACTTTCTATACATTTCTCGACTATCGAGATACTAATTTTTACAACTTGTTGGTGTTAATTTTTGTCTTGCTGTTCAGTCTCTACAACTTACCTAAGGTGTTTAGTGACGGGATCACTTTAGATACGAAGATCGGAGGTGGTATGGGTGATGAATTATCTTACATATTTGTGACATTAAAAAGACTAAGATTTACAAATAAAATGAAGATTTCTGATTCGGAAACAAGATTTCCTCGCTTATAAAGGCTTCTTGTTTTCGTCAATATAACGACACAAACCACATTAACCATATAACAACTTGGATTCGATGCACATCTTATTTTTGATTCCAAGTATTTGTACCGTTCTATAATGAGGTGTCCTAGTGGTTTGCTGTGCCTTTCTGAATCACTGACCATGTCTCTTCGTAGAATAGACAAAAATTTGGTGTTAACATCATAACAGTCTTGTTCGTAATTTTTCCCTTGTATTAACTTGAAATTAGTCTTGTTTGTTGAAAAACAAAAAGCAGATAAAAGTGGTTTGTTCATTACGTTAACAAATAACGAAACTTTTAACTTTTCTTAATCATTTTCCGCCCCAAACCGTATTGACCCCAATTCTTCAATCAGTCCATTTCAAACAGTGACAATAAATGTAACATTTATGTTTTCCTAACATAAAAATTGAATACAGTAGAAGCTAGGTGACTCGTCGCGTCTGGGGCCGGTGAAGTAACAGGTTATTCGAAGTAGCAATTAATTTCCAGAGACAATGTTTACTCAAAAGTATAGCTTACCCAGAGACGAAGAAATCTGTGATTAATAATTTAATATTGTTATGTGATGTATTTAGTAATGGACTGTGTACAAAAAACACTAAGAAAATAAACTGATTTAATTTGTATATTTTCTGATAACAGTACACAATCAAAGCAGCACACACATATCAACTCAACCAGTTCTATACAGTGCTAGAGGTGGGCCGATATACCTGTAACAGGTATTTTGGAACGATTATTTTTGTGGAATGGATATAACCGTGACTGGAAAGTTGAAATACCTGTTCCGATTCAACGATACCTGAAAGCTGAAAAATCGAAATACCCGTTCCGATTACTCGCGGCCTCGCGGTTCCTAGCCGCGGGACCCCCCTACGTAACTAACGAATAAACAAGTAAACGAGTACTATGAGTATTACGAGTACACGAGTACAAAGCCACTTTTCGGTGCTGACTACTTCATTCTGCCGATTGCCATACAAGTACGAAACGAAGCAAAACAGCGAGGTTCACAATATCTCTATGCCAAAGAGACGAAGCTGTTTTTAATAAATGAAAAAAAATCCATATTGATGTTACATTTATTCTCGTGTGTTATGCAGATATATAATACAGATTAGAATAACAAATTATATATTATACTAGTCACTAACTTGGTAAATTTTGAAAAAGCCAATTATACTGTGTTATAACCTACAGAGTGGCTGATAGGCTATTTTGTACATTTTGTTAATGTGATTTTGGAGATGATTATAACTTCACTGCACATCTCGCGTACATTTTTTTGACATTACTTGTTGTACCATTATATGCACTCCAAATTTCATTGCCTGAGTTTCGAAACTGATTTGTCTAACCAAAATGGAATCAATAATTTAATATTAAATCTATGTCAGTTTGTTTACTCTTAGTGAAAACTTAAATTAGTATTCCCAAAGGGACATAAGCCTATAAGTTATCTTGTTTCTCATTTTATTTTATGACAGTGTAAAGTGACACTGTTAGTACTTTTAGTTTCAATTTATTTCTTATAACAAATTATATAATACATGTATATGTATAATAAATAGGTCTATATAATAATAGGTATTTGTACGTGCTATTTTTTGAAACGGTTTCGTTCGTATCTGTTATTTTCAAATACTAGTTTAGCACACCTCTACTATACTACACACACTGTCCTTTAAACCCTCTGTGACAGATCCAGTCACTCTCCCTACTATTTTGACCTCACACACACACACACACACACACACACACACACACACAAGACATAACAAATATCTTTGTTCATAGTTAATTTGATCTCGTTGTTTATTTTGCCGTTTCATTCATTTTTTGTACTTTATACGTAATTAGTTTCTTGTAGTGAGCAATCATGAATAGACCTAATCTGTAAACCGCAAACCACAGATAAATGACCGTATATATAAGTTTAACAATTAACAAAAACACTTTTGTAATGTGTATATTCTTTAATCTCGTTTTTCATACTTCAATTGTCGCTTTCAATAAACCGTTTGTTTATTTTCTGGTACGCGTAACAACAACGCGATAACAAGTTCATCACCAATAGTACGATGAAGCATCGATACTGTGATAATTCGTTAATCGTAGCTGAGTATGCTCGTCTTTATCTCTCGCAAAAATCCTTTATCCTCTTTGTATTAACGCTCTCTGTGTAAGTAAGAATTCAGAACACGTATATAAGAACAATAGAAGAAGAACGGCCTTGAAGAAAACTTTGCAGCCCGCGCGAACTTCCCTAACACTGCCAAGATTTTACCTTTCCCACTGAGTTTGTAAACCGAAAACTCGGCACTAAGAAGCGAATAAAATATTAATAATTTTAGCCACTTTTGTACTCTGTCAGTAAAATGGTTCCATTAAGGCCGTTAATTCTTCTCATAATGGAAGGAAAACATTAACCAGTATTTAAGCTTTGTTTATAATAAATGCATATTCTCCCGTCGTTCGATGTTTAATAAACTTTATGGAAAATCTCTCCGCAAGTGCGTTAATGAACTTACGTGTAAAAAATTGGTTTTCTCTTCTCGAACATTATGAGATTGTTTACAGTTTATTGTGCCTTTTAAAATCGTAACGAGTAAGCCTCATCTATAGTTCCTTTAAGTTGCAAGTTAATTTGTTATTTAATTTTATTGTTAAAAGGTAAATAATATTAGAGAGAACAGATAAACAAATTTGATGCGTTGCGCGTATTTGTGTTAGACAGCTAGAGCATTATACCAGAACCCTGTAGTAGAGTATACGATCAAATGCAAAAGCACGAATTACACAGTTAGTTTAAGAACTAATTAATTTATTATACAAATTTGTTGTTATTATATGTTCGATCATTATTAAATACTTTTATTGAATACTTAAATTTATCAATTTCAATTCAATAAATTAAGTCAATTCATTTTTTCAATTCTTATTATTAATGTACTATAATTTGTTTAATTTATTAAGTAAATTACAAGCCTGTAATAAATTGTGAATTAATTTAATAATAAATAATTTATTTACAGGTACTAAATTAACTTATTATTAATAATAAATAAAACTTATCTTACAAAAATAAACTTTTTGTATTTTTTGAATATTACACTGTTTTGATAGTATAAACTATCATCATCATAAATTATAAATTAATATATATAATTCATAATTTATAAAATATAATTTATAATTTGCGATGACGATCGTTTATACTATCAAAACAGTGTAATATTCAAAAAATACAAAAAATATATTCTTGTCAGAAAAGTTCTATTTGTTAGACTATTAATAATAATAAAAATATGTACAAGAATAATGTGAGAAAATTATGAATAATTTTATTATATGATATTATGAATAAATATGAAATAATTTAATATATAATTTTTGAACATGTGGTAGTTTATATAATGAAATGTACATTTTTTCAGAAATGCAAGAACAGTCAAATTGCTCAGTTAATTTAATCGCCAATTAACTAATTAAACAATGTATTATTGTTAATATTATAAATTTAACTTATTAACTGATATTCGTTAATTATTTATTTTTATTTACTTATCTCATTTATTATTATTTAACTACTACTAATTTATAAAATTTACTACCAGCTCTGAGTAAATATACAGCATCGATAACTTAAGATAACTTAACTTTAACTTTAACTTAACTTTAAAATAATTAATTTTAAGGTAATATTACACGATCCTCGAACCGTGTCTCAAGTAGGAGAAAAACACATCTTGATTGTACATTTAGGTCTAAATAAAATGAAGTCTATATCTCTAATTTATATTAATTTATGTATTCGTCAAGAAAAGAAATTGTACTAAATGTGTGTGGGTGTGTGGGGGAGGAGTAAAATTAGAACTCGTATGATTCTTGAATTTATATATGTAGTAATTGTAAAAATAAAACAAACATTTTCTGTATACTAACGAAGGTTTTACAGAATCTTTACCACTTATCAGCAGTCTCGGATTTTTTAACGAACGATCTCTTTGAAATTTAGATTCTAAATTTTTCAACTGTTATAAAAGTAGTCAAACAACTTTATACAGACGCAAAATTAACCTAGTAATAAAATCGATCGCGATAGTAACAAATACACGGGTTGTATTTAATAAAATATCCTCCCAGCCCCCAGAAAAAATAAAGAATAACCGACCCGAACATAAAAGTAGTTTATAACGTGGTTAACACAGTTTTTGTTTAAAAAAAAACTAAAATAAAATTTCGCAATAAAAATAAAAATAGAATATATAAAACAGAATTTTCCGACTGCAATAGCTTTATACAGGCTACGACGAAGTGTAGGTTCGTTCGACACAGAAATACAAATTTTAGGCCGCACATCCATAAATCTAATTTAGCCGCACACGCCCTAGATAACAAATATCAATTTGCTACATACAGACTGCATATAAAACTATTGTGTGTGCGCGCACGTGTGCGTGCCTGAGGAACACATGGATCCACAAAATAAGACGGTTCAGATAAAATTTAAAATATTATTAGTAATAGGCTTATATGACGTGAGTAAAATATATGTAACTGTATTTTTAAGGCAACCTTAAAAACAACGGATCAAGTAAAGTATTCGTTCAAATGTCCACACCCTGACGATGCAGAACGCGGTTCTCTAAACATACGTTGGCTACACAAATGTATTTTTGACATACATATTATTATTGGTATCCAAGTCACTTTGTTATTTATAAATTAATAAATTACGTTATATCCGTCGTGTGATTTTGTTTTATTATTTAATGTTGCACGTTTCGGAACACATGTTCCATCATCAGATTCCTTTACTCAGTGGAGATCGTCAAACGTTAAAATCACATACTCAGTTCTTAAAAACACACGATATTGTTAAAAACAATACTCTGAACGGAGTCTCCGTAGGGTGCGCACCCATACTGACGTGTGTTTTTAACAATTGAGTATCTGATTTTAACACTTGACGATCTCTACTAAGTAAAGGAATCTGATGGTGGAACATATGTTCCGAAAGGCGCAATTTTAAATAATAAAACAAAGTCACACGACGGATATAAGGTAATTTATTAATTTACAAATGTATTGCTGGAATAAGAGTTATTGTCTTTACGGTTTAATGTAAATACTATCATACAATTTTTTCGACATAAATAGAATCATGTAATACGTTATTAAATTTATGTTCATAAATATAATGTAGAAATTTGTAAATACGTATATTCGTATTCGTACAAAAAATTCAAATGTTCATAATTGTTACTAAGGAATAAGTGATTCTGCGCTCGCGTGTGATTGCTTCATATATTTATAACTAACAAACAGTCCTTAATGACGTAAACATACTTAGTATTGTAAGCGCTCATTGCGGAAGTGTATGATTAGTTAATGAATTTACGTTTGTATTGACGGGTTATTCGTGTAAACACGCCTCTGTGAGTGTGTGTGTGTGTGTGTGCGCGCGCGCGCGCGTACTCCACACCATTGCACTCCGTACTTTATCACTTCGGGCGAAAATATTTCCTATTCCGGGAATATCACTTGTTTGTGCAGATGAAAATTCTCTAACTGGAAGCCATACAAGAATTACGCCTTTTTCGTCCATTGTAAAGAGAGCACAAAACATGTTTCTGAAGTCTGCGCGCGAATGTTTTAATCATTTCGTTGGATTGTAATTCGGTGTTAAAGAAAAAAAAATCACTTTTATCTTTCGGCAGATAGAGATGCGTTGTACATGCGGGAATATTGTGTTTAACTGCAACTTCGCAACCGTTGATGGTTACGCCTAATAAAAGTTACTTCATTACTGCTGTTATTTAGAAATGTTGACGTCTGTTAAAGATTAATTTGTACTTCGTGCTGTGTAGGAAGGTCATTATTCCCTGTGTTTGTCTGTGAATGTGTGAAAATAAAAACGTCATCGTCAACAAAGTATGAAGGACTTTTCAGATTTTCAATTTTCTTTAACAATTTATTTCTGCGACCAAAAAAGAATTATAACTACTTGATCCCTTTTTCGTTCATTAGTAGTTGTGACATGAATTCACCAATTCCCACGTTTACTTTAACTCGTGAATTTGAATAAATTCATTTTTCTCAGCTGTTAAGTTAATCTGTCGTTTGGTTGTTATCTTATAAAAAAGAACTTTCAAATATTTTTAAAGTATTCTAAAATATTTTAAATTAATAATTGATTAATAGTAAAATATCCCAATGATTCTAGCTGGTTCTGTATCTGCATTGATAGAATATTTCTTGTTAGGGAGAGTATATAAAGCAAGGAGGGTGTAATTGTGAAGCAGAAGAGTGTTGTTTTAATTTGTAGACATCGACGATAGAGCGAGACCCCCAACTTGTGGTAGTTTATCAAGCTGGTAATTAACCTGCAGCGCGCTGTAACCCGGCGCTATCAACTGACCACAACGGTAGATTCCATAATGTAAAAGACACCTTACTTTTTGTTCTTGTAAACAAAACACGCAAACGCACACATATACACAGAGTCGGTGCTAATAAATAGTACGATTGTGGGCATTGCATTCATTGACTGAGAAAGTATTCCTGGCATCTCTGCTCCCATTAGAACTTAAAGAAACATTTTCAACCGAATAGTTTATCAAGACACCACAACAGCTGACCTAGAGACAAGGGGTTCGTATTCAGAAGGCTGCTCTCCTAATTCCAGCTGTTTCGCAGTATCCTTCTCGGAGTCGCAGTTCCAAGTCAGTACGGATAAGCGGTCAATTGAATGAGCGAAACGAATTCTCAGTTTTAATTAGACCATTTGACATTTTCCTGTCTGTCTACTCAGGGTACGTTTCATGATACCGTTTGAATGTATCAACCGATTTTTTCATAAAATTTGGCATGCCTGTTCATACTTTTATCCTACAGAACTCGTAAATTTGAATAAATTCATTTTTCTCAGCTGTTAAGCTAATCTTTCTTTCGGTTGTTATCTTATAAAAAAAGTCCAATTTGTAAAGTATTTTCAGAAAGCATAACAAAGTCGACATCAGGGTGAGTGCTGCTCCCGTGACTTCTTATTTATTACTAAGTTAATAGCTACATTAATCAATTATTTTATTCACAATATGTACTGTATAATTGAAGGAAACACCTCCATTCTCGATCCATCGGTGGCGTCGAAGATCGGCGATTGGGACATCCTTCCAAATGGGAGTATATTGGAAGAAATGTATCAGTGGCCATTTTCTGCGGTTATGATACCAAACGGTTCGTTATCTTCTGAAGACCCTG
Source organism: Magicicada septendecula (assembly GCA_034769895.1). Classification (NCBI taxonomy): domain Eukaryota; kingdom Metazoa; phylum Arthropoda; class Insecta; order Hemiptera; family Cicadidae; genus Magicicada; species Magicicada septendecula. The sequence continues at coordinate 81,922,855 of CM068376.1, forward strand.
AACAGTTAACGATACACGATATTCTTCAGTTCAACCGCCCAATGATATTTCTCAACGTGGTAACCAATTCTTTTAATTGGCAAATCAGTCTGTAGACAACTTGTAATTTAAAATATATTCAGAAGACCATGAAAAGTCGGTTTCAACGAAGGCATTGGTCCTATAACTTTATTGTCAGTAAGTTCATAGACATTTTAATTATATATTTTTATCTTTTTCTATTTTATAGTTTTAAAATCATCGGCTTACGCTGATGTAGTAAGATTGCTTAGATCTCCAAATCCTTAGATTGCTGGCACACGTGTTGCAAACAATATGTGATGCCCAGGTTTTATCCTGTTCTCCTGTTTTGCAACAAAAATAACAGTGGTAGGCTTTTCTAATTAATAGTGTTATTTCGTGCCTTTGAAAAAACAAAATCATTTGCCCACAAACACAACCAAAAATTATTTGCACTTTTCGCATAACGTCGCGACATTTTTGGTCAAATATAACAAAAATCGCTAAAACTATCACTCTTCACGTCCACTATGATCAGTAGTCTTAATATTCACATCCAGTAGCACATTTATCTAAAATAAAAGATAAATAAAAATCGCTGAAAATATTGTGCAGGAATTTAAAATAGCTAATTGTTAACAACTAGGACAGTATTGCCAATCCAGTGTAGCTATATTTCTTAACAAAGCATAACTTTCCCAAAATATTATCAAATTACCAACGAATGTAAAATAAAAAATAGAGTTAATTTTCAATTTTCTTTTTGGTATCAATTATTATCAGCACTACAAACTCTATAAGAATTTGTTATTTTCGTTCGACTTATAGTTTCATTGTTGTACAGTAGGTGCTGTAGTTTCTGTTGAAAAACGAGTAGGCCGATTTGATTGCATTTGCTACAAATGTTTACACACACTACTCACTAGGGCGAGGTTTTATAAAATTCTTACAAAACATTAACACTATCAACGTTAAGATGAGGAAAAAGATTGTGACAGTCTTCTGTATCGTTTGTCTTATATGGTATATTGTAACCTGAGATGTAATCTTCATTGTTCCATGATTTTGTAAAAAATTTTTATACCTATTGTTACGCAATCACGAAACGCTCTCGAAAAGGCGAGAGCGTCGTTCTACTCGTTTCTCGACTAGCCCAGCGTGCCTTGTCTGTGTCAAGGCCGTCCACTCACGTAGCACGAAAAAGTACCCATTCCCGACTGTTCGAGAGCACTTGAAATTCGCAAATTAATCTGGCACGCCAAAAGAATGGAAAGTTATTCTGGAACACTTGCGCTGCCTATATAAGCAAAGCGACTGACTTTATCAGTCAGTCAGCTACAGTGAGCGATTTCTTTAGTGCGGATCGAGCCATTGTTGAGAATTAGTTAAAAGTGATTAATGTGTTATAATTAGTGCGGAACTCTTTATAGTTGACATTATTATTGCGTGTGGGCAAATTTAACTTGAATTACTGTACAAGAGTATCTTGTTGATTTCAGATTATTATTTGTGACTCATTAAGGCTGGGAATTAGTGATTTCATTAGTGTCTGTATTTTGTCTTCCACTGTCATATGACGATCAGTGAGACTGTCGTAAGACTATTAATGTAACCCTTAAGCTCCCACATTTACCTTATTGATTACAACAAAATGGGTAGTAAACAATGGATTTTATTTTCTTATAATTTTTGTAGTTTTATTCACAAAATTTAACTCCCTCCCCCAGAATCTGACCAACCCCCAGCCGGAAGGAAAAGGAAGTACTGGCTGCACCCCTGCCCTGATTTAGAAAACAGATTCGATCAATTCTAATGGTGCTATCTCAGTTCTGATTATGTAGCATTATCACTTACTGTCCTGTTAAAATTCTGTCTCATAGGCGAGCAGTTTAACATAATTTAGTCAAAATGTCCTAGTTAACACTAACTGTGTTCTTGATTAATGGTGTTATTGCTTGACTTGAAAAGACAAAATCATTTGCACAGAAACATAGCAAAATTTATTTGCACTTTTCACATAACTTAGCTGAATTTTTGGTCAACAACTACTAAACAACTAACAACGCAAAATCACTAAAACTATCCCTCTTCACGTCCAATATATGATCAGTAGTCTTAAACCAGAGCATGTCTTTGTTACATTGCCAAATGAGACGCTTATTATCTAAGCGAAACAGATTGATGAATGAGTAAATAAGTGATTAAAAAACCTTGGGTATTAGAGGACAAGGTTGCCAAAATGCGGGAGGGAGGCCAAAGGAAGCTGTTGGATGAAGTAGCCGATGAATTGGGTTTGGTAGGACACAGGGATTTTAGGCAGAGAACGCAATAAAACAAAAATTGTTTTTAACAACCGCCTTATGAAAATCACGATCGGTCATCCACCAGTCACCGAATTTGTGTTGAAAGAAGAATTAGAAAATTATTATGTGCCTTGTGTGTTCTCGCGGGCATGAGTGCCACATATCGTTTGTGTACGGACAGTAATGTAACAAATACGACGCACCCGCAACCTATACACACTGCACACAAAGGCAATATACTTCAAGAGAATTGTTCGTTGAGAACAATATGTTTCATAAAGAGATAAGGAATGAATATAATGAGATGGAGCTGATAATTACAATGTAGATAATTGTAACCATTGTCTGGAGCCAACAAATAGCTGATTACTGGATAACCGTGTTCTCCCTTCCCCTTTCCCCGCCCTGCAAACCTTCACCGCCATTAATAATAGGTATAACGCTAACTCAGCGAAAGCGTGCTTCACATTATCTGACTAAGGCAACGTATTTCAATTCACCGTGGCAAAATCCTTGGCCTCGAACAATAATCCGCTGGTAATTATTGCAGCCAGTTCTTCTCTAAACTTAATTTTTTCTAGCATACCATCTGTAAGCTCCTTTGCACTCTATAACATAGGTTTTTATTTTTTAAGGTCTTAAAAGTAGCTATGACTTGGTTGAAAACAGGCACGCGCGGCTTCGTGGGGGGTTTCTATATACACGCGTACTCTATATTTGTAAGAACATGAATGTAAGGATTTTTGTAACAGGAAACCCCGTTTAAAAGAAAATACATTTATTATGTTAAAACAATCGTAAATTAAATATAGGCCTACACATTTATTATGCACGTAATCACAAATTATATTAGTACGATAGTTATTTAACGAGCGAAGTGAATTCTCAGTTTTAACTCGACCGTTTGCCATTTATCAGTCTGTTTTATCTGTTTGAGGCGTGTCTCACGATAACTTCTGAATGCATCAACCGATTTCCGTAAAACTCGGCTTATGTATCTATACTTTAACCCAACACACCCTTATTGTATGGGAAATTAATCCTTCCAAAAACAGGGGGTGGGAGGCAAAAATATGACGGTATAAGGTTTTGTAAAAATCGCAAAAATCTATAGAGGTGTTAATTTAAATAAAATAATAACCAAAATCTGAATATAGTGTATAAAGTTTTGGAAATTAAAAAATTTTTAGGCAGAAAAGCTCAATAAATGGAGGGGAAATTTTAGAAACTTCCCACAAAATCAACCTATATATTTACAATCCAAATACCACTGATTGACTGATCATGAATCTCCGAGACTACATGAAATGTGGTACAAAACGTCCCCTTAGGTCGTAGGCGCAAAACTTAAAAACTTTTTTGAAAAATTTTACTTCTATCGTGGATTTAGAGAATTTTTCCTCCAATAGAAAAAGCGATTTTCTGATAAATTGTTATAAACAGTTCCTTTAAAACCTTGGTGGCTGGTGGAAAATACGTTACATAAATATATTTTTTCACGATAGAAAAAAGAACTGACGGCTTTGAGGGGGAAAATTGGAAATTTTGCTGGTTTTCAAGATCAGACTGCGAGTAATCCCGCCTTTAGAATATTGTTTAGATCATGTCTGCAATCTAATAAAGACTAAACCTTTCAGACGCCACGACTTTCCGCCGTGGCGTTGCGCTTCATTAGGCTTTTATTAAAATCAAACTAATTACGTGACCAGGAAGGCTGGTTGATGTGTTTGTGGTTACACTAGACTGACTGCACATCTGAAGTACGGTTCCATGGCTCCCATAAAAAGTTCACTAACAACAGCTGCCATGTCCAGATAGACAGTTTACGCAAGGAGGACTTGTACAGGCCTAGACGACAGCGCTATCAAACTGGTTTTATTCTTTTCCTAAAGTTGTGCAGTACTCAACAGTAAAGAGTGTTGATCATGGGTCGGATCAGCGCCAGTTGCGTCGCAAAACATAGCCTGGACTGTCATCCCTTGTAAAGGCATGAGAAATCAGCAAGTGTCATCCACGATAGTAACACCTCCCTACTCTGAGGCGGGTAATAGCCGTCATCAAACTGAAGCCACCGCATAGCAGTGGAAAATCTGTGGCGACACAGCGAGGCCCAAATCAAATACTGGATTGTTAATTTAAAGTATTTAAAATTCGTATTCTTCCTTCTTCACCGGATAACCAGGTCGTCATGTTCCCGTGTTGACCACCACTTGTGGTTTTTCAAACTCATTGTGCAGCCATTCCCCCCCCCCAACCATTTTTCACGTCAACCCTTGCCTCTTGTCCATAGTCATGCAGTTACTTTGCATAAGTAAACATCCAAGTCACTGGTATTTCCGTCTATTTTCCTCGAAAATGTGTCTCAAACATCCTCTTAAAAACTTCGTCATTCACTTTGTTACCTCATTCCGCGAAATCTTTGTGAAATCTTCTGTATTTTTCTCCATCACTATGTCCTGAGGGCCTCCAATAACTCTTTACTTCTTTTTCCAACGGCCGATGATACCCCACATAAAGTCTATTATAAAATTTCTACCTGTTCTGCTTTGCCGTTTCCTTTTCCATAAAATGTTTGTATCTTTGGTAGATCTTCTATATATTGGGACTGTGGTACATAGTAAGCCGAAGGCTTGTCGATATGCGTCCGACCATAGGTCACAGTTGAATGTATGTGCCTGATTTTCTTCTTCTTCTTCTTCTATGGCGTCACAGTTCGAAGTCGAACCTTAGCCTCCATAATAATCCGCCTCCATTTTCCCTCCTTGGCGATCGATGTCCATCGTTTTATTTTAAGTAAATTTTTTATCAGCATCCCTCGCCACTGCGTCAACCCAGCGTGTTTTGGGTATTCCGACAGCCCTTCTACCCTCGATTTGACTAAACAGTACCTTCTTAGGTATTCGGTTGCCTTCCATCCTAATGATATGTCCTGCCCATTGCAATCTATGCAGTCGGATGGTGGTGGCCAGATCATTGTCTTTATACAACTTGTATAGCTCCTCCTCGTTGTGACGCATTCTTTGTATGCTATTGACTTGGATTGGTCCATATATTCTCCTCAAAATTCTCCTTTCAAAAGTATTGACTATGTTATATGTTAGCGGCTTGTTTGTTCAGAGTCCAAGTCTCGCTACCATATGTTATTACCGGTCTAATCATAACTTTATATAATGTGATCTTGGACTGATGGTGGATATACCTTGTCTTGAATATAGATGTCAACGAAGCATATGCTCTATTTGCGACCTGTACCCTTTTCCTTATTTCATTTATCTCTTCATTGTCTTCTGCCATTCAACATCCCGAATATTTAAACTGATTAACTATTTCCAGGTTAAGTGGTTCGATTTCAAACTGTTCAGGTTTTCTGGTTTTCTGGTTTTCCTTCGAGTGGTGATCATAACCTTTGTTTTATACGTATTAACCTGTAATCCTATCTCTTCTGCTTCACCTCTGAGTTCCTGGAAGGTATCTTTTGCTCTTCCTTGGGATCTTGCCATAATATTAATATCATCTGAACCACTTTATGTTCTAATGTTGAATTCCTATCAATTGGCAATTTCCTGATTATATACTCAAGTGCTAGGTTGAACAGTGTTGGTGCCAACCCATCGCCCTGCTTTAACCATCATGTGCCCGATTTTACAGTCTTCAATTATCAAGACCGACAAGACAGATTTTACGATTTCTTGAGAAAGAAAGTTAGTTCAGTTCTGTTGTAGGATACTGCTTTGTTACTCTGCCTTTTCCTTACAAAAACGATGAGTTATCGAGGAAAATTAGATTAAAACCTACTTGTATAGGTACCGTGTGTATAACGTAATTTGAATAATGCGGTCTGAAATAAAATCAGTCAGGCATTTATGAAAAAAAAAAGGTTTTCCACTAAAGCGTGTAGAACACAAGTTATTCTGTAAACAAAACTGTAAGCGGATTGTCGGTAAAACAAACACAGGCTACTTTCCGGTCGGCGTTAGTGCGTATATTGGCGACTCCATTGATTCTGCACACTCAAAACTCCTTAATTTTTAGAACATGCGATATTGTCCAGCATTTTCCGCGCTTATACTGCAGACGTAACATTATTTAGATTTTCGAATTCTTTAGCCGTCGAGGCTAATTACCCAACTAGAAAATCTGTAGGCTAGCAAGGTCAAATATTACAATTTGGAAAAGTTAATTGTATTTAATTATTAATACACATAAAAATATCTTTGACAAAAAATATATGAAAAGTAATGTTACCTAACTTTTTTTAATTTCTCAAGTAACATATTCACTTAGCGTACAGACTGTGGAACATTCATACGAAAACAATCGTTTAAGTGTTGATTTTCTGTTTTGTTTTATGTGCCAATTTTTTCAACATGTTTTTTTGTACGTTCAGTTTGTTTGTGTAGTTGCCTTTTTTTTCTGTCGCGATCTAATGTGTAAATATATTTGTGTAAAGGACCAGAAGCTCACACATCTCAACAACGACAGACAAGAAACAGTACACAGGACCCGGCCTTGGCACGATATCAGGTATTAAACTTAGATGTAAGTCCCCTGTCAAAAGGAAAAGGAAGAACTGGAGATGAAATATTTTGGTTGGTGGAAAGACTTTCCTCTCTATTAATCTGCAATAAACTTCCACCGCATTTAAAACTCGGATTTAAAAAACATACGGACACATAGTATTCAAATTTAGACTTAAACAAAAACAGCAATATCATGTTTCCGGAATTTTACGAACAAAAACAAAACAGTTTTGGAATATTACAGACACACCTATCAGAATTATTTCATCCTTATTTTGTCTCTTGGCCTTACTATCTTCCACAACTTCCTTTGTTATTATATTTTCATTTTTTATCATATTTTGAAGTCTGCCTTTGCTGTTTATCTTATTACAATCAATCTCTTTATTAATGTCGGTATTTGCACTTATTAAAGCTTATTCATATTAACGACGGCTTAATCTTTCGCTTTTCTTTCGAAACTACATACACTTATTATCGATGCTAGTTTTCAAGATCACACTGCGGGTAATCCCGCCTTTAGAATATTGTTTAGGTTATATCTTCTTCATCGTCATAATTGGCACTACAGCTCTTCGAGAGCCTGGCCTCCTGGACAATCCGCCTCCAGTCGTCTCGATCCTCTGCTCTCAGTCTCCATCTTCTTATGCTGAGCCTGCGCAGATCGTCCTCAAGATCATCCACCCATCGTTTTTCTGGACCGACCCCTCCTTCTTCTTCCACCAGGTCTCTCCGTAAAGTTGTCTTCAATGTGGATGTCTCTAACAGTCTCTGGACTTGCCTTGCCCACCGGATTCTACTTTTCTTTATGTCAGTGACGATATCTGGTTCTCCATAGATTTGCTGGATTTCTGCATTCGCCCTTATTCTTCATGCTCCTTGGACGTTCACTACACCAAATATCCTCCTGAGGACTTTTTTCCCACCTGTGCAAACCACTCTTCCTCTGTCACTGTCATTGTCCAAGTTTCGGACCCGTACATGACCACTGGCTTAAGAACTGTTTTATAGAGACGAATCTTGGTTGCCCTGCTTATGTTTGTACACTTAAATATTCCTTGTAGGGAGAAGTAACATCGGTTTCCGGCAGATATCATTTCCTTTATTTCTTTGGCCATAATGTTGTCTTCAGTAATTACTGAGCCCAGATATTTAAAATTTTCTACCTTCTGAAATTTGTGTCCTCCAATTACCACAGGTGCTCTTTTCTTGTATTTTACTGCCTGTTAACATGTATTTGGTCTTTGCAGTGTTACCTGTAGACCTTATTCGTTGCGGCCTCTTCTAGACTCAAGTAACGCTTTTTTAGGTCTGTTTGGATTCTTTAGGTAAGTACTGTGTCATCAGCATATGCTAGACAATGCAGCATTCTGTTAAATATCGTCCCCCCCCCGGGTTTATAGGCATTTGCGTTACCCTTTTTTTGGAGAACCAACTTAAACAAAATTGTAGAGAGCACATCTTCCTGTCGTTTATATCCGCAATCTAATAAACACAAATGCACTCAGTAGGTTTTTATTAAAATCCAACTAATTATTGTGCGACCGCAAATAACGTATTTGGAAGCGGTGTAAAAGCGTTCCGTGTTCTATACTCAGACGTGACGTCACTATACAACGTCAGCAAATTAAACTAAATTAAAACAGTATCAGTTCTTGGTAACACAAATACATGAAATAATAATTAATATATTATTAATTATGTACGCAATTTATCTGACCAATATGTGGGTATCGAGTTTGTACTGTTGCAATTAAATGTATGACTGGTGAACGATAACGCCTTTGTGACTGTTGATTAACAATGATTCCCAACTATAATGTGTGTTTGCACAACGTTTTGTTTCATTAATAAACAAGTCATAATTATTGAAACAAAAGCTCTACTGCAGAAAAGGCCTGTAGGGCGAAAATCGCAAGAACAACAATTAATTATTTGAAACGTAAATTCAAAAATATATTTTGTTAAGTACACAAATCAGGAAGCAACAATAAGAAAATTAAACAAGTGGCGACACTCAAATAGTTAGGTGTCGTTTTCAATGAGGATGGCAGAATTGAGTCAGAGTTAGACATGAGGATCTTAGCAGCAAGCAAGCTTTACAGGAAGTTTCTGGGAAAAAGCAAAGTGTCACAGAAAACAAAACTGGCAGTATAAAAATCTGTATATGCTCCAACATTGACGTACACTTGCAAGACATGGACTCTGAATGACAGAAATAAAAGAGAATACAAGCAACGGAAATGAGATTCCTGAGGAGAATTGAGAAGAAAACTCGTAGAGATAGGGTGAGAAACTTTAACATCCGGAGGAATTTAAAGATATTGTCTTTAAATGATCAAATTGAAAGCTCGCAACTGTATTGGTTTGGCCACGTCTGTAGGATTAATGAGGAAAGGCACCCGAAACGAGCATGGGAGGCAAAACCAGAAGGCAGAAGAGGAAAAGAACGGCCCAGAACGAAATGGGAGGATCAAGAAGAGTGTAGAAGGCAGAGGAGCAGTTTGGCACTGGACAGGACGAGATGGAGAGCTCTCTCGAAAACCTCGACGCCCGACGGGTAGAAGAGAATGACTAAGAAGTACACAAACTTTACATTAATTATTCAATATATTAAATGTTAGTCCGTGAGTTAAAAAGTATCACTTTAATGTTTCTTTAATTAAAATAGATTAAATGTGTCGGAAAGTACTGTATAAAGGTGTAAACATATATATAGCGAGATAGCTTAGCCAGGCATAAGTAAGAAGATGACCGATTAGTTCAGTTAGGAATACAATAATTTCACACACAAGTACCGTACCAACAATTTGTTTTTTGCTCGTTCTATAAACACACTGTGTGGTATTAATGGTAATGTTAAAAGTAATGATTCATATGAAACAGGAACCGTGAGAATACATCTAACTCCACTGAGGGAGTTCAGAGAAGCTACTTGCTCTGGATGATCAATAGATTCAACTTATTGGATCGTGATTAGGAGGTCACGAAAGCTCTTGGTCTTCCTTCACTCTTGACAGAGAGAAGTGCTCATACAAACCTGCGTTTTTTCATCGAGTTCTTCTTGGCCTCAGTGCATATCCCATGACCATTAGTTTGAAGGTCCCTACCTACAAACTTCGTGTAAGTTCCAAGTTTATTGGTGGACATGCAGGATCACGTAATCCAGTTGTGAGATGCACTGAAGTTTCAAACCTCTATCCTGATGTCCTCGGCTTTTTTAGTGGCAAAAAGTAGTTCAACGAGCACCACAATAAGGGATGAAATTTTATGATTGCTTTTGTTTGACCTCCCATTTCCATTTTGTGGCGTGACTTGTTAGACGCGTAGTACTGTGTCTTCTATTTTTTTCCTGTCACAGACGTTTTGTATGACACAATAAACCCCTCAGATTTGTATTTTGCAAGAGTGATGTACTAAGGTTCTATGAACCGTACTATCATACTTGTCCCCTCTTCCTCTATTGGGTGTCATTCTGTCCCAGTACATTGTAGATGTGTGTGAGAGCCCTGCAAAAACAAAAATAATTTAAATTATTTAGTTTATTGTCAAAATTAAAAGTTTTATATTGTTTATTTTTCAGATTTAATAATATTTGTAATGAATCTGAAAAATGTTTTTATTAGTTTTAAAATAATTATAGCTATCTTTTACTCCCTTGGAAACGTAGAGAATACTCCCTTCTTGATCGAGTGCGTGCAAGCTCGGCACTGACGAAATTTCGTACTGGTCCTGGGGGCGTTGAATTCTGTGCAGCTCCAGTTAGCGCAGTTCAGATGCACAGTCTACCTGAAGGACTCTGCTTAGTACCAACTGATGTGATGACAATCTAATATAGGCTTTTGTTTCGCAGCGGTTGGTTGCTTCGCTCGCGTCATTTCTCGGTAAAACACTGGACCGGAAAACTCCTTACTCCCACGGCGCAGCTTCTATTTTATAATCTGCTACCACGTGGCGTTTGCAATCTTCTGTAACATGTGTCTGAAATCTTCCATAACGATAACAGACGATTTAACTAATTAGTGACCTTTATCAGACATACTGCCGCAGACTAGCAAAATGTACCTTCATATGCCTCGTCATTTAGCGAAACACACTGTCGTTGCTATTTAAAACGGAATAAAATAAGATTTTATTTCTTCTTCATACGAATTTCTATTTTAAACCTTCCGTTTGTCATTTTTTTATTTTCCAAAATATTGTTAGCAGAGGAATAGTCTTACGTTACATTAGTCACGGATTATGTAAGGAGAAGGATGACACCGCTACCTAGTACATTCTTGACGTTTCTGAGGCTTCCGGGCATCTACAGCATCGCAGAACTCCATCATAACGTTATTGCGTTGTTGCTGCCCGCTATCCGCTCTTCAGTTAGTCAGTTATGTACTGCGAATGGAAACGATAAGACGTATCAATTCCTAGTTGCAATTTGGTGCGCGTTATTTGACAGCGGTATTTTTGTAAAGCGGACCTATGTTACTGGTAATTTTGATTATTTTGTGTATATCGTGTGTTGGATAATTTTACTAGGAAAATTACTGTATTCAGCCGTTTTTGTGTATTGAAGCTGTTATTAAAATTGCAACGATTTCTCTGATGTTAAAATTATCCACTGTCACGAGACCACGACCGACGTAACAGTATTATGTATACTGCACAGTTTCGTAAACAAAAACACATATTTTCATGTATGTTTCGTTAATATTGATCGAGTGGTATAGAGGTTGAAACAAACGTCCGCAGGTTGTAAAACATTATGTGGCTTACTTGTACGCACTGAGGTAAACACACAGTCAATGGCGGTCCGGGGAAACGAATATGAATTGTTTGAAGGAGCCTGAACGGGCTCCAGGCTTCCAGAATATTGAATCCGTGAAATTTTGAACGCATAAAATAATCAAGGTACATACACATGCAAAATATTATATAATTAAAAATTTTGTAATGTATCGTCAAAGTCAACAAGTCAACTCAGATAGCCTAATTAACTGTAAATATCGCCAGCTGGCAATATATAGATTTCTGTTCTCTTTTAATGTTTTCATTACTACAAGTGAGAATGTGGTGTATTGTTTTCCAGAATGCAACATTAAATAAATTTGCGTTCTTTAACTTGTACGTTTTTTTTGTTACTAACTTAATCCACCATTTAAGTAAACCAATGAAAACATATATATGTGTGTGGAGGTGTGGAGAGGATTTTGTTACACCTATGTAATGGAATTTCAACACGAGAAAATCTTATTAAGGCATACTATATTATATACGTGTGTGTGTAAATAAGTTTTCCTAATGTTACAAGTGCATTACGAGAAGTCTCAGCCCCCCCCCCCCAAAAAAAATAGAAATTCTACATATCTTGCTCGTAAGCTTTCCTGGTTTCCATTGGAAACAAGAGCGCTTTTATTGGTTTTATTTACCTATAAACCAAACCGCTTCTACCATACTACTATAAGGTCTCCTCAATGGCACCATCAGGATGCCTCATCATAGTATAGGCGAAGCGACTGGTTCAAAGAAAAATAAAACAACCAATAAGTGTTTAACGGAAAAAGTGTTGTCATTATCAAATTCTAGATATGCCCCTGTTCTTGATATACGATTCATGAAAATCGCCGTTTCACCGTTATCTTTTTGCGAGCACGCCAAACAAATTTACTTGTGGGAAAACATTACCCTTCTTTTCCGTGAGCCAAACACTGTGATACCCTTATTATCGGATATTTTCCTTGTTTTCAGTTTCCTTTGCACTTTGTTTCCTATTTTATCACTGAAGAAAGGAGTAATACCCATTAATATACGCTATATCATATTAACCAACATTAACTGGTTAGTGATTGTGACTGGCGTAAACGAATGATAGACATTACGGGAACAGACTAACAAAACGATAACATTCACACACCCTTAACATACAAGTACTCACACACATTCAAAAATGTTTTTTGTACGAGAAGCAACTAATAAAATCAACTCCAACACAAACTAAACACTTGGCAGTTGATAATTAAAATAAAAATAACTTTTATAACCTTGTAATTGCAGTTATTCTCCTCAAGGTTTTTGTATCTTACTTGATTAATAGTAAACAATCCCAATGATTCTGTTATCTGCGTTAATAGAGTATCTCTCGTTAGGGAGAGTATATAAAGCAAGGAGGGTGTAATTGTGAAGCAGAAGGGTGTTGTTTTAATTTGTAGACATCGACGATAGAGCGAGACCCCCAACTTGTGGTAGTTTATCAAGCTGGTAATTAACCTGCAGCGCGCTGTAACCCGGCGCTATCAACTGACCACAACGGTAGATTCCATAATGTAAAAGACACCTTACTTTTTGTTCTTGTAAACAAAACACACAAACGCACACATATACACAGAGTAGGTGCTAATAAATAGTACGATTGTGGGAATTGCATTCATTGACTGAGAAAGTATTCCTGGCATCTCTGCTGCTATTAGAATTTAAAGAAACATTTTCACCCAAATAGGTTATCAAGACATCATAACAGTTGACCTAGAAACCAAGGGGTTCGTATTCAGAAAGCTGCTCTCGTAATTCCAGTTGTTTTCGCAGTATCCTTCTCGGAGTCGCAGTTCCAAGTCAGTACGAATAAGCGGTCAATTGAACGAGCGAAACGAGTTCTCAGTTTTAATTAGACCATTTGGCATTTTCCTGTCTGTGTACTCAGGGTACGTTTCATGATACCGTTGAATGTATCAACAGATTTTTCATAAAATTTGGCATGCCAGTCCATACTTTTATCCTACAGAGCTCTATTTTTTTTTTATATTGATTCCTCCCAGAAAAAAGAAGGGCTAAAGAAATAAATATGAAAGAGTCAAAAATCGCAAACATCCATTAAAGGGAATTTTAATCAATATCTAAATACAGTGATCAGTTTTGGAAATTTTAAAACGTTGAGACGCCAGACCCTAAACAGTGGGTGAAAATGTTTTATAAAATTGCAAAAATCCATGTGGGATATCAAATTAAAACAAATTTTAACCAAAGTCAGTCTGTTTTATTTAACTAAAATTTTAACCAGATATTTCAAAATTTTTATTGCAATTTTGAAAATTAACAATTGTTAAGTTTTAGAAATTTAAGAACACCAAGCTTAAAATAGGATTACAAATTTGAAAAAGAACCAGCCGGGTGTCAGATTTAAGGGAAATTTAATCCAAGTTGGAATGTAGTGTTTTCTTTCTCAATTCACAGTTTTAAGAAACTCCACTATTTGGTGGATTAAGTTATGGGGAATTTTATTCAAAGTACGCACTTAGTATCTTTAATAATTTGACATAATTAATACCTCTTAAATTTCTTGAAAATTTTGAATTCCTTTCACAACGTCTGTAAGCAATGTTTACAAAAATCTTCGTATATTTTTATTTGTTATGTATGTTTGTGAAATATATACATGTAGATATAGGCCTATAGACATCTGAGGTAACATACAGGGACTTAAAATCTAGAACTAAATTATTTGTCATTTGAGCAGTATGGTTATAAATGTAAATAAAAGAAATACAGCAGTTAATAAATTTTAGTGTTTATTGTGCGATTACCTACTTAGCGACTGTTATTTTACAAAAAAAAAAAAAAATAGAGTAATCGAGGTTTTTGTAATTTTACAGACTTTAAATTTATCTAATTTAATATTAAATATATTTTGAGAAATTAGTGAGAGAGTTTTGGAGCTCAGGAAGCTTTAGTACCTGTACAGAAACAGGTTAGTTAACATTACGGTTCGGTTCTTAAAATTCTCGACGTTAATTGAAACTATACAAAACGAAACGATTTTTTCAAGAAGGAACAATAGCAAACGTAAAGGTTAGGTTCTAAGAAATATGAAATTTTTAATAAAATAGATTTTTAATGGAAAATGTTGGTACAGTGTGATTAAGTAGCATACGAGGTTTGATCAAAAAGTTCATGCAGTTCTGTTTATTTTAAAAATTATGCATTCATCCATCGACAATTATACCGACCTCTTCAAAGTAGTCTCAGTCGAATGGAATACGATTAAGCCAGGCGTTTTGCAGTCTTCAAAATATTTCAAAGATGCACTTTTTGGCACAACCTTGAACTCGCTTAGCGATTTTCGTTTTACGTGTTTTTTTTAACGGTCGCGAAACTTTGTCCTTTCGTGGAAATTGTCACTACTGAGAAGAGGAAAGATTACGTTGGGACACATCTGGTGAATACGCCAGTTGCCCTATCATCAGTATGACGTTTTCTTTTGCCTAGCCTGTCAAAATTCTTAACAAGTAATAAAGTGGGTCCAGAGGCATTACCGGGCTGCAATGGCAGATTTTCATGAATATTCTTCCATAAATCTGGCCGTTTTCTACAAATGGCTTCATACAAATGGCGTAAAGTGTCCGAATAGTACTCTTTATTTACCACTGCGCCTAACGATGAAATTTTTGTGGAACACGAAAACATAATCTTCGTCTGACAATCACGATCTTCAACTTATTTACGGTAGTCTTTGAAGCTTGTTCACCCACACCAGTCTCGCAAGAAGCCTCCTGAATACTTTTACCAGGACAGAGCATTTTATCTCACAATTTACACAGAATTTAATCCACGTTCTTCAATCTTGCAATGTAGAAAGACGAAAAATCGTTTGATACAGCTAAAGACGACTTACTCAATTAGCTGTGAAATCTAAACTATGCATCAAATAGGGCTAAAATTTTAGACGATTGTCACTAAAATGTGTACCAACATCACGTAAAAACAGTTTTTTAATCGGACACTTGTGGCGGTGGAAATTGCAAAAAATTGCACGAACATTTTGATCAAACCTCGTACAGTGCAGTAATAAACAACTGTAAATGAATTTTGATGTACGTCTACATTGACAAATGTGTGTACATTTTTTTAATTAGTCCTACACAGTTTTTATTGCTCCTTACATGGAGTTATCGTAAAATGAAATTATCATTCAGTAAGAAAAAAAGACAAATAACTCTTGTTGTAACACAATTTACTCAATAAATTAAAATTACCAATTTTTTAAGACAATCAATCCCCGGCTGCCGATACGCACTTCTCCAGTTACACTATTAGTTGTTTTTTATGTCAAGAGCAAAACATTCTTAGCTTTAAAGTATGAGCTATTTTTCGTTCGATCGGAGCCATGTGACTCAGAACTCGGTAAACATGAAGAAGTTCGAAGAAGATTCCGTACGTACGTAAGTAATCTTGACAGCGGTTATTGGCACAAAGTTGGGTCTGTATGATTTGCATTTGTGGACTGGACTTCACTGGAAACTCTTTAATAACAATAGCTACTGTATACAAAATAGTACCGTACAGTGCTGCTAGAATTAATTTAGCATGTCCTATATTTTCTCTAAATCCTTGAAATGATACAACGCGGCAACTTAACGCAATAATAAAGCTGACGACATTACCCTGTGGGCTTTATTACTGCCTAATGTTTTGGGGACGAGCGATCGGAACGTGGATCGCCTGCGTTCCATACCCTGTGGAAGAGAAGAATCCTAACAAAACTTGTAGATACCAACGCGGTGACATTCAAACTTTAACGGTCGCGTTTCGAAACGTTTAGTGCGCACATTAAGACCAGTACAGGTCAAAATTTACGTATTTTCTAATGTCAAATTGCTACGTAATAATGCTAATACGTATCAAAAATTGGTTCAAAAATTGCCGAACCGCCTCCTCTTCCTATGGGCGCTACAGCCCGAAATCAAGTTTTGGCCTCCTCTATCCTGACCCTCCACCTCTCTCTATTAGTAGCAAAAGACTTCCATCCTCGCACGCCCAACATCTCTCTTGCATTCACAGCGACAGCATCTTCCCATCTTTTCCTTGGACGGCCTTTTGGTCTTTTGTCACCTATACTTCCCATAAGGACTCTTTTAGGTGTTCGTTTGTCATCCATTCTTACGACATGGTCAGCCCATTGCAGCCTCCTCAGTTTCACGTACACTTCTACCGTTGGTTTGTTGAAGTGACAATATATCTCATCATTATGATGTATCGTCCGTTCCCCATTTATATATATGCGGCCCAGGATCCGTCTCATGACCTTAATTTCAAATATCGTCAGGCGTTCAATTGCTCTTTGGGGTAATATCCAGGTTTCACGGCCATACCACAGGATGGGCCATATGATAGTTTTGTATATGGGATTTTTGTGTACCTATGTTTAAACCTTGACTTAAAGGTGGTGATAATCACGAAGTAGGCCTTGTTGGCTGGAGTTATCCTTCTCCTTAACTCTGCCTCTTAATTCACATCTTCAGATATCGCCGCTCCTAGGTATGTGAAAACTGACTGGTTCTCTACAGCCTTCTTCTATAACTAAATTTTGCCTGGGTCAGGTAGACCTTGCCTGACTTATCATTTTGGTGTTATCCATATTTATTGATAGTCCTACCTCTTCTGTACTTACTTTCAGGTTTATGTATGTCTCTCTTGCAGCCGCAGTTGATTGGGTTATGATACCTATATCGTCATCATATGCTGCTATTTGTACTGACTTATAATTAAGTACTCCTGAGCGATCTACACTCATTTTCTCAGTTAACGAATAGTTGCTTCAAATATAGGTTACACGATTTAGGGTACCGATTCGTCGCAAGGATCTCTCTCGTCGTGGTGTAACGATTGGGAGTGCGGTTGTGTTTTGTAAATGTTCATAAATACGTGTCCCATATAGAACCTGGGACAGTCACTGCAAGTAACAAAAAGTAGCCTACCCACTTTGTGCTTACAAACTCACTGGTTCTGTATCGGACAAACAGGCCGGAATTTCTGCACACGTTATATTGAACACATTGAAAACATTAAAACGTACATACAAATTCCAGTTTCGTTACTTATATATAAAACGCGCAACATACATGTACAGACATCAACGTATATTTATAAATACTATACATTATAAACAAGACCAAAAAACTAAACACAACAGAGCAACTGAAAATATACACACGTTACATAAATCAACCTCACTTAGTTTAACGATAACATACAGTTCCAACCTAACAGACTATTTAAACAGTATACAACAAATTACCCAACACCACTATCCCCCTCAACAAAACCAGCATCATGAACGCAGCAGACAATCGGGCAGGACCAGTTTCACCCTGACGATCTGGCGATGTGACGAATATCATGAATGCGTCTGTATTTAAGTACAAAAAGTATTACTTGTCAAATTATTATAACAGAGTATAACAAACAAATCAATATGTGGCTCAAATATTCATTATTTTGGATGGTAAATGTTGGACAACAAAATCTCTGTGATATAATATCCGTAGACCAAATTCCAAGATGAAGTACAACATTTAAAAAGGGGGAGTGTTAAATGTGAAGAAAAAACATTAAACTAATACGTACAGATATACGCGTATATCTGCTGAGATAAAGTGGCACTATGAACGTGGTCATTGAATCAGCAAGCATTTCTCAGTTTTAACTTGACCATTCCACATTTTGATCAACTTTTGATGTGTTGATACTTATGACTCCATAAACCGGTTTTCATAAAACTTGGGATGCGTGTCTATACTTTTACTCAAAAGACCCCTATCTTTTTTGTATTAATCCCTCTACCCCCAAAAATATAGGCAGCGAGAGGCAAAAATGTAAGGGGGTAAAATTTAGAAAAATACCGCCAAAATCTGTGTGCGTATTAAATTTTTAAAAATTAAGCAAAACTCAATTTAATTTTTTTTTCATCTTTAATAATCTGAAAAAATCTAATTATTCTCAACATCCCTTGCTAATTTTAGATCGCCTTCAACACATTTGTGAGCTTTGTTTACAGGTTATTATAATAATTATAGATTATAACAAACTAATTCATTATGTAGCTCAAATATTCATCATTTACCATTAAACATTTTTAAAAAGGTAACTTTTAACAGCTTTACATATTGTTATCAGGTATGCATATTTTTGAAAAGTATTAAATATAGGCATATATGTGTATTGCGATGAACAGGTGTCGCATAGAATAAGTTGTCGGCAAACCTGTATTGGAATCTTGTCGGATTTATTAATTATTTTACTTTAAATTGCACTATTTTGATTTTAATACAGTTTACATGTAAATAAGAAGCTAATTATTCTGCCTCTGTTGACCTGAATATAAATTAAAATAAATCTTATATCTTATATAATCTAAATAAATCAAATATTTTTTTAAAAAATTTATTTTGTCTCTTTTGCTTAATAAGTTTATTGAAGTTTATAAAAAATTAAGTCACTTCCCCTTTTACGAAGAATGTAGATGATCCAGTCTGCATACTTATGTGGCTCGTTCAATCTGGATACAGGTGTGAGTTGCTTCATTCTGGATACAGATGCGTTTAATTCACTCTGGATACCGATGTAAGTTCTTTCTGGGTCTTTTCGGCGTTCAAGGTTGTTCCCGGGTTAAAACAAATCTATAAATCAGTAAATTTCTTTTCATTGCTAGTGTTATTTTACTGCAATTTTGGCATGCACATAAATCCAGCAGACTTGAAGTGTCTCTAACCCCTGTACGGAAATCTTATGCTTTTCCGAATTAGCACTTTTCTTTAAATTTAAAATTTAATAGTATCTAGCGACCATTTTTACATGTGTTCGTAACGCCTTAGTAGACCAAACGCCTAAACTAGTGCAACACGTCCGCACGCTTCCGAGTGCACAGAGACTAAATGTTCAACAAGAAATTAGAATCAAAATGAAAATTTGCCCTAATTCTCGTACGCTGATTGGTTAAGTCGTAACCCTTCTGTGTTACTGTGACCAAGATAACACTATACTTGTATTAGACTGTTTAAAAGAAACTTACGGCGCGTCCAAAAAAAAGTATAATTTTACAACCTATTTAATGGGCCATAAAACGTTCTTTGTTAAAAAATTCATATATTCGATACTTTAATTTACTAACAATTACTGACATTTGATAGATGTTTTCATTAGGCACATTCTGGTACTAGTCTCATATCTCAATTTCACGTAGAACAGAACTTACTCAATTTAATATGTTTTTTTATTATCGTTCAGTAAAATAATTAAATATTCTCGCACACGCGCACTCACTAGACGCCTACGAATCATTTCGCACCATTTCACAACACTAACAGTTTTTCTTACTGTCTAAAACACTTACAACTAACAATCTGACCATGTCTCTTATGATTAACATACACTCTCCAAACCTTCAGTTTTTACTTATACAAATTTTCATTTAAACATGCCATAATATGCTTTGAGTCCCAGTAATATTTTATATGCATATTCTGCTCATTGCAATATATATGAAAACTGATATGAACTTAAAAGGTAAGACTGATTTATCTGTTATCTAGGCATTCGGTTAGGTATAAGTTTAACTGAAAAACCGATGCAACAGTTCGGAATTTTTACTGTTTACTGTACGATTCTCTGCTTTGGAATTGTGATTTTAATAAAACAAAAATAGTAGGATAATCGGGGTTTTCATAATTTTTAGATAATTTACAAATTATCTAGTATTAAGATCTATCTAATAATAAATATATTTATTTCAAAATACTGAGCATATTCCGCAGTTTTAAAATAAAAACTGTATGTGATAAGTCGAAACAAAATATAGTGGACGAAAATATGCGGGAACTGCAATTATGTGTATCTCTCGCGGAAAGGGACGATACACAGAGCGAATCGAAAGAACCAACAGAAATGTAAAACGCCGTTATTAATTCGCTAATGCATATCTGGGGATAGCCTGAAGGGAAACATTAGATTAATGACTACGTTAGGTACCAAGTTTCGCGGCCAGAGCGCGCACCTGTCTCACACGCAATAACGACGTGATAAATCGTTAATGCAACATTTAAGACAAAACAATAATTTTAACATTTTAAGCTGTAGGCTACCCTACGCGTCCCTTTATTTATAAGATATGATTTATTACTTTCGCACCGTAAACACATTTTTTTACAAAAAAAAACGACGTTGGTTGTAGCAGAATTATACACTGTATCGGATGAGGCGGCCATAACAACAGAATTTCGGAAATTAGGTTGTTTACAGCGGCGCTTGGATCGATAACGTAAACAACAGCTGACCGAACTGATCCGTTTATCTGATAAAGTTAGTGTTAAAACGTGTCGATTCAGAAATTATATTAAACTAAATCGGTTATTTCATGTTAAAATCCTTTACTAATTCACTTGGCGTTTGTTTAAAACGTTCCCGGCCTCAATACTTCTGAGCTCTGCGTGAAGTAAGCGTTCTCCGTGCCTTTTGACTATGGTTTCTGCGTAACGTTTACAAGGAATGTGTCTATAAAACGCATACTTGTATACATCCAGATAGCATTGAATATCAAGGCCAGCTTTTCACCCCACATATACAGAGATTGTAGAGAGGGTTGAAAAACGTGGTTGAAGCGTAGAGTTGCACACACACTATCGGTAGGCAACTCACTCTACCACACTTAAACCACTTTGACAGTACAAAAGTAAGCCTATTATCGTGCGCGCACCCGTGTGTGTGTGCGTGCGTGCGTGTTGCAATGTAAAATCGTATTGCATATGTTATATTTGGATGTACGAGATATGTGATATATGTATAATATAAGAGCATAACATGTGATAATATAAGAGCATAACATGTGATAATATAAGATCATAATAAAACTCGTATATGTGATCATAATAAGACATACGATGATAATAACAAGAAAATGTATGAAAAATATACAGAGTTGCATTGTAGAATATACAATACTGTATATGACTCTGTATTTTAGTCTGTAAGAAACTTTGTAATTTAGACTTGCAAATAAGTTATTGTGAGAACAAATATGTGGTTCGATTCATAAAAATGTACGTGATTATAGTAAGTTCGGGTTACGATAGTCGATTGCGCATGTGCGTCGGTCAGGTAGACACAAATTAGAAAAAGTTTATGGCACCCCTATTAAGACTTGGACAAGTATGTAGTTTATATTATAATAATCAATTTGCCATAATATACGTAATAACAATGATCTACAGGCACTCATGCATGGAAAAGACAGCGAAATTCATCAAATCACAGAGGTTGCGTTGGGTGGGACATGTTGAAAGTACGCCTGAGGAAAGAATGCTGAAGGGAAGATTGCTATACTACTAGACGTAGAGGCAGACCAAGGATGAGATGGTTGGATGGCGTAACAGAAGATCTTGCTAGCATGGGAATCAGAGGGTGGGGAGGAAGGGCGGTGAACAGGGAAAAATGGAGGAGAATTGTTGAGGAGGCTAAAGGCCACTAATGGCTGTAACGACAGATAAGATGAAGAATTTGCTATAATATATGTACTATTCACTGGGTATGAATTCATAATTCTACGGATGACTCATACTTAAAAAGCCGTATAAAGAACTTAAGATCATAGATTTTTATGCACGTTTAGAACAGTTCTTAACTACAAAAGCCGAACTTTACATGATCGGCCTTTAATTCCCTCACTTAAATTAGATTTCTGTAGAAAGGGATCATACTGCTGACCGATAACTCCGTGAGTAAGCGGGTCTTCGTAACTACGTAATTACTTAATTATCGGAGTAATAAACAAATAATAACTCCGTCACCTTATACACACACACACACGAACTCTCAACATTGCGAATCCACGTGTACGTAACGTTTCGTGTGGCATTAGACAGTTTTGCAAATTCGGGGGAAACGTATCATAGTTTGTAACAGCCTCTCGCACACAAATCATTACAGTTTACACACAAATTTCACCCTCATGACGTCACATAAGGATATACACACCTGCCGGAGGTTGTCAGTTTAAAACCTTATAGGGTGTTACTTAAACTTTTTTCCATTTTATGGTGCCTTATTCATGCAATTTGTACTGTTGATATATATAATAGTTACTGTACATTACTGCATATGTGTTACGTTTAAATCATAACGAATCGAATCAGTTCAAAAAATAGTCAGTCTTCAGTTTATAAGCGAGTAGATTGGTAATTGCCCGGGGGGGGGGGGTGCATTACGCTCGTGGTGCCAAATGATATTGGGGATGATTGGCGCGGTTACCTAGTATCCAACACACGAATCCACGGATGGTGGAAAATGAAATGCCTCTCCTTTGGAGATTAGTGGGAGGAACGGCTTCCGAATCAAAACTAACGCATCGGTCATTTGGTGTTGGGGAAGACACAGGTTGACATTTTTCCTAAGACGTCAAACGGGGACACTTAGTCCGACGTAACACACTGGGGTAAGAATGAGCAGCTGGAACGTTCCGTCTTACGTGTACTGTTCGTGTAAGTTCTGCGAAGTCACAAGAGTAAACCTCCCACTAAAACATAAATTACTGCAGATAAACAAGAAGATATGAGACCGACGGAAACCACATTGAATTGAAACACGATAATGTACACAAATAAATTATTTTACACGCTGTAAATTTCCCACCACGACCTTTAAAGTTTACCCCTAAAGAATGTGAGGCCAGTCAATATCGGTCACAGATTTTCTTCCTGCCGCCGTTAATACGTAGTTTAACAGAGGTGTCCGCGTCATTTGTTGTAACCGCTCTTTGAAATTGATTGCCATTTGACAAGGTAGGTCGGTACTACAAAGGGAGAGCTGTTTGCGCAGACTGATATTTATGAATATTTAAACACGTGGACAGGACGGCGCCACGTTACAGAAACTGTTAGCTTAAGGCGACGGCGGTGCAGTCTCTGTTGATGGCTATATCAACATTTAAATACGATTCGAATTATATGCATACCATCTCGCTCATAAGCTTTCGTGATTTTGCTTATTACGAAAATATATTTTTAGGTTAGCAGTAAGGAAGACGAGTAAGTAGTATTCGATGAATATCGAATATCGCCCGCCAAGCCTTTAAAATAATTTTGAACGATATGAACAAACCTTGGTGAGCTGTCCTTAGAAATCTGTGTATCCGCGTGTTCGTTTTCTTACTCGAGTTTAAAACGGCATTACAGAGTGCAGCGTGCATCTTGTACTGTGCAGAACGGACTGTGATTTTCCAAGGGTGGGCGCCTGTGTGCACAGGTCGATATTTTTTCTTCTTCTTTAACTTCCTTGTTAGGACTCTGTCATGTTCTATAACAACGGTCCTACATACTGTCACTCCCACTCCACGTCGTCCTTATCCACCAATGCTCCTCTTGGTGTTTGGTTGGCTATCTCTTGCCTTTTTCACTAGCCTTGTGTCATCCATTCTTGATATGTGTGCATTCCATATCCTTCTTTTTTCCGCAATCCAAGAATTAATATCTATTACACTACACGTTTCTTTTATACTATTGTTTAGCAACCTATCGTACCTTGTCTTTCCTAGTAACCTCCGTAATATAGTCATTTCTATAGTTTGTCGTTTTCTTTGAGATGTTACTCTATCTGGCTTGATCTCTGATGCATAGGGTATTACTGGACGTATTGTACTTTTGTAAACCCTAGTTTTTGCTTCTTGTGTGGGGTATTTATTATTCCATATAAGGTCATTCATGCATCTAGCAATTCTTCTGCTTTTATCAATTGATATTCTATTTCTTCATCTGCCCTATTTTTACTTGTAAGCCTTGTTCTCCTAAGTAGTCTAGCTGCATTACTTGTTCTATTATTCTGTCATTTATCACAAGCTTACACCTTAATGGGTCATGTGAAATTGTAAGTGATTTTGTTTTCTCTTCCAATATCTTCATGTTATAATTCTGGTATGCTTTGTTAAAATTATACACAAAGGTCGATATTTCTGATTATTTAAATATCTAAATGAGGCCACAGCGTTCTTAAGCGGTATTTCGCTTTCTTTTTTTTACTTTACTAACCCCTCGAAAGTCCACTAGAATAATGTGGTTTGCAGATTTCTCCTTCTCTTCTGCTTTTCTACCCTCGTAAAGGCTTGATGGTACTTATAAGTTCCAATACCGGTTTGTTCTCTTCATAACTTATATGAAAACTTATCTAGACGAATGATAGCTTAGTGGATAATTATTCAAATAACAGTGCATTATTTTATTGCCTTCTTTTCAATAGTATGTTCAGTACTGTTTTTCACAGAATAAATATGCAACATTCAATGCACTCAACCCTGTAATCCTGAAGTCATATTCGTATTGTAGCATTGATCTGTGATCATTTTAAAATATTATATAAGATGCTAATAATACCATTCGCCTCTGCAGTGCAGTGTGCAAAGACATTTTCCCTGTTAGAAGGTACCACATATTTCTGTTTCTTCGATCAACCGGGAGATATCAGTTTCAGACACAACGCTTTCTATATGTTACAGTGAATGTTGAAGTTTCAGTTAAGGTTGACAGTGACTAGTTACGGTCGACATTCACTGAACGGTTTAGTGAAAGTTGAGTACTCGTATTACAATATCATTCATAATCAACTTCCACTAGTGAATGTCAACCTACCCTACTGCACCTTAGGGAAAGTGTACCAACACTAAACATACTAAAGGAATAAATTAGCAGTTACTGTCGGAATAAACAAGAACATAGGTTATTTAAGGTTGACTTATACGAGTATAACTATGTACTAAACAATTTAACACATTTAAAATCTTCATTTAGAATTTAATTTTATTTATTACAGCATGGTAATGCATTATGGCACTTAGAATTACAAAGTAAATTATTTTTCTTGCAGACACATTTTTTTGTTTGACACTTAGTTTGGCAAGTGCACTTAAAGAATCCTTGGCCACTTCCATTTGATTGCGCTGTTGCAATTGTCCGTAAAGAAAGTGTCTTGTCTAGTGGTACTTCACTTTCTTTTATTATGTTTGTAGTACAAGCACTAAATTGTGATCTGCAAAATTGAAATTATCTGTAGATTATATATTGATTAATTAAGGGCAGTATTTGTATGAGTGTGCATGTGGTGTGGGTATCCTAGTGGTGTGTATGTGCATGTTATGTGACTGTGCTGTATTTTTAACCCCTTTCCATCCCCTGTCTATTTACTTCCCTAACAATCTCGTTATTTTAAAAGGCCTTACCTAGCATAAAAACTAGTTTTTACCTAAGATAAAAACTTACCTAGCGTATAGCTGCTTCAGCACACCATCTCTGGTTCCAAGTCGGTAAAATGTATCATCCACTATGTCCAAGACCAAACCAAGAACTGATCTGGAATCTCCTCTTCCACGGTCTACATCAGGAACTGGAATTCGTACAGTACAACCTTTATCAACCTGTGGTAGATACTCGTCTGATGTACGTTTCGTCCGTTTTGCTTGGTTTGTTAAGCAGTTGAATGCCTCCTCTCTTTGTCTTTTTATTTCTAGTGTCGATCGGTCGAGGTCGGTTAATCTGTTTGAAGTATCTTCTAGCCTACTTTCCTGTTCTAAAAGCAAGCTCTCATCTTGTTCTATCACATCGGGGCTTTCATCTTGTTCCAGCACGTCAGGGCTCTCTTCTTCTCCTACCTGAATTTCTTCTGTTTCGTGTTCACCACCAACATTAATTTGCCTAATTACAGCTTCAAGGTCCTCTTCAGATTCCACGTTACCGTTAGATAAGGATTCAATAGGTATGTTCGAAGAAGTTAATCCATGCCTAGGTGGACAACCAAACATCGCTTCGCATGGTGATCTTTTTATTCCACTGTGTAATGCACTATTTTTCATGAGTTGAATGAATTTCAAACCATGGCTCCAGTGGGATGTTTTGTAATCTTGTATCCACGTAGTAAGCATGTTTTCCACGTCTTGATTAGCTCTTTCGACACTTCCTTAACTTTGACTGTGCCTAGGTTTACCATGGACAATTTTGAAATTAGGCCTCAAATCAACTAATTTATTCATAATTTTGTTTACAAACTCCCGGCCATTATCAGACTGTAATACTGAAGGTGCCCCAAGCAATGTAAAAATATCTATTATATTTTCACAAACCTCATCAGCCGTCTTGGACTTGAGCGGTCTAAGTACAACAAATTTTGTTAGGTGATCTTGGTATACTAGCATAAATTTATAATCACAATCTGGTTGCGATTGAAAATCAATTAAATCAACTTGGCATCTATGATTCAAATCCTTAAATAGCATTGGCTTTACTACAATTCCCTTTTCTGGCTCTTTTGCTTCTGCAAGCAAGGCTCACAAATATTTAAATAAATCAATATATCTTTTTAGGTAATATTTTAGTATGTAGCTTTTAAATGTTTTACCATACGGTCGCGACCACCATGACCAGTAGTAACATGAGCGTCATTGAATACTTCAAAAAGTTCTTCATCATATACAAAATACTTAATACTATTTTCTTCTGTAATTGGTGATATTAATTTCGTGATTCCATTTACTTCAATAATATCGTACCTTTTCAAAAATCTATAATAATCGTTCCCTTCCTTATTAGGTTTTGATTTTACGCTTTTAACCTTATTAATTAGAAATTCGTACTTAACCTTATCCACGGACACAGAATTCACTTTGGACAAGTTACGTTCACTTTTAAGTTGTTCATAAAATTGCACGGATTTAGACATAGTTACAAAATTACACACTACACACACTTAACAATACACATTTTGAACAATAAAAAACACAAGCTCAACAATTCAACGAACAATAACCTCACAGCAACTGCATCAAAACAATAAATTGGCGGGAAACAATCTTCAGTCGTCATTGGAGGGGATGGAGACCAATGACACACACCCAACCGATCTACTTTTAACATTCCCTGCAAACAGCTGGTGAAGGTCGACACTTACTAGTGAAAGTTAACCGCGCAATTTTACCATCAACTTCCACTGACCAGTTTAGTGAACGTTGACAATCGCTAGTCATTGTTAACCTTTACTAGTTTTCAACATTCACTGTAACATATACACCTAAAACCTTGTCGAAATGTTGTTGACGGCAGCTTCAAGGAAGACATTCTAAAATCTCAGTCAATCCAGGAAATATGTGTGCTCCGGCTCTAACGCATACACTCAACCATACATAAAAAACATTGTTAATTTCATTTTTCTGTCTTTTCCCTGACCTGTTTCACATCTATTTGCTGCTAACTAAGGAAACAGGTCACAACGCTTTTTTGTACCAGAGTATGACAGGTTCGTTTAACTTTTGAAACATTTAAATTAATAAAGAAAATTATTTAATACAAAGGTTTTTAAAAATATATAAACATTTGGTACGTTTCACAGTTTTTATTTAACTCTGACAGCTGTTTCAACTTCTTAAGTCATTGTAAAAGAGATGAGTGAACAACTAAACAGAGGATGTAAGGGTGGTAAACATCTGTTTAGGGCGTGTATCGAAACATGTGTGGGCTGTGAAGGTGGCGGGGGGGGTGTAAGAGCTAAGAGAAGATCAAGTGTCTGTAAAACTAAATATAATCTGAATGCAAAATATAAAATATATTTTGGGGTTGTAGGAGGTAAGGGAATGTCAAGTGTCTGTAAAAACTAAATATAATCTGAATGCAAAATATACAAAAAATATATTTTATATATTGAATTCAGATTATATTTAGTTTTTACAAACACTTGGCCTTCCCTTACCTCCTACGAAACCCCCCCCCACCATCTTCACACCCAACACTTGTTACGATTCACGCCCTAAATAGATGTTCACCACCCTTACAGCCTCTGCTTAGTTGTTCACTCATCTCTTTGACAATGGCTTAAGAAGTTGAAACAGCTGTCAGAGTTAAATAAAAACTGAAACGTACAATATATTTTTGAAAACCTTTGTATTAATTTTTTCACCAAGTGCCCAACGAGTCATCAATTAATATCATGAAAATTATTAAATTTTCTTTAATAACTCCATGGTAAATGACATCGCTTCACTCACAGGAAAATAGCGACCTGCCACGCAATAGGCGGCGACAGGCTTGTATATCCCGTATGCTCAGAGACTTAACAACTTTATTGGTCGTCTTCTTCCCATTTTTCTTTTTGTTTTTTTGGTTCTGCTCAACTCGCTTTTGACTGATATTATAGAAACGCTCGACACCTTTCTCGACAAACGCTTCGCAGAACGACGAATCCCGCATCAAAACCCGTCCAGTAGGTCTTCACATTAAACGGAACACACAGTTGTACAGTTAATCAGCTGTTTCATTTAAATGTTTTTGGCATTAATCCCCTCCAAAAATGTCAGAAGGCAGAAGACAAAAATGTGATGGATAAAAATTTTGAAAAATATCAAAACCCACATGGGGTATCAAACTAAAGAGTGTTTCATATAATGTCCGATTTTTGAAATTTCAACATTTTTGGACACCAGGCCCAAAAAAAGTGATAAAAAATCGCTAAAAACTGTGCAACTTTATGCCGCGCACTCTACATATAGTGTTCAGCACTATATTAAAAATTGTATGTATTGGGCACGTAGGCCCAAAAAAGATACCAAATACTGAAAAAAATTAAAAATCTGTGCCGAATATCGTACTAATAGTAACTTTAACCTAAATCGTATTTAGTGTTTACTGAGAAACGTTTTCAATTTCAGGGCCATCACGGGACAAAAGTGGATTCCAAATTGTAAAAACATGTAAAAGTCTATTGGGAACGTCAAAATTAAGGGGAATTCATTCAAAGTATGAATTTGGCACCTTCAGTATTTTAATAAAATTAATTTCTGTCAACAGACGTGACAACATTAATACCAAATTGATTTGATTTTATCTAATAATAAATTTATTTCGTTTACTTTAGCGAGCGAGTTCTGAAGATCGGGTAGCTTAGAGGTTAATCTTATTTAACAAGATGCAGTCTATAAAGCTTTGGTTCTCTGTTCCACTCCTGACAGTCTTAGTAATACCTATATACACCCATAATTTGAAGGCTTTGATATTTTTGTTATTAGCTTGTCTCAGTGTCTGATATCAGACGCAAATGAAGCTGCTGAGAATATTAAAATTTTAGTCAGCTTTACTTTTCATCACCACCTCTCCGAATACAGAGTTCAGCTGGCCTCTTCTCTCCATGCTTTCCGCTCTTGTTAGTCATCTTCAAGGTCTCTCTAATTTCACCTCATACCAGCATACCATGTCTTCTTCTTATTATTATTTCTATTTTTCTCCATTTTCTCTTTCCTGTAATTTTTCCTTCTATTATTATATTTCTGCAAACAGTCCTTTCTCAAGAGGTAATCAATCCAGTTTGCTTGTCTCTTTCTAATTTCCTCTTGTCATTTATTCTCATTAATATCGACAGTTAATTCTTTCCATTTTTTGCTACAGCTACATTTAAAATTTTTCCAAACAATTCCTTTTTCAGTTCTTGAATGTCTGTATGTCCGATCCGTACATCACAATAGTCTGTTTAATAAAAATACTGAGCAAATCTCTTTCTCTTTATTATTTTTGTTATTGGCTTTAGCATGATATGGTCTTTCCCTATTTTTAATAATTTTATTGATCCTATAATTTCTCATGCGCCGCTGTTTGATAAGACTATGAGTGCACCTGTAAATTTGTAAATTCAATCCATTGCTAGCCGACGTGGAAGAAGACCTGACTAGGATGGGTGTCGGCTCGTGGAAGACCAAGGCACATGATCGGACTATGTGGAGGGGAGGGTCATTAGGGAGGGAAAGGTCCATCCTGGACTGTAGTCCCGTATATGTATGTATGTATATATGCATGTATCTATGTATGTATGCATGCATGTATGTATGTAGGTATGTAATGTCTATAGCTAATCTTCTGTTAATTACCTCTTAATCACATGCCCCGCTGTTTGATAAGCCTATGAGTGCACCTGTAGACTTGTAAATTCAATTCATAGTATGTCACCTGACTGACTACTGAAACGATGGTCAACCGAGACTTTCGTCTTACAGCTCAACCATACTCTCTAATACAGTTGTCCAGTCTGTTCATTATTTCTGTCCGGTATCTTGCTGTTTTCGTACATTAGTCTGTACAGGTCGTGGTTTCCTGTATTTCTAAGCAGCGCTAAAATTATAACTGTTGCCTATATTAAAGGGACAAGCGGCAGTTTTTTTCTTCTAGAAACCGCGGTCCGTTGGGCGATGGTAGGACTAACGTCTTCGCGTAGACATTTCGGTTACACTTAACTACGTCTTCAATGGATTGTCTTGATTAGTTCAGCAACAATGCTGATTTCTTTGAACGACCTGCTTGCTTATAGTAAAATAACATATTGCTCGTATAAAAGCCTAATACTATCGGCTTTGGGTGGTTTTTATTGACTGTTAAATTCAACGAAAATTTTCAAACGAAATTGAAGATGAAACGCGAGCGGCAAAAGCTATGTGAAAAGTGTCGTATAATTCGGTTGCAATAACGATCTGTCAAAAAGTATGAAAATCAGAATAAACAACGTAAATGTTTGACGTAGGTAATTTAAGCCCTAGTGTCGCAGTAGATTACATATGTCGCAGCGTTTAATATCCTTTGACAGAATGTTACAATTAATTAAGCCAATTATTAATTTGATCCAGACCGGAACGTTCCGTGTACCGAAGTGCTGTGCCACTGGGCTATCCATTGTAAATTAAATAGCCATGACCAAAATCTTTGCATACGTCAAAAGCTGACAACTCGTTCGCAAACGTTTGGTTTTCTGTTTCTCTGCTTCCTTCTGTTGTGAATGAATAATTCGCGTGCCCGCTGTCAATTTGCAGCCCCGAACCTCGTGGTATAAGTTTTATTAGCATTATTTTATTATGTCACTCTTCCCACTTAGGTCCACCACGTTTTCCTCAAAAGATAAGATAGAAACCTCTTTTTAAAAACTTATCTATCTAGCTTCTTGCACCCACGATCACTACGAATATTCACTTCGAGTCCCGTTCTCAAGTAACTACCCAAAATTTATCTATCTAGCTTCTTGCAACCACGATCACTACGAATGTTCACTTCGAGTCCCGTTCTCAAGTAACTACCTAAAAAAAAACATGTTTACATACTATAAAATTAAATTTTATTATATTTTATTAAATTATTTTTCAACACAATATATCACAAAACATAAACAATTTTTATTTTACAGCTGTCACTTATTTCAGAGCCGACCCGTAAAGCGGACTCTGTCGGCTGCTCAAGGTATGCAAAGAACCGCAATTGAAGATTTACAAAAAAACAAATTAAAGATTTGAAGGTTTGCAAAAAGAAGATTTGATTTTGACAGGCTTTCCCAGAGACTATCCAATTGGAATGAATTGGAATAAACAACAAAACAATTGAATTACTGGATGCGATATTCCTATGATTAATAGGGATTTTAGTAATGCATTGAGTAAGTACACTTATAATGTTGGATAATAAATACGTACCTAAGTAATCAATAAGTACGTGATATTAAGAAAATGATAACATTACGGTTGTGGTAATAGTACTGTACTTGGTGAGAACTGAGCAAACAGCAGGCTTCGTATACAGGCTGCAGAAATGATACTTCCAATCGTCCGTTTCCTCGGCACACGCCAGGAAACATGCAAGTGTCAACATGGCAGCACACTGTTCCACCTACGTCTTACGGTGGCTGAGCCCATTGCCCACACCAGTTTGGCTCTAGCTCCTATAAATAAACATTTAAGGAGCCCACTCCAGTAATAAAATAAAAAAATAAACCTCTGCACAACAGTCCGTAAAGTACCAAGGCATACCATACGGCTTTTGAGTTTAGTGGGACGGTCGCATGGCTAGTACAACGCGTCGCCAGCCGCTAGTTACGGTATTCACAGCCAGGAGGCGCCACTATTACCTCAGTCAGCTACTCAATTAGTAGCCTCACGACGCTGAGTGCACGCCGTACTGAGCCTCCGCCGAGAATTTAACCGCGAATCGCGGGTGCTAGCCACTAGACCAAGGGTCTCCAAACTACAGCCCGCGGGTCGGATCAGCCCCGCGAAGGGTCATTGTGCGGCCCACGGCAACCCGGCCGATACTCCGTGTAGTTTGTAAATAAATCGTCAAAATACTTCAAATATTATAACATTTTACTAAATAACTAAACAAGAAATAAGTTTAGTAAAATGTTATAATATTTTGTACAAGTTTAAAACATTTACGGGATTAATGTTTTTGTTCGTCTGGCTGCCTTGAATGAATCATGCTTTTCACTCGCATCAACCTAAAGCGAAGATTCCTGTTCCCCCCGTGCGCTCGGCAAGAGCTATGCTTTCATTGTTTGGATCGACCTATATCTGAGAACAAACGTTTCAAAAATGAACTTTGTAAAATCAAAGCACAGGACTAACTTGTCAGACGAACACTTGAAATCCATTTTAGTGATAGGAGCATCAAAATTTGACCCATAATGGACAGACATTATATGCCAGAAGCAACTCCACACATCCCATACGTACATAAGAAAGCCAAAAATAATACATATATGAAATATCTTTGAATGTTATTTTTTCCGTTGTTTTATTTACATTATTTTGAATAAGTGAATTTGTTTTCTTTGGATAAGTCTGCTTAATTTTTATTGAAATACCTATGTTATTGGCTTGGTTATTTCGTAAACTGAAAAAAACTAAGTTTACAATGTGTGTGTGTGTGTGTGTGTGCGTGTTTTGTTGGGCCGCCTGACTTCCAAGATTTTTCAAATCGGCCCTCAAGTGAAAAAGTTTGGAGACCCCTGCGCTAGACCGCCTGGAGGCTCGAGCCCACCCCAGTGCAAACCTGAAATCAGAAGGCATTCTTACTTCCACAAGCAAAGAAGACCAGCATACTGACAACCGCGTGCTGCAAATACGTAACCGTCCAGTACCGGAACCAGCAACTGGCTTTCGTCAGACTGCGACTCGTACGTCGCAGATCATCCTACTATTATCTGCTCAGACATCATGCGCCGTCCTGCCCTTTCCTGTCGAAATGAGGTTCTTCACGATGAAGGACTTTGTAGACGTGTTGATATTTTGTGAAATTTTGACATTCTGGACAAACAAAAATCTTTACCAAAAAAAAAAAACAATAAAATAGAATAAAATAAAAGAAACTGGTCGAACGTGTGAACCGGACGAGCAACGACACGTTACTTTCCGAAACCGCAGTATACAAACTTGATGGTGGCTACAGAAGTTTGGGGCGATCGACAAAGCGCCGAGTACCATCAAAGACATGAAGTATCTAGTACACGAAGTTTAGTTAAGGATTTAAACTTTTCTTGCTCACTGACAAAGTTTGAATCCCTAAAAGTTGGTGTCTGATTGTTTATAACAATTTTACTAGTTTACATAAGCCAACTTTAATATACGCTACAATACGAATCACTGAATCGGCAGCTGATAGGGCGAGCCGTGCTACTAGCCTACTCATATCATAGTTCTCTTTCTGTGTACTAGCCTAGCCTAAAAACATTGAGTTAGTGCTTCGTTTTCTTCATACTTACTAAATCAAAAACTTAATACCAACCTATATAATATTTTAAATTACAACAAAAATTTCAGACACATAATTGTGTTTCAAGTTTATGCTACTCACGTTATCAGAGACGATGAAGCGATAGTCTTGACTACAAGGGTTTGTAGAACTGTTTGTGGGTAACGTGCGAAAAGTGGTTGTAACGGCCTTCTACGATAGCTTGCTTTCTGGACTAAATATGTTTTTTTTTTATTTATAAGAATATACGCCACAAGTCACTAAATTGAGTTATAAGACTGTAGTTATGAGACCAAGTAGAGATGTACGGCTTTTTTTATGACTACCTCTCTGTTCCGATGAATGACAATTGTGATTGTTTGACTCCGTTGCGGTTGTTAAATTTCTTACGAAACCTGGCAGTAGGCCTAACAAGGTGGTTCTCATCAGCACACCCACACTCAAGCTAACAACATAAAATGAAATGAATCTAAAATTCGTTATATTAAAGTTTTTAATGTAAAAACGTCAGTTTTTTATCGTTCCCATTTTAATGTTCAGTCTTCCTCATCCGCGATTCGACACGATTTCCTCAAAATAGTTAACTAAAGAAATCGGTAGTATGCCTATATACCAGAAAGAAATAAGGTGTGCTCGCATTTCACTTGTCATAACTTAGCTATCATGTCACTTACAGTGGCTTGTTATTTTATTAAATGCGATAGTCACGTTTTAATTGTATTTTGTCTTGGCGTCTATGATATTCTTTTGTGCTTTCATCTAAGAATTCCTTTCGTCAAGACGATTCCGTCTACGTACAAAAAGATATTTAGTATCGGTGAACAAACCCAGAACTCTAGTCCGTTATCAAAGCTTCATAGCCGTTGTTCTGTTAACATTAATAAAATTTAAAAGAACTTCGCTTAAACAGCTTAAAAATCTCTACTAGCATCGGTAAATTCTGTTTTTGCTGTAACACTATTATACAGACCATGTAAGCCCACTGACTACTAAAACAAAGTAAACAATCGATCACAGTTCTATTGTATGATAGGTTCTGTGTTTACATAAAAGAAAAAAATGACAATATACAAAGTGAAAAAATGTTAATGTATATGTTAAGAAAATACGGGTCTACGGAAAACAGAGCAATAATTCAGGGAAATCACACAATAAGACGGAACGTATAGCTGCCGTAGGTTGGCTGTATAAAATATTCCCCACATCTTATTGCATGATCTTTGTAAATTATGGCTCCGTTTCCCCGAGTCACATATTTTCTTGTAACGTATTTCCATTTCACTGTGTAGGCTTGCGCGTTTGTAGTTCCCATGTTGTTATTGTTATAGTTAAGTTGCATCGCAGGCTCAGTTTGAAAAAAGTACAGGCACATCACAATCTGAATAAATTACTTCATAAAAAAGTAATGTTTATGTTATCTGGTAACGGCGAACGATGCATCTTATCTCCAATCTGTGTAAAATAATTTATAATATCTATGATCAAAATACGGACTTTCAATCAATGCGGATAAGACAAGACTACCCGGTAGCAAAATCAAATGTGTAGTTCACAATTCCATTTAAGGAGCAAGAACAAGCGAAACAAGTCAACGAATTCAAATGACTTCGGAAGATGATCACAAAGCAAATATGTATATAAAAGGCGAGGGGACAAAGTGGTAAAGTAATACAAAGTTTGAATACCGAGTGTTGGACAAACACGTTTCCATAGAGGTTACAAAACATATGGTGGAGTCAGTGTTAAGCTCAGGATTGGAAGTCTAGAGGTTGAACGCAGCACCTAAAACAAGAAGAAATGCTCTCGAGATACATTAATTAAGACATATTGCATGGGTATCCAGATGGTACAGAATCTATAATGAGATCACAAGACGGTTGCAAACGGAAGACAGTAAGACGATTTGGAAGAGGATGTAATACAATGACTCGTATTGAAAACAGAGGGGTGAAGTGATTTGGCCGTGTGATGAGAACGGGATGAGTAATGGCCGAACCCGAAGCGGATATTTGAGTGGATATCACCCGAAAAACAAAAGACGAGAAAATCGAGGAGAGCTTGAAATGATGTTCAACATGGAAGTACGCGGAGGACGGGGAGAAGTGGTGTCGCTTGAAGACGAAGAGACTACGAGACGCTGTATAAATACCCTGAAGCACAAGAATTGGTAGTGAAGGACAGGGAGAAGTGGTGGAGCTTGGGGACGTCGAGACGCTGTATAACATTCGTGAAGCACGCGGATTGGTAGTCAAGGACAGAGAGAAGTGGTGGCGCTTGAGGACGGAGAGACCGAAAGACACTGTATAAATACCCAGAAGCACGCGGATTGGTAGTCAAGGACAGAGAGAAGTGGTGGAGCTTGGGGACGGAGAGACGTCGAGACGCTGTATAACATTTGTGAAGCACGCGGATTGGTAGTCAAGGACAGGGAGAATTGGTGGCGCTTGAGGACGGAGAAACGTCGAAACGCTGTATAACATTCGTGAAGCACGCGGATTGGTAGTCAAGGACAGAGAGAAGTGGTGGAGCTTGGGGAGGAGAGACGTCGAGACGCTGTATAACATTTGTGAAGCACGCGGATTGGTAGTCAAGGACAGGGAGAAGTGGTGGAGCTTGGGGACGGAGAGACGTCGAGACGCTGTATAACATTCGTGAAGCACGCGGATTGGTAGTCAAGGACAGGGAGAATTGGTGGCGCTTGAGGACGGAGAGACGTCGAAACGCTGTATAACATTCGTGAAGCACGCGGATTGGTAGTCAAGGACAGAGAGAAGTGGTGGCGCTTGGAGACGGAGAGACCGCAAGACACTGTGTAAATACCCTGAAGAAAAAGGAGAAAAAGAAATCGTTAAATATGAAAAGTATTTGTAAAAACTGAAATTTATATTTTCCATTTACACTAAAAGTATCTTCTTCCAACCTCATAACAGAGGTCGCGGGGTTATATTCTAAACTCTGCTAACCTCTGAATGTTTAAAATCTCTGTCTTCAAGCCGGTTCCTAGAATCAGTTTAACCTAGACGTTGATTCTCGGCTTCCCGGTCAGCCTTCCTCGTCAATACTGATACGTCCTTATCCTTAGGTGCTACAGGCCTACGTAGGAAGACGCGGCACATTCGCTACACCAATTCAACATCCAATATCACACACCCAGTTTCCTCACAGTCATCTCCGATCCTATTTGTGCACCTTAGTTTGGTTCCTCATGGTTTCCTTCACCCGTCCCTCATTATGATTTTGCTTTCTACATGCGGACAGTAAGTCCAGCCCACTTAAGCCACCCAGTTGGCTAAACTGCCGGTGTCACTTATAGTTCATGAAACGTCTTCACCACAGACCGTTCTCACACGTAACTTCAAAAGTCCTCCTCAAAATGGATCTTTCAAACATATTTGTCTAGTTTTCATACTGTTTGACATTTCCCAGGTATTAAAGAATAAATTAATGTGTGTCTTGCTAGGATTTCTACATAATTAGTTCTGTATTCTTATTAAAAGATTTATATTTAGGACGACTTTAAAGAGGCCAATCCCTGTTTGTAGTTGTGTGATACATGCTCTAACTTCTTAGGTCAGTCATTGTCTCCAGCTCACTATGCACCTCAAACAAGTAAACTTTTTATACCACGTCGGAGCAGTACCTACCGGTGTTAATAACGGATGGCAGATTTTGTCCGCGAGCTTTGTCTGTCGCCATCTTTATCATTTCCTTTTATTTTGCATTTGCTGCACTAGTTTGAACGCCCAGTTTCGTTTGAGTTTACGCGCGCGTATGCGTGTAAATTAAAGCACGCTGCACGCCTTTTTAGTCTTAAATACGCTTAAAATGACAGCGTAGTGTTTATTGCCGGGTATTTATTGCCGCGCAGAGAGCAACCGGTATGTGACTGCAGTCAACCCCGCTGGTTGCCTGTCACTATTGATTAACGATTAGACAGGGATCACTAGTCAGTAAGTAAGTACTGTACGTAGATGGTGCATAAACACTCGCAGATTTATCTGGGTCGAATGTGTGTGTGTGTGTGTGTGTGTGTGTGTGTGTGTGTGTGTGAGCCTGATCAGGGAACTGTATGGTATAAATTTTGTACCAGACACGAAGCGATGACAGGAGAAAGCTCGACCTACAGGATAACGGAATATTCTGACGCAGCACGAGGGTAATAATAAAAATTTATTACGACTGTCTCGCTAATATCCTTTCTCTTACTTCGCCCGTCGTTATTACTTTCTCAAGTGTTGGGTCGATCAGTCAACCTCGCGTTAAGTACCGATCGATCTTTCCCACGGTCTGTGCCGTCTGAAGGGTTCGCAATTCGTCTTCGTCTTCGTCTTCGATGATCTGTCACACTAGCGACACGGTCACTCGAGCTGACCCCGCATTCTTTAAACTTTTCTTTAAATTCGTTTTATGCCTCATCCTTCTACACTAAGCTTTCTATATAGCCTGTTATCTAACCGACCTGTATTGCCAACAGGTAGCGCTGAAGCCTAGACTGAGAAATTATTTTACTGTTGTACTAGCTCACTTCTCACATTAACACTAACAGTCCGATAAATTCTAACATTATTTTAACTACATTCTCTCTCACATAACCTCTACCACTCTACCACCACCTCGCGTAGCTCTCTGCAGAGCATAGGGCTTTGACGAAGCTATGCCAACGGACTCTATTTTGGGCGAGGACTCTGAGCTCCCCAAAGGACTTCCCTTCCTTTTTTGCTTCCATCTCGACAGTTCTCCTCCACGAGATTCATGGTCTTTCTCGTCTTCTTCTTCCCTGAGGGTTCCAAAAGAGGGCTTGTCGCACTATTGCATTTTTGGTTCTTCCACAAGGTATGCCCAATCCACCTCCATTTTCTCCTTTTGATCTGGGTGGCAATGGGTTTCTCGTTTGTCCTCCTCCTGATATCTTCATTTAAAACAATGTTTGGCCAGAAAATGTGAAGTATTTTCCTACTGATTAAGACCTGCAGACACTTGGTAATTTCCATTGTGACTTTCCAAGTCTCGCTCCCATACAACAAAACAGCTTTGACGTTGGTCTTGAAGATGCGTAGCTTTGTTGCAGTTGATATTTCTCTTGATTTACAAACTGAGCTGATCTCTCACGTAAACAAGATCCAAAACTAGTTAAAAGGATAGGCGCATAAAGGCATAAAGATGAATTCAAATCTACTATCGAAACATTTAGCTCGAGACGAGACATCTGTCCGTTTGTAACCTAAACAACTCTCAGTTGCCACAAGCAGAAGACATTAAATACCTCGGCATGCATCTGGACATTCGTCTTTCACGGTGGAAACACGTAACGACAATAAATAAACATTCTCGCTATACCTTTAGAGGTGTACACTGGTTGCCCGGAAGGGGCTTTCTGGAGAATAAATTCGTCTAGAAGACAATCCTAAAGCGTTTGGACGTACGGCATTCAGATACAGGGGACAGCCAAACATAGAGTAATACAAACATAGAGATCCTGCAGTGTTTTCAGAACAGTGATCAGTGCCAAACCAAATCCAACACAAGGTGTCTTCTTTCCGAGAAGAAATTACATCATTACACGAGGTACGGAAACAGAATAACAGCGCATCCCAACGACCTGGTGATGCAGGACACACAAGACTATTAAAACGCCTCAGACCATATTAAATTAATGTTAACGTCATTTTAGTTTACAGTAAGGAGGAATCCTCGCCGGGACAGCCTGCACATGACGCGTATTCTCTTTCCTTTTGTTAACATAGGTATTCCTTACTGTTATTAAGTAACCGATTGTAATTGATTGCGAAATAAAATGAGGTAAAAAAAATCTCTTATACTTTACTTTCTTCGCTTCGGCCTTTCAGATGACATGATATTGACTTGCAAGTATTTCAGACTCCATTTTATAACCTGAATGTGGGACGAAGCCCCGGCGGCCGCCGCGTCCGCTTATAAGGAAACACGGCAAGTCGAATCTGTCTCAGAGCAAACCATATTTAACTGTCATTTGGACTCTGGGCCATCCTAAATTAATAGGTGTGTGTAGAGTGATGAAAGCGTAAAACTAGAAAACTTACCCTACTGTCAAACTGTATATGCTGATTTGTTACATTAACCCTTAACCCTATGAGGACGTAAACTTGTGAATTTTTAAAAATATAACTTATGGTCAAGATTTCTTATAGGAATCATAGACTTTTTCATTACTCTGAGAGAAAGGCACCCATTCTCTGCCCATTCTAAGCCTAGCGTACTATTTCCTTTCCTCTTGAATTGTATTATGTTAGTTTCCTGATCGTGAGTAATAACCATGTCTCCCTGGCATTAACTGTTTTAAACTGAGTACTTTTGGCTGTTCCAAAGTGCGCAAAATGTAGCTTATAAGCTACAATCGGAAAATTATATACGGCATTTATCATGCGCACATGGTCATAAATCACCTGCAAAGCCCGGTTGGGAAGCGCTATTATAATAAAGATTATAGAAATCCACAAATTTAACAACAATACCGAATCTCCAGGCTACCAGGACACCAGTTCAGGGCAGCAGCTAAACAATCTATTCTTAAGAAGACACTTTTAGAATTTATAGCAATCTATTCAAGGCAGTTGTGATATCTGGTAGCGACTCCACGAGCTTCAAAAGTTGGTGAAAAATCTATTAGATAAATTCTAAATAAAGTACTCAGGCGACGTTTACGGCCAACTCGTAATAAGAATATGCTGATAAGGGAAACGTCTTACAATGGTATGTAGTGTATAAGGATATTTGAGGATTCTAGCCTTACCTGTTGGATTAGATTACAGAGATGAAGGTCGGCCCGTGTGCTGCAACTGGATCGTGAAAAAGCTGTATAAGGACCCACCAGATGGATGGCGACAGATAAGGAGACGCAACTGGGTGTGATCACATACAGCTAAGGCTAAGAATCAGGCTCATACAGAACTGCAGTACTCAAACAAGTCTAAGGAATTGCACGTATCTGTTGTTCCAGTTGAGAAGGAAAAGTAGACTAAATAATTCATCAACTGTGGAACCGGTCAACTATCCATTCTTAAAGAAAAACCATGAAGTAACGAAGAAATAAAACACGTTTACAGACAGAAGTTGCGCGAGGCGTCTCGCGCCTTCATTTGTTCACGTTGTCCGGGCCGGAGCCCGATGAAAGCCAGGTTCAAACAATTCAGCGCGGTCGTTTGTTTGGCACAAACAGTTAGGTTGCGGATGTCCTTTGCACGGTGAGCGTGCACGAAAAAGTTCGAGAATTTCTTCAGTCTGACTCCACGCCGGGACGCGGCTTCATCGCTTTGTTAAGGATCCATCCGCAGGAGCCTAGAGGCGCGCCGATGTAGTCGACAGGCTTAAGCACTGAAATTCACACCAGCTCTGAAATGGTACCAGAACTAGAACGGCCAACTCTAGTTTATTTAATTTTGGAATCACGTTGTGTACAAACAGAAAACACTGAACTCATCCAGCAGGATTATCCACTGACAGTACACACGAAATTTCTTTGGATACACTGCTTAGAAATAAGCCGTTTTCATGGATATTGGATAAACCCAAAATTTTGGCCTTATACTTTGTGTTCAAAGGACGAAGCCGACTTGTGAAAAACAAACAAATTCACTTCAACTTTATCCTTGCAGTACAGTTTGATATAATATTCTTAACAGTAACTTCAACTACATTTCTGAATTAGTCGTTTCCTTAACGATTCTTTCCGTCTTTGCAGTTCTAGATAATGTGATATAGAATCTGACTAGTAGTTTTTACGTTTATCTTAATAAATCAATGAAGGCGAGTAAAGATTTGTCTCTAACGTTTGAGTAATTTACATCTTTAATATTTAAAAAAAAAACGTAAATCGTTCTTTAACATAAAGTAGATTACGGTTACAATACGAACAAATTTTTATTTATGCTTAGTTCTGAGTACTACTATAACACAAAAGTAGGAAACATCAGTGCCATTGTAGCAAGTTCAGAACAGAGCTGGTTCGCAAGTAAGTCCGACTCTAAAAACAAATGCGTCAGTGAATAAATTTTGTTCACTTCCAACTTCCTTTCCAGACGTTCTTCCAGCTTGATTACGAAACACAAACAGCGCATTCTGCTCTATGCCACGACTTCTTCAAATCGTGTGACATACAAAACTTGGATTTTGTTGTCTACGTAATACTAATATTTTAGATAAAATTTTTTACCTTTACGTAAGTCAGCTTTTGCTCATTCCACGCTTAGGCAAAGATAAAATTTTTGTTTTGTTCACATTTTTAAATACTTGAATGTTTATAAACTTTTAAGCTTTAGCAATAAAAAAAGAAGTTGCGGTTTTTGGTAGTTTACATCGACTTTACTGACTGACATTTCCCTTTGTAAATCGACGTACGGAAAAACAGCTCCTGTTAAGATCGTATTTACTCGTTCTATGGCTATCGACTTTCGTCTCGAACAGTTATACAGTACAGACTAGACAGTCCAGTTGTTCGCTAACGTCCATTAATTTGATGTAAGGAATATAATTCTTATCTTCATGAAGCCGTTGTCAGACTACGAGATAAAGATTCTTCAGGTAAAGGATGCACTATATAGATAACTTGGCAAGCTTGAGATGAGGATGAGGGTCTTCAGATACGGCAGATGAAAAGATAATCAAGAATTTGAAGTGATAACAACGGCAAGAAGAAGCAATAGACAATAGTCATGCCGATAATAATATGACTTGATAACAACTAGAGGCATGTTGTCGGGATCCTGCCTCTTACGGGGGCACCTACACTAATCTGGGGGCGTTTCACACAAAGTGAGCTTTCATCCTGATAATCTGGCTTAGGAAAAATTCCTGGATCCTGGATACTTTTCTCACAAAAAATATCAAGATAGCCTTACCTATAGCAAGCAGTTTCGTTCATCGTTTTTGCAGCACAAAAATTTCAGGTTTTAAATGAATAGGCTTTACATTTCTTTAAAACTATAATAACTTGCAATGTATTTAAATTCGCGATATTATGACTTTGTTTTTGACTTGAAACAGAGTACATGGAGGAAAAGCCATTCATTGGGGCTGCAGGGAGGTTATAATGACCGTGATGACACCTGTGTTAGGGATAAGTATTTATGTTTCAGTCGACGACATACTGGTTAATGTACGGACTAACTTTGAACAGTCCCTTGACAACTGACTGAATCTGCAAAATATTTCAAAATAACCACAGCACAGTTCGGTCCAGAGGGAGGAGGCCTTCTATTGCTGCTCGCTACCTGTAAAATCAATTCCAGTCTGCCAGATACAATGAGCCTCGTTATAAACAATGTAAGACCGGTTTAAAACGGCAGTATGTAATGTGTCACTTTATTGGTGGTTATAAAAATGTCGAAGGATTAGACCGCTAGAGATATTTGTAAAGTGTGTACTCCTTACCTGCTCCCACACTGCCCTTTCTCGGCCGTCTTATTCTCTATTATGTCTCTCACTTCTTTCCTCCTGCATTCATTTCCGTTAACATGCTACTCATCTTTCATTCATACAGAAACATGAGAAACTTCCTTTCCGCTTTATCCAGGCTTTTAAAGGGTTTTTTTACTGTTTACCTTTTTTATTATAATTTTTAACCTGTTATATTTATTTTTAACTTTATAATATATCTATGGTTTTACAACTACTTTCTTACTTTTGTGAAATGGCTACAAAACTTGACGAGTCGTGTCTTAAAATTCCGTTGATTTTGTATATTTTTAGTTCAGATTTAAATATGTTTTGGCGCCGAGAACTTGAAACTGCAGGATTTTCTACCTCCGTCGACGATACTGTTCATTTTCATGTCAGACCGCGTTTGAAACACTTTCAGAACTTTGGTAAAATGTAAAATAGATGAATGCGTATCGTAGATTTTCACCGAATTTCAAATGAAATGATTCACACGCATCCCTTCTATGCTTCTGTGATGTCTCTTCCTCGGCACACATGCTGGGTGGAATTCGCCCACCATCCAAATAACGTCCACCAAATAATTTGTAGACTCTGTATCTCTTTGATCTTTTGGTTGATCTGATGCAAAATCCACTACAAAGCAGTCTGGGCTATCATTTGGATCCAAATACTGGAGACTAAACAAATGTCTCAAGCAGCTATCAATTTTGTTTTTAAAGTCTTTTTCTGGTATGGACCGCGTCAAAAATGTCTTGTATGACACGTCTAGTCACCTAGACCTGAGGATGCTCATTGTAATATGAGTGAAACGTTGTCATACAAGACATTTTTGACGCGGTCGATACCGGAAGAAGACTTTAAAAACATAACGAACACTGGCCGCGGAAGCCTACGTGAGAACGTAGCTATCAATTTTATTCAATTCGTTGTCAAGGCCAAGCCTTTGTGCCTTCCGATGTCACGTTTCCGTTAAGTGAAACCTGCTACCCAGTAACTCAGAATTTTGGCTAACAGTTACTGATCCCGTTCTGGAGATCGATTACGAAATCCGTGACGATAGAAGATGGATTTAGAGCATGATGAAACGGAGTACACAACTTTTTTAAAAGATCAAATTGGTTTCCCATGTTTCCTCCCTTTTTTCAGTAATAAGCAGAAAACAAGAGGAACATAATGGCTGTTAACAACATCGTGGATGGTGAAAAACTGTTGCCAATTCTTTGATCAATACTCACATCTTTTATCTATGTAAATTTTGAATGTTTTGGATTGGTAATAGAGATTTGCATGTATAAGCAACAATGGATGTTTCTCCGACAATTATTTGCACAAAACATTCGTGGTTTATTCTCCATACATTCGTAATTTTCAGTAGGAGCA
The DNA here is from genome assembly GCA_034769895.1 of Magicicada septendecula. Taxonomy (NCBI): domain Eukaryota; kingdom Metazoa; phylum Arthropoda; class Insecta; order Hemiptera; family Cicadidae; genus Magicicada; species Magicicada septendecula. The sequence continues at coordinate 81,967,807 of CM068376.1, forward strand.
AAACTTCTAATAGTTCTTTCGGCAACTTCGGTATAGTAAACTTCGCCAACATCGACGGGAGTTGTAAATATTCCGGCGTACACAATTAATATCGCTCATCCTCATGTTATCAAGCGTATGGGAGTAGTTTTCAATGGTACGATTGATGACCTTTGACGGACAAAAATGTCATTTTCTGCTTTTCTCGTTGCTGCACTGCTTACGATTTTCCGACTAATTACATGATTTTGTAATTATACGTGGTTGTGTTGCAAATTATGTTTCACGATGACAGCGTCAAGTCCCAGCGTGTGAACTGTTCCCTTGAATCGTACTGAGCACTTCCAACAACAGTCTCATCTTGCAGTGCTTTACACTCGAGCAACGAATTTCCATACACAATTATCATCGGTTTACCACGGATCAATAAAAATCGAGTCACTTACATTATTTACAAACACGCTCAGACATGTTACGACGACACAAGACTATAGTCTTTTTCACTTGTGAGAGGTGTGCTAAAGGGAGGGATCAGGTATTAGAAAGGTGCCGAGTGCCACTTTACATATGTTTTGGACGCTACCTGCGTTCTGCTGAGGAAATTATCTACGCCCTTTCAAACCACTATGCCCAACAAATCATTTCTTATAGCTTAGCTTAGTCGCATCCTCTTCTACCCTGGGGTGTCGAGGACATATTTCCTCGCCAAGTCAGCTCCAAAACTTTCGTCCAGTTTTCAATCTTTGCTTTCTTTGAATACGTGTGGTCTCAAGTGTGCAGTACCTACAGCACCCATAGCTTGGTGGAGAGGATGCCTCCTGTGCATTCAAGCCTACATGGAGTTGCTTTAGCTGCTCAGCCTACTCCCTGGGGCGTGCTCTTGCACCAACTAGGTTGCAACTCCGGAAAGCAAATATAATTTCCTACAATTCCCCACTATGAGCTATGGTTATACCGCTAATTCTCTGTTGTCAGAGCCTCGTCAGTGATAACAGGGTGTGTGGGATGTAAGGAAGGTGAGATTGACGGTTGTATGGGAGACGCTATTTGAGACCCATCCCATACCTTACACCCTCCTTTCTTATAGATGTTAGTATAACGCCTTCAAAAGGAGGGTGATAACACAAAAAACGATCATCTACGAACTAGTGAACGATAGTGGGCAGACTACTGCTACACAGAAATATAAAAAGTTGAACCAAAGATTATAGACCATAACTTCGAGGTACGATGAATTAAAAAAAAAAAAAAAGGAAAGCGTATTAGAATACCTGCTACAATCTATTATGCAAATGTTGTTGTTTGCATAATTTAATTAATCTGTGATTGTCGTGAATGCAATGTGTAATTATACTAATTTGTGGAATGTAATCATGTAATTACCCAATTAGACTAGTTATATCAAATTAATTGGATTTACGTGATACATTAGTCATTTGATGGTTAGTATAATTACTGCAATGAGACTCTAATAGTTGTATAAATGATATAAAATTTACTATAATTCATTTAAGTGACGTTAATGTCTGTTATGAGGTAAAATTGACAATAATGAACGCATAAATACTGAGTAAAATAAACACTTATTTATTAACATCATTCAAGTAAAGAAACTTCAATATATAAATATAAATGATGCCCTGTAAATACATCCATAAAAAAGAACACATATATATATGAATCAAATTTCAATATGAATCCAGTACGTCGTTCGCTGAAAACATACACATACATATATAACACAATCAACATATATAAACATAAATAATCAACATATAAGTCTTACACTAATGCGTTCATTTCTTGCCTCAGATGAATAGCTTTATTTAAATTTACCATGATAATTAATCTAAATTCTCAAAGGGTGTTTTCTTTGAAAAGAGACAGGACAGTAGACTTCTTATGACAAGAATAACATAAAGATTTACTTGTAAAATGGATTATCCAATATTTCCATCGGTGAAACTCCTTCCCACAGATGATCCATATGTATGAGGTTGCGTAGCTTCGATGTCACTATCACTCAACACACGCGGATCAGATTCACTCGCGGTGTATGTGTTCCGTTGATGTCGGCCGTTACTAACAGAGTCTATGAAGTCATGTGTTGTGTGAGTACGTTCATTGTTAACTAGCGTGTATATGTATGACTGTCTATTATCGAACTTCTTCTTGTATACGTTAATGTATCGTGTTTTCGATTACGTGGTGTATTGTTCCAATCGGTATTGTAACACTTCGCACTGTACAACGGTACGTTTTCGTTGTTCGGTAAAGTATTAACGAAAGATCTGCGAGTCTCTTATTAAATGAAACTGCGAATGATTAGCTTAATTCTTAATAAACGGTAGCTGAGTAAGATAAAGTACTTGAAAGTTTTTAATCACTGACGTATATTGCATGATGGAGTCACTGTGGATACACTATTACTGAATAACTTGTCAATATTGAAATGTTAAGTCAACTGATTAAAGTACTGCGTAACCGAGTTTCAGAGTCAAACTGCTATACATATGTTAACTGAGATGTATTAAGACTGAGAACTTTGACTGAGGAAAGAATAAGATTGAAAATTTTTATGTAGACTGCTCAAAGAATAAGATTGAAAATTTTATGAAGACTGACCTCTCGCGTGCTCTGTAAACAGTTTTTATTAAGCACCATTTACCACAATGCAGTTTCCTGGCAAACACGCCTTTGGTCAACCATGATAGGTCAGATGAACTCCTACCCTTATGCAGAACTATGGTTCTCTACTTCTGATTCGTTGTTCGCGTTGCTATCATGACGACGGTCCTCTCCACCTGTGCTCTGGGAAGATGCCGGACTCTGGTTGGTTATCTGGTCTCCCCTCAAGTACACGTCGAAGGGCTCCGTACCTTTTCCTAGAATGTAGAGCAATTCCGCGCCTGTCGACCAAGCCTTTGTCTAAGTATACTCTGGAGGTCTGCTGCTGTTCTCACGCGAACAATACGTCGCATTTTGTTATTGTCTGACTATCCATGACCTTTTTCCGTCAGTTATCAGGACACAGCGTGTCGTCGTTTCCAAGACGGCACTCCTGTTGCTTGTCGTAAATATTAGTTGTCACCAGTAAGATGTCTTCCCGCTGTGCGCACACTCGGTCCTATTCATTAGATATACGTTGTTTGTTCTCATACAGGGTGAGTACCATTGTGTGACTACTCCTTTTTTTATTGCTGGCACGCTTCAAATCAACCTTGCAGTATGTGCTCGCTACAGTTCTCCGTAATTGTGCCACTGTGCTACATTTCTTTGTCTCGCTTGTTGTGGGCTGTAAATCTCAGTTGAGTCGAGTCTGTCACAGGCGAACCTTACTTCCTATTGTAATGTTGTGTCAAGCGTACTTTTATTGTTCCTGGCAAACGTCCAGTTGACACTTCGTTAAGTTGCTTCTTTATTTATTGATTCTGGCCCGGGTTGGGGTGTCCTGGCTGGTTGTAACGTACTTTTGATCAAAATTTTAAAAAATTAAAATTGTTGGTCATTACACTGCGTGCTTGTAGTTACAACATCGCTGTATATTGTCTTCATATCTACAGAAAAGAAACTATATTTTGTTATATGTTTATATATTTGATAAAAGTTAAGATTTCAAAATACCTGCTGGATGGGTTTACTCTGGTTTAATTTTCTGTGAATTAATTGTTAATGGGGAAATTCTTCCAAATTGAGGAAATTAATCCCTTGCTAAGTGTTACTTAAATTTATAGTCGGATTAGACATGTGATGATCATTTACGCAGATAAATCTTGCCACCTGTAAAGGTAAACAACTAACCACTTCCGTAAGCGGACGGCAAAACATAATTTTACTAACCGCAGACAGTAAATTAAGCTCAGGGTTCGAGCATAAAACATGTCAAATGTTTTGAAAATGTATTAGCTTCTTCTTATTCCAATCCTCTTCCACCGCAAGGTGTAGAGGTTGAGCAAAAGTCTCGCCACCGTGGTCTCTGCATGGCCAAGGCCTTGGCTTCATTTCACTGCACTCCCAGCCCCTGCATAGAGCACCTCTCATTGTCCTCCAAAGTCACTCTTCTCCAGCCCCTGGGTCTTCTCCCAGCAATTCTTGGCTCATACAGTTGTTTTGCAAGTATATCTCATTCCATCCTCTGAACGTGTCCAAACCAGCGCAACTGTGTTTCTTAATTTGATCTTTCAAAGGTACTGCTGCCTTAAGATTCACTCTTATCTGACTCAATCTCTTCTTGTCTTTCTTTCAACGTTTCTGGCGTATCTCATCTCCATAGCTTGGAGACAGTTTATATGCTTCTCAGTTAGAGCCCAGGTTTTAGCCCCATAAGTAAGAACTGGCACATACGTGTTTTTGAAAATGGTCATCTTAACTTTCTTTGGAATTTCTCCCTTACCAATGAACTCAGTCTTTAGTGCATGGAAATGTCTCGAGCCACTGCTTATTCTTTAATTAATTTCCACATCAATTTTAGCATCTGAACTTATTATAGAAACTAAAAAAAATGTATTAGCTGTCCATATAAAACACGGTTTATCTCTAAAAAGCCATTCTTAAGAACGACTGCATGAATAAAATCCAAGTATGGCGTACATGCGTTAACACAAACGTAACTATGCTTTACAGATTTCGAAAGTACGTCCTTCGTACCATTGTCAGTGCATTGTTCTAGGTCTCTATTAAGGCCGTCCACGATGACATCCCGTTGGCTTCTGCAAAGAACGTGATTCAACAATTCAGTGTTAAGTACAGCGTAAGATTTGAGATGCTTCAGATTCGTTGGTGGTTATTGTAAGCGCTGAAAAAGTTGAAACATCAACAGAAGTGTGTTATTGTAAACGAGTCAAGTACTGAATATTGTTACGAGAAGCGTACCGAACAACCCAGAACATTCTCCAGCTGTTGCGTCATTCAAGTACGCGATTCTAGTGAGTTCCAGAAACACTTGAGATAAGCATTAAGCCGCCCCCGGCGTGCAGTTAAGGAGGCAAACCTGTACTGCACCTCCCCGGAGCCTATATAAAGCCATAGCAGGCGGATTGTCAGTTGAGTGACGTGAGCGATTTTCGCTAGTGCGGATTGAGTGTGTCGAAGTGAAGTAGTATTGTGTTAATAATTGTGTGACATTAATAGACATTGTGTAATATTAATAGACATTGTTATTGCGTGTGGACAAATCTAAATGGAAATATTGTACGAGTTAATTACGAACTGTTTAACTGTGAAAATTAAAGCTGGTGATTAGTGACTTAACTGGTGTCTTGTACTTTGTTTCCACTGTACCTACGCCGATCAAGTAGACCGTCGTAACAATATAATTAGACAGATTTCACGAAAATTTTAATAAACCAGCCAACGGAGATTACTTACTGTCGTGATTCTTGGACTTTTTAAAATTGTTTTCATAAAATGTGCTTTTGCCTTTGTATGCAGACACCTGTTTTTGGAGTTAACAAAAATTAATACTTTTCCGAAGAGTCGTTTCTTGTCTATCGTTCTAAAAAAAAAGATAATTTAGGTATTATACGCGCTGTGGATATAATAATTTTAATTGGACTAAGCGAGAAAATTATTTTGGTGAAAAAACACTTTTGGTCCTAAATGCTAGAGAAAATTTAATTTTTCTGGTAGAACAGTGAAGAAAGACGATAACCAAATTCTCTGATAGCAGAATTTGTTTTTTTTTTACGCTTAGTAAAGTGACGACAGAATAATTTGCAACAAAAGCGAAAAATTAGCGTGCAAAATGAGAACGTTTGTTTTCGTCGCGAAGAACCTGCCGTTATCAACACTGTATTGTGTGCCCTCTCCAATTGAATTAAAACTAAAAACACGTGACCGTCTAGCGTAACGAAGGAGCACTGTTAGCTAATTAGTGTCGATTGTCCACGAGAACTTCTGTCGATATCGTCTAGTCTTTACCCTGTTAATATTCATAAAATGTTTATAATATCTGCTCATTCAACGAAAATTGTAAACAGTGTCCGAACTTTTAAAATCTTCGGTGTTTTTGCACCCCCAGTACGGAGATTGGTGGGGTGGCATACTCTGAAGTCGTCAGATCGCTCTATTTATCGACCTTGTTTAACTCTGGAAGGGAAATGTTGTGTCATCTGGATTCCCTATTTCGACATCCATGTGAGCAGAGGCGGGCCCCATTCTCCAGTGTTTAGGTCTTTAGTACACCACGCATGGGGTAAGCCATGCGTATTCTCCTTCTCAACAAATAATTTTTCAAATCTTTTGCGTCAAAACGATGCATCGTTTGCAACACGATAGGTTGAGCAGAATCAACGTAGTTGGACGACTCCAGTCACTGCTTGGAGAGTAACCTGATAGACCCTAATGATAATCTGATGTATTTATAATATACACACACTTATTGTTTACTAATGGTACCTATAATCTCAATTTTCTATTGTAGTGTATTTATTTTTCATAGCCTAAAGGTACCATACATATGATTTGCAATAAAGTTTTAATTACTCACATTCTTAAACACAATCGATTTCTGTCATACACCATCGTCAGGTCATATACAGTGCACTTGCGGTCACAATATCGTAAAACAGCAACTGTTTACAAAAAATTTACAAATAGTGGCCGTTTTACGATATTACGACCGCAACTGCACTGTATATGAAGTCGATGTCTACGAATTCGTTTTTGTAAATAGTGGCTGTTTTACGATATTGTGACCGCAAGTGCACTGTATATGACCTGACGATGGTGTATGACAGAAATCGATCGTGTTTAAGAATGTGAGTAATTAAAACTTTATTGTAAATCATATGTATGGTACATTTAGACTATGAAGAATAAATACACTACAATAGAAAATTGACTAATAGACCCCTTACTTCCATTAGTTGCTCTAGAAATATTGATACGTAATAAATGATATGAAAGTGGGCTGTTGACGTGATGTGAATACTTTACCTGTACGATTCAATTAGTCAATGACACAACTTATGACGTGTTCAATTATTTTTGCATTGATAATGTGTATTTATGTACCTTATTATTGTAATCACAAAAATATTCATCATCATCATCATTATCACCACTCCAATGATTAAGCCCTAGACCTGTTCCTCCTAGGTCTAACGACATCTCTATTCCCAGTAAGGTGAGAACCCAAGGCAGCCACCGGTAGACGGATATCAGGTTCAAGTGTTCACACCATCTCCTTCTGTGGTCTTCAATCTTCTGTGCAACGATACAATGTTTAATTCGCGTCTAATAACCTCGTTCCTTTTCCGATCCAGGAGAGAACAACTTTGCGTCCCTCTTATGAATTTCATTTCAGCTACCTGAACTCTCTGTACGTCCCTTTTACCAAGAGTCCATGTGTCACTAGCATACAGGAATGTGGGGACAGCACAGTTTTGTAAAATTTCATTCAGGTATCCTTCCGTGATGTATTTTTCATGTACCTGTGAATCGTTCCACCACAAAAATATTAGTTCGGTAAAATAACAGTACTCCGAGAGTTTGATAAAAAATTTAAGTGACTAATATTTTGAGTTATTAAGTTTATATTGTGGTCCTAAGAGAACTTTCTCTTCTTTAACCATGAGGATTATTAATTCTTCAAATTTGTTTGATTCCGTTCATTATTTCTTATTTGAAGCTGTATTTTATTTTATATTCTTACTCTGTTTTCCAATTGCCTTATTCTTCTCATTTTTGAGAATATAAAATTATTTTTCTCAAATTAATCAATACGTGTCCGTCAATTTTTGGAGAAGAAGTCCGTCAACTCTACTTACTTGGAGAAGATTCCCGGTTTGCCGACTCGAAATGTCGCAAATTTCAATTATTAACGTGAATTCCTATTTACTGTATATTTAGGAAGTGAATTACTGAGGATGACTTTAACAAGGGCATTAGGATAATAATAATAATTGTTACTATTATTATTATTATTATTATTTTGTAAGAGCCACTGTGTACTACGTTTGGTTCAACTAGTTCCTCCCTTCTTCTCCTCTCTCTTCCTCCTCTCCCATATCTCCTTCATTCTTTATCGCTGTCTCTCCCTGCTTTCGTCAGTCCGGATGGCATTTATCCTCTTCTTGGGGTTTTCCTAAAAACCTTGGGCATTTTTAAATTTCTTTTTGAGTGGTAAGCGTTTTTCAATGTCTTCTTGAGTAATCTGAACTTCTTCTATGCCTTTTCCTGTTTCTTTCAACCGCGTATTAGGCATTTTGAGCTTTCTAAAATAGTTGAAAATTTTCCCTGTTACTCTGTCAGGATTGATTCATTGAATATGTTCATAGAAAGTAATTCTTCTTTTTCTAATTATGTCTGTGGTTTTCTCAACATGTGTGCACAGTTCATTATTGTGGCGCCTTCTGAACTGTTCTCCATTTTTATTGGTCCCAAGATTTTCTTAATACTTTCCTTTTCGTGACTTCCAGCTCTTCTATCACCATTTTCTCCTTCAGAGTCAGACACTCAGCTGCACAAAGTGCTTCCGGGCGAATTACTGCTGAGTAATGTCCAAGTTTCCCATTAATAGATATTGATTTTTTTTATATGTATCCTTGGTTAAATGGTAAGCAACTTTCATATTATTATTAGTAGTAGTAGTAGTAGTATTACGAGCGTGTTATTCCAAAATTTAGCCTTGTAGCAGGTGTACAGTCTAGATCTTATATAGCCATTATAAATTGTTAAAAATCCTGTGTGAAATTGAATTACACAAAATTCTATTTTCGATGTGTGTATGTGTATGCGTGTGTCTGTGCGCGCGCGCGTGTACGTGCATTTTTGACACAAATGAATTACAGTAAGATTCATATGATAGAACTAATGAAAACAGCTTTGATACATTTTTATTATAAATCTGTCATACGAATAAATGCATGATACAAAAAGAACGATTTGTCAAACGGTCATGTGCCTATGTCATTCATCATCCGGACATCTTACAGGTGAATTTATTGAACCCTTTGTATTCTATACACGCGTTTAACTCGTGCGGTATCGTGTGCGTGAAAGCTAGTCGTGCTGACGTTTTTATCTTTATCTCGAGTACTACTTGTAGGTACCGAAATTTTACAAATACAGTATTACACTTTCTTGGCGTAGACTGAATTTAACCCGTCTAAAATGTTTATACTTATAAGGGAATGAGAGAGAGAGAGAGAGAGAGAGAGAGAGAGAGAGAGAGAGAGAGAGAGAGAGAGAGATTGGTTTACAGGTTGTGGGACAGAACAACCAAAACTACCCGCTCTAAACATTGTTTCGGTAATTCAAACAGAAGAACAAACTAATTACCCTCATTAAGTGATTGGGACTCTATCACGTGAGCCCCCTGAACTGTCTATTTCAACTACACGTGATGAGCAACACTAGATACCATTTGAAATACAAGTCTTGATGCAATGTGTTAACACATATTTAGGAAATGTACTGGAAAAGCAATAGTAAGTAAAATAATACTTTTAAAAAGTTTGTGCATTGTACTTTAACATAATACAGCTCCAAATGAAATGAACATAGTTTCCTTATTTATAACAAGAAAATGGAATTGATAAATAATGAAGCACGTTACACTTGACAACCCCACTGCTGAAGTTTTTACGGTATTATTTCTTATGCACATTTTGTATTGAGGGCAGTACCACAACCCTTTAAACCAAAGAATGGGCTAGAAGAGAGTCCAGTGGCACACTGTCGTTGTCGTTGTCTAATAGTTGTAGTTGTTGTCGAATGATTTTCGATTATTCAGATAATCGAATACATTGCAAATTATTCAGATCTTAACAGTTTCTGCGCGAAAACTTCATTCTTTGTGATACTTTGCAAGGATAATTCGCACAACGTGAAGTCGCTAGATCTGGATGATCATTCCATTCTTTCAACAGCCTTTATCAGTCCACAATAAATTCGGTTTGCCAGACATAACCATCTCCTGTTTTCTAACGTAATGTTATTAGGTTTTATCTTTTTTAGGCTCCCAGCCTGATGAATTTATTAACCTGCTCTATGTTGTTCATAACTGCAGTTAGACCTTGGAGTCAGTTGGATCGTTTGCAACCTGGTAGAGTTAACATTTTTTTGTTTTTCCTGTATTGATCTTTAAACTAAATTTTCGGCAGGCTTCTTCAAATGGATTAAAAGCTTCCATTAAGGTCGAGCCTTCATCTGACGATCATATCTATGTCATCTAAATGCGCTAGTAATCTCACTTCTGTTAACAATAGTACCTCTTGTGTTTATTCGGCAATCTTGAACAGTCATTACCGACTGTTACCGTGTTGAGCGAATCATTTATTTACTGAATTAAAATAAAATTACCGTTTCTTCATTTCCTTACAGAACGCTAAATTACGAGTACAAAACACGTACGCAAAAACATACGCACATTTATCAAATAAAATATTTTTATTCACATCACAACACTACATCCGGGGGGAAAAGGGTGCAAAAAGGGTCACGTAAAGGGGGTAAAAGTTACACTTCGGCAACAAGCACTCGACACAAGCGCCGTCGTTCGCATTGCAATTAAAACTGCGAATTACTTGAATATTATCGTCCTTATTTCTGTTGGTTTTCATGGTCCTACATATTCATACTTCTTCGGACAACCTCTGAAATCCTCATTGGTATATTTAATGTACGCTTTTGTCCAAATACGCTACAGTTGACAGTAAAAGATGTTCTACAACAGTAATCGTCAAACTCACTAAGTCATTGAGCTGCTTACCCAACTTTAAAAGTTCGATTAGCTCCTGTGGTGGTTAGCTATGTCTGTGTAGTCATATTTATGTATACCTCATTAAAAGTTAAACGTTCCGTTTCCAAGGGATACAACTATAAAATACAGTGCTCATTGAAATACGTTTTTACTTATTTGGAGTACTTATTTAACAGATAATTATAAAAGTTACTATTTTATTTGTTAATATTTTCAACTTATTTCGACGTACACAATTTAAGAGTGTTGTCCCTTTTATTTTGCTTTTGGATTTTTTAACGATGTATACTTCTGATTCCTGTCTACGATTTTTATAACTTTTTATAAACTAATGTTCATAAAACATAATTAAACTAAAAGTGTTCGGAATCATATGACTGAAAACCTTTATTCCGTAACAAAATAAATACAAGAGAAAACTTGAAGTATTGAAAAAAAGGCCAGCTTACTTCTCATGGCATGGATGGCATGCTCTTTCATCAACAGCTTTTTTTATACTGTACTGGTATATTAGGTAAATATTAGGTATATATATGTTAGGCGAATATTAGGTACATAGATATATTAGGTGAATAGTTAGTAATCAACATTCGAATACAATTGTCCAAATGTACACCTGTTTCTGTACAGCTGACAGTAATGATCTTCTTCTTCATCTTCTCCTCAACCTAGAGGTTGATAGACTTGCGATTTCTTTCTCTCCAAAGACGGCCTCTTAATCTGCTTATTTACTTCCTCCTTCAATTTCATCCATATGCTCCTGTCTAGGCCTTCCCCTTCCACAAACATGCAACGATCGGTGTGGTGAACCAGTTTGAATGGCGTAGTAGATAACCAACCATACAGCTCCTCCTTTCCACACTGGTTTTAAATAGTGTCCTTCTTCCACTCATTCTTTTCGTTGCCTCATTATTAGTCACTCTTTCTATCCAAGGTATTCTTATAGTCCTCCACATTATCACATTTGGAAAGTTTCAAGGCAGTTCCTTTCCGATTTTCTCAGGATCCAGGTTTCTGAGACATATGCGCATATACTCTAAATGAAACTTTTTATAAATTTCTTCCTGGTTTCTAGGGACATTTATAACCAGGAACCAGGATGCTCTTCTTAAATGCTCCTGGTTTCTAATGCTCTTCTTAAATGCTCCTCTTAATGACACAATTTTTAGTACTCTTAAACAAACGATATGCTATTGGATCTTTAATGATCGGTTTTCCCGTTACCTTCCACATTTTATCCCGTTAACCTGCAGTTCATCCGCCTTTAGGGGTGGTTTCCTTTAAAACTTGCCTTATTCTTTTACCCACTCATCCGCCCTCCTTGGAGGCCGTTGACACTTGGTAAAAGAGGATCTCCTTATCCCTGGAGGCGCTTGTTAATACAATATGTAAGTTATAAGCCTCTTATTCAAGCAGAAAATAGTTACAACTTAAGTGTGGTTTTGTTTGGTTTTGTTTATATCAGGATTCAACTAAGAGTAGCCAGATATACTATATTCTGTGTACTCCGCCGCACGAACGGACTCACATTTATCAGCCTTGATCTGCCGATGTTGTAGACAACCTTCCGCGAGTTACTGGTGTGGGTTTCACGACCACTAGTCTAGGCGATTACAAAACTTAAGTTCTTTTTGTGAATTTAACTATTTAGGCTGTAAGCTCTCATATAAAAACGAAGAAGATATTAATGGGAAAATTAATAAATTTAACCAGATAACAGGAACTGTCCGACGTGCTCTAAAACACAAGGCAAGGAAAGAGTCCATAATAAAATTATACAAATCCATGGCAGTTCCTACCCTTATTTATTGCTCAGATACGTGCACAATGGCTGCTAGACAAATATCAACAATTCAAGCTACGAAATGAAATTTTTGCGTTCCATAGATGGGTACACAAAATTAGATATGAAAAGAAACAATCAGATAAGAGAAGAACTGAAAGTTGAAGAAACAAATGGAATCATCAATAAGTATAGAAAAAGCTGAAAACAACAGATTAGCAGAATGGGCAGTGGCAGATTTCCCAAGGTAGCCTTATTGTATCAGACGAAAGGGAAGAGAAGCCTGGGAAGACCAAAGAAGAGATGGTCCGGTAAGTTTGGAGTCGGAACAGACTAAACAGTCTAAGCCGTGAAGAAGAATAAGTTCTTTTTGTTAAATTCTGTCGCCTTTCGTTTCGTCATATGACTTGTTTCTCCGTTAAGTTTTCGGTTCTTCCTTTCTGTGTATAGTTTCATGTGTTTCGATTGCCTATCCCGTTCGGCGATCGCTAAATATGTCATTTAACGAAATTCTAATTTCGCGTAATGTTCAATTCTAAACGTAAACGCAGCGTGGAACTAAATTACAAGCTCAAAATAACCGCGACTTCTATCGGCATTTCAGTAGTTTCGTTAATATAGCGCATCTATATATGTAAATTGCATGCAGGCGTGGGGATTGGCCCAACGGGGTATGTATCACATTAATTATTAGGTTAATTAAATGGTGTACGCCGCATCCTGTCAAAGGATATTAAATGTTACGCAGGGATGCCGAAATGCAACTAATGAACTGAACCCATCATCAGCGTTGAAAAAAACATTAGACTGTCTGTTTCGTTAATTAAAGTGTCCTACTACACCTCGATGTCAACTCTTTTGTTGTTGTTTTTTTAACATAATTCGACGTTTTGACATAAACTATTACTTTAAATTAATGTTCGTTCTGCAGTCAGTAAAACTCCAGTGTATCTAGGGTGTTAAATGTAATAATAAACTAGCTATAAATGGAAACAACGGATACCGCAAAAATTTCATACAATTTAAAATTAAAACTCGACGTTTTAGAATTTGATTACATTGTTGTAAAATTAATATTGGTCATATAGTTATGTAGTCCTGCCTACAACTGATTGTGTGCGTGTGCATGTGCGTGTGCGCGCGCGGGTATATGTGTGTATGAAAGTGTAAACGTTGGTCTGAAGGTGATAATATTAAATATTAAACAGTAAGAGTAAATTTTAAACTGGCAATAAAGAATTTTCGGGAGTTTAGGCTTAGTAGCCAACGACGTTTATGGCAGTGGCGATTCCTGACCTGATGGGTTGGGTAAGCATCAACTGTAAGCACAATACAAGCACATGTACATAAAATTTTAATGCTAGAAAATCATTTTAAAATATTCAGGTACTTACTTGTTTGTGTCGCTGTGAGAAAAATAGTCAAGTGTAATTAGTATGAGGATGAAAATGTGGCGTTTAGCAAGCCGTGATTCTGCTTCCTATTTTTAAAAAAATGATGGGCAGTTTTACCGAGCTAGGACAATTCTAGCGCCCCTAGCGGCTTAAAGCATTACTAAAGGGTGATCGCTTTTGTGTTAGATGCTGTGCGGTTTAGCATTTGTGTGCAGGTAAGGTACCAACCAGCAAACCATCATACTCGTAAGTAAGATTGTTATAAGTTTGAGCATTGCTGCCTAATGTAAAAAGAAGGCTAGATATAATGAAAACGTAGTTATGAAATCCTTAATAAATGCTAAGATTTCTGAAATTATGGCCAACTAATAGTTAGTACAAAAAAGCATTTTTGAAGTGATTGCATTGGAAGCCCAGAGGTCAGTCAGATGTTAAAACAGCGCACATAACTGGAAGCGAAGTGACATTAATGACTTTGATCAAATCAATATCATTTTGACTGGAAGATAGGTGGCAAATGTGCCACCGATTTTCAAAAGATAAGAGATAAGAAGGCATGTGAATCAGTTTTGTGACAATAATAATGATGGTTACGTAATAATTTATTTACTTTTGCGTGATTTCTTTTGGGCAAGCACTGCTTTCGTTCCTTGCTCTGAGAATTCGCCTCTGTTTTAAGGGGCTTAACTTATCAATCGGCTTCCATCTCTCGCAACACTTTGTCAGCCCGTAGAAATAAATACCTACGCGGGGCCGAAGCGTGGTGCTGATCGTACTACTTAAAGTTTACAAATATATTCCGAAAGCCTGGCTCATGAGATGGCCGTGTAACTATTTGGAATGAATATTAACTGGACCTCTACTACTCTCCTGCGCAGCGAATGTTGTATGGAATACATATTTCTTATTTGAAAACATAATACTGTGACGACCATTACGGAACGCTCTCGAAGAGTCGAGAGTATTCTTCTACCCGTTTCTCCGCTAGTCGAAGTGTAGCGTCTCAGTCAAGGCCGCACCTAAGTACCTTGCGGATTGTTCTGGAGAGCACTTGTAAATACGTAAATCATGCTCACGCCACAGTAAGGATGGAAAGTTATTCTGGAACACATGCGCTACTTATAAAACCAATAGTGGCTAGCTTTGTCAGACAGTTACATTGAGCGATTCCTTTAGTGCGGATCAAGTGGTTGTCGAAGTATTGTGGAAAGCGATTACTGTGTTAGGCTATATTTAGTGCGGAACTCTATTACATGACATTATTGTTGCGTGTGGACAAATTCAGTTTGAATTCTCGTACGAGACTAGCTTGTTGATTACAAATTGTTATTTTCTATTAATTAAAGCTGGTGATTAGTGACTTCATTGGCGTCTGTGATTTGTTTCCAATGTACCATACGACGATCAGTGAGACCGTCGTAAAATACTTTTCAGTAATGTCTTTACAGTAGTAAGCTAAAAGTTTGTAGATTGATAATAATTTTTGTACGTGAAGCAAATAGTCGTGATAATCATGGGAGCAGTGGCGCAACTAGAGGAGAGATGAGATTAGTTTAAAGGTTGGAATCCCTTTTTTCATCAGGACAAATGAGAAATTCAAGATTCTTCACATCAAATTTTATGAAAATAGGTTTTATAAACTCTTTGCGTCTCAAAGGTTAGAATAAGCCTAAACCAGTGTAAAGTATGAGGGTTGAAAAACATTTGGAAAAGCGCTGGTTTCAAAATATTCTATCTTATTAATAATTAGTCAAGTTAATGACTTTATTAATAGTACGAGCTAATAGTAATGACTTTAATTTAATAGGCTTTCAAAGAAGAATTCTAAGAAAACTCTTTGGACCAGTGAAGGAAGGTGAAGAATGGCGCATACGGAACAATAGGGAATTGTAGGAATTAATGGATGGCGAGGACATAGTGAGGTTCATCAAGTCTATGAAGATCAGCTGGTCGGGACATGTGATGCGCGTGGAGGACGACAGAATGTCCAAATCAATTCTTAGAGGGACAATAGGTGGGCAAAGAAGGAAAGGAAGACCTAGAAGAAGGTGGCTACAGGACGTAGAAGATGACCTCAGGAGGATGGGTATCGGGGATTGGAGGCGGAGGCTGGAGGAACGAAGTGTTTGGAGGCGACTAGTCGGGGAGGCGAAGGCTCATCGCGGGCTGTAGCTACAGAGGGTCAGTCAGTCAATGGTAGTGAATGTCTTGTCATCACGAATGACTTTAATTCTAAATTTGTATTCTTAATAAATCTTGTAAAAACGAGTTTTTCTTGACATATTTTTTAAAATCCGGTTTTATTATCCCTTAGCACTTTAATTTATGGATTTTTTTCCCAAGAATGTTTTAAGCAGCTTATAATTCTTGTCGAAGTACGTTATCTTTTTTTTTTTTTTGAATCTAATAATAAAATCTTCTTATTTTTCCGAATTAAAATCAAGAAACTGCTAGTTTACTTGTGCAAAGACGACTGTTCGGTTCAAACCGTAGAGATAGTAAACTAGAGGCATCATGACACTGACAACCCTGTAAGAAGTGTGTCTGGGCGAAAAAGATAAGAGTAGATTAATAGGCTTTGTCTTTGCTTACTGGCGCGTGCGTCATTGTTTTTTTAATACGTACGTTATTTGCCAAATGCTGAGTGACTGTCATTATCATGAAAAGTCTATAAATAAATTTTATTAATTTACAAATACTGTAATTCCTTATACAACAATTATTTACGAGCTTTGTTTTGACACAGGCAACTGGCTTAATAATAGGCATTCGTTATGTGATCTTGGGGGGGGGGGTGATCTCTCCCCTCTCGCAGTTACGCCACTGCGTGTGAGAGAAAAGCCTAGTTTACACCTGACGAGCATTCGGCCAGGGCACTCGGTGTGCTACTCGATCGAGCGTCAGTCTTGAGCGGACTGAGTAGGCGTCAAGATTTTGAGCGAGACATTTCACCCAAGTGCGTAGTTAATAACGTAAACAAAATGAGTGGTGGACGTAATACATTGAAGAGATTTAAGAAAATTTTCAAGGATTACTGATAGAACTACTGGAAAATGAGGTAACGAATAAAAAAAAGCGGATGGTACTAGAACATGGATATTAAGAAGGGGTACACACGGAGAATCAGCTGGACTTCTTAGAAAACTGGAAAGTGAAGATAGCACAGAATATACAATGTTCATGAGAATGTATACCGAACATCAGTGTTCATGAGAAGAATTAACTCATCAATTTTCCTCATTTCTTGCGCATACGTAGAGCGTAAATTTTTTGTTTTGTTTTTGACATCTTGAACGTCAAAACCATCGATATTCATTGCATTTGCAATGCTTTTATAAGCAGCGTCACGCATTGCCTTGTTTTTATGTAACTTTGAGTTGAAGTTCCACAAGCACTCACGTGCTTGGCACTCCTGTATGAAGGCAACTGTAGTTACACAGTCCCACTTAGATGCCATTTTAAGCGCACAATTTGAAAAATATGAAACAAAACAAAACGAACCATTGCACGAGAACATTTTAAATTGCATACGCGCTCGGCAATCGGTGAGAACCAACTGTTCAGACGGCCGAATACGCTGACGAGTCCAGTTCTGTAGGTGGTGGGAGTTTCCACTCGTCCGAGAAAATAGAAACGGTTTCTGTTCACTCGTCAGAGTACTGTACAGAATACTCGTCAGGTGTAAACGAGGCTACACGCGCAGAACCGTGTGCGAATCGCAAAACTTCGTAAGTGAGTCTTACTCTACCTAGTTAGCGTACAACGCTCCTCTTATCCGTGGTACAAAAACGAATTTAATATCATTAAAGGACTTTATCGGTGAAAAGTCGACTTTGTTGATGTTCAGCCGATGTTTGCTGTCGGTCTGAAACTCGATAACAGCGAACCCTTGTAACGATATTTTGTTTCATATAAGTAAACAAAGGGGAGAGAATTAACAAAGTTGGGCGCTGTAGGCACCGTCTCGCGCATAATGACCTTTCCGCAATAATAACATATTTTACGTAGTAATAAAACGCGTGACGAGTACACAACGCTTTATGACAAGTTTGTGACGCCTCCAGTTAACGCCTATTCGTTGTATTTATGTACACTATACACGTTATTATCATTTTGTGAACATATATTATTAGGCATATTTCTCTTAATAATAATCTGATGTTACGAGAAAAATTCTATTGCATTATTGAAAATTATTCTGGAACATCTGCATGCTATACATAAGCAACATCGGCCGCTTAGTTAGTTAGTTACGTTGGGCGATTTATTCAGTGCGGATTAAGTGGTTGTTGTGGAAAGTGATTATTGTGTTATAATTAGAGCAAAACTCTTTATAGTTGACGTTATTATTGCGTGTGGACAAATTTGTCTTGAATTACTGTATGAGATTATCTTGTTGACTTCAAATTGTTATTTGTGGGTCATTAAATCTGGTAATTAGTGATTTCATTGGTGTCTGTATTTTCTTTTCCACTGTACCATACGACGATCAGTGAGACCGTCGTAACGGTATCCATATAGATGTTTATCACCCTCAAGCCAAGAAGTCAACGGCTAGTATCATACAAACCCAATCAGAACTAAGACCTATCATGAGTACAAAGCTAAACAGTCGCCTATCCGTCCTCGTGGTATTGTCCTTATACGCAACATAACGTACAGCGGGACAGATTTATCCGAATGTGCAAACTCGGTTATCCACATTTTAACAACCATTTTTTGTGAATATTATTCCTAAATAAAGGGATTATTGTGTTATAATTAGTGCGGAACTCTTAATTGTAGACATTATATTGCGTGTTGGCAAATTTAACGTGAATTATTGTATCAGAGTATCTTGTTGATTTCACATTTCGACTAATTAAAGGTGGTTATCAGTGACTTAAAAAGTGTCTGTATTTTAATTTAGCTGCACCATACGATGATCAGTGAGACCGTCGTAACAATACTTTTGGCGAAAATCGGTCAATAAATATAAAGCACAATTTTCACATCATTTGCGTCATGGTTTCGGTAATATTTATTGTTATCATCAGGACCTGTGCATGGACAGGAGAGAAATAATAAAACACACAAATAGGTCAATTTAATTGAGTTAAAGCGTTTTTTTTTTTTTTTTTTTTGAGACAGTGCGTTTTACATTAGCAAAATAATTACTATTCTTCATACTGTTTTACCCAAATAGGTAGACGTGATTATAATATACCGAACAGATTACTAATACATTATTACAGTTCAGTATACTGCAATATAAACATCGCTTAATTATAATTATAAGTCACTGTAGATGCAGTTGTAATCGAATGTATATTGGATTGTATTTGAATGTTGTAATTGAATGTATATTAGTATAGATAGTAATACGTGTCTAAAAATAGGTTATAACTGAACACAGAGTTTAGGAATGTTCGAATATATACATTATTAAAAATTATTATTATTATTTTTTACCCACTGGCAGAATTATTTAAAACTGTTTTCGATACATTTGAAACATTATTAAGTCAATTATTAGTGTGTAAAATACAACGACTAATAGTTATCGATGCCATAAAATTACAATCAGTGTATGTATTAAGTCAGAGAGTGTTTTGTATGTCTGTTAAGGCTGCTAATGGATGAAAACTAATAACAATAATTTGAATAATATACATATTCGAACATTCCTACAGTCTGTATTCAGCTATAACCTAACATATTATTATACACTATTGCTATCTTTACTAATTACTATGTACATTCCATTATAACTGCATCTATAATTATTTATAACTATGATTAAGCGATTATTATATTATCAGTATATTAAATTGTAATATTGAATTATAATGTGTTTGGAATATTATAATTATGTCTATCTATTTAAGTAAAACAGTATAAAGAATAAAGTATAGTAATTATTTAGCTGATGTAAAACACACCATGGCAACACACACACATTCCCTCAAATAATTTATTATTTATCCTCCAAACAACATTTTATTATCAGAACCGTTATTTATATATTATATATTACTGTAGTGTACGTAGCATGAAAAACAGTGATTGTTACTTAACTGTTAGTAGACACTATTGTTTTCACAGGCTACTTTGAAATTTATAAGGTTTGTTTCTCAGTGTTTGTTGTTCCAAATGTAAAACAATTCGGCACTTGATTAAATTCTAATAACATCTGTCAATAAAGTAAAAAAATTACAAAGCAATAATTATTTCTATAAGTTTATTGGGCTACAATATAAGTATATAAAGAAAAAACAGCAATAGATTAATTTTCTTAAATTAGTAACAAAGGACGATTCTCTGAATTTAAAGTTTACGTGAATACGATTTGTTATCGACCTACGCTTCTGTTACTTTACGCTTTTGTGGGCGAATAACAACAAATTTAAATTGCCGAAGGAGGTTTCAGGGGGGAAATATCGGTTTGCCTTTATAAAAAAAAAAACAACAAAAAAGAATGTAATGTAAATTTTCGGTAAAAATGTATTTCGGATAAGTGTCTGCTGAGGCACATGATTAATGGATTGTTTATAACTGTTGATGAATTGCTTGGAAAATGTAGTGGGTTAGTCCGAGTGGGTTTGGCTGGCTGCCTAGTCGTGCTATTGTGTCGGCACACAATGGAAGCTGTGCTCCCCACACACGATACAATATACACCTAATTATGACACATTTCGACAGCGTAATACAAAACCCATTGTGTCGCTGCTGAGACATGCGTACTCATTACCATATACAATGTTTCTTGTAGTCTACTAATCAAATTCATTACCTTGTTTATTCACAATAATGCGCCCTCTGTCCCTTTCTCTCGCCTCTTCTCTACTCACATTTACTTTGTTCCCTCTTTTGTGTTTTTCACATTACTCACACGCGCGCGCCTCTGTTCCGTAATTAAATTTAATTACACTTTGAACAGAAGCGACTGCTGTTAGTACAGGTAATAATGGAGACGAGATACTTCTTTTTTTTAATACAAAGTGTATCGTGTGAGCAGGACGATTAAAGCCGTGTTAAGTAGGATTAACAAAAAAATACATTATCAATTAAGTTTTAGGACACATAAAACACACTAGCGCTAAGGAAGTCGGACATTGTGGCATTTTAATCGAAACAATTCCTTTAAGAAGGAAATTAATGAACCAATGAGTCTGAATAAATACAGAAAACAGAGTCACGTTAAAATATTTCTTAATGAAAATTTAACAGAGTTGCGTGTTGGATAGTACACATGGCCGTAGTATTCTTGGGGCTCTGGGGCTGAAAGTTTATCTGGGTCCCCCCCTCCATTTCTGGTAAACCAATATGTATTTACATGTGTGCAGAACTACTTAAACTACAGTTTTACGTACTTCTATTGGACTTAAAAATGCATGAATTGTAGATAGATGTAGAGATAGAAAAGAAGAGATAAAACAAAACCAAATAATTTTCCTCTTCAAAATATATTCATATTCACATACTTTACTTAATTGACATATTCAGCAAGTAAGTTTACTTATTCAAGAAGGTAGGCCTACAATTTATTTACAGGTATGATTTTTTTGTAGACAACGTTTGCAAAGATGTCAATAATTCTATTGAAGTCAATATTTTGCGCTGTGTCGTTCTCGATAGACAAAAGAGCCAAACTACTAAGTCGTTGTTGAGTCATAGTGCTTCGTAGAAAATTCTTTATTAGTTTCAGTTTGTAGAATGATCTCTTAGCTTTCGGTATTGTCACAGGGACTGTGTGGTGCATCAAACAAACAGTGATAACATTTGGGTAGCTTGAAGCTAAGGAACCGTTTTCAATCAAAAGTAGGTTTGCCAGGTGTTTCACATCTGTCAACTGCTCTAACTTTGATCTGAAAGCACTTCTGATTATAACAACTGCGACTGAAACGGTGATGATACATCATCCGAAAATCTTTCAGCTTTGTCCAGAAGTTCAACCTCAGTAGATGTGACAAGGAAATAAGGTGCACAACTCTTTACGCGCCTATATCTGCTTCCATACCTTTGAGTCTGTTGTCTAGCTGTGATAGTATTGTATCAATCATAGGATAAAAGACTGTCACTCTAAATCTGCTCTTAGGTTCTGTTAATATGTGGTCCTCACAGAGTTCGTCAAAGTGTTTTTTCACCTATCTAACTCTTTTGTCAGA
Organism: Magicicada septendecula; assembly: GCA_034769895.1. NCBI lineage: Eukaryota > Metazoa > Arthropoda > Insecta > Hemiptera > Cicadidae > Magicicada > Magicicada septendecula. The sequence continues at coordinate 81,989,815 of CM068376.1, forward strand.
GAATTCATCAACTGTAATTCTCTACTTTGTACATATTTTTTGTAGCTTCTTTAAAGCGCATTCCAAAGGAATTCCGAAGATCGTAAAGGAATTCCATTACTTCTACCAGCGCATTTCTCAGAAGATCGTAGGTTGTCATTGTATCTAAGGACTCAGGTTGTAAAGCTTTAGAGCTAATATTGGTCTGCTCCAAAGATGTTTTTAATTAATTAATACAGTACACCCTGTGTAATCTGGCACTGCGGTAGTCCGGCCCCTCCAGTAGTCCGGTGTTTTTAGGCTAGTGCTGGGGAGCGTCGAGGGGGGAACAAGTCGCTGACCATAGACGTCAGTTGCATCATTAGTCCCTCGCTGTGTAGAGTGCCGTTTATTTGCAGTTGTTTTTTTTCTTGGTGTAGTTATTTGCCGTGTTTACGTAATTTAAGATCGTGAGTGCAAAAGATAACATAAGACATTAACACTACTTCAGAAAAACGAGATTTTAAAAAGACTTGAAAAAGGTGATAAATTAGTTAACCTCACTAACGAATATGGTGTTGGCCATGCTGGGATACACGACATAAGAAAGGACAAAGGACAGCGAGAAAATTCAAAATTTTTTCAGAAACAATGAAAATAGAAATGTGTAAGAAAAACATTAAAAACGGGCGAGTTCCCTCAAGTTGAAGATAGCCTATACACTTGGTTCCTTCAAGAGCGTAATCGACATACGCCTATTTCGGGATAATTCTTAAGAAAAAAGCAAAATTCGTCTATAGAGAAATTATGGAAAAATATGATTTTCGGGCTAGTAAAGATTGGTTGGAAAAATTCAAAAAGCGTTTCGGAATTCGGCTGTTGAGTACTACGGGTGAAAAACTGTCATGTGATGTTGACGCAGTCAAACCGAAACAGAAGAAAATTGACAGCTTTTTCATTCCAATGGAATAGTACTGGGAATTATAGTAAGTAATTATTATAATAATTAATCTTACTCTACAAGTTTCATTTTTTCCTACGTTTGACTAAATTATAAACATAAAACTAATTTGAATAATTTAAATAAAAATTAGATGATAATTTTCTATATTTTTAATCAAATGTTTTAATCAGGTGTAAGTTTTTTTCATGTTTTATCATTATGTACAATATACGCTACTTTTTGTCATTTAAATGCGTTTTTTCTAAAAACCATCCATTAATCCGACATTTCCACTGACCAGCCACTACCCTCGTCTGATATCTGCCGGATTAGTGAGGGTGTACTCTATATGGTTGAAAACATTTTTACCATTACTAAAAAACCATACAAGAAAAAACATCACTAAAAAAGATCAACTAGCTTTTTTATTGTGACAACGATAGCACTCACTTCCATCAGAAAGTTTTTATATTAGATGAATAATATTTCTTTTTAGTCGCCGTCACCTGGATACAGCTGTTCAAACGTTTATCTGTGAGTCTCTTTCTGTCCGTTTCCTGCTGTTTACCGTCTTCAGATTCTAGAAAGGAGCCTCACGTATGTGGAGCTGGACAACGACTTCACTTCATAGACCAACAAGATACTTTCCCTTGGACATTAGAGACCAAATAGAATATGAGCTTGAGATTTCTATGACAGATTACTTTTCAATACTAGTACCTTTCCGCACCAACACCTTCTTCAAAATGTTTGGAAAAACCCCGACCGTCAGACTTAATTAAAGATAACGCAACGACTTGTGCCAAGAGTGCAATTTTGTAAGCCTTGGGAACGCGTCCCAGTTGTTCTCTCAAATTTTGATAGAATTCTAACACGATTTTGGTATAGGAGGGTTGCAATGACCTCTGGTTTCCGGATTGTTTTTCAAACGTCTAAAGTATTTGATATCTACTCTGCTGCTCAATTAATCGACTGATCAATTCAAGCAGTAAATACCGTTTAGACGTAGCACGTGATTTTGTTTAAATCAGTATTCAACTAACAGTAGCCAGATAACAGAATATAAACGTTTATTGGGGTCCGCCACGAAATATTAAATTAATATTAAAACTTGAAAAGTATAAATTTTTGAAAAAATATAAACCAACCTCGAAAAGGAGAAAGTATTCTAACGGTCCTAAAATTATTTTATAAAAAACTCTAAAAAGTTAAAAAGAAATTTAACATTTAGTGCTATTCAATATGAAAATTACAAAATTTCGTTAAAAAACTGTAACGCAACATTCATTTGTTATTACATGCTTAGTATCTTATGCTACATGCAGAGGCGTGCCAGTAGTACCCGCCACCTGTGTGCCAAACTTTAGTTGTTGACTTATAACTAACGATAAAAAATTGACTTTGTATGCACAATGCTAGTCCCGTTAGTTACAGCCATAGCCATACGAAACCCTTCTGAACAGTTTTCCAATTCAAAATGACGTGCGACTTAACACGTCAGGAGCACCACACAATTATAAAAGTTTGGTGAGAATACCAGTCCAGAGCACCGGAAAGGTAATACAATTAACTTAATGATAATATTTTTTTTAATATTTCCTCCTCGCCTGAAATTTTTGTCGTCAGTATCCTTGCGCCTGCGTACGCCGCACACTTTGCACACTGTGTCGGCGCGCCACTGGCTACATGGCTTTCACATAAGTTTATCCCAGTTGAACCTATATTTCAATCGTTGTGATAAATTATCTCGCGATGATTGTGCAAACTAGACAACCATTCGCGACGATTGTGCGACTGGTAGCTCGCGATGGACAATTTGGCAACATGAGACTGCAGCTTCATGAAATACGTAGTTGCGAAAAAGGAGAATACAAATATGAAATTTATTTTACACTAGCGACGTCGGTGAAACCGCCGTTTCACGTATCAGAGTTTTTAATTTCAGCATAATATAGAATAATACAACTCTTACGAAATTATAATATAAGACACTCTTACGAAATTAGCTTTGTGCTGCCGTTTGTACGCTTTGTTACATTTTCAATTGTTTTCTCCGTTTTTGTGCCGGCTTCGGTAACCCGAACCACCGTCATCCCTTCGCGCGTAACAACAAGCGCAGATTTAAAACAAAAACTCGTGTCAGATTAATAATCTGGTTTTAGTTGGAGTAGATTTAGCTTGTAACTCACCTTCAGAACGTATTTAAGCTATAACGTCCTTAATAACCAGGATTTAACAAATATGTAGACTAATATGCAAATCGTAGTACCTACACTGAGGCGGAGTCAACCCTCGCCATAGGTCTTCCTAGATACGACAGAAAATATAGTAATATTATAATCCTAATAATGTATTATTATTTCCGGCTGTACAATGTTTACACATTTTCCGGAACCAAAGATTACAGACGTGATTGAATTCTCATCTTCCACTGCTACTTGTCCATCCAAAAGATCTTCAGTTTCTCGTTCCCTCAGTAGTCTGAATTTCTTCTATTCAGGTGATAGGTGGTCTTTCTCTTTTCCTTCTTCCTGGTGGTCCATCTCTGTTGTCGTTAATTTTGTTCTTGTGTGTTTATTAGTAGTCTGAGCCATAAGTCATGATATTTCTAACAATGGTTTTAAATGTTTATAAATGGTTTTAGTTTCTGCTGTAATTTGCTTATCCCATAGGATTTCATTTAATGTAGATATAGCTGGCTTTCCCAAATTAATTCTGGATTGTATTTATTTGTCTTGCTTCCCACTGGCCGTAATTTTCATCCCTAAACACTTACTTGTATTCCTCTGTGTATGAAATCTTCCCCATTTCTGCCTCCAATATCAAGTCTTGATGAAGATTACCTATTGCCATGAATTTTGTTTTATTTATGTTTACCTTTAGTCCCCATTTCTGATATTCCTGTATCAATTTTCTAGTCATGAACTCTGTGTCTTCAAAATCTTGAGCAAAATTCTAATAATAAGAATAATAATATTATTACAGCAAATAAAAAAGAATCTGAATAATAAGATGTATTTTAATATATTCAATTTACATAAAGTTGGGCTGTGTTATTACGCAATGTATGTTAATTATTACAATAAAGTGTACTTGGGCCGTAAGTTCGAAAGTCGTTTGGCAGACCAAAATGGAAGACGTACGGTTTTAAATTCGATGGAAAATTACGAGGTTATTAAGCCTTTCAGTAACAAAAACGCGTTTAAATGGGAAATTGAAATATTAAGAGAAGGAAAAATGTAAATAATTTATTGAACTTAATTACAAATTTTGAAAATAAAGGTAGGCCTATATATTGCAACACAGGATGATGATCTAGAATAAGAATATCAGAGCAGGGATGAAGGACATTAGCATGTTTTAGATTGATTTATGCAATTTTTGTCAATTAGCTATAAGTTTCGTATTTAGTGATGGATAAGGACTTGTGTTATACCAAATTCTTTGTAAATTTTTCTCTATAATGTCATGTATTTTGTTTGTGAATATGTGCGCGCGTTCGCGTGTGGTGAACCTTCGTGTTATATCTTCCGCGTTTGTTATCCGATCGGCATGAGACTTGGACAGGGAATTATTTATGAAAACAGCTACATTTTCTATATACTCAGTTGTTTTCAGCTATTGTTTAAATGTGGTTTTTTAGTAATTGAAAACTCAACTTTTCACGCTTATCAATTGAAGAGTAATAAAATTTCTAGATAAAATCTAGACAGGCACTCGCAGATTTATACAAAGATTCGCCTGCAACGCGTCTATCTTTTGTCCAATCTACCACGTAGACAGTTGATTGACCAATCAGAAACCCTAATTTCAGTCAGATCCGTCGGTTGTCAGGTGTACTTCGGGGCAGTTTATAGTTAACGTGTGCTCTTCGTCAAGAGATTTTCTTGTTCGAACTGGTTTAATCTAGAGAAACTCTGAGTCTTGGGACTCTTTTCGAGTTCGTCGATTAGAACCAAGCGGGTGAACTACCAATTTTAAAATATTCAAGTGCTATTACGTGTTAGTGGAAGATTTTCCGCTTAGGGAGATTTATCTACCGTGATAAATCCTTATTGACGCGGAACACTTCAAGAATAGCCGGAAGGCGTAAGCATTATACACCGCTTTTAAAGAATATCATTCATTATCACCCTGAGTAACAATAATTAATAATAACCAATTGCGAGCGAATAAAGAAACGATTCGGAAAGTGACAATTCGTGTGTAAAATCTCCATCAGTGCTATCAGCTGTTCGGCGAACCCCAGCGCAGAGAGAGAGAGAGAGAGAGGAGAGCGGCGATCATTGCAGAGAGGAGCGAAACGGCGACGGAGGGAGTGACGTCACGCCGAGTGTAAAGGAATTCTACGTTTCAAGTAAAACCTACCAAACTGAACTATATAAACTCTTTGATAACAAATAAAATACTATACATGACATTTTGTTTAATTTAAATATATCATATAAACAATTTATTTGCTTGTGTTATAAATAAATATTTTTTCTACACCTCCAATATAGACTTGTGCATAATTTAAACACACATAATTATCCTATGCTAAAATATTATTTGTTTCGTCGCAATTCATGTGGAAGCAAGGTTTGTAGCAAGGTGTTACACGTAGGAGGTAAGAACAAAAGGGAGACAAAAAATAGGACTTATTCAAAGGTCGTTGACCCCATCCTACTGAATACGTGTTATGGTGGTTACAGACAAGGAACAGTCCTTTTGAAAGCTCGCTCGACGAAGGCATATGTAGAAAATCTGTACTAGGAGAACTGTGACATAACATCCCATCTAAAGAAAGAGCTGGAAGCTTGAAACACTTATCGCTGGGCATGTTACATATAATATTATTTTATTCAGAAGACTACGGACTTGAAGGCATCATAGAAAATGCTTTTATTGCAGCAACGGCCTAGATCGAGATGATGGAGCCTGTAACGTGTACGCGGTACCATCAGTCAAAGGAAAGACACGATGTTCAAATGACTGGTAGTAGCCTATATACTATATGCTTCTATATACTATCAAAACATAATTATATACAACAGAAGTGCAAGAAACAAAGAAGAATCCAACACAAGAGATGAGGTTAAGATTATGGTTAGTCCAATAGAAAATGTCAAAGAACACAGTAGAAGAAACGTGAAAACAAACTAAACAATATGAGAATTTCAAGATTAGCACAGATTAATTATTATCTGTCCGATATACAAAAAGGGGGACAAACTGGTATGTAAGAACTATCGGGGCATATCCCTCCTCTATACCACATACAAAGTATTCACGGCGATATTCCAAATGATTAATGCCGCTGGCAGAAACAACTATACGAGAATACCAGTCAGGTTTTAGAACAGGAACCGTTTGGGCTGGCCCCTCTCCTCTTTAACCTGTCTCTAGAATATGCCATAAGAAAAATGAGTGTGGATCGCTCAAGAGTACTTTATTATAAGTCAGTACAAATAGCATACGCTTACGATAGAGCCATCATAACCCGATCAAGTGCAGCTGCAAGAGAGACATGCTTCAACCTGAAAGTAAGTACAAAAAAAGGTAGGACTATCAATAAATGTGGATAAAACCAAAATGATAAGTCATACAAGGTCTACCCAACCCACGAAGGATTTGATTATAGAAGGAGACTGTATAGAAGTAGTCATAGATTTCACATACCTAGGAGCGACGATATCTGAAGATGGGAATGAAGAGGGAGAGGTAAGGAGAAGGATAACTCTAGCCAATAAGGTCTACTTCGCGCTTATTACCACCTTTTAGTCAAGAGCTACTCATAGGCAGAAAAAATGCGCATATACAAAACTATCATGCGACCTATTTATACTATGGCAGTGAAACCTGAATATTAACACAAAGAGCAATTGAACGCCTGAAGATATTTGAAAGGAAGCTCCTGATACGGATCCTTGGGGAATGGATATATCCTTGGGCTCCTGATACATAGAAATGGGGAATGGAGGATACGGCATAACGATGAGATATATTGTCACTTCAACGAACCAACGGTAGAAGTGTACGTAAAACTGAGGAGGCTGCAATGGGCTGGCCATGTCTTAAGAACGGACGACAAACGAACACCTAAAAGAGTCCTTATGGGGAGTATGGATGGCAAAAGACCAAAAGGCTGTTAAAGGAAAAGATGGGAAGATGATGTCGCTGTGGACACAAGAGAGATGTTGGAAGTGCGAGGATGGAAGTCCTTTGCTAATGATAGAGAGAGGTGGAGGGTGAATATAGAAGAGGCCAAAGCTCGACTTGCTGTAGCGCCATAGAAGGAGCAGGAGAAATAAGAGAACTTCAAATATTCAAGCGGAATAAGAAGATTAAATCGAATCGTACGTACTTCTAGAGGCAACGTAAGAATCTAGGTTATCACTAAATTCAAGGAGATATAAAGCTAAATTTCGATGGTATACGATTATTATCTGGAGAGTCCGTACGGACCATTACCATAGTCAATATATTAACTATAAACAACAAATATACGTTGTTCGTAGTGTGAATTTCGAGTGCCCCTGGTCCTGCTGACTGGACATCAAGGGTAAGTAGGTTTTTCTTTTCCTTTTACAATTTTGTTTTCTCTTTTGTGTTATAGTTTGGTGTTCCTTTTTACAATTATTTATTTTTCGATTATTTGCGCTTCTTTGTTGCAAATAATTTTAAATTATTAGATGAAGTTCTTTAAACTATTACACTTTTGAAGGAGTAAATAAGTTTACGTACCTTTGAACTTACGTTAATAGTGAAAACAAGGTATCCAATGAAATACTTAAGAGAATAATGGCGGGGAGTAGAGTATACTTTGGTCTAGTAAAATTATTAAGATCTAGTCTTCTCACCCAAGGGACTAAACTGAAAATGTACAGAGGCCTGTAGTGACATACGATTCCGAAACCTGGACATTAAGAGCAGTTGATGAGACGGCTCTGAGGACTTTTGAAAAGAAAATTAATTGAAGAATCTTCGGACCAGTATGTTGTAATGAAGAATAGAGGATCGGAACTAATAAAGAAATAGACTCCATTCTAAAACAGGAAGATATCGTCCGATTTATAAAGTTCAGAAGAATCAGCTGGGGTATGTAGAAAGAATGGACAAAGAAAGACTCCCAAAAATGATAATGAATGGGCACATAGATGAGCGCAGAAGACGAGGCAGGTCAAGAAAACTATGGCAAGACGACGTGGAAGAAGACCTGACTAGGATGGGTGTCGGCTCGTGGAAGACCAAGGCACATGATCGAACTATCTGGAGGCAGATCATTAGGGAGGCCAAGGTCCATCCTGGATTGTAGTGCCGGGTATGTATCTATGTATGTATGAAGATTAAGTTCTTGGTACAGATGAAGACTACAACAGATAATTAGTAGTCGAAATAGTGTAGTCAATATTTAAAGACCGGTAATTGTCCGTTGGAAGTCACCAGATAAAGAAATAAAAAGCAGAAATTATAAGAATAGATGAAGGAAAAGAAGGGAAGCGTAACAGACGAGGGGATTAATACGACAATACGAATTTATTAGTTTATTAGTAATTATGTTTTTATTACCGATAACATGATACAGACCTAGCCAATAGAAAAGAGACATATCAAGAACGTCATATAATTCTCGTAATTTATGAACGTAGGTGTGCGCGCGCGAACAAAGTGGGTGAACGCGATATTAATGAAAAAGCGAAAACACCTTACAGAAAGATGTCAGTCTATTGGGTTGACCTCTTTGTGGAGAGAGCGGTGTGGTTGGCACCACATTCCAGGAGACAGCGTATGGAATTTAATATGCTATAATGATATCTGGTATTGAGTTGAGCTACACAAAATTTCTCGCTCGATTAAATCATTACTGATCGCTTTTCTCTCGGACGTACGCACGCGTTTAATTGCGTATTCTTTGAATCGGACACGTAAATATTCTTTACTATTTTAATTTCTGCACGCCTTTTGTGTTGGATTCGTTCATTTCTGTTCCAAAGCACTTCCTGTTGAACAATATGCAACAGGACAACAGTGTGCTGTGAGTTGTTAGCGCAAATACAGAAAAGACGTAATGATTTTCAGATGTACAAAACAATACTTTTATGTTCACTATAAATGTTCACTTTGTATCCTGTTACAGCATCACTACCTTTTGTAAAGCCTACATTTTTTTTAATCCGCATATTCAGATCTTTTCTCTGGATATAAGTATCCAGTATATTTTAATATAATGTTTAGCCAAGAGGATATCTCAACAAACTTTATTAACGTTTTACACAATAGTGGTACAACATATCCCCGCAGGTGAAAAGCGAGGTTCCTACGTTATTCTCTGTACTAAACTATACATGCCTGGCATCTTAGTTTCCATTTGCCTACAGCAATTTGTGTTTTCTTGTGTTTAACTCGACCCTTTGGTATATATTTATTCTGTATCCCCTTCTGTGTGTTTGTTTGGATATGTCTCACGATACATTTCGAATGCATCAACCGATTTTCGTAAATTTTGGCGCGTCAATAGACACTTTTATTCCATAAACTCGTATTGCTTTTGCGATTGATTCCTTAAAAATTAGAATTTGGGAACGCTAAAATGTAGGGGAGGGGCAATAACGTTTTAAAAATCGCAGTACTCGGACAGCAGCTTTCGCATCAGGCGCCATGGAAGATTGCTTGATAAACGCATAGGTTGGTTTTCCTAAAAACCGTCGACGTAGCATCTCTATTCAAGCGCTTGTAAGTATCCGCCCCCTTGTAAGTAAACAGGTCTTCAATCTTTCTATGGTAGTCCTGAGCTTCCGTGACTACCGTAGCGCTCTCCTTGTCCGCCGGAAGGATTACTATAGTGTCGTCTGCTCAAAGCCTTAAGTTCATCCGGTTCGAAATTGCACTTTGGTAGCACAGACCTCCTCAGTGCTACAGCTGTCTCCAAGGGGACTACGTTCGCTTTCTGTTTCGGTAGTCCGCGGATACCTGCATCGGCGTTCGCGATAATGTCTTCAACCGGTACTCTGTTTGGTATCACCGCGAATTTTTTCACCTTTACTAAGCATAGAGATTCTTAAATACGTTAACGTATACCCTCCCCCCCAAATGGGTACTATCTGTAATAAAAGTGTATATAACACTTAGAATACCCTTAGAATGTATACCGGTGAATTTAACACAAAATCGACACATCCCTCGGAGCAATGAAAAAGTTCTAGGTAAACTGATGAATCGGAGAAAAACATAGAGGTCTCACAATAAGCCAGGAAAAATCAAAAATATATTAACGGAAAAATAAATTTAAAAAGCGATAAAAATAAAACAAACATCAACTAGATGTAGTAGTATCAGAAGTTATCCGGTACTACAATTTCTGTAGCTACAGTTTTCAAGATGTCACCATTACTATAAAGTCCAAACGACTTTTTTTCAAATTGTTTATTGGTTCCTTCCTTCCTCCTCCGCCTATGGCACTACAGTCCGAAGTCGACCCTTGGCCTATCCTGACCCTCCACCTCTTTCTATCAGTAGCAATGGACTTCCATCTTCGCGCTCCCAACATCTCTCTTGCATCCACATCGACAGCATCTTCCCATCTTTTCCTTGGACAGCCTTTTGGTCTTTGCCGTACATACTCCCCATAAGGACTCTTTTATTTGTTCGTTCGTGGTGGTCGACATGGCCAGCCCATTGCAGCCTCCCCCGTTTTACGTACACTCTATTGTTGCTTCGTTGAAGAGCCAATATATCTCATTATTATGCTGTATCCTCCATTCCCAATTTTTGGGAGGAGCGTGATGAGCGTAGCGAAATCCATGGACTCAGTGCACAACTTTGACCGCGAACTCCTTCGATACTACTCAACCGAATGTTATAAAATTTTGCATACATATCCGGACTGTATTTTAGAATGCACACATGTAATTTTTATTTCTCTAAATTACTTGGTTCAAACGATATTACGATTTTGTTAAAATCTTGGCTTAAAAGTATAAGAGAAAGAGAGAGAGAGAGATATCGTGGCCCAGCCACGGCGCTCTGTCTCAATCGCACTTACGAGGCGCTAGGCGACTCATCGGTCACCAGCCGATTTCGGCGCTCGCGTGCCGGTGCGTGTGCGTGTGCGGCTTCCGTCGACGGCGCTGGCTGTCGCTCGATAAGATAAGATTTTGCTGTATACACTTTGTATTCGTGTTTAATTCAAACAGTAGTAGAGCATTGTTCTATGGTGTAGCCAGATGTACGGATTGGACTTAAGTGTTGAACAAGTGTCAATTTTTAGAAAAGAATCTATTTAGTCGATGTAACTTTCTGTTACATATTGCAACGAATCACAGTTCAGGTAAATTTTATTCCAAATTCTATTTAAATTATTATTCTTATACTTCTTTATTCAATTTTCCAAATTCTATTAAAATTATTATTCTTATACTTTTTAATGAAGAAAGTTGTGTTAGTGGTTATTATCACAATCAGAATTATTACTGTTGTACACCACTGTAGAAAAATTATTCCGATTAGCGCTTTCAAGCTTCACAGCTCATCGTCAGATCGGCATCATCAGAGCTGTGAAGCTTGAAAGCGCTAATCGGAATAATTTTTCTATAGTGGTGTGCAACAGTAATAATTCTGACTTATACTTTTTATTCAATTTTGTACTTTTTGTTTAAGTACTTTTTCTGTTATACGCATATTCTCTACATTCTTATTCATCAATTTATATATACGTATTATTTATAGTATGCCTCGACGGAGAAGTTTACTGCAGTTAATCGTATGGATCCTAAAGATGTACCTATAGAACTGATGGATCTCACTTATGTAGAACAACTCTTGATAGCAAGAGTATAACCAGTGATGCGTGTGTATAGGGTGAAATCGAGAGGCTTTCCTGGTCAATATCCTTATAAGGGAAATATTATAAACATTTGTCAAAATATAACGGAGATTGTTAGTTCCTTGCCCTCTACATCCGCTTCACTGAGCACTATAGTTGTAAGAAAGGAAAGTGTTAATGGACATCGGGATTTTCATGTGAGATGTGACAAAATTTTAGAAGCACTCAATTTTTTGAAAATGAATAATCCATTGTACAGTGATATCATCATTAATATGGAACAAATATCTCAACTTCCATTAAAAGATAGTATTTATGGAATGATACCCACTGTTGATTTACCTGAGGTGAGTACAGATGAAGAGATCTTTTATAAAGAAATTTATGAAAGTATGATCCCGGAGAATATTAGAATCATAGAAGTTGATCGACTACAATCTGCATTGAATAATGTAATTCCATGGCCACAAGGTACTGATATCATAAATGAATTCTCGTGCGAAGGATATGTAAGCATGGCATTTCCCGCTTTACTACTTCACGGATCTGCTGAACTAAACGATAATACTCGAGCAAGTAGTATGAAACTTACAGCACTTGAATATTTTTAATTTTTAATGCAATATAAAGACTAACGTTTTGCACAAGATCCTAGGTTCAGATTTTTGCATTGAACACTGTTCAGCGTCATCAAGCTACTCAACGAGGGACAATATTTACTAGAAAATATCATTTCAATGGAACAATACAGCAACTGAGAAACACGCTGTCGAGTAATCCTCAAATAATAAGAAGTTTATATTATTGGTGTGGAAAAAAAGAGGATCAAATTCTTACTGGTTTCAACGAAGGGGTGAACTTGAATCAATGATTGAGCAGTGTGATAATCTTCCTACGGGTTTTTTTACTTTGAGTGCAGCTAATCTTTGGTGGCCTGATCTGGCACGACTCATGGGTTGTAATTTCGTGCAAGAGGAAACGTTAGATGAATAACTCAGCAAAGGCAAAAACTTATAAATGAGACTCCCTCAATTGTTGAAGATTATTTTTCGTTTCGTGCAACTTTATTCATAAAAAATGTCGTCTGTAAGATATTCTCAGTTTCAGAATATTGGTTTCGTTTCGAATTCCAGGATCGTGGTTCATCTCATGTACACGGTCTTCTTTGGATCTCTGGTGCTCTTGATCCAGGAACTTTTGATAATGCATCTGAAGAAGACATTTTGAGTGCCAAGGTGTATCACGACCATTTGGTTAATGCAGTCAATCCTTTGTCATTCACTCCTCCGGCAACTATACATCCTTCAAGAATTAGATCAACTGAAGTTGTTATCGACAACGATCGTTCTCTTTCAGAACTACTGAATCGATTCCAAAGACATACCAGATGTACCAAAGGATATTGTCTTAAGTGGAATGGCAAAGAATATACTTGCAGGTTCTAATATCCCAAAGAATTACAAGAGCAATCTCTTCTAGAGAAAAATGAGAAAGGTATTTGGATATATATACACCAATAAGGAATGATGAACTCCTGAATCGTATAATCCTGACATCGCACAAACATGGAGAGCAAATACTGATTTTTGTATAGTCACCTCCTTATACCAGGTGGTTGAATATGTATACAAATATGCTTCAAAGTCAGAACCTGCTTCGAAAAATTTGACAGAAATGTTTCAAGAAATTGTTGAATCGAGAGCCCCGGATGAAGAATCTCGTCGAGCATAGGCTATACAAGTTTAATGATAAGAGTGATCGTAGAAAGAGACATCGGGGCTTGCGAAACATGTCATTTACTCCATGGAATTACCAGAACTTTTAGAATACTTGTCATAACAATAGAAGACTATGTTGCAATTAATGGAACCAATAGTGAAAATGACAGTAATTCATTCATTCAGTTTTATAGTAGTAGACCACTAGACATGGAAGAAATAACATTATTCGATTTTGCTAAAAGGTTTTCTAAGGAAAAAAATAATTCAATTAGCACAAACAGAAAAGAAAAAATTGTACAAGTTTTCCCTAAAGTAAACAACAATAACAATGCAGTCAATACTTAATTATATTGTAAACAAAAGTTGATTTTACATAAGCATTGGCGTAATGAGGAACACTTGAAAAGTACAGATAAAATCTGGTTCATGGCTTATACCCGACAAAATTTTGGACAGTTTCACGAACAATTACACATGTTTTTAAGAAGGAACTGAAATTGATCAGGATAATAATAACGAGTTTGATATTTTTGACGATAGAGACTGGATGGCTATAGTAGCAGTAATGCCTAATACACTACCAACTCATGTTGGTCTAGGTAATCGTGATATCGATTTACTTCATAATTGGAAAGCAGCCTATTACAAATATCCAGTTATAAAGAATAAAAATTCTTTCATCGAAAGGAATCGAGAAACATTTGGGAATCAGTATGATTCTCATGAATCATACAATGTTATTTTCAACGACCAACAAAATAAGATATTATCTTTCTTAGAATATCAGCTAAATGACTATGATTATTGCAATCAAAGACTTGCAATTATTCAGGGAAAAGCTAAAACTGGTAAAAGCTGTGTAATTAATGAAATGGTTAAGAGAATTCATTCATATTTTGGCTGCGATGCAACTCTTTTAATGGCTCCTACTGGTGTGGCAGCTAACAATATTGGTGAACAAACTATTCATTCAGCTGTAAGAATAAATACTTCAAAGAGAAGGGGAGGAACTTTCAAAGATTTAGAAGGTGAATCCAAAATTGCTTTTGAAGGAGAATAAAAGATGTGAGGTTCGTTATTATTATGTTGATTATGTTGGGTTTGAATTTGTTTTTCAAAGTGGATATGCGACTCAAACAAGCAAAGAAGCGTTCTTCAGCTGTTCCTTTTGGTGGCCTTTGCGTGTATTTAGTCGGTGATTGGTTCCAACTTCCACCGGTTTGTGACAGGAGTCTTTACAATATTGGTAATAATGTTCAAACCATTCAATCGTATCTTTTATATAAGCAGTTCAAAAAAGTTTTCTTTTTAACGGAGATTATAAGACAGCAAGGTGATGATCAAAAAAATTTCCGAGAAACTTTAAATAGGGTCGCAAATGGAACAATCACTGAACAAGATTATCAGCTCTTATCTAAAAGATTTTATGTAAACAATATCGGGGACAATTTCAAAGATAGTGCCTGTATAATGTCGAAAAATGCTGAAATCGAGCGCTTTAATTATGAAAAACTAGAAAGCAATAAACAACCCATGGCTCTAATCAATGCAATCCATAATTGCCCAGAAGCCTCTCTAGCAAAATCTGATCCCCAGGGATTATTTGCCCAATTACGTTTATGTAAAGGTGCTCGAGTTATCCTTAGAAGAAATCTTTTTGGGTCACAAAAGAACTAGCCAACGGTTCAGTTGGGACAGTAACTGATATTATTTATGACCCGGCAGTTGAATGCGAAAATTATAACGATCACACGCCAATATGTATATTTGTATCCTTCGAAAAATATACAGGACCAGTTCTGTACGAGATTTCAATACCCATTGTACCAGTACTGGCACCATTCAAGAAAAATGAAATTTCTTGTACTCGCAAACAATTTCCGTTAATGTCAGCATATGCTGTTAGTATACGTAGATCGCAAGGGATAACATCAGATAAGGCAATTGTTAATTTAGGAGTCAATGAATTACAGGTTGGATTAACATATTGCTCTTTCAAGAGTGAAAACATTAGAAGGGTTATTATTAAAACCAGCGTTTAATTTTGATAGACTGCTAAAAATTATTAGAAGTCCATTAATGGTTGATCGTAGAAATGAGTTGCAAAGGTTGTGGAATATGTCTAATGACAATTATACCCTGATTAACGAAAGAAAGTGACTGGCGGAGCGGCCGCGCGGCGACCGAGTTTGTAGTAAAAACATTCCACTTTATAACCTCGTGGAAACGTAAAATACAGGGCGAGAAATGTCTAATGAACTGTATTTTAATCATCAATTAAAGACGTTTTTAACAAACTTTTCTAATTTTTAAAATCTCTTTTCAATAAATTTGCATTGTGAGTTAAAGAAAAAAATACACGAATTTGAATTAAAAAATTAGGGTTTATCGTTTTTATTACGTAAGAACTCAGAGGTTAAGCATCGGAAAAAAATTTCTTGTAGACAAATGGTAGTCCACCTTCTTTAGTACAATATATCAAAAATTGATATTCCTACGATTAAAATTAACGACGTTATTAATTTTTTCCGAATGTCCTGTTAACTCAGTTGTTAAAAGTTGTACACGAATGAGATTTGCGTGACGCTCTCTTTAGATAACTAAATGTAGAAGACATATACAACTTACACCTTGTACGTGATAGGAATACTACAATGGATTAATATATAAAGTGAATTTCACAGAGAGCAATGCGTGGCGCTCTGCGGCGGAAGTACAGTCAGAACCTATTGGACCCATTTTATTCGCGCGCTACCGTCATTCCCGTACAGCGTCTCGGCCTCTCCTTTATGTCTACAAATAGCACACGCTTCCAGGAAAACTGAACCGTTATACGCACACTAAGGGTAAGGGAAATTTCCAGCTTTCAGTTTAGTTGATGTGGTGGTTGAGTGATGTCCGGTTGTTGGTTATCTTGATTTTAAGTGTTAGTTTCTTGTGCTTTCATTATAAATTGACGTGTTTTTAAGTTATTTTGTGTGAATATACTTCGGTGGCTGAGCATGGAGCAACGTAACGAGGCTGAACCAAGGAAACATAGGGGAAGACCTAGGACTCGAACTCCAAAGAAAAGACAAACTTCGGGCCGAGGCGTACCTATGAAAGGACAGTCAAGAGAAATTGTGTGCAAAGTGCGGGAATATTTTGATAGAGAAAAGGCGAACAAAGGTCCTTTGATTCCGGTTAATAATGCAATACAGCGAACTGCAGATGCTCTGAAAATACATAAAAATACAGTTCTGCGAGTTTGCAAGGAAAAGAATTGAAAGAAATACAAGATGACAGTAATAGCCAACTTTCAACTCCGGGCAAACAGAGGAAACGGGAGAAAACTGTGACAAAACTTGACACTTTTCAGGAAGACGCTATACGAAGACATGTATATCAATATTACATAAGAAAAGAATATCCCACTTTGAAAAAACTTTTATCATCGTTGGAAAATGAAGAGCTGTTTAATGGCAGTCTGTCTTCGCTTAAAAACGTGCTAAAAGGTTTAGGATTTACGTGGAGAAAATTTTCGGGCAGAAAAGTGATTATGGAGAGAAGCGATGTCGCTGCCTGGAGGTGTCGTTTTCTTCGCCAAATCAAAGACGAGAATTTCGATAATATAATTTGGCTCGATGAGACCTGGGTCAATGCTGGGCATTGTTTGAAACAAGGATGGACTGATGAGTCACTTCAGGGGACAATGTTAACACCTATAGGGAAAGGTGAACGATTAATAATATGTCATGCAGGTTCTTCAAAAGGGTTTGTTCCAAATTCCCTTCTACTATTTAAATCGAAAAAAACCGGTGACTACCATGAAGATATGGATCACGACAAATTCTTCGGTTGGTGTTCTGAAACTTTGCTAAATAACCTAGAAGAGCCTGCAGTAATAGTCATGGACAATGCTCCCTACCATTCTAAGCAAATTGATAAAGCTCCCACAAGCAAAGATAAAAAAGCTGACATACTTGCATGGCTGGATAGGAAAAATATTCAATCTACAACCGACTTGAAAAAATCAGAACTTTTGGAATTAGTGAAATGGCGCAAGCCCCAGAACAAAAGGTATTTTGTTGATGAATTGATAGAGAGCAGAGGTCACAAAGTGATAAGGCTACCACCTTACCATTGCCATCTTAACGCCATTGAGCGTATATGGGCTCAGGTTAAGGGGTATGTTGCCGAAAACAACAAAATGTTTACTTTAAAAGAAGTTGAACGACTGACTAAAGACGGATTTAATCGAATTACTGCTGAGAGGTGGGAGCAAGTAGTGGACCACACCAAAAAAGTTATTATCGATGCATGGAATAACGAAGGACTAATGGAAGAAGCTGTGGAGGAAATGATTATATCCGTGGAAGACAGCAGTAGCTCCGAGGATGATAATTGTTCAGAAGATGATAATAGTGATGACGATCCAATGGAGGGTATCAGAGAACTTTCGTTTGAAGACTACTAACTCACAGCTATAAGTGTTTTTTATAGAGTGTTTTAATAGTGTATTTTTATGATTTATACACATATTTTATGAGCGGATTCCATAAAAGCTGAAGAACACTACAATACTTGTAAGTACCGTACTGTATTTATTATTTATTTGTCAATGCTAATAACAAGTAATTTACTAATTGTTTTTACATTTCAATTACATTATAACAGTAAAATACTGTTATAATTATGCAATATCTGGTAGACCGAGCTTTGCTCGGTAGTTTTAAACTGTAAACTATATTTCATAGTTAAATAATTAGTTATTGAGAAATTTGAATGGCATTAACAATTTCCCAGTAATTACATTGCACTTCAATTAGTAGTATTAAAGCTGATCACAAAACAAAAACAGTTTATTAACAAGAAAACAATAAATACCGTACCGCAAAAGAGTAATAAACAATCATTCAAGACTGTTATAAAAAGCATGTAGTTCAACTAAACCACAAAAGTCTGGTCAGATGTACGTTTTTGACAGATCTCCAGGTAGAAGATTAGATTAAATAAGTAGACAGATAACTAAGTATATACTTATGAGAGATTGGTGACTCGTAGTAAGTTGGCTATGTGTCAATGTGTGAGCCGTGAGCGTATGCACCACTTTCTTTGGGCTGTTACTGTACCTTGACTCGATCGCGCGCCGTTGAGCGATGTTAGTTCTAATTTTCCTATATTAACTGATTGCGGTTATATTTCGTAATATTTGAAGGTTACATACCACTTTGTATTGATGAATACAATTTTGTTATGTTTATTGTGAAAAAACACAATGAAAAATGTAAAGTACCGTTTACCAAATGGTAAAAGCTTAAGAGCATGATAATGTCTTTCAGCCGCCAGCTAAACGCAACATTATTATGGTTACTGACTGACTGATTGGTTACATACCTATCTACAGCTATGCAGTGTTGTTTGCTTGTTAGGTCTTTAATCTGCGACGGACGTTAGCACGTTAGCGGTCGCGGTTTTAGTTAACGATTCCCGGCTGGTAAATGATGACGTCATGCAGCGTGATGCGTTACAGAAATTTTCAAATGACCCCCAGCCATAAGACATTATCATGTCAAAAAAAAAAAGATACAGTACCGTTTACCAAATGGTAAAAGCTTAAGAGCATGATAATGTCTTTCAGCCGCCAGCTAAACGCAACATTTGCGCAAAAGAAACAATCAGTCAGTCAGTAACCATAATAAACCTTTATTTACAACAATCCCAATGACGTCACGGAATGATGACGTCATACAGCGTGACGGTAAATAAAATGTTACAGAAAGTTTCAAACGATGTCCAGCTAAAAGACATTATCATGTCAAATAACCCCAATAACCTATCTACAGCTATGCAGTGTTGTTCGCTTGTTAGGTCTTTAATCTGCGACGACGTTAGCATGTTAGCGGTCGCGGTTTTAGTTAACGATTCCCGGCTGGTAAATTGTGCTAACACTTGATTTTAAACTTTCAGGACGCTTTATAAATCTGGTTTAATTGTTTGCAGTGATATTATTTTTAACACATTATATATATTGCGACGTATCAAAACAAACGTTTATTTACAACAATCCCAATGACGTCACGCAAGAATGACGTCATGCAGCGTGATGCGTTACAGTTTACAGCGTTACAGAAATTTTCAAATGATGGCCAGCCAAAAGACATTATCATGTCAAAAAATTATTAATAACGGAGTTAACAGTACATTCGGAAAAAATTAATAACGTCGTTAATATTAATCGTAGGAATCTCAATTTTTGATATATTGTACTAAAGAAGGTGGACTACCATTTGTCTACAAGAAATTTTTTTCCGATGCTTAACCTCTGAGTTCTTACGTAATAAAAACGATAAACCCTCATTTTTTAATTCAAATTCGTGTATTTTTTTCTTTAACTCACAATGTAAATTTATTGAAAAGAGATTTTAAAAATTAGAAAAGTTTGTTAAAAACGTCTTTAATTGATGATTAAAATACAGTTCATTAGACATTTCTCGCCCTGTATTTTACGTTTCCACGAGGTTATAAAGTGGAATGTTTTTGCTACAAACTCGGTCGCCGCGCGGCCGCTCCGCCAGTCACTTTCTTTCGTTAATCAGGGTATAATGTATATTGTACTATAATGTAGTGTATTCAATAAAAAGTGTGTATCATAAAAGTGTAATTTTGCGGATTGTAAAAATATTGATAAAAATTATTACGAATCTATTTATCTAACGGATCAAAGACGATTGATTGTAAAAATACTGATAAATAAATTATTACGAATATCAAATGCTCCACCCATTTGTGTCAGTGACACTCCTAGTTATATATGGGGCCCAGGATCCGTCTCAGGAACTTACTTTCAAACATCTTCAGGCGATAAATTGCGCTTTGTATTAGTATCCAGGCTTCACTGCCATAGCACAGGATGGGTCGTGTGATAGTTCTGTGTATGCGCATTTTTGTCTGCCTATGAATAACTCCTGACTTAAAATTGGCTCCTTCCCAAATAATCAAAACATCATCCACGTCCCTAATCCTTGTCTTAACTTTGTCTTTATATTTTGATTCTTTTAACAAATCTTTTCTTAAAATAAAAAAATTTAAATATCGTCCGTTACCGGAGATAACGTTATCGTTTGATCTACCGTTAAGCACTAAGCAACAGTTAGCAGTTCAACAACAAGGTATGATAAAACTGGATTGATAAAGACCTGACTAGCAACATTTATCATTCCAAGCACCCAGATGTGACTCGTATTTTATGTTAATAGATATATAAATATTAATTATAGATATATATATATATATATATATATATTGCAACGAATCACAGGATCATGATAGGCGGGGCAAGTTCATATATTACACAGACAATGGACATTCATATTATATCGGTAGATGGTTAAGTTTGGTTGTTATCAATTGTATTTAGTAAGGTTAAGGGTTTAGTTTAGAAAAACTGTGCATTATTATTTATGGTTATTCATGTACTGTGTTAGTGGAAATGTGTGCGCGTGCGCGAGTGGGTAACGTTTCCCGGGCGGTGCGTGATGTATTATCGTTGTTTTGACATTAGCTGAACTGAGACCTGTATATCGCTGCAATCCTTATACCTGTCGGACTATTGTTTACGTTCATGTATATTATTAGTATGTAGGCAGTCATGCATGAGATACGAGTGGTCTGATTACCGCTATGCATGCTGTTTCAAAGTAAATGCACTCTACTGCATGAAAAGTGCTTGGTCACTTTATACTTACCATGTGACTTCCATCCACCAATAGAATGCTGACTGGTGGTTGGGAATTTTCTTAAGCCTGTCGTTACACAGGTAGTTCTTCTACGCCATCTACCGCGAACGGGTCGTGCACTCCTTGTACAAGAATTCTACCGCTTGCAAGGTGTTGTAAAGACTATTCGTCGTTAGTGAAACGGGAAGGCTCAGAACTGTGTATGTAGTACATCTGCACACAGTAGTGTTTAAACGCATTACGCGTATAATTACGATAGTTCTTCTACGCCATCTACCGCGAACGGAACGTGCACTCCTTGTACAAGATTCTACCGCTTGCAAGGTGTTGTAAAAACTATTCGTCGTTAGTGAAACGGGAAGACTCAGAACTGTGTGTGTAGTACATTTGCACACATCAGTGTTTTAACGCATTGTGCGAAAAATTACAAGCAGTTCTTCACTGCTGCTACCGCGAACGGTACATACAATCCTTGTACAAGACTCTACCGCTTGCAAGGATCTGTTAAGACTTTTCGGGGATAGTAACGTGTGTGACGCATAACAATTGATTTTATATCTTTACACACGATATTAATATTGTAATATTACGTGTGTAAGAAGTGAGTGTAACAGTATCATTAATTGTTACGCAATAGTTCCATCAAGATGTTTCCGTGCTAGTGCAAGATTTCCTCATAGGGTGGTCTGCTGATCGCAGTAGACCTTCGTATTCGCGAGAACACTTGAAGAAGCCGGAGAGGTATAAGCTCAATATACCGTTATTAGATTAACTCACTGTCACCTGAGGTATTACTTGGTCTTAAACTCTATATAAGTTTTGCGAGAAATAAAATCCGTAGTACCGTTGTGTGTGCGAAGTGTCGGATTCATCGTGGGAATTATAGGACATCAGCCCAGCTGTTATAGGACATCAGCCCAGCTGTTATAGGACACCTGCCCAGCTGTTACAGGACATCAGCCCAGCGGTTATAGGACATCAGCCCAGCTGTTATAGGACACCAGTCCAGCTGTTATAGGACACCAGCCCAGCTGTTATAGGACCAGCCCAGCTGTTACAGGACGCCAGCCCAGCTGTAAACGTTTCTGGTGAAACGTCAGTCATTTGTAAGCCACACCTGACGAACCATCTATACCGCAAAGACCGGCCCTTCTCTTCAACAACATCATCGTGGGAGTCTTCTTATGTAACGTATCACGTCTTGCGTATGAACATTATTTAACATTTTAAAAGAAAGACTCTATATCAAACATTACATTCTGTACATTTCAAATATACCATATAAACTATAACTTGTGTTTGTACAATAAATAATCTTAAACCCTCCAATATAGACTTGTAATTTGAAATACACATACTATCATATCCTATGCGCCAATAAATTAGTAATTTGTGTTGTCGCAATATATATATATATATTAACTCCGAGACATACGTTAACCTTAGCCGAATATGTATTTACATTTGGCTCATTGCTGTGTTTTGTATTAAATTTGTTAAGTATTCAAATCTTCAGTCAGACTGCTATAAACAGTCGTACAGAGTTAAATTTAGTAATATTCTTCCTGTTTTCGTTTTCCCTCGTTTTATTGTGGGTTTATTGTTGTTTTGATTCTTCTTCTTTCCCTCTGCTTTCTTTCTTTCTTCTATGTTTAATAGCCTACTTCTTTTTTACCTCCTTCTCTTCCGCTACATCTTTTTTCTTCAACTACATAAGTACAGCTGTTATGAAGAGTGTCATGAGGGGGAAGAAAAGATGCATTCAGTGGGGTTTGACTGATCATTTGAAAGATCTTGATTTCGCAGACAATATCTGGTTGCTCTCACAGACATACAATGGTATGGAACAGAAACTGAAAGATCTCGAAAAAGAAGCCAGAGTGGCAGGACTCAAAGTAAACGCTTCAAAAACAAAACTAATGAAAATTAACACAAAAGAGTACAAGGTACTGAAGGTGCAAGAAGAAAACATAGAAGAAATAGCAGTTCACTTGCCTTGGTAGTGTGATTACAAAAGAAGGATTGTGTGCTAATACAAGAATTTGCAAAGCTAATACAGCCTTTATACAACTCTACCCAGTTTAGAAATCAAGAAAAATTTCAACTGCAACAAAGCTACGCATCTTCAAAACCAATACCAAAGCTGTTTTGTTGTATGGGAGCGAGATTTGGAAAGTCACAGTGGATATTACATAGTGTCTGCAGGTCTTTATCCATATGTGCCGGAGGAAAATACTTCAGATTGTTTGGCCAAACATTGTTTCAAATGAAGATCTCTGGAGAAGAACAAACGAGAAACCCATTGCCATCCAGATCAAAAGGAGAAAATAGAATGGATTGGGCATACATTGCGAAAGAACCAAAATGCAACTGAGCAACAAGCCCTCTTTTGGAAACCTCAAGGAAGAAGAAGACGAGGAAGACCAAGAATCTCGTGGAGGAGAACTGTCGAGATGGAAGCATAAAAGGAGAGGAAGGTGCTTTGGAAAGCTCAGAGTCCTCGCCCAAAATAAGGTCCGTTAGCGTAGCTTCGTCGAGGCCCTGTGCTCTTCAGAGAGCAACAGGAAATTAAAAAAAAAAACATTAAGTGCAGCAGGGGCACTTGCAGAGCTGCCCTTGGCTAGTTTAGCTATTCCTGTCAACTATCGTTTGCAGATATAATCTCAGAAAGGTCAGATTTCAGGTCACATCCAAATTGCAGATCAGTCAGTTGGATTGTGAATACTTAAAACTGTGTGTGTGTGTGTGTGTGTGTGTGTGTGTGTGTGTGTGTGTGTGTGTGTGTGTGTGTGTGTGTGTGTGTGTGTGTGTGTGTGTGTGTGTGTGTGTGTGTGTGTCTGCGTGCGTGAGTGCGTGTGATTGCGCTCACACGCTCGCGTTTGTATTAGTGTTCAACTTTTCGATTCTGGTTAGTTGTCGCTAATAAGCCTACGTCTTCTGGAAGCACCGTTACTCTTTTTGCAAACGGTCTTGCTCAGTTTGTAGTTTTCGATGGCACCTTATTGGTGTCTGTCACACATCAAAGACAATAGCAAATTATTACCGTCTCACATTCTGAGTATTACAAACACTAACTCTCCATACAGATTAGTACAAAGTACTGCACAATACTATCCACAAAGCGTATTTACTGTATTCACAATCACAACTATTCGTATGTAATTCTACAATGGAATCCGTCTCACTGTTCACATGGATACACTCTCTCAGTATTGCTGCAGATCGCATTACACGACGTGTTTGATCCGTCCTTGGCGCGATCGTGTGTGTGTGTGTGTGTGTGTGTGTGTGTGTGCGCGCGCGCGCGCGTCGACTGCGGCAAATGGGATGCGCGAGTCATAGTCAACTCGATTTTAAACTTTAAATTTCGATGTTAATTTTAAAGATTTTCTGAAGGATTTTAACGTTGTAGGAAATGCTTATAATCACGGCTGTAACCGTGACGAATTTTTCGGCTCTATACTTTTTTTCAATTAATTCAACTAAATGTTTCGTTCCTGGTTACCTTACAAAGGAGACAGACAGATCATGTGTTAAAGCCATCGGATTTGTAGACAATTTAATCTCCTGCGAGAAAGAAAATTAGGTACAGCTGAAACAAAATAAAAAAAAAGATAAAGATAAAGCAATAAGGATAACAGAAATTCCCTGTCGGGAAAAAGCTATTATGGTCCGGAGTGTTTAGTGTTCGAGATCTGTGTGTTATACAACGACAGAATTACAGACAAAACTGCCGATAAATAGTTCTTAGGGGTATTCTAAAAATTGTAGAGTGCTTTAACTTACTGCACAACTTTTTGGTTCTCATTTATGCGTTATACAAAGTCTCGTCTGTCTCGGTCACGCAGTTGTAAAATCAAATTTAATCAGTCGAGAAACTAACTGTACTACAAGAGAACGCAGTTGTAACATCAAATCTAATCAGTCGAGAAACGAACTGTACAATAAGAGAACGCAGTTGTAACATCAAATTTAATCAGTCGAGAAACTAACTGTACTACAAGAGAACGCAGTTGTAACATCAAATCTAATCAGTCGAGAAACGAACTGTACAATAAGAGAACGCAGTTGTAACATCAAATCTAATCAGTCGAGAAACTAACTGTACTACAAGGGAACGCAGTTGTAACATCAAATCTAATCAGTCGAGAAACTAACTGTACTACAAGGGAACGCAGTTGTAACATCAAATCTAATCAGTCGAGAAACTAACTGTACTACAAGGGAACGCAGTTGTAACATCAAATCTAATCAGTCGAGAAATCACATCTCTGCCCCCTTTAGTTCGGTTAACAAGGGTTCTACTGTACTTGTATGTTTTAGAGTGAAAAGTTGTGGTAAAATCAGTTTAAAAATAAGAAAGCGATTTAGCGATGAGACTAATTTAATACATTATTGTACTTTTGCATTTTTTTAAACTGGTCAGTAATTTTTACACTGCTTTCAGATGACAAAATGAAATTTAATTTTCTGTTGCAGTTGGCATTGCTGCCTTGATGGACGGACAGGGCCCAGTGTTTGTGAACGAACCCCCTTCGCGATTAGATTTCTCAAACAGCAGTGGCGGAAAACTAGAATGCTCCGCTCGCGGAAGTCCTCCGCCTACGATCCATTGGGCACTTCTGGACAACACTGCCGTCCCTACTGTACCGGGCCTGCGCTTCCAGGATTCCAACGGCACTCTCATATTCCCACCGTTCTCGGCGGCCGACTTCCGGCCTGACGTACACCGCATGTCTTACAGATGCGTGGCTACCAACGCGCTGGGACGTATCCACAGTCGCGACGTACGAGTCAAAGCAGGTACGTTTGTTATGCATTCTTATTGGTAACCAGGGGTGCCCACAGCATGTCGCACCACTGGAATTTTTGGGGGTATTTTTCAAAATGTATTAGATTTGTTTATTTTATAACTAAACCTGCCCTACCATTAGTCATCTTTTTCATTTCATAATCCCTTCTTTGAAATATAAGTTACTACTAGCTAAATTTAGCGAAGGATGCGGGAAAAATGTGAACTACGGTAGTTTAGAGACAAACGCGCAAGCGCGTCTCACACTACCGAGCAGTCTACAGTCATACTCAAAATTTTGTCATTTGAATGTATATTTCCCAGCTGTGAGTATCGTGAGCGTCGATTTCAATTACAAGTATGGGCTAATATTTGTGCGTGTTCGTGTTACAAAGTATGATATTTGAAATTATGTAGAATAACAAAGGACAAAGTTTAAGTATTCTAATGCTCTTCCTGAAATTTTCGGACGGGTAAATTTTCAAGTCGCGTATGAGTTTTACTTTGACTGTAGAGACGTCAAGCAACGTAGGGGAACGTACTGTGTCCCCACGCAACTCTCAGTGCCAGTGCTGCTACGCTTCCCCTCTCCGAATCTAATGTTAACGTAGCCGTGTAGTACATAAATTTAAGCCAGTTGCGTAACCAGGGGCCCAGTTACCCCCTTACAAGCGTCGTAAGTCAAACAAAACATTGAAAAAAAAATGCAATTACAAAATCAAGTTAGATTATCTTGATAAGGCCTAATGTACTATTAATTATGTAAGCTAGGTTTGACCAGGCTTTTACATTTTTCATAATTTAGTTATTGATTAAGCATACTAGAAAACCTTTAGGTATTGATAAAAAGAATAACATTAGCTTTTTGATTCCAATAATTGCTTAAATGGCTTTAATTTTTTCAAAAATGTTTGGATAAAGCCCCAAGATCTACCGTTAACTGGAGGCTATTCCATAGCTCCGTATTGTAATCCCCCCCTACCCACGAACTCAAGTTTTGGGGGAATTTTGGAATACTTGTGGAGGAATTGTACCATGGCCATTGGGGGGGCATGGGAACCTCTGTTGGTAACGGAGGTTTACCGTAGAATGTGTACCATAATCATCATTGTTCTGGGTGATGTGGGTGACTCATACCATGCACTTCTGGGTCTACTTCGATATTTGTTTACAGAGCGATTATTGTTAGGCGTAACTGTGATTGGTCAATAATTTTGTTTTGTGAGTGTTTTACTCGCCAAAACCAATTAGCCACAATTGTGAGACGAGAACTCTCTTACTTCTTCTTATCTGGCGTTACAGCCTTTGGTGGGCTTTAGCCTCCTCAACAATACTCCTCCATGCTTCCCTGTTCTCCGCTCTTCCTTTCCATCCTCTGATTCCCATGCTAGCAAGATTTTCTGTTACGCCATCCAACCATCTCATCCTTGGTCTGCCTCTACGTATAATAGTATATAATCTTCCTTCCAGTATTCTTTTGGAATTCTTTCCTCAGACATTCTTTCCACATGTCCCAGCCAACGCAACCTCTGTGAATTGATAAATTTCTCTATGTATGAGATCTTGTAGTTCACTGTTACTGCGTATTGTCCAGCTGCCTTCATCTCGTACTGGGCCGTAAATGTTACGCAATATTTTTCGCTTAAATGATTTTAAAGCAGTTTTGTCATCCTCCATCAAAGTCCACACCTCTGATCCGTATGTACCAACTGGTCGCACAAGAGAATTATATCACATACGTTAATATTTGCAAAGTAGGCTCTATTTTCTGCTTGTATCCTTTCCCTTATACTGATCCTAAAGGTATTATCATTTGATACCAAGGCACCTAGTTATCTAAAACAGGACACTCCTTTGGAACACTTCCCATTCACATTGAATTCTCTAGATGCCCTTCTGGTTTCTGAGTTGGACATTACCATATAGTTTGTCTTGTTTTCATTTACCACAAGACCAATTTTCATTGCTTCTGCTTCCATTAATGGATACATATCTTTGAGGCTATCAACGTTTCTTGGTTTAATGTCATCTGCATATGCACATATTTGAGAAGATTTCATGAATATTGTGCCCCTTTTATCATTTTTATTTACTGCATTATGTAGAGATATGTTGAACAGAACCGCAGAGATTCTACAAGCTAATCCTTGCTTCACAAGTTAAAGCTTGTACTCTTTTTGATATATATCTTTACCTTTGCTTTTGTGTCCTTCACTCTCATTTTGATTAATCTGATTAGTTTGGTTCTAATGCCAACTTCCCCAGGACTTTAAATAGTTCTTCCCAATTTATACTATCAAAGGCCTGCTTAATTTCAATAAACAGGAAATGTAGATTTACATCATGTTCATAGAATTTCTCCATCATCTGTCTATTGATAAATACTCGATCAATTTTTCCTCTGTCTGAAAACTACGCTGATATTCTAAAAGAAAGCCTTCTGCATAACGTTTTATCCTTCCATTCAATATTTTAATAAAAATCTGATAGGCAGCACTCAGCAAAGATATGGGCTTGTAATTTTGACAAATAGTCCTACCCCCTTTTTATAGATAGACGAAAAATTCCCACCAATAAAAACCAATTGAAAGATAACAGCGTAGTCAGACCAACATGGCCGATGATTAGAATACACCAATCCGGGATCAGCAGCCCCCGAGACGTGACCAACTACGTGTTCGGAGCGAGTCAATCAGCGATCCCGGTTAGTGCATAAAACCCGGGCCGGCAGAAAATTTGAACGCACTCTTCATCGCCACGCCATCAGACGCACTTCATCTCCTCTCCTCTCTCGGACGACATCGACGCGGAGTCAGCCGGAAGGAACGGCCGAAGAATAGAACCGGCGTTCTTGCGTCTTCGCCCTCCAGTTCCGCGCCAGCGATGGATTTCGCTGGGCCGGCAGCCGACTCTACAACCAATCCAATATTTGATAGTAACAATGTTTTCGTATTGAAAGAATCCCTTATGATTCTGCTTTTGACGTCCTTTCTGCCCTTATGACACTGCTTCCCAAGTACATGAATTTATCCAATTCCGTTATGCTAGCCAGTTTTAATATTTAAAGAAACCTTTACTAAACAATTTTTCTGTACCATTCAATACTTCTTTGTTTTTCTCCAAATACAAGAATATTATTAGCTTTTCTAAACATTTTTATTCTCTCTTCCTGAACTGTTAGTCCAGCCTTAAACGTCAGTTTTATTTCCTTTATTGCCCCTTCTATGCATACGTTAAAAAAACAGTAGCGTAAGACTGCATTTCTATTATTAAATAAAAGTTTAATAATACATTAACCCATATAATGCACTATGTAAAAATTTTTTAAATTTTGGACACGCGTTTCTTGTTTAGATAGTACTATGCTTACCACTGCTTGTGGTGTGTTAGCCAATAATATACCAGAAAGTTTGTTTAGAACCACTGTCAGTTTTATTTAGAACATAATGTAGGCCTATATAACTCCGTAGGATACCTGTGCTAGTACCTTGTATTAAATACGCTAAGTACTTGGGCCATATTCAAAGAGCGTAAATATTAATATTATTTTTTTGTCCAGAGGAAAAATTGTCTTCTGCCAGAGGATGACGAAGACAGGCATAAATCGTGAATCGCGGTCAATGGGGAGTAGATGATTTTGAGGGGAGGGAAATTCCTTGTAACGGAGAACACAACAATTTGTGTTAGCTCGTGTTCGGTTACTATGGCAACAATAAATAAACAGGTGGTTTTATAATTTCAGTTAAACAGTACCATTTCAGTAAACATGGTTCAATGGTGAGTTTAACAGCGTGCGTTTCCTGTAGAAACGTTTTCTAAAAGTAATGATTTCCATCTAACAAAACAAAGACTGTTCAGAAATCATTTCGATGTTGGGAGACATGGAAGACGTCCAGATCGTTCAACAATACCGAAATTGGAAATAAAGAACATTTGGAGACACTGCCTCGACACAGAAAACAACTGGAGGAAGTGTAAAAACAGTGCGTGCTCTAGAAAATGTGGAAGGGTAAGTGTTGAGGCCCGTGTTCGAAGATCGGTAGATCTCAAGATTTGGTGCAATACCCTGACCAGCGCGATCTCCAGACCTGTTTACATGTGATTTCTTTTGTGGAGATATCTGAAGTTTAAGGTTTTCCAGTCACGACCACGTGATTTAACTTAACTCACGCAGCGAATCATCGAAGAAATTCAGGTGATTCAACAAGCCATGCTGCAGAGAGTCATGTGTAGCTTTTTCAATCGATTTGAAGAATGTAAGCGTGTTAATGGGCGTCACTTCATAGATGTTATTTGCAAACGATGAACATGATTATGTAAAATGGCATCTTATTACCTTTGTATTTATACTATATTTTACTTTAAAATATTCAACGAGTTCCTGTCATGACAGTTTTAAATTATTGTGTTCTCATTGCCCCACCCTTTATCTGTTAAATACAGAATGTAATCTGTTTAATGTGTTGAAATGTGAAAAACATGTTTGAATAGGTATCCAAGTCACTTATTGACAAAATATATGTAATATTTATATTTATATTTAGAAAAGAAAACGGGGGTGTATTTACACCTCCTTTAGAAAAGAAACGGTGGTGTATAAATTATCATGCGACGATTTTGAATGCTTTTATATCGGCCAAACGGGAATGGTTTCCAAACACGTTTTATTGAACACACACATCAAAGCACAATTTGAAGGGTCAAACAACACTATCCAACATAAAATCCAACTACGCACGTCACTTGATAAATGAAAATTATAAATATACGAGCTTTAATTCCAACTTGAAACGCGTATATGTTTGTATCAAGGCGCTTACATGAACGCCTTGGAAGAATTCGAGATATATAGAGCGTACAATGACGTACAGTAAAATTCACTAGACATGAATTCGTATGTTTTCGTGCTAACGGCGCAGGTTATGTAATGCGCATGCGTCAACAGAGAAACATAGCTTAGTTTTCTCTGAGACGCAGTGGAGGTTATTGTGTGAGTACTTTTCAAAAAACATCAGTATTCATCAAAAGTGAACCGTTTAGTTTCATTTCATTTGAATAAGAACAGCGTAATAGTAATAGATAATGCCTCCTACCACAATGTACAAATAAATCCACCTCCAACATCATTAACAAAAAAGGCAGACATGATTAACTGGTTAAAAACCCATTACATTCCTTGTAGTCCATCTATGTTAAAGTCTGAGCTGTATGCACTAATTAAACAAAACAAACCAACTTAAAAAACTTTTAAAATAGATGCTATTTTGGCAAACCATGGACATTCTGTTTTACGACTTCCACTCTATCAGCCAGATTTTAATCGTATGGAACTGACTTGGGCAACCGTGAAGAAGCGTGTTGAAAGAAGAAACGTTCATTTTTCTGTAGACAGTGTCAAAGGAATTTTATTGTATTTCTCCTGCAGACTAGAGATCAAGGCGTGATGTCATGAAAATTGAAAATGAGTACGTTAAATCGGACCAAATAAGGGATACTGTAACAGATCGTTTAGAAAGTATTGTAAGACGAGATAACAGTGGTGATAACAGTGACGGAAATATTAGTAGGGTGAAGAACTGACCTAAATAATTATTGTAATTGCATGTAAGTAAATGTGCTCTATGGTACTTAAATAGTTTCAGTCTAATTGTTGCATTAATATTGTCTCTCCTGTTCGTTACGGATAGTTTACATATGTTTGTTTTTAAACACACACACACACACACACACACACACACACACACACACACACACACAATCATTTCACGTACGAGGCTGTTATTAGTGTTACTTATTCAAACACATTAAGATGCCAGAGCAATGTGGATCATATATTACTACGTTTTTTCGTGAATCGTAACACAAAGTGTACACATTCCAAAATATACAACGATTCTTGATGTCTAGGCTCGACTTTCAAGAAACATTGCAACAGACACAACACGCCAAGTCACTGTTTACAAAATAATGGCGGTATTAAACATTTTATAACTGTGTGAAATCTTTATTACATTGTCTCTTTCTGTTGTGTCTGACGCTTGTTTCGTCTTACAAAATGTCCACGTTTACTGTCGTAATCAAAATTAAAACTTACCTACAACCTAATTTTTAGTAGGCTATTTAGTAACTTAGTAAAAAAGTAGAGAATTAAATATAAAACGTACTAAACTGTAAAAACCTTAAAAACAATTAAAAGGATAACAAAAGAATTTTAAAATTATAAGAATAATTGGTTAGTAAAAAGTTAGGTAAGTTAATAAAAAGTAAGTTACATATATCTATGCGTGCGCGCGCGCGTGCGTGTATGTGTGTGGTGTTGGTAGGGCTGTAAAATTTAGTTTGGTAAAGTATTTAGTAATATAATTAAAAATGTAGCCAATGAAATGTAAAAAACAATAAACCCAAAAAACGTTAAAAATTTAAAATAAACAAAAATTGAAAACACAGACAAGAATCATAGACAATGGAAAACTAAATAAATAAAGGTATAAATATAATAAAACGAAAATAATTGTGAATCGACAAGGCAGTGTAACTGCTTTATTTCAGCTGTCATTATAAGCGATATCAGTTTTTAACTTTTAGTACTTTTACAGGGAGAAACGTAAATTTTACGATTTACTTTCATTTTTAATTAAGGAAGCGTAACTTCGGCACATTAGGTGTAAAAAGTTAATCCGTGCCAAAATAGATTACTCATGTCATATGTGCGTCTTATTCACAATTCAGAGAATAGACCAATATTTTCAACTGCGTTAGTAGACATTTTCCTCTCTCGTGGCTTCCACTGCCCCTGACTTCTCCCCACTACAACCTGCGCGCTGTTTCATGTCCGTTTAATTTTACTATACACAGTCGTGACTTTGTGCTAAACGATCATTTAAACTTCAAATCAAACCCGCTCTACGATACCGCAATAAACCTGTTTACACACCAAACCTGTTTAGCTAGTAACAGACAGTGTCCGATCGGTCCCACTCCAGTGCGCACTCATGTAACGCGGATATGTGTGGAATTGTTTTTAATATTTGCAATTTTAATATTTAACGACCTCACTTTGAGTGATTTTTTTTATTTCTTAAGACGAAACATATGTTCGAAACGCATAAATCAATCGAACGCAACACGAAGTCATACGACGGAAGAAATACGGTAAATATTATATATATTTTGTTGAAATGTGTTTAAATATGTAACTGTGTGTTTCTTGATGTATTGACAGAACAAAACCCGCAACACTAAGGAAAATTTTCAAATACAAAGAAATTTATCCAAAATTCGTACGTAGTATCAGTAGTAAACTGGCGTTGTTATGCTTGCAGTGGTGATACAGGATCTGGAAGTGGACGTCAGCAGCAGTCCAGTCATGAGGGGTAACTCAGCTGTACTGCGATGCATCGTTCCAACGTTCATGCGAGAATACTTGACTGTGACGTCATGGTTTCAAGATCATACTTTCAATATCTACCCATCCAGCGATGGAGGTAAGGCTTGCGTAGTCAGTGCGTAAGAGTTTTAAACAATTAACTAGTGTTTTGTTTGTAGTTACAGCGGTACAACATTGTGGTGGTATCATGTAACGCGTAAAGTTATATTGCCCGTGTTCTTCCTTTAAATCCTATTTCCTTGTCATTATAAAATTAATTGGTCAAGTAATTTTATGTTAGTTCACAACAATGAAGTAGCGTATTGATTATTGCAGAATTTATTTTAATCGGTCACGAAGTTGCTTTCATTCACTGAGAAAAACGTGGTGGGTTTCAGAAGCAATTTTGTTTCCTCGTTGGGTTTTGTTCGAACGGCAGTACAGTCCTGATAGGAAAACATTTCTTAATAAAAATTTAATTCTGGGAAACTGTAGGATAAAAAATTATAGTAACTATTTATTACAATATGTATTGTAAAGGTGTACACACACACACACACACACACACACACAACACATAAACACAAGGAATGTGCTAGAAAAATATGTAACTGTACAGACAGGGGTGACAGAGAGCTCGGAGGTTGGGAAGGGACATTTGAATTATAGCTTGTTGTGAGGGTGTGTGTGGACAGTGGGACTGGTGGGGGTGTGAAGGGTTTGGTTTATCATCTTGGTTGTTATTTCGATCTGACGATGAGCTAAGAAGCTTGAAAGCGCTAATCGGAATAATTTTTCTATAGTGGTGTGCAACAGTGATAATTCTGTTTGTGATTATAACCACTAACACAACTTTCTTAACTAAACATAGTAGAATTGCCTAATTGTTTGCTTTTCTCGACCTACTTTCTTTTCGCTGTCTGCACATAATGAGTGCGGAGAGCTCTGTCAGCAAGTTCTAGCCCTGCAAATCTTTGACCCTACTCATGACTCCCTGTCCTCCAAGCTGGGGGTTGAGGCGCAGCGCCAGCACCTCTACACTAGAAAAAGTACCTATTGCTAAACTTCCTAGTACAAAAAAATAGCCGGGTGGATCAAGTGGAAGAAAGTTATTGAAGAAGTAAAACGCTTAATTTAGATATCATTACACTGGTTGAAACAAACAAAAGATAATCGGTTTTCATTGCCGGAGATTAAGCTCCGTTATTTCTTCGACGCCTTATACCTATAAGGGCAAAAAAGCATTAGAATTGAGTAAGTTTTGTTTTTGTTTTGTTTCCGTGCGTCAGACCGTGAATATCCGAGAACATCCACGGTATAACACTCGGAAATAAAAACAAAAATCATTTAAAATTATCGTAAAAATACAAAATGATATTAATAAAACGGGAAAGACGAAACTCTTCAACAAGTGTCAAACGCATTAAGTGAATACTTTCTGTGAGAAACTTCATAAATTTTAACTTCGCTAACGTGCTGCAGACGGAATTTATTTTATAACTTTTCAGGTGGCATTTTCTATACGGCCAGAAATGTATGGGAAAACTTCAACTGCGGCTTTGTAGCTAGCAACGTTTATACGCGTGTTACTTCAGCTTGTCTCTGAGCTGTGGACGTGGCTTAAGAACATTATAGTAGTGTGATTTAAAATAACACATTTTTGGCTTACCAGGTGTTAAATAATTTTTGTAATTAAATCCTGATCACGGATGCACAATTACGGGTATTATAGTAGCTAGGCCTATAGTAACTCTCCATAAACTTTACCTGAAAGCCAATTTATGCAATAAATACACACAATTTCAGTACTTTAGTTATGTTACTGATTCCTTCTGTTTTTTAAACTAAATTATCAAAGTAGGCCTAAGTTTGTCGTTTGTCGATGTATACTGACCGTGAACCGAGGCTCATGTGGGTCCTGTAAGTATCGTTTGCCATACACAGATTATTGGTCTGCTGTAAAATTCCCGCAACATGCCAATGAAGACAAATATAGGAAAGTATAAGAACAGGAATCTTATTTCAAAGAAAGTTTTATAATTCTATCCACTTCTAGATTAACCATTCATTTCGCATGGATAACCAGCCCACAATAGCTTGGTCACCTAGAGCGGACGGATGATCAGCGTATGGCAAAGAAAAGCCTGAGGGCTCAGGTGTATAGAAGCAGAAAGATAGGATAAGATGGTTGGATGATGTGCTGGAAGATCTTAGAAAACATGGATGCTAGAGGTTACGCTGAGATGGCAAAGGATAAAAGTGATTGGAGAAGTTTGATGTTGGAAGACAGACCTCACGTTGGGCTGTATTGCTAAAGAAGAAGAGTCGGCCATTCAGGTACCCCTGGCAGCACATTTGCTAATAAATTTGAGAAAGAAGCTAATGTCATTATTGTTATTAGTATCAGACTACAAGGTATTTTTTTTTTTTAATCAAAGTAAGAAAGAAGTCTTGACGTCAAAGAATCATATGGTAATGGAAATTCAAGACAAACTAGTCATGGGAAGTAGGTGCTACTTTTATTTTCTGCCTTTCCTAAAGACCAGAAACATTTTTTAGAACCTCCATAGTCCAAATTTACAAAACCGTATTGCGCCCATTAGTATTGTATGCTTCAGAAGCCTGGACCATGACCTCAGCCCAAGAAGATATGATCAAAATATGGGAAAGAAAGATTCTTCTTCTGCACTACAAGGATTAGTCATTTGCCTGTTCCGTTCCTCCACTCCTCTGAAAGAAAGATTCTGAGGAACATATATGGAGGTGCACTAGATCCCGGAATGTGCCGTATGGGGACAACTGCCGAATTGTACGAAGTACACAAGTAATCGGACATTGTCACAGTAATAAAACAAGATAGAATTAGGTTCAAAGAATGACAGAGGAAAGGGCAGTGAAAAAAGTATTCCTTGGAGGACCAGGAAGAAAAATAGCAAGAGGGAGGCTAGGAAGAAGATGAGTGGACGATTTAGATGAAGACTTGAGAAGACTGGCGGTCAGAAGGTGGCAAAGAGTCGCACAGGATAGAGAGGAGTGGAGGTACATCGTTCTGGAGGCCAGAGCTCTTCATGATCTGTAGTGCCGTGGAGTAAGTAAGTAAGAAAGAAGTGACAAAATCATTGAGAAAGCCAAGCAAATACCAATTAACTACGAGCTACTAAACGTATTACAGACCTCTGGGACTCATCTTTACGACATAATAGAAAGTTAGAAGTCACCGTTTGTTCTCTGAGGATTGGGCATAAGAAACTAACCTCACTCCTACTTCTTTGGGAACGCTCAACTCACATTACGAATACCCCGTAAACCAAAAATCACTCTCAGTCATATGCCGGTTGATTGTCCCCTCTATGTAATACAGAGAGATTTCCACCGAGTCCATACTGAATTACAAGACGTTCTACCGACAATTCTAAACCCATCGAACGTTTAATACTCTTCTTGAAATCCACTGGCGTTTTCCACATGATGTAACTGTACCACAATCCGTGCTTATGGTGTTTGTAGAACACATTCGTTTGCAACCATGGAAGACGTTTATTTTGAATACTGAATACAATGTATTCGGTAGGCAAGTCATTGTTTGTAAAATAATGAAAATTCTGAAAAAGAATGAAAGAGAAGCTGTGTGTGTCAGTTCATTTTGAATAAATATTTGGGGAAACAGTTTATAAGTTTGGAATAATATAGACGAAGAAGACAATAAATTGCATAATATGGCGCATGAAATGTTTTGACAATGACTATTATGGAGGAATTACTGCAAGCATTGAAAGAATCAAAGGACAAATGTTGTAAACACCAAATATTTTACGTACAGTGGCTCATTTATGCCTACTGCACTTTGTTGGAAGGGGTACAAAGTCTGTGGGAGTATTCCCGAAGTAAGTTAGAGTTTTCTGTGACAGCTGTAAACATTAGGAGTAATGTTTTCTATGTGTTAGTGTACTAGTGTATGACAGTGTGTCATCGATCGTTGACACCCCTTTGTTCTTTGCACTTCTCAACTCTTTCGATTCATTGAAGGTTAAGTTTATCTTAGAAAAATTATTAGTTTAACACTAGCTATCGATAGTTGTTTGTTTCGCCGACGAGCATACTGTGGCGAGTTAAAACAATGGAATGCCTTGTCAGAAGTCAATATGTAGACTGCATGCAAACGTCATACACACGCTCCAGACGTCTGTTTAGAATTACGGTAACTATGTGAAATACTGCTACAGACCGAAACCGTATCGATTCTCGCGGCGGGAAACATCAACGTAGCCGCCATTTTGTCCTGTGCAGGTTAAACCGACATCCAAAAACCGATTGCTGCGTATAGAGACAAAACGGATTAATAACTTCATTCTTGATTCAATTGTAAGAAAACAATATTTTCATTACCAGTTACAATAGTAGTAATAGTAATAAAGATAATGTGTGAATTAAACTATTATATTCTTGACGGAAGTGTAGGGTAAACACAGTCTATAATATATGGTTTATTTCCATTCGTCGGTTGGATCATTACTCTCAAGAGCATTTTGAATGCTGTTTCTTACTTCTCAGTAACTCACGAGCTTACGTAATATTATATTGTGAGTACGATTTGTTACCTCTTGTTTTATTCACGTGGCTTCGTTTATGTTCAAAATTACTTTCCTATACTGAACAAATTTTTCTGTATGCTAGACTTATGTTGTTAAGACGGACTGCGAATCTTTTCGCTCGAAACGTAAACTTGAAAGCATTACAAAGGTCAAAGTTCAGAACGGATCCACTAAAGAAAATAATCCATCGAGTCCGAGGTTTGTGAGACTAGTAGGGACAATGTAAGTAGAACAGAAATTAAAATTCTGAAAATGTAGGCTTTGTAAAAGTTTGTAGGCTCTTCAGTTCCAGTTTGACGCAATAATTTTCTTTCAATTTTGTCTTTTGTTTGCTCTTTTTGTAGGATGTAGTCACTGGTGGTTTACCCGTAACGCTAGGGTATGCTGTAGCACCGGGCAGCAGGGCCTCAGCTGTCAGAGGGAGCACCATCCAGCCCTAAATAACAAAAACGTTTTGAAGATAATAAATGTTAAAACAAGTCCTCAATCCAAAATCATAAAAAGATGTGTGCACACTTTTCGACGAGTTGCCGTCATGTTTTCTAAGTGAAATACTGAACGCGAGATATTCTAATACAAGAAATTATACAAGACTTCGTTAAGGCAAAGTCAATGAAAAATGGATCGCTTAGTGTTTTCTAAGCTTAAGTACAATTATTTTCATTGTAAACACCATTTAGCTAAATATTTGTTGTAATTTGAGAGTTCAATAAAATAATTGTTGACTTTTGAAATTGTGTACGCCATTTATCAGTGTAAATAATGGATAAAATGTTGAATTTTG
The DNA here is from genome assembly GCA_034769895.1 of Magicicada septendecula. Classification (NCBI taxonomy): domain Eukaryota; kingdom Metazoa; phylum Arthropoda; class Insecta; order Hemiptera; family Cicadidae; genus Magicicada; species Magicicada septendecula. The sequence goes on from CM068376.1 coordinate 82,028,493, forward strand.
AATCGGGGAAGGACCAATCTGATGGCAGCATAGGGCACCACGCGCTTCTAATCCTCCCTTGGATGTAGTCCGATTTGTCCCTTACCGTTTTCTGTCTATGCAAATAATCACAAACTGTACTATTTTTGGTAGTTGCGTTTGCTGTACTTTTGACAGTAGAGTTTTTTCGTTTTCCTCTCTGAATAGCTTACTTTTCAGGCCCTTACCGTTCCACGGTACATCTAGGAACCCCCCTCTCTACCGAAGCTACCAAAACGTTGGGCTTACCTTACTATATGGGCACCGCAAGTTTTCCTTTTGTACCGTTTAATTTGTTTCTGTTTACGTAACTTGATTGTAGTTTTTTGAACTAAACAATTTGGTGTGGCGTGGGAGACGCCAGAAGCGCGAGCTTCAGTGTAGAGTACCCAGTGAACTGATTCAATGTGTAAAAGGTTGCTTTGCTCGTATGTATTCGAATTAACACATACAAATATTTTTTTATTAAATATTCGTTATTTGTATTCCTTATTTTGTTATAAAGAATTAAGATTCAAGTAAGAGTGAACGGATAATAATTAAATGAAACGAGGCCATAATAGTGTTTATATGAATCTATGTTTACAACGGACATAAATAGAATCGTGTCACACGTCGTTTTATTTTCTGTAACAATATGTAACAAATAATTTTGTTCAATGTAACATATGATTTATGCAATATTTAGCTGAAAAATAGAGTATGATAATTATTATATATCATTATTTTTATTACAATTATAATTATTTAAATTACCGGTACCATTACATAATATATTATTATACATTTTATTATATATTATATTATAATTAATATACGCAGTATAATAATCCAATTGTTCACAAATTATAAAATAGCTAAATATTTAAATCGAAGTTTGAAAATAAAAAAGACTCCAGCCAAATACAATATAAAAACCAGAATCGAACTCACGGATTAACAACAAAACGTACAGTGTAAACAAAGATACAAAATTATATTCTTTCGACATTTCAAACATGTACCCAACCTTCTCATTGACGATACTATAAATATTATAATAAAAATAGGTGTCACCGATTTAAATTCTTTTTATTAAAAATTGGGAAGTTGTGTAAACATATTAGGCTAATAATCTACTATGTACAAGAAAAGGATTTCAAAAGTATTCAGTCCGATCTCTCAGCATGTAAGTACTTTTTTTATTTATCATAAATAAAATTATTTTTAATATTTACTTTATTCTTGTAATAGTATTTAAACGTTTAAAATATGCTCACATTATTTAAAATATTACGCTTGCTTAAAGCACACATGTATTTAAGGTAGTGGGAAAATTTTGGGTAAAAGATGTTTGATTGATTTGACAACACTGCTTTTTCGTTTCACCTATTTCGTTACACGTTGAATCAGTTTACTGCCCTAGGAGCGCGTGGTGTACGGGAGTGAGCCGGGCACCATAGTACCGTAATTGAAGTTCTCAGTTTACAAGAAAAGGTGTGACATTGTACTCTGCATACTATAGTTAACGGAAAATCAACTAGAGACCGTTGCTATAAATGCAGTGAGAGCCATATCTGTTTTGTATACTATGCCGCCCTGACCCCGTTGATGGACAAAATGGGGGGGGGAATTAGGTTACTATTCAGTATTGTTTTATTTAAGCAGTTTCCTGTTATACATTTATTTTCGTCCATCAGGCGAACACTTTGATAATAATATAGGTAGGTCTACGAATGAATTTAAAATATTCAAAAAATTATGAAACCCCTATTCTTAATCTAAGAGTTTTTCTATTAGGAATCAGAAAAAAGCTATAAAACAGTTGTTTTTCAGAATTTTAAGCTTTTTCTGTTTGTCTGAAACAGAAAAACATTATAAGTTTCAAAATGTCAATTTCTGTTCTACTTAAATTATGCCTATTAGTCTCACAAACGTTCTCTCTTTGTTATATGAAGGTTACTGATATACTGTCCGAATAAATTGTCTGTAATATGGCAATCACTATATGTTACTAACAACCGGTGATAATCAGTACGATCGTCCAGAAACTTCACAAAAACCTTCAGTGAAAATTACTAAAAAGTAGACAATACGCGTTCATAACATTTTAATATTCATCTTGTTATTTGAATTAGCAGTCTCCGTAATTACAACTTCGTCGTGCTTACTTCCTAAACTGCTACCTACTCCTACCATGCTCCGGACGAAGCCTTTCAGTGTCTTCACCATTATCAAGTCCTAAACTTCGACAAACAAATATATCACTGGAACCCGTATATATACCCGTGAATCCGCCTCCACAAACGGTCAATTAGTAAACAACTCTACTTGTCACATCCCTATTGGGTTAGCTCCGTTAAGTCACTCTCCTTCTGCCTCCCTATTAGTCACTACTACTTCGCCTCTCCGTCCACTATCCTATTAAGCTACACCCAGCTTTGTCTGCTTACCTAACAGTTGTTACCCTACTGTCTGACAAAATTCACATGTCTCACTCTTGCAAAATATGGTAAAATATTTCTTCATTACTAAATTTAGTCTTAATCTTCATAGGCCTAAGTATATTATTGTTTTTCTTTCGTTTTCTTTAAAATTTCAGATTCTTCATATAACTTTCTTTTATTTAAATTATTTTTCACTTTTAATATTTCTACGTGTTCAAGTGGGTTGATGAATATACCCTGTTTCCATTAAGTGCCTCGCGCATAGCGAATTAGTGGTCCTAGCACCTTCTTCCCTTTCGTGTTCTCTCGACGTAACCTCAAACTTACGTCCAGTTTCGCCCACGTACACTTTATCACACTGTTTACATTTTAATTTGTATACCCCGCTCTTATGCAACATTGATGTTTCTTTCTTAATGTGATCAAAAACTGTCGGCGCCTTACTTAAGGCTACATCTACATTATATTTCTTAAAACACTTTATTATTTTCTTCGTTCGATATCACATGTGTGTAATCGATCATTTATGTTTGTTTTCTATCCTTTTCTTTTTCTAATCTCTGATCGCTTTTAATCCTTTTTACAATTTTGTCTATTAATCTCGTATTATAGTTATTATTTTTAGCTATAATCTTTATTTATTTTATTTACATTTTGTTTTTATTTTTATTTTTTCATCATTTTATTTACATAATTGTCTACATCATCTGTTTAAATAATTAATTGCTCTGTAACAAAAAGAAATTTAATGCTACCATTTTTTGACTTATAAAGTGGGTATATTCCTCGGGTATAATTAAATCCGTATAAGTTTTCTTCCGGTATATATTAAACTTAAAACTGCCGTTGTCAATCTTCAAATTTATGTCTAAGTAATTTATTTCTATTCCTCCTATTTCTTCTTGTAATTTTATCTTCATTTCTTTCCCATTAATTTTATAGGTAAGTTTGTGAGGCATAACGCGTGATTGTACCGAGAGATCCGTACAGAAAACTAATAGACACCCGCCAGGGTGTAGCAGAAAAAACAAATAATTATAGTTCAATCATATTACGCATAACTTCTTCTTCTATGGTGTCACATTTCGGAGTCGAACCTTAGCCTCCATAATCATCCGCCTCCATTTTTCCCTGTCCTTGGTGATTGATGTCCATCGTTTTATTTTTAGCATAGTATCAGCATCCCTTCCCACTGCGTAAATCCAGCGATGCTTGGATCTTCCGACAAGCCTTCTACCCTCAATTTAACTAAACAGTACCTTCCTAGGTATTCGGGTACCTTTCATCCTAATGATGTGTCCTGCCCATTGCAACCTATGCAGTCGGATGGTGGTGGCCAGATCATTGTCTTTATGTAGCTTGTATAGTTCCTCATTGTGACGTATTCTCCATATCCCATTGACTTGGATTGGTCTATATATTCTCCTCAAAATTCTCCTTTCAAAAGTATTGACTATGTTAGCGGCTCGTTTGTTCAGAGTCTAATCATAACTTTATATAATGTGACCTTGGACTGACGGTGTATATTCCTTGTCTTGAATACAGTTGTTGTAATTACGCATAACTAACTTGTATTAATTCCGCGACAAACAGGTAAATGGCAAATCAGGTACAAATTAGAATATTGTTATGCGTAGGGGATGTACGGAATGGCGTAACTACGGGGGACTATAGCAATCAAAAAATTTTTAATTTCATAATTTTATGATCGAGAAATACGTTAGCACAGGTCAAGTCACCAACCCAAGCCAAAGCAATAAATAAGAACAATTTAACAACACGTCAACCCGACGCCAGCTACAAGACAATAAGAGAACGCCTAACATAACACAACAAAAGGGAAAGAGGATCGACTGTGACAGACCAAGCTCAGCTCAGATTTACAACACCACAACAAACTGAACAAAAGCAGAGTCTAGTGGCACGGATACGTGGAAATTGAAGCGAGTGCATGCTGTAGGGTTAAATTCGGAGCGTGCGAGCTTTAAGAAAAGGATACTCACTCACAAAGGAATTAGAAAGGTTTTACCCAGTATGAAGACAAAACGACGTACACCAAAAGAATACAGTCAGGAGTGTCACACAGCATGAGGCAACGTTAGGATGACAACCGATATTTATGACGACGTACCGTGGAGGCATCTTGGGGTGACGTCGAGCAAGAAGCTGTTAATTGACAGGAAAAAAATCGAAGGGAAGTCAAACAATGAACCAGGCGATACGTATTGTTAGTAAAGAAACAACAGCAGACCTTGGGAGAGTCACAAGAACAAAGGTTAGACGGACAGGCGAGCAATTGCCCTACATTCTAAGAAGTAGTGTGAACGTTAGGGGAGGTTCAATAACCAACCAGAGTCTAGCATCTTCCAAAGAAGCAGGTGGAGAGAATTGTCGTCATGGTGACAACCAGAACAGCGAATCAGGGTGCTGAGAAACACAGATGTCCAGAGTGGAAGGAAATATTAGACCTATCGAGGATGACCAGAGGCGTGTTCGACAGAAAATTGCATTCTGGTAGATGACGCTTAATAAAAACTGTTTACAAGGTACGCGAGCTCTCAGTCTCTTGGTATTACTCAGTTTTTTCGCAGTTGCTCAGTCTATCAAGTTTTCAGTCTATCAGTTACTGAGTTTCTCAGTTGTTAAGAATTACTCAGTTATTGAAAAGTCAGTCCGTTACGCAGTTTTCTTGGTTACTCCATAATTCTCAGACAGTCATGCGGTTTTTCAATCAGTTAATCGTATTTCACCAAGTTACGGAAGTCTACCGCAGTAACGCGAATTGTGAAGTGATATAAGTATCGCTAGAATCAGAATTTGATACTTTAAACTTTAAAAGCATTCCGACATGCAAATTAAACGTTAATAAGTGAGCGAACGACTCGATATTAGAACTTTGGCGCGACAATTACGAACACAGTGGTCGATATCGGAACACACTATGATTAAGGTATCGCTATCTCAGTCGTGCGAACTCAGAAACAATAAGTGACTTAGCGATCATAACACTCGTGCTTATTATTGCACACAGTCATGATACAACTAAATTAAACATATATAAAACACGAAGCAGTTCAACGACAGACAATTATCTGAATACAACTACTAATAATGAATACACGTATGCAACACGAGACTCTATAAACTTTCATTGTTAACAATAACACCAACGGGAGTGAACCTTACCCGCGAGTGCAAAGTGATGACAACACAAAATCTACGGAATTTCTACTTACATGGATCATCAATGAACAGGGATTCTCACCGATGGAATTATGGATATTCACTCTCTCAAGTAAAATCCTCATGTTATTAATATTATAATCAAAACTACTACTCTGTCTCTTTTCAAAGAAACCACACTTTGAGAATTTAGATCAATTACTATGGTAATATTAAACATAAAAGCTATTCATCTGAGGCAAAATGAACGCATTAGTGTAGGATAAATTAATATTTGATGTCTATGTTTATGTATGTCTATTGTATTGTATGTTCTTGTTTTACAGCAAGCGACGAAACGGATATATATATTGTGATTTATATTCATGTATGTTTTCTTAACTGTATTTACAGGTCATAATTTATATTTGTCTCAAAAGTTTATTTGAATGATGTTTAATAAATAAGTATTTATTTGTTAAGTATTCATGCGTTCATTATTGTCATTACCTCAGTAACGAAACACTAACGTTAATTAAATTATTTGTAATAAATTTTCTAATATCGTTTAAACAACACTAAAGAGTCTCAGTGGTTATGCTAATCATTAATGAATACAGTTAATTATGTCAGAGTAATTAATATATTCACGTAAAAGCAATTTTGACACATTTAATCTAATTGGATAATTGATTAATTGGATTTGCATAGATTAGCATAATTCATACATTATAGAAATGGCGCCCATCGCATGGCAAAAGAGCAGGCAGTAGTAGAATAAGTAAATTTACATGTTAGTTATTAGAATAAGATTTATATGTGTAAGACTAGTTTGACTGAATGCTAACGCGAAGTAAGGCGGCAAAAATGACTAGCAGTTCTGATAGTATGAACTTTGAGGTCAACAACCCACAAGGTGTGCCCGATAACGAAGGTGAAGACTCACCGACTGAGTCACAAATGACCGAGGAGACGTCAAACGTCGTGAGCGCGGGGACAGGAGTCTCAACCACAAGAAGAGGTGACATTGCGTGCATTAATGGACTTCATGAATGAGAAATTCGACCAGTAGAAGGAAGAAACTAATAAAAACTTTAAAGTAATTAATGAAATTTTGAATGAAAACAGAAGAGAACAGAATGAGAAACTCGATAAACTAGAAGAAAACAACAAAGCACTCAGCGAAAAGCTAGACAAACATAAGGAAGAAGTTACGCAACAGATGGCCGAGCAGATCATGCAAATACGCGCGGAAATGCGTGAGTACAGGAGTGCTTGTGACCAGAAAATAAATGAAGTCCAGAAGCAGCAGGATGAAACCATAAAAGAATTGAAAGACGACGCTGACAAGAAGTTCGAAGAGATACGAGAAACCATAGAAGCAGACCGTCAAGAATTAAAAAACATATGTATAATTGATTAATTGGATTTGAATAGATTAGCATAATTCATACACTATAGGACCATGGGATCAAACCCCTCAAAGCTATTAAAAATTTCACAAAAATTGCATAATCACTTAATAAGCCATTAAGACATTAATAAGCCTATTGCGTGTGTCAAAATAAGGCCTACAAATAATTATAGAAATAAAAGTGATTATAATATTTGTAAAATAATAATAAAACAGTATTCTTAATAATGGTAATCACTCAGTATTTGGTAAACAACGTATGTATTTGCATCGAAAAGAAAACATTATGCACACGCCAGAAAACGAAGACAAAGCCTATTAATCTATCTTTATCTTTTTCGCTTCGATACACTTCTTCTTAGAAGGTTGTCTATGTCATAACTCTTCCAGTCGAGTATCCCTACAGTTAGAACCGTCTTCTTTGTACAGGATAACTAGCAGTTCTTGATTTTAATTCGGACAAATTAGAAGATTTATAAGACTATAAGTTGCTTAAGATATTCTTAGGATAACATCGTTAAATTAAATACGAAAGGGTAAATACGAATACAAATTTAGACTTAAAAGAAATTAATGTGACTAGAATTTATAAAGTAAAAACAAGTGACAAAGAGTGATGAGGTTATTACCTTTAATTTGAATAACAAAGAATCAATATAGAATATTTTGATATCAGTGCTTTTCCATATTTTTTTCAACCTTAACACTTCATCTTGGTTTACTCATAAACTTTGAGACATAAAAAAATTACAAAATGTATTTATAAAATAATATGGCAAGAATCCTGAATTCTCATTTACCATAAGGAAAATGGGGGAGGGGGTCCCAAACTTCAAGGTAGCCTCATCGACCCCCAGAAGTTGATCTCATCCCCCCCCCAAGAGCAGCTCATAGTTACACCACTGGGTGTAGGTGTACAATTTTTATGCATTGTTGTGTTTTTATTCTATAGAAAATAAAAAGCTAATTTCTTTAAGCCTACACACGCGCGCAGGCACACATAGGTGAAGATTACATACATGACTTGTTATAATTCTGCGAGGTTTGATCTAAAGTTTGTGCAATTTTTTAATTTCCCCCGCTATAAATGCTCGATTAAAGAACTCTTTTTGTGTGATATTGATAATATTATGTATTTTCATCATATCATGAAAATTTTGTTTGCATCATGTGTTTTCATTTATTTTTAAAGATAAAAAAACGCATGAGGACGTATCTGGTGATAACGGGGATTGTGGTATTATTACGATGTTCTTTTTGCCGAAAATTCTTGACAAGCAATGACGTGCGGATGCAATATTGCAGATACAATTCCATAAATTATGCTTCTACACTTTTTTCCTTGTTAACATGGCTTTTTTGAAGATCTTGTTAGGCTGTGATTCTGAGCACTGAAACGGATGACGAAAAGAAGAAAAAGAAGACGATGAAGGTTATGAATACACAGCGAATAAGGATACTTGCTGTACTACATAACTGGTTAGTAAGCGCCAAAGAATTTCCGCTTATTTTCGATTCGAGATTTTTCGCAGATGGTCTACACGATTGTCGAAAACTTTTGGCGGTCCAAAACATTTCAGAAACTCTACACATTAGCCAATTGCTTCATACTTAGGTAAATATCATGTTTCATACAGCCCCGCCTGTTTGTTGTCTCTCTCTCTCTCTCTCTCTCTCTCTCTCTCTCTTACTCACTCACTCACTCACTCTTTTTCACTCTCCTTCCCTCTTTTTCTTTGTCTCTACGTACATACATCTCTTTGTTTTATTCAACGCAATTGTGTCCGTGTCAGTGGGTCAACTCTTTCCTACCATCACATTCCTCTTATTGTTTCGTCTCTATCATATTCATTTTTTAATTAGTATTATTATGAGAATAAACAAAAATCTTGCGTTTGTTATCAAACTTATGGTCAGTGATTTATGTACTACGCAGTCCTGTTAAAAAAAAAATACATATCTACTGGGTCTCGATAGTGTTAAAGATGAATATTGAATATCCAATTTCATTATTTTGCTTCACAACATTTACGTGTAATTGATAATATTCGCATTTGCTGTAAAGTGGTTGTGGATATTGTCCGAACTTACTGATGACAGTATATTTTTATTTTAAATCCATGCAATTTGGATATACGTTGGGTCGCATAAGTGATCAACAAAGCAAGTTAAAGTAATCAATATAGACTACAGTGTGTAGCAATAAGTCGGGGGGGGGATAAGTGGATTCTGATTGAAGGGTAAATGTTTACTGTTCCAAATTCTATGTTTGCCCACTTCGTCTCTCTGTTTCATCCTTTAGTACAACGCTCCGTTTACTTTCACTCCGTTGACAAATATTTTTTTTCATTTTGTAAAAAACTGATAACTTTTTTTAATATTTTCAAAATATGGATTTAAAAGGTGAATAACGTATGTTTATAACACTAGTGTGTAACGAAATCTGCGCTTCAGGTTTAACGTTCTGGTATGCCCACTCCGTGTCTCTTAGTTGTAAAAAGGATTACCAGATGTTCGATGAAAGTAAACATGGCTTCCTTCTTACTTAGCAAGAAGCAAGCTTCCTTGGAAAACTTCTGCTTACTTGCCACTTGGCTATAGGCTGTCGTAGTATCCTCTAAAGCAGTGGTTCCCAAAGTGGGGTCTGAAGAAAAAAATAGAATGTACCGTAATTTTCTCCGACTTTTTGTGCTCTAAAATGTAAATGTTGGAATCTTAAAACAATTAGTAGAAGATTCTATTTTTTTCAGTATGGGGTGAAGTAAAGCTCTTTTTATTTGATTCCAACTTCAACCTTAAAGAGAGGATTCATGACTGTAACTGGATTTTGAAGCTATCATACCTTCCTGATATTTTCAGTCATCTGAATGGACTTACTTTAAGCCTGCCAGGATCACTATTTTCCAGGTTCGAGATAAAACCGAGGGAATGATAAAAATATTAAAGTTGTGGATTCGAAGATTAGACTTTAAAATCTTCGAACAATTCGATTTTATGGCAGATTTCGACCAGATGTCAGGAGAAAATGTTCCAAAGGAGATCCTCAACGTTATAAGTCTCATTTCGAGCAACTGCACTTGCAGTTAAGGGAATATTTTACTACAACGGATGAGAGTGACATGTGGATAAAGAATCCATTTGCTGATGAGCTGTCAACTAACCTCTCTCTTACACTACAACAAGAAAATTCACTTGCAGAACTTTCAGAACGTACATTAAAATTACAGTTTTTGCAATTACAGCTAGCTGACTTCTGGTTATATGTAATGACTGACTATACTAAACTCCCAAAAAATGGTTTGAAGTGTTTAACTGTTTTGACACTTTACTTATTTGCGTGGAACCGCATTTTTTCAGATCACGTATTTGAAGTCAAAGTTAAGAAATAAACTTGATGTCGAGAGTGACTTAATATTCAATTTATCATACATTAAACCCAATATTGCAGAGATAATTGTCCAAAAGCAGCTTCATTGTTCACATTAAACTATGAATAATATCATTAATATTACAATTTTGCAAGTTAAGAGAATTTTTATTTTAATACATTTTAATTAAAATATAAGAGTATATAAGCTATCATATTTACTGTTTGTTTTATTTCAGAAATCAGACTGGGTCCGTGAAATTTTTAATTTTGGGGGGTCCGCGGACTGAAAAGTTTTGGAAGCATTGCTCTAAAGCATCCACCAAATATGCTAAGTTTATTTTTTCTATTGGATCTTTGTGTTTTTTCCATTCAAGTTTATGAGTCGCTATCTTTTCCTCTATTCATTAGTAGTTTTTGTATTCCAAAACGTTTAGTAGCAGTCCTTTTCAATCATTTCTCTTATACGTCTATACCATAGAAATTTGCTTTCTGCAATTCCCTTCTTAACGTTTCTTTATATCTTTCAGTTCTCTTATTCTTTAATTTCTCAGTTTAGCTAGGAACGAAAAGTTTGTTAGGAATGTAGATGATAACTCCAAATCATTAAATATAAAAATCCGTTATTATATTTCCTTTTTGTATTGTATTTTTATGTTTATTAAATTTACTCTAACGTTTGTTAAGTTTAAATAAATTCTCATTTGTTATTTTCACGGGTTATTTCTACATCTGAATCTTCGACTACGTTCCCGATTACCAAGTATTCTAACCCTTTCGGACCTAACAATGTTTTTTTTTGTAACTAGATAGTTTAATAGTGTAAATACCCCTAATTTATCGTGCAGAATTAAGGAAAAATAATGAAAAATTCTATTGTAAACAGTTTCTAGTTGTAATCAACTAGCACGATTGTGCTAGTTAGGTTTCATTTCATACTAAGTAACCGTATAATCAACCCATACCACCTGGTATTTATATATTTTTTTCACACTTTCTCCACAACACACACACTTTTTTAACATAAAAATATTTGTATCTATACAATTACACAAACTTTTCAAGCACTTCACACACACACACACGCGCGCGCGCGCGCGCGCGCGCAGATAACAAAATACAACACAACACAAATTTTCCTTAATAATTTACACATTTTAAACAAAAATTAAATTTTTTAATGTTGTTATTTTGTATGGAAAAGTCTGAAGCAGTGTTCACCTTTTCTATACAAAGGTACGAGCCACATTTTTTACGACTTTTTGTGCGATTCTTGCAGGTCTCCAGTTATCACAAACGTGGTAATGATATGGAATGCACAACAGGCCAATGGTCGTAACCATCAAATCTGTTTTCAAAAACTGGTTTTTGGAGAAAGAATATAAACTTTTATATTTTTTACTGGCAAGCGTTCTTTTTCTGCTACTTCTTCTTCAGTGTCCATCACCCTCTTCCTGTCTGGAGTTGGCATTGGAGATTCAGCAATCGCCATTCGAAACTTGAATATATCCCACTTCTCAAATTCTTCAAATTTCCTTGTTCTAAGGTAATTAAAGCGGCTTCTTTTTGCACCACCGAAGTAGCTTTGGGTTGGGCCTACTGCGAGCCGTTCGGTGTACTACGGAAATCGTGAGTCCGGCTGCCCGTTATTAGCTCACGGACTCACTTCCACATTCTGAGTCGCCTTGGATGCTGAAAAACGCACTTGATTTTATGGTGCGTCTGGAACCTCTTCGCCAAACCCACCTTGTACTAAGCCTCTTGTCATAACTTTACACAACTAAAGGTATAATTCCCTAGTTGAAATTTACCTGTACGCCAGTCTGTAAACCAAAATCATTTTTTTTTTAAGAAGCTTGCAGTGAAAATTACTAAAAACCAATACAACATTCCTTGCCTTCGGTATCATTGTTCTGTTGGCACCGTGTCGCAGGAAACATAGTAGAACATTAACGTCGAGCGTATTGGTTGGTGGGTCACGTGATGACTCATCAGATTAACAAAAATGTATAGTATTATTAATAATAATGACTTTATTATGTAATAATATAATTATACATTTATTGTTATTAGCATAATTAATATGCAATAAGCAGGACTATTCACACATACGCACGAAAATCTCGCAACAAGACCCTTATTTTGAACACATATAAAGACAAACAGCATCAAGTGATTCAGTTAATTAGCAGTTATTTTTACGAGCGATTAGAGTGCGCTGTGATATATGTGCAGCGGAAGGACTTAACGATTTGTCTATTTATATTTATGAAGGACAATTGTTGTGTTAAGTGTGATCTTATTTTTTAAGTAACTAGTAAGTATTTCTTGCAGGTTTTTATATTATGAACAGTTCTTCAAATATTAACTATTTCTGGAAGTAAAATTATATTGGATTCTCACTTTACACACGTTTCACTGATTAAATCACCATCATGCGAGGTAAATATATGAATCAGCAAACAATTAAACTGATTCGATTTCAATATAAAAAATAACGGATAATCAAGTTTAATGTAAAAGAAACGATCGATTTAATTTTATTTTACTTATCGATTGTTTTAATATGCATTTATTCAATCAGCTGTTCTGTCGGTTATATTGGAAATATATTATGTTTATATTTAATTTATTTTAATAAATTTATAATTGTAAATAGATCAACTTGTTTTGTTTTTACTTGAGTATGTTCTTTAATTAGTAAATTATTGTTATTGTGTGTGTATATATTAATATTTTCCCAAATATTCATTTTTTGAACTTTTTGTGTGTTTATGAATATTCGATATTTGAAGAACTGTTCATAAGTGTGATCTGGATAGAAATATTCCTGCGGATGGTTAGCAGCTAGTTTTTTTTTCACTTTAAGTAATGTTTCTTTTCCTGTAACAAGTACAGTCAAAAACGCATCTGTCAGTAGACAGATTAAAACACTCTTAATCGTGTATAAATTGGTTTAAAAGACTCTCCATTAACACGGGACTGCCTATCAACTAATCGCTAGCGATGTATATTCTTACGTTCTAGTCCTGGTCACTACCAGGTTCTACCAGGATTGGTTCTTACGTTCATCAATGGGCACTAGGAACTTTATTTAGCAACACGTTGTTAATAAAGCCTCGGGCTTACCAATTTCTTTTACGCAGGTCCGTTGAAAATTTGTTTATACCTGTGAGGTTTACCAACCTTTGTTAGTGCCTTAATCTCTCAAAACTAAACTAATTCGAGAAAGCGATTTTCTTCACTTTCGACAGATCTATGGATTCCTCACAAATAAACCGCGAAACACGAATGATTTTAACAGCTATCGATGTTAAACAATCCTCCTCTCAAAACAATCTCCATTCGTCTCTATTTTCTCATTACCCGTCTCATCATTTCATCGCCTCATTTACTTATCTCTACAAGGCCTTCGAGACCTCCCATTTCTTTTTCTTATTCTTCTTCCCAAAGACTTTCCCATTTGTAACATTTTCCTTTCGCCATAACATATCCAACTCTTCTCACTGCACACACGACATCAGTCTTCCCTCTTCAGGATAACTAAACACATCTTTTCCACCTGAATTTTCCTTCTTATTTTATAAGCCTTTCTATTTATTTGACTTTATTAATTTAATTAATAATTCTAAACTGTTAGCAAAGCAGTGTAATAGAGCGGCATGAAAATTGACATTTATGGTGACAAATTACCTTTTTTATTTTGCACTAACTGGCAGTATATCGAAGGCATGAAGAGTAAAACTGAATGGGAGGCACGATAAGAGCTGAACTCGCTTGTGTTAGATACCATCTGTAATGAAGTTTGTGACTCTCTGTCCGGAGCTAAGTTCCACAGTCCTTAATGGCCCACTTCTTGATATACCGCATCAACAATTTTATCCCTAACTTTTGCTAAACTTGTGTTGCTACCACTAATACTCACTTACACTTCCATGAGCGCTTTAAACCTGGTTGTTTCCATCTGAAGATGAGCCGAGAGGCTTGAAAGCGCCCATGGAAGTGTGAGTATTAGTGGTAGCAACACAAGTTTAGACAAAGTTAGACTTAACCACTAAATTGTATATATCGTTTAAATTTTATCCCTATTCCTCTGTTCCTCTTCATGCATCAGTCTTTCTTTTTAGTATTATCTGACTATATCGTGTCCCGTGTACCATAACAGGAGTCACAAACCATGTTCAACAATACGTAGGCCTATATCTCGTATTCAGGTTTAAGAAAGTTTTATTTTAGATTTTCTGTCATGACAGAACAATAGTCAGTAAACTCCTACACAAAACACAAAACAAACAACAGACAAAGACAGAAAACAACAAATTCATAACACTAACATACATCAACAAACAAACAGAAAAAATTGCCCACAAATTCAAAAAAGCAGGATACAGAATCGCTTACAAAACTACTAACAAAACAGAACACACACTATCAAAACGCATGCCCAAAGCACAAAACAAATTCGATCTACCCGGTGTATATAAACTAAATTGTTCAAATTGCAGTAAATTCTACATAGGCCAGACAGGACGTAGCTTCAAACAGAGATACATTGAACACACAAAAGCACTCCACACCACTACAGAATCTACCTTCGCAAACCACCTCATTGAAGCAAACCACACATATAAAAACATCGACAATAACATGAACATACTACACGTACACACAAAAGGCCGAAAACTAGACACTCTAGAACAATTAGAAATATACAAACACACAAAAACAAATAAAAACGACATCCTAAACGAACAGACACAATTCAGATCGCACGCATTATTCGAACACATCTCACCACACACACACAGCTTCAATCTTTCGAAACACTTTCTCGTCGCCAACAACAAGACGAGCAGCGCTACTAACGACAGCCTCTGATGAAGCCTTCTATAGGTGAAAGCCGGTTTAGGCTGTAAGGTAAAACTTTACGTTTTTACTTATAAAAAACTTTGTGTTCCGAGTCATCAATATTATAGTGATATTTAGTTAAGTAACGGACACGTCATGGACAACGAAATCCAAGAATTTAAAATAGTCTTTCACAATTATTTTATTTTACACAAAATTCTGTACCATTTTATTTTCAACGCATTGTTCCAATTTATCAGTGTACCGGTAGTCAAACATTTCACCTTCCGAGTTGGCTCCTAAACATCGACGAACACGGCTCAGCAACGAAAGCACATCGGTAGCGGTAAGAACTCGTAAATTTTCACTGCCGTTTTCCGTGTCAAGTTCGTCGGCACTCTCATCACTTTTACAGTTTCTAAATTGTCTTGTGGCGTGCATGTACGGATTAATTTATTATCCTATTATAAAGCATAATAAATGAATCATGCTCCGTCATGAGCACTGGGTTTATCATGCTCCGTCATGACTTCAATTATCTGGGTTGCACTATCAGTATTGGGAATGACACAGGCCAAGATATCACTATAAAAATATCGAGGTTTCAGATGACGTGTGGCGTCACACATAAAACATTGAGGAAAAAGACAAGGAAAGAGACAAGTCTTAAATTTTATAAACAATGGAAGTACTTGTTTTACCATATGGACGTGAAACTGGGTTCGTACAAAGAAGATTAAAAACCAGATTCAAACTTCGGAAATTAAGTTTCTGAGAATAACAAAGGGTTGCACGAGACGGAATCGTGTGCGCAATGAGGATATTAGAGAAGAGCTACAGGTATTCTCCATAAATGATAAAATCCAGACATATCGCAGGGAATGGCTACAGCATCTGGACAGAATGGAGGATGGACGACTACCTAAGATTGCGTTTCGATATAGACCTTTTGGTACAAGAGATGTAGGAAGACCGAGAGTGAGATGGAGAGATAATCTGTAAAGACGTAACCAGACTAAGTCCCTACTCCGGAAGAAGTAGAAGGGAACTTCTAGAAGAAGAAGAAGAAGAAACTATTGTGAAGCCAGCAAAATTATTATTTTTAACAAAACTTTTTCGTGTTAATCGATATTTCGTGTTAAACGTTTTCCGCTTTAGTTTTAAAGAAATTTCAGCGCAGTAATATAATCTTACTTTGACAGTCATGTCATTGTTTTGCAACTTGTCCACTCTACCGTTACGTTCAACATATACAGTTATATGTTTGCATAACAATTTCTCGTACCGGAGTACGATTCTACTCTGAGAATTAACTACGCACTCAATGAAAGAAAATATGTAGTCAACATGCACGAAACACGATCGTATTTAAACTTTGTCTTCTCTCCATCCTTTTGTTTCACGTAATGTACTCGAGAATATATCTTAAAGGTATCCTATTACTTCACAATTTTATCACAAATAGTACTCAGAAGCTCGCTTCGTGATTTCCCAAGGGCGCAGCTCGAACTCAAGAAAACCAATCAGTCAGTGAAGGCATTATATAGCACAACGCCAGAAACGTATTAATATTAAGAAATCATATTTACCCAGAGTAGGCAATAGACTAAATCGACGCAGGAGTGCACTGCAGCCTTAGTGTTTGCCCTGTATTCATTGTTATGCATTCTGGTTCGAAAATGATTAGATTATTTGCCATATATGTTAAATTAATTCAGCACTTTAAAATTTTAAACACAATTGTTTCTTTCTCCTTGCTGTCTTCTTTTGTACCACCACTATAAAAGTGGATACGTGGACACAGAAACAGCTTAATTCGGTTTCGCTAAATCAGCTGCTTAACTGAGGGTGCATCTCGTAATTTCTGTCAACCATATTATTCATTCGTTGGAGGGAGTTAGTAGGGGATATACAGGGTGATTCACGAAGATATGCAGAGACTTTAGGAGCTCATTCTACATGTAAAAATAAAGAAAAAATATAGGTCTGCAATTGTCGTTTTATGTGAATAAACTGGGCATGTGTGCATGGTATGTTGTCTTTTCAAGCTATCTGCAAAAATAACTGTGTAAGATAAAATTCAACAAAATTTTATTTTTCAAAGAAAGAAAGGGATTTTGAAATTTTTTTTTTTGTACAACTTAGTGATTATGTATCAGCTGTTTTTAATATGATTTCTCCGCGGAACCTTTATTAGTCATTTTTTATTTATATATTGCAACAGGATATTTTTCTTGTAATGTCTAATTTTACGTATCTAAAACGTACATATCCAAATGGAGGCATTCTTTTTTCTTTCTTCTTCTTCTTCTTCTTCTTCTTCTTCTTCTTCTTCTTCTTCTTCTTCTTCTTCTTCTTCTTATTATTATTATTATTATTATTATTATTATTATTATTATTATTATTATTATCATTATTATTTTAGTAATATCCATTTGCTTTCATCATTTGTCTGCTATTCTTGTAAATGTTTTTCAAAGGTAAGGTAAGAACTAAAGTGATATGAACAAAATTTTTTAATTTTCGATGAAACCACTCGTGGAAACGGGAGGAAAAGGGGATGGTATGGATAAAATAAATAGGGGAAGATACGGAAGACAAATACACATGGAGAAGTTATTTCTTTTTATGAACTATATTGTGTAATATATTATTCATATGTAAGTGACTCGTTGAGTTTCCTGCAGGTCTCCCATGTAATATCTTCAAATAAATACAACTTCAAGTAGGTTTATTTTCACCTGACGCACGTGTCACAGAAATTATTCTGTATCTTCAGAGGTTTTTGAATTGTAATTGAATGCTTCGCTTACAATGTAGTTAACGGATAATCGATTTTACTACGATTCATA
Source organism: Magicicada septendecula (assembly GCA_034769895.1). Lineage (NCBI taxonomy): Eukaryota > Metazoa > Arthropoda > Insecta > Hemiptera > Cicadidae > Magicicada > Magicicada septendecula. The sequence goes on from CM068376.1 coordinate 82,046,580, forward strand.
TTTTAGATTGTTTAAAGTTTACTATTTATTATATAATTTAATGTTTCATTTTTATTATTCTAATAAATATCTGATTTTAAATAAATCATCTTGTTTTGTCTTTATTTGAATTTGTTCTTTAATTCGTAGATTATTATTATTGTGTTTGTAAATATTAAGAGTTTCCCAGATAATCAATTTGTTACCTTTTTGTACGTTTTTAGTTAATTTGACATTTTAATGTCTGGAAATTTATGTTTGTTATTTAAACAGTGTGTGGCTAAGTTAGATTTGTAAATATTAGGTTTTAAAAACGCATTGCGAGTTGAATGAATCTCTCGGACGGTTTTTTATTCGTCTGGCCTACGTAATATTTCTTACAATATGGAAATTCTATTTTTTAAACTCCATTTTTATTGTGAATGCTGAATTGTTTGCTTAGTTAAGCTTATCTACAAATAGTTTGCTTAGTTTACAAGTTATGTTTCCGTAATAAGTGAAGTTAATATATTTTATATTACCATTAGTAGATGGATTTTACATGAAGGTTTGTATGGTGTCTGTTTAGTGAGTTTGTTTTATTTTATTTTCTAATTTATTGATAGTTTTTATTTTGTATCCATTGTCTATTGCTATTTGTTTGATAATATTTTAATTTATTTGTTTTGTTTTTATTTGAATTTGTTCTTTAATTAGTAGATTATTATTACTGTGTTTGTAAATATTAAGATTTTCCCAGATATACATTTTGTTACCTATTTGTACGTTTTTAATTAATTTGACATTTTGAATGTCTGGAAATTTATGTTTATTATTTAACATAAATTTACCTCCGCTATCATCTCCGAAATCTTTTTACAAAATTTTGACGAAGAAGTTATAAATATAATAAAATTGACCGACCCATTAGGATGCTACTTTAGATACATTGATGACACTCTATATGTATCCCAAAATAAGGGCATTAATATTTCTAATATGTTAAATTCATTTAACAATTTACATAACAAAATAAAATTCACAACATAGACAATGGATACAAAATAAAAACTATCAATAAATTAGAAAATAAAATAAAACATAAACTCACTAAACAAACACTATACAAGCCTTCATGTAAAAATCCGTCTACTAATGATAATATAAAATATATTATAACTTCACTTATTACGAAAACATAACTCGTAAACTAAGCAAACTATTTGTAGATAAACTAATTCAGCATTTACAATAAAAATTGGTTTTTCAAAATAGAATTTCCAAAATGTAATCAATTTTAGGTAGGCCAGACGAATAAAAAAACTGTCCGAGAGATTCATTCAACATCGCAATGCGTTTTTAGAACCTAATATTTACAAATCTAACTTAGCCACACACTGCTTAAAAATAAACATAAATTTGCAGACATTCAAAATGTCAAATTAACTAGAAACGTACAAAAAGTAACAAATTGATTATCTGGGAAAATCTTAAATTAAAGAACAAATTCAAAAAAAAAAACAAGACGATTTATTTAAAATCATATATTTATTAGATTTCTAAAAATAAAACATTAAATATATAAGAAATAGCTGACTACGTAAACTTTAAACAATCGAAAATATGAATCGAAGTAAAATCGATTATTATCCGTTAACTATATTGTAAGCGAAACATTCAATTACAATTCAAAGCCTCTGAAGATACAGCAAAATTTCTCTGAAACGTGAGTCAGGTGAAAATAAACATATTTGCAGTTGTATTTATTTAAATATATTACATGTGTAATATATGTATACACACACATTTTTTTAACTAGATCAGCTGTTTTTTATGACAACTCAACGTGTAAATGATTTCTTTTCCAGACAAATGTATAACGATGATAGTTATTAAAATAAGTATTATATTATGAAAATGTATAGTTATTAAAATCCTTTATTTAATTTACTTACTAAATAAATAAATACATTAGATATTTAGAGGGAGGTGAGGAGAGTGTTTGTGTGTGTGTGTGTGTGTGTGTGTGTGTGTGTGTGTGTGTGTGTGTGTGTGTGTGTGTGTGTGTGTGTGTGTGTGTGTGTGTGTGTGTGTGTGTGTGTGTGTGTGTGTGTGTGTGTGTGTGTGTGTGTTTGTGTGTGTAAATTATTTATTAACACAAAGCGTCATTCGTTTCAATCGTCGCGAAGATATCTTTAAGTTAAGAGATTTGTACACACAATATGACTGTGCGTAGCAGTCTACAATACTAGTGTAGTGTAGATAAAATTAAAAACACGTCAGTTTGATGACGCGCCAACATATATTGGCATTATATAGTCTACGTAGATTATCAGTGCCACGCCATTCACGAACGGGGAAAATGTTAAGCGAGATTTTAATTTTATTTTTATTTATTTTATTTTTACGAGGTGGCGCGCTTACAAGGGAATTCCATTAGAGCCCGTCGTCTTTACGGCTGCAACTTTGGCGCTTCTCGGCGTTTGATCTATTTCTGCGCCGCACTTTACCGTACAGCTCCCAATAACACCACTACGTTTATATTAGTGACATCATACTTATACAGTAATTATGTATAAAGTAACAAACAGCACCTGATTATGGTGGTTTGGGGGGGGGGGTCCAAAATAACTTCGCTTGGCATTTGAGAAGATTTTTTAAATTCCAAATTGATCTAACTTTGATTGTAGGTTTTAATATACCTTTCCATTTAGGCCTATAGTAACAAAGAGAATTAGTTAGCATAAAGTAAATAATACTTTTGAAAATAAGATTGCAACATTTAACATAATTTTAACGGTTTATTTTGTTGTAATTTACATTTTATTGTTTGTATATTACAGACCGTATTCTACAGGCAGAGGCGAACCTAGGATTTCATTTCGGGGGGGGGGGGGTCACATATCGTTTTCTTAGAGTATTGTTTTTTCTCATATTATAATAAAAATCGTACCAACAAATTAAAACTAATGGGCAAATAATAGCTGTAATTCACTAACTTCTTTAAAATCAGTGAAAAACATATATCATCAGATAGGCTTCCAGTTTGTCTTGGAAGCCTAATAATACCTTTCTGTGGAATATAGATAATTTGAAACAGAGTTTCCCAAACTGTGTGCAACGACGTCTGGATGGGTGTCCGCGAAATTTTGGGAAAATAATGAAAACATACAATAAAATGTCTATCTCGGCAAAAAAATAAATCAAAAATTGTTTGCTTACTTAGTTAACAGTCGTGGCTTGAAGCTAACATTCAATAATTAATTTAAGAAAGAGCGAAAAAATGTTGTTCTGTGCTTTTCATTATTTTGTAAATTAAGAAAGTCCAAATAAAATTTATGTAAGAAAATATTTTTTAATGGCTTTTTGTAATTATATAAGTCATAAAAATCTAAGTTTGTTGATAACTTTGCGTTACAATTGGAAAAGTCCACTGACATAACTTGGAAACCACATTTAGTACCGAGGTAAGTAAGTAACATTCATTATTATGGCATATTATGCTGCAGTGTGATTTTAGAAACATCGTGGAAAGGTACTGAAGGTGAGGGGATCGGTATGTAGAGGGAGATAGTGTGCCGCAGCTTCTGACTATTTATTTGTAGTGTGCCGTGGGCTAAAAAATTTGGGAAACGCTACTTTAAAGAGAATGTTAAAATTAAGAAATTGAGGTTTAGCGCATACAAGAACACGAAACGTTTTTAGTGAACATGTGTTTAATTTTAAATATGTTGTTTCTTAGAGCTAGGTATTACAACGAACCATGTCGCATTATGAAAATATCGGTATGGAGAACCATACATGACTTCCATATTCTAAGATTTATATTTAAATCTTAATATCGCCTGCCAAGCGCGATATATTTTCTCTTATACATGATGTACATTAAAATGAAAAAATTTTAATTTTATTGCTTGGCAACAAAATTATTTTATTTTTAACAATTACCATTGTTTGAAAAAGTTTAAATAAATTTTCAAGTACTTTACTCTTGTTAAAACGTAAAAGGTTGCAGGTAAACTACCCCTTCCCCGTAACCGATCTTCACCAAAATCGAAAGTCCTTGAGACCTCTACAATTCAGGGAAGTATGCAAAAAATTATTTGATTCTGTTTGAATTTGCGGCAGTTATCGTTTGCCATAGAAAATACGCTTGATAAAAAAACGTTGCAGGTAAACTACCCCTTCCCCTTAACCGATCTTCACCAAAAACAAAAGATCTTGAGTACTTTACAAATCAGGGCGGTATGCAAAACATTATTTGATTCTGTTTGAATTTGCGGCTGTTATCGTTTGCCATAGAAAATACCCTTGTTACAAAAACGTTGCAGGTAAACTACCCCTTTCCCTCAACCAATCTTCACCAAAAACAATAGGTCTTGAGAACTCTATAATTTAGGGCTATATGCAAATAATCTTTTGATTCTGTTTGAATTTGCGGCTGTTATCGTTTGCCAAAAAAGAAAAAATTCCCTTGATAAAAAAAAACCGTTGCAGGTAAACTACCCCTTGCCCTCAACCGATCTTCACCAAAAACAATAGGTCACGAGTACTCTACAAATTAGGGCTGTATGCAAAAAATTATTTGTTTCTGTTTGAATTTGCGGCAGTTATCGTTTGCCATAGAAAAAAATACGCTTGATAAAAAATGTTGCCGGTAAACTACCCCTTCCCCTCGACCGATCTTCACCAAAAACAATAGGTCTTGAGTACTCTACAAATCAGGGCTGTATGCAGAAAATTATTTGATTGTGTTCGAATTTGCGGCAGTTATCGTTTGCCATAGAAAATACGCTTGATAAAAAAACGTTGCAGGTAAACTACCACTTCCCCTTAACCGATCTTCACCAAAAACAAAAGGTCTTGAGTACTCTACAAATCAGGGCGGTATGCAAAACATTATTTGATTCTGTTTGAATTTGCGGCTGTTATCGTTTGCCATAGAAAATACCCTTGTTAAAAAAACGTTGCAGGTAAACTACCCCTTTCCCTCAACCGATCTTCACTAAAAACAATAGGTCTTGAGAACTCTACAATTTAGGGCTGTATGCAAATAATGTTTTGATTCTGTTTGAATTTGCGGCTGTTATCGTTTGCCAAAAAAAGAAACAAGGATTGTTCAATAGACACACGTATAGAGCTGTAAAGCATTTTTTATTCAACGATTTTAAAAGAAGTCTCCAATAACATCAAGACATGAGTTCCACTGTTGCGCTAACCTGTAGATTCCCTGCTAGTAAAATTCTTACGGCTGTTTGTGGAACCATTCGGTTACAGCAAACTCTACCTCAGCGTCCGATTTGAACCACCGTCCTTTTAGTGATTCCTTAAAAAAAATTTAAGATAAGATTTTTGCCTACCCATTCATTAACTACTAGCTTCGCCAGTAAGCAAATTGATGTGCATTTTTTCGGCTTGCACGCGTTATGTTGGTGTGGGTTTCGGCACTTTCCATTTAAAAAGCGTGCAAACGTAAGAAAATAAACATGAGTGAGGCCAGAAATAACGTGAATTGTGTGTGTGTGTGTGTGTGTGTGTGTGTGTGTGTGTGTGTGTGTGTGTGTGTGTCTTACCTGCTTTTTTATTGCTGTATTAAATGAAAAATATTATATTACATTAAAATGAAAAAATTATAATTTTATTGCCTGGCAACAAAATTATTTTATTTTAACAATTACCATTGTTTCAAAAAGTTTAAATAAATTTTCAAGTACTTTACTCTTGTTAAAACGTAAAAGGTTGCAGGTAAACTACCCCTTCCCCTTAACCGATCTTCACCAAAATCGAAAGTCCTTGAGTCCTCTACAATTCAGGGACATATGCAAAAAATTATTTGATTCTGTTTGAATTTGCGGCAGTTATCGTTTGCCATAGAAAATACGCTTGATAAAAAACGTTGCAGGTAAACTACCCCTTCCCCTCAACCGATCTTCACCAAAAACAACAGGTCTTGAGTACTCTACAAATCAGGGCTGTATGCAGAAAATTATTTGATTCTGTTTGAATTTGCGGCTGTTATCGTTTGCCATAGAAAATACCCTTGTTAAAAAAACGTTGTTGGTAAACTACCCCTTTCCCTTAACCGATCTTCACCAAAAACAATAGGTCTTGAGAACTCTACAATATAGGGCTGTATGCAAATAATCTTTTGATTCTGTTTGAATTTGCGGCTGTTATCGTTTGCCATAGGAAATACCCTTGTTAAAACATAAAACGTTACAGGTAAACTACCCCTTTCCCTTAACCGATCTTCACCAAAAACAATAGGTCTTGAGAACTCTACAATTCAGGGCTGTATGCGAAACATTATTTGATTCTGTTTGAATTTGCGGCTGTTATCGTTTGCCATAAGAAATACCCTTGTTAAAACATAAAACGTTACAGGTAAACTACCCCTTTCCCTTAACCGATCTTTACCAAAAACAATAAGTCTTGAGAACTCTACAATTCAGGGCTGTATGCGAAACATTATTTGATTCTGTTTGAATTTGCGGCTGTTATCGTTTGCCAAAAAAGAAAAATTTCCCTTGATAAAAAAAAACCGTTGCAGGTAAACTACCCCTTTCCCTCAACCGATCTTCACCAAAAACAATAGGTCGCGAGTACTCTACAAATCAGGGCTGTATGCAAAAAATTATTTGATTCAGTTTGAATTTGCGGCAGTTATCGTTTGCCATAAAAAAAAATCTACAGACACACAGACACACAGATAGACAGACAGACAGACAGACAGACACACACACAGACACTTTTCGGAAAACGACTTTTTTTCATGTTTTGAGTGTAGTAGAATCAGAATCTGCAATAATCTCGAACACGATTTTTTTTGCCATCACCATACTTCCATTCCTTAAAGAATATGGAAGTAAAATAGTGTTAAGAAATTAAAATTCGTTCACATTATGTGCTTTGTGATTGAAATTGTCAACATGTGAAATTAAGTATAAAAGGTATGTCCTTATTTACCATCAGTTAAAAATATCAAAATACACAACCAGTTTCAAATTTTACGCTCCAACATTTTAAAATTTTGTTCCGATTTTGGAGAGGGGGGTATATCCCCCATGGCCGGTCACAACCGGCAACAGCAGTTATGTACCCACGCCACGCTACTGGCGGGTTTAGTCCTACGACCAATCTCCAGATTACGTTTACCATAATCTACACTACAGCAATCTTTGTCATCAGCCAATGTAGTATTTTAATAACCACCAGACGCTGTATCATTTACAGTATTACGTGCGTTGTAGATATATGTAAAACTACACTTTCACGCAATTACGTATTGTACAATCACCAAAATTACAGAAATTTTTAAATTTGCAATGTCTTGGTAAGTTTTATCTTATTTTTACAATTAAAATATTAGTAAACTATGATTTTATTAACATAAACTTTTAACTGAAAAACATGGGTTCATTATTTATTACACAATAATAAAAACCCTTTCGTTTGTGTGTTGATTGCCTATAGAATCAGTTACCAAAAATATTCTTATAATTAGGATTTTTACCACTGTTTAGACACATTTAATAAAGCTTCACTGTACATACGCTCGCGCTTACACGCACGCGCGCGCACCCACGCGCGCGCGCAAGTATTGCAGTTTTTGGGAAGTGGAAATTTAATATTTCCAGTAAATTTGAAAGGAACCGATATTTATAAACTTTTTTATTTACAAGTCAAATGTTTTATTTAATTTAAAATGTAGTATAAATGTCATAATTTTTCGGGTAAAGTGGCCAGGAGTGTGTCTACTTTACCCTCTTGTGCGTCATTACACAAAGTCGAGTCTACGGTAAAAACTAAGCAAGCTACAGTAGCCTACTACACACGTTTTTAAAGTATAAATTACACTCTTTCTGTGAGTACAAAGTAGAAATTTATGAACTTGCCTAATCCTTAGATAAACTGAGCAGTACTCGCCACATACCTTACATCAGACAGGTAGAAAATCAAAAAAAGTCAAGTAACACGACTAAACTGCGTGCCAACTGGCTCAGAATCACAACATTAAAGGCTTCTCTCTGAACTACAGTAGTTAAAATGTTTGCCACCAGACCGCGGCAGTATCTAGTAAAGTAATAGCCAATGGCCACTATATCCGCCCTGGTCACTTTACCCTGCTCTCCCCTACTACTGGTTTTAACAATATCTACGTACCGTAGTTTAAAAACAGTCTGAGATGGACATACCATAAAAGTTACACTGTTGATTAGCCCAAAGATCAATTCGGCTGCCTGACCAATCCTACTTTTAATCTAATCAGTATATTGTTTTTTAGAGCTTATTGTGGGCTTCCCAAGATAAAATTCTATAAAGTAATGGCAACATCTGTTTTAACTTATGGAAGTGAAACATGGACGATGACGAGAAATGATGATTAGCGAAGAATACAAACAAGTGAAATGAAGTTCTTGAGAAAAACCAAAGGTTGGACCCTTAGAGATCAAATACGAAATGAAGATATAAGAACCGAGTTAAATGCATATTCTATGGGCAGCAGAATAAGGGAAGGACAAATAAAATGGAGGCAACTTATCGAGAGAATGGAAGATACGAGACTACTTAAAAAGTAATAAAAAACAGACCTCAAGGAAGACGAGATATAGGCAGACCAAGGCAGAGATGGCTTCAGTGAAGGTGGAACAGGCTGTAAGCCTATACCTTGACGTAGAGAGGAAGAAGAACATTGTGGGCTTCTTATTACATTACAACAGATGCACACACATACGTACGTTTATGTATTCATGGACACAAATATTCACGCATGCGTATACTTTTTAAAACAAAGATTATGCATACCACAAATTCATGCACAACATTGTATTCCAAACTGAAACAAAACGTGTTTACATTAAAGTTTTAAAAAGTACAAAGAACGTTCACAATACACCTCAAAAAATTATCCTAGTCTAATAAAACAGTTATAGACTAATAATATAATTGGAGCGTTTTCTTATTTTTATGTTTAAGAGTCATAATAATATACCGGTATTATTAGATTGTATTAAAGTAAAATCTAACTCAATCCAGTTCCATTGGTAGACTATTTAACCATATGAAAAATTAATCCTTGCATGTACATGGCTTAACATTACGTGGGAGTAAATTAAGACATTTTAAGGGAAAGATAAATTAAGAAATGTATATAAACTATTAAGTTCTGCTTGGATAAGAAGATATTTAAATTACACTTTTTTGGTTGAAGGATTTGCCACACCGTTTTGGTGTTTATAGAAATATACGATTTGCCACACCGTCAAGCAGGTAGGAAAAGGATCAGCCCAAAAGATGAACGTGAGTAAACCGCAACACCACAACCGCACCTGGATGTAAATTACTTTGAGAACTGGTATGTGTTGACTATTAATAAAGTAAACCCTTCTCGTATGACAGCTGTTTCGCTGTTTCATTTGCTTCCAAGGTGTGGACTTTCTGAGGCTACATGTTTGACAACTAATGATGGACATTTGGTATAATTGGGTAAAAAGAATATTGATGCAGTACAAATTAGATTTGTGATCATATCTGCAAAAGAAATGTTTGATGTACCAAACAAATTAAAGACTAAAATTTTAACAACGTGTTTTACTTTTTGTTAGGTTAGACTGAAATCTTTGTGCCGCTGTGTTTAATATCAATTACTATTTTTACATTAATATTACTTTGTATGACTTTGTGTTTAAGTTACTGAAAAATGTTTTCAATAATGTTTATACTTTAATTAAACACTCTTACAAGCTTAAACGGAGTGCAAAACGTACTACACAAACAGCAATGCCCTTTTCAAATACTTCGCAGTTTAAACTGCTAATTTGTGAAGTTGTTTGCGTAAAGTACGATGACACTACCAGCTTCTGATGCTTACTTTGTGACAATGTATGCGAGACATTAAACCGAAAGAAAAGTTTTATCAGAAAACTATATCAGGTGACAACTCTTTTGAACGGCACGTAACGGTAGTATAACGCAAACAACCAGTGGCGAAGCGTCAGGGGAGACAAGGTAGACAGTGTCTCCCCAAATAATTTATTTATAAAATAATTAATTTTTGTTTATGAATTAAGTTGCGTAAGTTACTCATAAAGGGTATGAAACTAATTTAAGAAGTTAAATATCACACGACATGACGCGAGTGTGAGCCATAGAACCTTGTGCGATGCAATTGTACGCGGAGTATCAGGGTAGACGTTATTTAAAATGTCTTTTTAACAAGGCTGGAGGTGAGGAGGGCTTTGGTGGACGACAATGGGATTGGACCTGCGCGCGCAGCATAAAAATGTGCCCCGTACATCACATCAGAAGACGTCTCCCCCACACTAAAGAGGCATTGTGCTCCCATAGTGGATGTTTCTTTTGTTGAGTTTACAAATTATTTTTAATTTTATATATATTGGTGTAGACTAAGAAGTGTGTAATCATCTACGTACTAATTATTTAATATTACATATTTTTAAGTGTCTTCCTTTTAAGTGCTTAAGCATACTGTTTAATTGGTTTAAAGGAGCAAAATGAATTCAGTTAGTACCAGTTCTACCACAGAAGTATTTGACATAAACTCTGACAACTTTGATTCACTAGAATTTTTGTTTAAATACGAAATCAGTACGTTACGTTTAGAGAAAGAGGTATTGGTAAAGTTAAAAATATCTCGGGTGTCTTTAGATTTGTCGCAGAAGGATGGAAAAGTTGTCAAAAAATTTCAGAAAGTTTGGTATAGTAAATATAGCTGGCTCTCTGGTTATAAGCAAAACAAAACTCCGCAGTGCTATTATTGTTTGATATTTAATGGAGAAGTACCACGAGAGCAAAGTTGGAGTAGGCACCATACAAATTTTTGAAGCTAAAGCTGCTAAACATGCTGGTAGCAAAACTCATATAAAAAATTCTGAGATGTTTCACATGCTAGGACGTAACAGAATTAAACATTGTTTGTCCGAAACACTTTTAGGGGTCATAAGGAAAATGAGTAATCTCTTAATAATGGCAATTATTTCGAAAATTTAAATTTTCTGGAGCGGAAGAGTCTTTCATGAAAGAACATATACAGTGATTCAAAATTGCACAGGTAGAACTCATTTACAAGAAAATATGAAACCTTTAAGTAATGCCTACAGTAATCCGGATTTGTCACCATTAAAAAATGTGAATAAAATTTATATTTTTCTAGAAATATTTTGAAATAAGATTCATAAACGACACCAATAACAATACGATAGTTTTTCTTGATATTTAGGCCAAATTATATAAGGGATGCGTGTGTTTCAGACAGTCGCTTAGCTATTATCTGACAGAGGTAGCATTAACGCTATTTACCATAGTTGTACTGATTCATTAAGAACGTCAACAATCTTAGTAAGAGGTTGCTTTTGGCTGGTATTTTTATGTCTACCCAAATTATTTTGTCACGCTTCGCCACCGTAAACAACACATACCAGCAGTCCTACGCGGACTTTTCTTTGCAAATAACGCGCTTAGCCGGTAAGCTCATAGCTCTAGATTCTTGAAACGGTGTGTAAATTTATCTCCACGACTTTTTTATGACATTTTTCATAATCAAAACCCAAAGTAAGTTATTTTTATACATGGTGTAAATTTAGGCGTATTCGGACTGATTCTTCACCTATGCAATTCTCCTTCTAAACACTTCTCTGTTTTTTATATCTTCGTCCTTAATTCCAGGTTTTTCTAGATACTGGTTGGCTTGTGATCACCATCACCCATGGTACTTGTGATTATTATTATTATCATTATCATTATTATTATTTTAACGGGCAGTAGAAGATGAGGAACAACTAGAAGGAGCCCGATAGGACGCAATAGGGCTCCATCCTGAAGTAATACGCTAAGTGGTTCCTGGATGGATGTGAATGCCTGAACTAAAGGTGGGTTTTTTAGTGGGTGATAGTCCCACACACCAGTGGAAGCGCGGCCTCCTCTGACGGTGCATAAAGCATTTTCCCCCTCTAAAAAAAAATATTATTATCATTATTTTAATATTATTATTATAGTTGCTGCTGCTGCTGTTGCTGTTGATACGTGGATGTTCTACTGTTTTAGATGGTAAGTTCCATATGCTTCCCAGCGGAGAACTGCTGGTCCTCAACGCCGGAACGGGAGACAGTTACTCCACGTACGAATGCCGGGTCACGCACAGGTTAACTGGCGAAACTAAGAAGAGTAACAGAGAGATCAGAATACAAGTTACAGGTAAGAAAATATTTTAGTGTAATTTAGTCTTCTAAAATATTCAGAAGCCAGAAGTATTATTTGTTGTTCCCTTTCTTAGAAAAATTATTCTGTCAAACGAAATTTAGCCTATTTTCCTATACGCAACTGTATTTATTTTCCTATAATATTATTATGAGACACGAGAGATTGGCGCGGTCCGCCATATTGCGCGCGCGCTTTCAAGTCAGTGTCTGGTGCCGACATCGATGTATACTGTGGACCGAATTCAGTGAATGCAGCACGCGATCCATATAGTATACATCGATAAGCGTACAGTTTCCTTGTGCACACAACCCGAATTACCCCATTGATTTAGTCATAAAATGTATTTTTCTAATAAAAAAATCACAAGAAGATTCACAGCTAGAAATCTGATAACGTTCCAGTCAGTGCAGTTCTTCTGCGGATCGTGTCAGTTGCAATTTCTGTGACAAAAAAAGTTACCTCCTTGACAGAATTAGGATAATATCATAAGTATTATAATAATACCAAATTCCCCACTGCGTACAAAGAGCGTATTATCTCAGAACCAAGATTCAAACAAACCCGCGTACATCGATATTCTTACATAAGGAAAAACATTCTGAATAATAACAATAAGATAAGTGTTCGACGTTACAATAGACTGAACAACTGGGATTGGGAAAAATTAAATTATTTTATTTGACATTTCAAGAACGTGTCGTCTAGCGTTCGTCCTTTTTCAAATTGTGATCCATTGCCAATGACGCAATGACGTCATTGAAAGAATCGCGTAACTGATCTGTCAAAACTGGTGCAACTGTTTTCGAGGTTACAGGAGTACAAACGTACAACACACTAACTCTCGGCTTTCCTCCATAACGTAGGCCTATTTGTGGGAAATCAGTGGCTAGATGAAAGTGAGTATTTCAGTTCTTCTTCTTCTTCAGTGGAACAAACATTCCCATCCTCTTCCTTTGTCTACCCTCTTTCCCCCAATTATCGTTTTCTGGATACAATTACGTCTCACTGTGTGTTCTAACCAGCCCCGGATTAAGGGGGGGCCCAAGGGGCCCGGGCCCTGGGCCACCCACCAAGAGTGGGTCTCCCACCAATATAGGGGTAAATATCACAAAACAGGAAAAATACATGTCTCTTTGCTGTGAACTGTTTATAATGATAGGGATCATTTAACAAAAATTTCCATACATTCTATCTTACTTCTCTAGCTTGATAAGAAGTGTAATAATCAAACTTTATATTTTAAATTAGTTGAAATTATTTAAAATCATAAAAAGTTATTGTACTGGCCTGTTCTTCCAACAACATAGTAATGCACATTAAATTTAGTTACAATGGCTGATAATTTACTAATTTACACCAGTTATAATTATTCACAATTAAATGTTTAGTATGTTTTTACTTGAAAAACACAAATTGCATTATGTTAAAATAATAAAAATGATTTATTATTACTGGTAACCAGGAATATGATCATTGTCCTAGCATGTAGGTTTCATTTTCTAACTTGCTCATAGGTGGCAGCACAATCACAATGTCAGAACAGAACTAGTCTTCTAGAGAGTAGTGATGTTATGAGTTATTGAGTGACAAGTACGATCTCAGTTATGTGTAGTTTACTTGTTTAAAAGTTAATTCTGATTTTCCCGTTTAATGTTTATCAAGAGTCATTTTCCTGGACTTTGTCATATGATACATCTTGGTAAGTGAAAAACTGTTTTATTCTAATTAGAATGAATGCATGCTAACAGTGATGTTCTTTTCAGTGTAAACCTAACCTCAAAAGATTTGGAGGGAACTCTCAATATTTATATGATGCAGTTTCATCATTGCCCTGCCTATAGTTGGTCAGGACAATTAAATAAACAGTTAAATAAGTTTTTTTGCTTATAATTGTATTTTAATTATTTTTTGTAGATTTAAGTTAATATTGATAAATATACTTAAAGTTTAATATGTTTTGCTAACCAACTAGGCCTATATTGCTAATATTAAAACACTGTACATTTAATTTGTTTGTACAAGGTATTTATAGTTTGTTATTTACAAATAAATTTATAAATTATTTAATTAAAAAAACAAAATGGCGGATATCTGGAAAGCTAAGCGTTTTCTGGAAAAAAGAAGTTTGTCTTGGTTTTCTCTCTATTTTGACCCTTAAAACCATTTTCTGAAGTTTGGCTACTTACTTATGGGACACCCTGTATATAAATATTTTAATCTTTAATCCCCCTTCAGGACTTAAAGGGTTGACAAGGTCATTTTGTTATTTTTAGATTACCACCATGGACAATCGTGAAGGAGATAGACACAGACATCGCACAAGAATTTGGGAGTCTGGGGCTTCTAAAAGACGTAAGGCAAAAGAAGCAACAATGAAATCAGCAGAAGAGATGGCAAAGATAAGAAAATTGGACCAGTTCTTCACTGTTCAATCAAGACAAGTGTCGGAAAGGAGTGATGACTTTGCAGAACCTGATCAACCTGACAATGCTTCAGTGGAAATGGTTGTTGATCCTGGCAAAGAAAAGGCAGAAGTAGTAACGGGTCCAATTGAAGAACACATAGAAAAGGAGGCTGATAGTGGCACATCTTATGTAGAAGCTGAAGTTGAGGGCCCACCAGGGGGCAATGACATTGGACTTTGGCCATCCATTATTTCGGAACAGATGCGGGATTACTGGCTGAAAAGGGGTGTATCAACAATCCAGCACTGTGATGAAAGTTTGATCATTGCACACTCGGTTCAGCAACCTAGAAAGGACCTCAATATTCCAAGAATGTGCACACTTGGGCTTTTCCGTCGTCAAAATCATAATGGAGAAGTCATAACGAGGAATTGGTTATGCTTCTCTCCCTCTAATGGACGTGTTTACTGCTTCACGTGCAGATTGATGTGCTTAACTACAGCACCTGAGTCTTCTCAGCTTTCGTCTAATGGATTCTGTGATTGGAAACATTCACAAGAATGTATACAAAGTCATGAGCAGTCAACGGAACATCTGAAGGCTACGATTGCTTTTAATAGGAGGTTAAAAGCGATTGGGCGAATTGATACGGAGCTGACACAACAGGTCGAGCATCTGGAGCATTATTAGAGATCAGTGTTGAAACGAGTAGTAAATGTTATTCAGTTTATTGCCGAGCGTGGCTTAGCATTTAGAGGAGATAACGAATTGGTTGGATCACCTAGAAATGGAAACTTTCTGGGTATTCTTGAACTCATCGCCCAGTACGACGACTTTCTTGCACAGCATATCGAAACTCAAGCCAATCGCGGCATGGGTCACACAAACTACCTGTCATCTACAATAATGGAAGAACTTATCAGTGTAATGGGTGAACAAGTCCTCGGAGAAATTATTTCTCGAGTTAAGAAATCAAAATACTACTCCATCTCTTTGGACTCCACACCCGATGCAGCCCACATTGACCAACTAACCCTTGTATTGAGGTATATGGAGAAAGATGGCCCCGTGGAACGCTTTGTAACATTCATGGCAAACAAAGGCCATGGCGCTCAAGACATGTTCAATGCCTTGGTGTAATTTTTTAAGAGACATGACCTAGACCTGGGAAACTGCAGCGGTCAAAGTTATGACAATGCATTTGCAATGAGTGGAAAGTACAATGGTCTACAAGCCAAAGTGAGAGAGAAGAACAATCTTGCATCCTGGATTCCTTGTACGGCACATTCTCTAAATCTGGTTGCTAAAAATGCTGTAGAAAGCTGCTCGAGTGCTGTACATTTTTTTGACTTCCTTGAAAAGCTGTTCGTCTTCTTCACAGTTTCAACGCATCGGCATCAGCTTCTGACTGAGGCTTTGAAAAATAATGACTCAGCATTGACTCTCAAACATGTCACAACAACGCGTTGGTCCTGCAGAGCTGACGCAACTAAGGCAATGTTGACTATCAACATCTGCATTACTAAATCTGCATGACTATCAGCAGATTAAGGATGTACTTAAACAGATTGCTGATGACTTTGAAGAAAAAGGCTGTGTACGGTGTGAAGCAGAAGGACTGTTAACACAGATTAATCAGCTTGAAATTGGTATTTACACCACCTTCGGGAATGATATCCTGCAAAGAACTGATGCTACTAGTAAAAATCTACAACATGCAAAACTCGATCTAAATACTGCTGTGGCGTCACTGACCAGCTTAAATAACTATGTCGCATCAAAGCGTGACTCCTTCGAAACTTATGAGAAGCAAGGCGAAGAGCTTCTTATGAGAAGAGCTGTCTGGTTCAACAGAGTATGTTCAGACTCAGACGAAAACTCGACACAAGCGCCGAAATGTGCGTCTTAATCCATTGGATTATGGCCATACGGAAGAAGTACAACTCAGCCCTTCTGAAAAATACAGAACAGAAACCTTCTTGCCTGTTATTGATCAGTTTATCGCTTCTCTTGACCAACGTCTTCAAGCATATAAAGATATATCAAGCCAATTTATCTTTTTTAGCCATCTGAAAGAACTGTCTTCAGACGAGCTTAAGGCCGCAGCAGAGCAACTCGTCAGGTCTTATTCAGATGACTTGGACATTACATTTATCTATGAACTGTGTCAGTTTGTAACATTTGCCAATATATTCACAGACGAGGAGCCAAAAGATATCAGCACTGAACTTTTCATGTACAAGCTTATCATGAAAAAGGGTGTGCAGGACACTTTCCCAAACATTGAGATAGCTCTAAGGATATATCTAATTTTGATGGTAACAAACTGCAGTGGCGAGCGCTCCTTCTCAAAACTCAAATTAATTGAAAACCGATTAAGGACATCCATGAAGCAGGAACGACTTGTAAATTTGGCTATCATGAGCATCGAGTCAGATATACTGCGTGAATTGGACTTTAGTGACATCATCAGCGATTTTTCAGCACGAAAATCAAGGAAAGTGCTTGGATTGTAATGGTTATAACGTTATTCATTCGCTGGTTTGTAATATATTTATGTGTTATTTGTTAGTTATGTTATACTATACTTTTTAATGAAAAAATTGAATAATTTTAACTCAATTTCTCTGCGTAAATAAATTTTGTAAATAAACTTGTGTTCGTTTCATTTCGTGTTTTTGCATTACATATTTCAACACCTTGAAACAATGGGCCTCCCACCAAAATGGGCCCCGGGCCACCCACATCTTAAATCCGGCCCTGGTTCTAACCACTTTGACTTTCAGAATTATCTTACCATTCCTCATCAGCTCTCTTCAACGCCTCTCTGTTTCTCCAACTGATGTTTAGCGTCCTCCTCCACACCCATTGTCCATCTTCTAGCACGACACTGTTATGTACGCCGTGCACTGGAAGGTAACGAGCCTCAACCGTGAAACAGGTAGCTCGTCATTGCTGAAGAAATAATGTCCAATTGTTTCTAATAATGCTACCATGATTTATCTTTGTTACTATACCTCTTACTAATCGTTCTCAGTAATTAACCGTTAAATTACTAAAATTGAACTGATTAAAAATAATTAAACATTTCTGTTTATTTTCAAATGGTGTCATTTTCTTAGTATAAACGATATGTTAATTAAATAGGAAACTATTATAAATATAAAAATTAAACATTAATCGGAAAATCATTGAAAGATAAAAATTCACAATGGCATTTCCTTTTTTAAGCGATAATGAATTATTTTCTTGCGTGCCCACTCTTGAGATCTTCTCAATTTTCAGTTTCCCAATCAAGTTTTCGAGTTCGCAAAGCATCAATGCCCTTTGGCATTCTCTATTTATACAAACATAAACAGTTGAAGCTTAAAAATAAAAATGGAACTGAGATTATTTTTATTTTCACGCAAAAGTCACAACCCACAAAATACATGTCAACTGACTTACTGTGTTATTGATGCCAAACGTAGCAATTGTGATTCTTTAAAGACCGATAAAACGCCGGACTTGCATAAAAGTTTGAATCATCCCCTTTGCAACCAACACCCCCGGACTTCCTCTCTCATGTAAAAAAGAGGACATAAACGGGAAAACCAGGACGGAGCTAAACCTTTATGATGTCTTATAACTATTATTGCAGTATTGTGTCTTAAATCAGATTATTAAAACAAACAGCTACATTAGTTTAATTATTAAAGATGTGACATGCGTAAAACAACATTTCTATTGTTTGTAAATGTTAATTTTAATTTTAATGATGTGACTTGTGTAAGTTAAGAAGTATTTTAATTTTCCTGTAATGTTTAAAGACTCACGGCTGACAACGTTCCGGATACCACCACAGATTTCTTATCGCTTCGTTTCATTAATTAATGAAACGGTGTAAAAATACTCGCATGGAAGGAGCTTTGTTCGTCTTCTTAGCGCCTCCAGAGCATCGTGATGACCAGGGGCCGTGTGGTAAGCCCGTCGCCCACTATTGTGCCGCGTCCCGTCCTGCAGAGCATCGTGATGCCAGGGGCCGTGTGGGTAAGCCCGTCGCCCGCTATTGTGCCGCGTCCCGTCCTCCAGAGCATCGTGATGACCAGGGGCTGTGTGGGTAAGCCCGTCGCCCGCTATTGTGCCGCGTCCCGCCCTCCAGAGCATCGTGATGACCAGGGGCTGTGAGGGTAAGCCCGTCGCCCGCTATTGTGCCGCGTCCCGTCCTCCAGAGCATCGTGATTACCAGGGGCTTTGTGGGTAAGCCCGTCGCCCGCTATTGTGCCGCGTCCTTCAGAGCATCGTGATGACCAGGGGCTGTGTGGGTAAGCCCGTCGCCCGCTATTGTGCCGCGTCCCGTCCTGCAGAGCATCGTGATGACCAGGGGCTGTGTGGGTAAGCCCGTCGCCCGCTATTGTGCCGCGTCCCGCCCTCCAGAGCATCGTGATGACCAGGGGCTGTGTGGGTAAGCCCGTCGCCCCGCTATTGTGCCGCGTCCCGTCCTCCAGAGCATCGTGATGACCAGGGGCTGTGTGGGTAAGCCCGTCGCCCGCTATTGTGCCGCGTCCCGCCCTCCAGAGCATCGTGATGACCAGTGGCTGTGTGGGTAAGCCCGTCGCCCGCTATTGTGCCGCGTCCCGCCCTCCAGAGCATCGTGATGACCAGGGGCTGTGTGGGTAAGCCCGTCGCCCCGCTATTGTGCCGCGTCCCGCCCTCCAGAGCATCGTGATGACCAGGGGCTGTGTGGGTAAGCCCGTCGCCCGCTATTGTGCCGCGTCCTGTCCTGCAGAGCATCGTGATGACCAGGGGCTGTGTGGGTAACCCCGTCGCCCGCTATTGTGCCGCGTCCCGGGCTTCTTGTAGAGCTCCCGCCGTGGAGACATAAAGACGCATTGGGTTCTAGAATTGGCCTGCTACCGCCCGTGGGTTATCAATTAGACAAGTCTAATTGAGCGAAAGGGTTCGCTGACGCCGGGTCCAAGACTTACCTGGTACGGATGGGTTGAGACTGAGGGCGCTTATGAGGGGATTACCCTCAAAGCGGGCACAGCGGTGGTATAACTTTCTAGAATGGTGGCGTTCAGAAAACGGACACGTAGGTATTCTCGGGTAGTCTGGTTCGAAGTTAGATAGTGGGCTGTACATGCCTAGCTCAATCGTCAGTAGCCAAGTAGCCCCACGCAGGGATCGCGTACGTAACCATCGGCTCCACATACGTGGTGACGATAACGTCCGCCAGGTGAGACGACGATCCAAGTGATGCCCGAGGTACTTCACGCTGGAACACCAAGGCATGGGAGTATCGCCTATGTGTAGTCTGCGTCTGGAGAAGACTACTGCTGTGCTCTTGGCCGCGATAATAATGACCATCCATTTATCTGTCCATTCAACGTAGGTTCCAGCTGTTCCTGGAGCCAGATAACGTCCACACCAGCACTACGATCGACGGCATACACCGCCGTTTTGTCGGTGAACATGGCAAATCTGGTTTCAGGCAGTTTTGGCAGGTCGTTTACGTACAGAGAGAAAAGTAGGGGACATCATCCACTCGCATCCTTACATGTTTTCTCTCACACCCTCACCCCAAAATCTCCGCGATTTTTCCCTTTTTCTTTATCAGATCATGTCCACTTCATTAATCGCTTTGGCCATAGTTCGTCGCCCATTCTCGTCACACGACCAAATCACTTCGACCCTCTTTTTCCAGTACGAGTTACTGTGGTCTCTTCCGCTTTCGTCCATCTTCTGATCTCCTAGGTCGCGATTCTTTTAATCTCGATGCCCCACATCATCATAACATGATACCATTTATTCTCCTTTTAGCTACAGCGTTCAATCTCCATACTTCCAAGCTTAGTACCGACTCCACTATCGACTTCCCAATAAATTTCTTAACCTCTGTGGAAATGTATTTGTCCCACCATATGGAAATGGTTAGCCTTTCTATAGCTTTGTAACAATCACCCCAAGTCCCCAGCTTAATTACTGACTGATTACAGATCATCACCCCAGCTTTATTCCGTAATTAATATTCCGATAGGCTTGTCCATTTTGTCATGTCTTTGCATTCACACTTCTGAAGATACGCCGTGTTTCTTGTATGTGTGGCTAAAGACCACCGTTGTTTTCAAAAGTTATTTTGATTCTCAAGTCGTTCCCAATCTTTTCGCTCATTTTCTTTCTGCATTTACCAACAGGCATATCCGCGCTCCCGTTAAAATAAATCGCCTTCTTCTCCTTCTTCCAGTATAGGCATGTTGCGTGTTCCTCGTTGATACCCAATAGTCGACATATGCTTCCTTTATCAGCTGGAAACTTATCTCTCGCTATATTCACTATTCTCTCATCCGTCAAACGATTTACAAAAGCATACCATTTTTTCTGTTTTTAATAAAAAGCGATATTTACTCTATTTTCAAAATCTCCCTTACTTTTTCGCTTCAGACTTGGTCCCTTAATGTTTTAATTGGTATCGCTCTCAAAGCTTCCAAAAGACACTTTGTTTCACAGTCTAAGGTCTGGTTTCCGCTGTGTATTAGCTAATTCGCCTGATGTCGATTTGTAGCCCCTCACTTCTGCAATTGCGCTCACATGTTTACAAAAATCGTTAAGACGCTTTAAACTTTTTCTTTGACATCTCGATTTCTAAGAAAATTTAATGTAGGCTACAAGTGTACCGCTTGATCGTTATTTCTTGGATTTTGTTGTTCATCACGTGTCCCTGTTTCAAGTAGTACCCAATTATTTATCAGACTTCGAAACACTATATTTGTAGGTAAAAGTTCACTGAACTTTATCTAAGTGTTTCGCTTGTTTACAGGCTTCCGCCGGATGTTGAACTGTTGTTTGAATTTGATATTAGAAGATCTTTGTTGTGGTCGATGGGCGATGTAAGCTGTTGGGATGTTGTTTCCGCACGTTTTTCTGTCTGCGTATTTCGAATTGTTCAAGTGTGTATAGTTCTTGTCCTTTTGAGTTTACGTGTAGGATTTTCGTGTTGTTTTTTATGTTTATGCGCGAGGTAGAATCGAAACCGTGACACCCCACTTTGGAAGGAATTGCGCCAATCGCACTCCTATATCCACCTTAAACCGACATAATTAGTTACGAACTTGACTCACAAGCCCTTACGGTTGAGAAATGCGTTTAATCGAAACAGTGGATTATCTTAATGAGAGAGATTATTTTAATTAAGGGTGATCAGCTTAATGAGGGGCATTACCTTGAGTGGATTTTAGGTTATGATCACGCCTTTTCGTGTTTCCAGTTCTCGTCGTAGGATTACAAGATTTTCGCTGCTTCATCTATTGCCATTTGGAGTGTATATTTTTCCTGAAGCACAAGAATCATAAGAAGGTTCTTCTTCTTCTTCTTCTTCTTCTTCTTCTTCTTCTTCTTCTTCTTCTTCTTCTTCTTCTTCTTCTTTCTTCTTCTGCTTCTTCTGCTTCTTCTTCTTCTTATTATTATTATTATTATTCTCCGGCACTACAGCCCAATATGAGTTTCTGCCTCCAATACAAATCCTCTACAATGTCTCCTATCAACCGCCGTCCCAGCGTAACCTATCACGCCTATTCTTTATGGTCTTCAAACACTTCATCCAACCATCATATTTTCGGTCGATCCCTCTTTCTGCTTTTGTATGCCTGTGTCCTCAGGAGCTTCCTTGGCATACGCTGCTCATCCATCCGTTCCAGTTGTATAACTACTGTATTTATTAAGCTTTTACAAAACTTCTGACACCTTTATGTTTCAGTGTTTCCTTTAACTGGACCATAAACACGTCGTATAGTTTTCGTTTCAAACTGTCTCAGCGTTTCTTGTTCTTTTGTTTTGTCCGTGCCCCGTCTCGCTTTCGTAAGTAACAACTGGTCTGATGAGTCTCCTATATACTTTATAGTCTCCTATATACTTTTATATTTGTGTTGCGATTAATGAGCTTGCGTGTCAATAGTCTATTGATAGTACAGTATGCACAATTTCCTATTTGTATCCCATCCTGAATTTTCGTGTTCATCCATTCTTCATTATCCATCATGTCTCCTAGGTACCTAAAGTTATTAGCTGCTTCGCGTGAATTACCCTCTATGCATAGATTATACAGATCCCTTCTCCTTTCTGGTGCTGAGATTAAATAATATTTAGTTTTGCTTATATTTATATTTAATCCAATTCCAGCTAATTTTTTATTTAGCTCTGTAATTCTCACCCAGCAGTTGTTTTGCTCTACGATGATCTATGTCTTTACTTCCATAGTGTAGCGCAAAATAACCCGACAACCCATCACCTTGCACTATGCAACCCTATTAAATGTAAATGATTCACTTAGAATATTATTGTAATTAATTTTTTGATTCATATGACCATCTTCGTCAGCCTTATAAGTTTTGAAATGCACATACGCCGCATGTCTTCATAAAGTTTTGCCCTTCGCACATTATTAAATGCCTGTAGAGATATATGTCATACTTACAGCACTATATAATCTGTCTGATAACAAACAATTAATCGCAAATACCCCTTTTTGGTCAGAAACCACATTGGTATTCCCTTACTCTCTTTTCGATAAATTGTTTAAGCGGAATTTTCACTGTTGCACACCACTATAGATAAATTATTCCGATTAGCGCTTTCAAGCTTCTCAGCTCATCGTCAGATCGGAAATAATAACATCGGAATAAAACAGACTCTTCAAACCCCCACCCGACCCACTGTCAACACACCCCCGCAAACAAGCTATAAGTCAAATGTCCCTTCCCAACCTCCGAGCCCTGTCACCCCCGTCTGTACAGTGTCACCGGACAAAAGGCTTGCCGCATGACAAATGGCGCCAATCGTACACTCTAATTATTTTGGTGGCCCTAAAAAGGACCGAGTGGCGAGAACGGTGATGTTGGTAGTGCCGCGCTGAGATGTTCGGCGGCTGCGCCCGCTGATCGTGGCGTACTGCAGTCCTCCTCTTCTTTCGGCACCGGTTGTAGAGTCGGCTGCCGGCCCAGCGAAATCCATCGCTGGCGCGGAACGGGAGTGCGAAGACGCAAGAACGGCGGCGGTTCTATTCTTCGGCTGTTCTTTCCGGCTGACTCCGCCCCGACGTCGTCCGAGAGAGGAGAGGAGATGAAGTGCGTTCGATGGCGTGGCGATGAAGAGTGCGTAAAATTTTCTGCCGGCCCGGGTTTTATTAACTAACCGGCATCGCTGATTGGCTAGCTCCGAACACGAAGTTGGTCACGTCTCGGCGGCTGCTGATGCCGGATTGGCTCGCTCCGAGCACGTAGTTGGTCACGTCTCGGCCGCTGGTAACGGAGAGCAGATGTTCGCATATCGCTACCGTCACAACTCCCCCGGGTCTTGAATGCTCTCCGGTACCCAGCCTACTGCTCTTCTCCGGATGTTGTAGAGGTGTCTGTTGGGCGCCATGTTGATTGGTGGACGCTGGTAGCTGGCTGGCGTGGCTGGATCTTCCATCCGCAAGATGATCGTCGCCCCACGTTGGGCGCCACTTGTCACCGGACAAAAGGCTTGCCGCATGACAAATGGCGCCAATCGTACACTCTAGTTATTTTGGTGGCCCTAAAAAGGACCGAGTGGCGAGAACGGTGATGTTGGTAGTGCCGCGCTGAGATGTTCGGCGGCTGCGCCCGCTGATCGTGGCGTACTGCAGTCCTCCTCTTCTTTCGGCACCGGTTGTAGAGTCGGCTGCCGGCCCAGCGAAATCCATCGCTGGCGCGGAACGGGAGTGCGAAGACGCAAGAACGGCGGCGGTTCTATTCTTCGGCTGTTCCTTCCGGCTGACTCCGCCCCGACGTCGTCCGAGAGAGGAGAGGAGATGAAGTGCGTTCGATGGCGTGGCAATGAAGAGTGCGTAAAATTTTCTGCCGGCCCGGGTTTTATTAACTAACCGGCATCGCTGATTGGCTAGCTCCGAACACGAAGTTGGTCACGTCTCGGCGGCTGCTGATGCGGATTGGCTCGCTCCGAGCACGTAGTTGGTCACGTCTCGGCCGCTGGTAACGGAGAGCAGATGTTCGCATATCGCTACCGTCACAACAGTTACATATTTTTCTAGCACATTCCGTGTGTATGTGTGTATGTGTGTGTGTGTGTGTGTGTGTGCGCGCGCGCGCGCGCGCATTCTTTTCAAAACCTAATGTTGTAAAGCCTTTCTCATTCACACTTTTGGGCGCGGTCGCTCACTCTTATTTCAAAAACATCCATATATGCAATTTAATTCTTAATGTTATCTATCCGCCCTCTACCTTTTATTTCTTAATTATATTATAAAATATTTCTTCATTATCAAGTTTAGTTTTAGTATTCATTAAATTGTCTAACCCTTTATCTCTTTCTTTCAATATTTCTAACTCTTCCCTAAGCTTTCTTTCAACTGGACTATGAAATTTTAAAAGTAGTAAATAACACAGTTTAAAGAAATCTTAGGGAGGAGTTAGAAATATTGAAAGAAAGAGAGAAAGGGTTAGACAATTTAATGAATACTAATACTAAATTTGATAATGAAGACATATTTTATAATATAATTAAGAAATAAAAGGTAGAGGATGGATAGATAACATTAAGAATTAAATTGCATATATGGATGTTTTTGAAATAAGGGTGAGCGACCGCGCCCAAAAGTGTGAATGAGAAAGGCTTTACAACGTTAGGTTTTGAAAAGAATGTACACGCGCGCACTCACACACACACACACGGAATGTGCTAGAAAAATATGTAACTGTACAGACGGGGGTGACAGGGCTCGGAGGTTGTGAAGGGACATTTGACTTATAGCTTGTTTGCGGATGTGTGTGTTGACAGTGGGGCGGGTGGGGGTGTGAAGAGTCTGTTTTATTCTGGTGTTGTTATTTCCATCTGACGATGAGCTGAGAAGCTTGAAAGCGCTAATCGGAATTATTTTCTATAGTGGTGTGCAACAGTAATAATTCTGTTTGTGATTATAACCACTAACACAACTTTCTTCATTACAAAATTGTTTAAGCCTTTCATTAATTATCGATGTCCTGTCTTTATATATCATACTGAAAACTGAGCACATTATTCCATATTCCACTTTTTGGGAAGTATTTCTTTTATCTAGACCATACATAATAGACCGTATAAATATGCATTAACCGTCCAACCCACATTACTCAGTAATTCTCCAGGCAGGTTAGCTTGTCCTGAGTCTTTGTTGTTTTTAAGCTTTCCAACTGTCACTTCTATTTCAACAACCGTGCGATAGTCTACCCTGCGATCACAATCTTTCATTGTTTGGGCTCTCACTTGTTCTTACTTTTCATCTTTATTTACATCCACATGTAACAGGTTCGTATAAACCCTTCTGTTGTCTCACACAATCCTCCCATCTTTACAAACACAACTCTTGTTCCGCCGCATGGAATTTCCTAGTCTCACTTTGTTCATATAGCTCATCTACCTCTCCTAACTTATTCGTAATCACCTTTATTTTCTTTCCTTTCTGAGCATAGTACTGGCCTCTCTTCCGAGTTTCTTGTATCCTCTGTAGCATAAGTTGTACTTCATTTTTTTTCTTTATAATTTTTATGCATTCCCTATCAAACTTATTTCCATTTCTAGTCTTTTGCTTATCTCCTATTATGTCATTTGAAGCCTCGTTAATTGCTTTTTCCGCCATCTCACTATTTCCGTGGACGATAATAAAGCTGTTTCTTAAACTTTCTTGGTACTGTCCTTTATATCGTCTACTATTGTGCATGTTACTCAGTAATAACAGCCAGGATTGGTTGTGTGTGTGTGTGTGTGTGTGTGTGTGTGTGTGTGTGTGTGTGTGTGTGTGTGTGTGTGTGTGTGTGTGTGTGTGTGTGTGTGTGTGTGTGTGTGTGTGTGTGTGTGTGTGTGTGTGTGTGTGTGTGTGTGTGTGTGTGTGTGTGTGTGTGTGTGTGTGTGTGTGCGTGCGTGCGTGCGTGTGTGTGTGTGTGTGTGTGTGTGTGTGTGTGTGTGTGTGTGTGTGTGTGTGTGTGTGTTTCCATTGATTTGTGTCTTCTTGTAGGATAATTTGCAGCAAATACCATTTAAATTTCAGAACCTCAAATGCAGAGCCCACCACAGTTTTCTGAAAGAACAGTCAGTTTAGATACCAGAAGAGATGAGTTAATAATACTGCCGTGCTTTGTTGAAGGAAATCCACCTCCACAGTTTAGGTAAGTAATCAGCACAGTGAAGATTATTATCACAATAATTATGGATATTTAATCATATTCTATTTACATAAATAACACAGTAATATGAAAATTGTAAAGGTTGTGAACAGATTCATAATTTATGTTTGATCAGGTGGGAATTTGACGATATGCCGATAACAGAAAGTGAACAGTGTTATACAGCTGGAGGAGGGTCACTTTTGGTTCTTCCACGGCCTAGAGCAACTGATTCAGGACGTTACGTGTGTGTTGCTAGCAACTCTGTGGGTTCTTCACGTCTAGAAATAACGTTGCTTGTATACGCTCCCCTGTCAGCGCACCTGTCTCCTTCTGTTTTAACAGCTGCCTTGGGTCAACCAGCTCATTTCCAATGCAGACCTTCAGGTAAAACAAGTTCTCAGTAGTAATTGTTACAGATGTAACATGCCTTATTAGAAATTATAAAGTAGGAAAAACCATTATTCTGATTTATACATGTAACAAAAGTACACAGGAAGTAACATTATGACTCGCTATGTTGTATCAATCATGACTTTTGTGAATGGATATTTCTAAGTTCAAAATCATGTCTGTTACAATCATGTCTGTTCATTACATATCTGTTACAATATGCCAACTTAATCCATAAAATTATGTTAATTTTAATTTCCTGAAAGGTGTATGTTCATCTGTTGTAAGTACAGTGTTTTTTTTTTGTATTGTGACATATTTCAATATAGTGTAAATTCTTTGCAAAGAGAGATTTGTAAAGTATTAAAATTTTAAATGAAGCAATCTAGTTAACCGAAAATAATCACCAATCTCTTAAGAAAACTTGTCGTAACAGACAAATTTATTTATGGAAAAATAATTGTCAATACTTGATAATGATCATCCACCAAATAAATTTATCAATTACCGGTATAGTAACACCTTTGAACATTGTACATTAAAACGTTTATATATGAATGTGTGTACTACTTAGGTTAAAACGTTTTGTTACAGGGCATCCAGTGAAAACAATATTTTGGATGAAGGATGGCCAGAGTTTGAGGTCTGGAACCCCAGTTGATATACTTAAGCTACCTTCAGTGACAAGAGAGGACCAAGGAATGTATCAGTGTTTTATTAAAAATGAGCATGATACTGCTCAAGCAGCTGGTGAACTCAGACTTGGAGGTATGTTGAACAAATATTAAGACATTTTGTCCACTTGCTCCTAGATGTCTATATCTACAATCTTTTGTTTTCAATTTATTCATTATATTTCTAATTTCACTGACATATATAATGCAAGCATGAGGAAATGCCCTATATTTATTTAACGAAAATGTGAATAACTTAGTAACTTGCATTTTGAATTTTGATACCTTAAATCATAAAACACAAGGTTGAAACATTTTGAAGAGACTTTCCAAATAACAGTGGGATACTTTAGTCTTGTTATCATGGCACTACTGGACGGTTGGCTGGTATGTCTACATAGTCTTTTATTTTTTATTAAACATGATTAGTGAATAGAAAACTGTTATTTTTGCAAAACTCATAATTACTGAATTTCAATATACAAAAATTATACAAATTTACAATTTACTTGTTTCAAATTTTGTGCAGATTAAACTTTCAATGCAACAATGAAACATTAGAAGTTCTTTCATGAAGGTTCTGAAGAAACTGAAAGTATTATTCACCTTGAGGTTTAACCAAAAATTAAATAAAGGTTTTAACATTTTGTGTCTGCACTCAACATTATTAATTCATAAGATCAATTACATAAAAAGAAACTTATGTACTTCATGTATAGATTTATTATTGATTTGCTGTAGCCTATAAAAACTGTTATGCATGCAAGTTTAGTACACTCAGTTCCGCACATGTTAGAACGCCAGGAAATAGAATATAGTTAATGATTGCAATAAGAAATAAAGTATTATGCTGTTCAATGTAGCCTACAGTACCCTATTTGTACTGTTCAGTAATACACAAGAAGATAGTACAGTCATATAAAAGACAAGTTTTGTGGGATGAAGCAAATTATGTTAACAGTAAAAGCGAAATAACTTGATATTTTATCGTAAACACAATTTTCTGTTGCATGATACTTGATAAGCAGTTTCCATGCTTTAATAAACTGTCTGGTTAATATAATCTTGTACTTAGTTTTCATTTTGTATTCCTATCCCCCACCTCAATTATAATGTTTAAAAATCAGACACAGAACCTCTTCAGTTCTGATCCAATTAATAAACTTTCATAATAAGATGTGTGTGTGTGTGTGTGTGTGTGTGTGTGTGTGTGTGTGTGTGTGTGTGTGTGTGTGTGTGTGTGTGTGTGTGTGTGTGTGTGTGTGTGTGTGTGTGTGTGTGTGTGTTTTTGAGAGAGAAAGCGGAAGGGAGAATGTATACATTCATGCTAAAGTCTTTTTTTGTATAAAACTTTATATGTAGTTCAAAATAACTAATTTTTATATTATTAATTTTCATTAAAGTACAAAATGCTATCATACTTTTAAACGTTTATATGCTTGTAAATTAATTTTTTGTGTATACTAGGCAAATTAGCTCCAACTCAAATTGTAGTCAAGTGTCATGATGCATTTTTTATTGGAGCATAAAAAATGTATAGAGACTGGCATCATTTTCTCTGTGTGTGTGTGTGTGTGCGTGCGCGCGCGCGAACAGGGTTAAACCATGTGTGTTAAGAGAGAGAGAGAGAGAGAGAGAGAGAGAGAGAGAGAGAGAGAGAGGGGGGGGACAGATAGACAGACACTAACTTTCTAATTACAAGTATAATACTACTGACTCGGAACACTAAGTTTTTTATTGGTAAAAATGTAAAATGTTTCCCTTGTAGCCTGAACAAATTTTCGCTTATTATAAGTTTTGTCAGAGGCTACCACTAGGAGCGCTGTCTGTCTTGTTCCTTGTGACAGCGTTGTTGTTTGAAAGATGAATGCTGTGTGTGAGTGCAGTGTGATATATTCGAATACGTGTGATTTGAATTGTGTCTGTTCGTTTGGGATGTCATTTTTATGTGTTTATATATTTCTAGTTGTTCAAGAGTGTCTAGTTTTTGGTCTTTTGTGTGTACGTGTAGAATATCCATGTTTCTGTTTATGTTTGTGTATTTGTCGTTTGCTTTACTAAGGTGGTTTGCAAAGGTGGATTCGGTGGTGGAGTGTATTGCCTTTGTGTGTTCAGTGTATCTCTGTTTGAAGCAGAGATACTATCTTTCTCTGTCACACACTCTTGCTCTATAACAAACACTACATGCTTTTGATGTTCTCACCAGAATCAATTTACTTTTTAACTTTACTGATTATGTTTACTATATGTACTCACTTATTTTGAAAATAAAACTCATTTTGACTTTAGATATATTCTATATTAACAAATAATGTCATGAGTGAATATAGAGGAATAGATGGTGAATAGAGGAACATGTCAGTTGCAGAACAAGGACGCCCATTTTCCTGAAGGTGAAGCTGGACGATCCTTAAACAAGTATTGGTTTGATAAAACCTTGCAAAATGCCGAAAAGGTAAATCGCACTTGGATGTAATTCTCTCCAACTAAAAAATCTCTATTTTTCTTTTGTTGCGCTTTATTTCAAAAAAAAAACTATCAAAGAAGCCATTTCAGTGGTGAAAATGGTTTTCGTCATGGCGAAAGTTAAATCTCCATATTCACCATCATGAAAATAGTCCTGCTCATCGTCTGTGTTTTTGGAATAGAAGGAATTGGATCGTTCTTTCATTCTTTAAACAAAGGGGGACTTATTGATGATCTACTTCAGAAACAAATGAGTAAAGCAGCTAAGATATGGAGGTCAGTCGTATGACAATCAAGCAACAATGGCTGGTATCCATTCAGGAGTTCAGAACAGAATATTAGATTTTGTGATGTTATTACCACTCTACCACATTTTAATAAAATTCATTGCTTACCTTGTATAGCCAGGAGTTCTTCACACGAACCTGTGAATTACAAGCGTGATTTAGGGTATACGTATAAATTAATGTATTCGACTCTCATTTCTTGTTGACTCACTCAGTTTTTACTAGACATTTTTATTTAAGCATTTTTTTTATGACACATTATGACACAAACTTCGTTTGATAAAAATCTTCAAAACTCTATTTCAACAAATTTCCGTTCTGAGGCCGAGACCCCATGTAACATAAACATACAAAATTTTGCAATGATGTGAATTTATACAAAATCTAGTTACGTTAGTTTTTCTTATTAAATTATTAATTATTGCTTAATAAGTACCTATATTAAATAAAGGTAGCCCAGTAATTGCTCGTACACACATTCATACCTTATTTGAATTCTTCCCCCAAAATGTAGAGCTCTTCATTATAAAATTTTCTTTATTAATTTGGTTTATTATACGGTTACTTGGTTTTGATGATTAGGGTCGACCTCCTGCTGCACTGGTTAGTTTTAGTCACTTGTCCGAATTACGTTCTCACTTTTAAAAATTTTAGTCACTAAAGAATATTTGATACTTCACAACTTTATATCCATTTAATTTAAAATTCAAATCACATTTTATATACTGTTAATAAATTTTCGGCCCGCGAGCCTCCGTTTTCATCCGGCCGGATGGGGGTTTTTTAGTCGACTGACGCCAAAACCGACGCTTCAAGATGGTGAAAAAATGTTCTCTTCCTGACCAACTCGCCCTGTGATTGGTCAAAGGGCACTACGTCACACGCTAATTAGTTAAAATCTTCTTACTTCCGTTATTAACTTTAAGCTCAAGAGTACATACCTTCCCGTGACCTTGTGTGTCCTCTGAGCACAAGTCGCAAAAGGCGGCACACACGCGCGCTCTTACACATTCCTCGACGCTTAATTGTTCTCGTACCTGACTCTGCCTTGTACCGTTTCAACCATAGGGTGTTTAACAAATCAAGTTTTGTGACAATAAATGGTGCCCAAACAAATTGGCCCCAAATTATTATAAAATTAAAAAATAGACCCTCCTCTTTATTTGCCCCGTTACAATTTGAATCCACTAGCTGTGTTTGTTCCATGTGACAACCATTCACATAACTTGGTTGAAGTTCGTGCAGCTCATGTCAATGCTCAGGCAGTGACATTTTTTGGGACAGTATAACGTCTATTCACCTTCTTTTCCTGTTCCACTTATAAATGCAGTGTTCTTAAATACTTTGTAAATATTACTGTAAAAGGACATTGTGATACCAGATGGAGTTCAAAAGCAGATGCGGTGAAAGCATTATCCACTCAGCTGGATGAAATGATCACTGCACTGGAGAAACTAAGGGATACACCAACTGAAACAATTGATACAAAGGAAGATGCAGCATTAATAATTAATGCGATAGAAAACTTTAATTTTGTCAGCTTGCTCTTTTTCTGGACTGATATTCTTTCTTCTTGGACAAAATCCAGAAAATCTTTGCAGACCAAAGGAATAAGGTTTATTAAAGCATTGACACTTCTGGAGAAGCTATCGAACAAATTAAACGTTTGGATGAATGAACTGTGTGACAATGTCATTTCTGAGACAGAGCAGATATGTGTGTCAGTATGGGGTGTCAGTATCACAAAAAGAATAAAACGGAACCGCATGAGGCCAGGGGAGTATGCAGATGATTCTGTATTTGTTCGGCAAGAAATGTGATGTCCACTAATAGAAATTTTGGACAAACTGTCAGTTGAAATTTAAACCGTTTCTCTAACATAAAAGAGTTAGAAAAACGCTTTTGGTTCCTTTGTAAATTTAAGCAATTCAAACTGTATAGGCATGACCTAAACAGTGAAGAATTGTTCAGTGACTTAAAAGACGTCGTACTTTTATTAAAAAGCGCAAAAAGTAACGGAAAACAAATGGACTTTACACCTCAGGGACTGCTACAATTCATTTCTTCAATGGGATTAGAAGCCAACAGAACACTAGCAACAGCTTTAAAAAATTGTCTTACTTTACCAGTGTCTGTGTCTTCTTGTGAATGATCATTTAGTAAACAGAAATTGATTAAATCTTACCTATGATCAACATTATCTCAAGACAGGGTACTAAATATAGTGATACTTTCAACTGAAAACGACATTGCTTTGTCTTTAGATTATAGTGATTTAATTTTGGTCACTTTGCAGCAATTAAGGCCATGAAAGTTACATTTTAAATGTCTCGTTAAATGCTCGTTAATATTTATTAAATATTAAAAATAAATATTAAGTGTTTATTAATACAAGATGGCACCATTAACCTGTAATGTTAAGTGATTTATTTTATTACTTTTAATGTAGTTATTTGTTTAACTTTATGTTGCTTTAGGATATTGTTTTGACGATGCCCTTTAGACCTACAAGGAATTTGCATCTTTATTAGAACATTGTTATGTTATACATTTTTTATATTACTACATTTTATATAGTCTACATTTGTTACCAATAAATGTATACAAACTGAATACCGGTAATATTATAATATGTAATTTCTCAATTTTGACAACAAATATTCTTAAGATATTTGCTGGACGTGCTTTCACACAAAATTCTACACATTTGCATTTATTAAGTACTTTGTTCACTGGATGGGCCTCCATCCATTTTGGTCTTTTCTCCCCTTTCAATTGTGAAGGCAAGGCGAATGACGATCTTCTTGCCCCGGGCGCCAAAAAGCCTAGCTACGCCACTGCTTACAGCTGGTGATTTATTGAGTGCAAATCAAGTGATTGTTGCGGATGAGTAGAAAGTAATTATTGTGTAAATTAGTGCAAAACTGTAGAAGCTGATATTTATTTACTGTGTGCGTTGGACAAAATTAACTTGAATTATTGTATAAGAGTGCCTTGTTGATTTTTAATTTTTCTTGTGACTAATTAAATCTGGTAATTAGTGACTTCATAGGTGACAGTTTTTCTGTTTCCACTGTACACACAACGATCTGTATGACCATTGTAATAATATATTGCACAGTATTTTATCTGTTAAGCACATCATGAAACTGTGTCACCCATACCTGGTCAAGATTTTCCTTCTGCATTTTTGGCAGATTGCCTGTCCCTATTATTATGTAACTCTTGTATTGTTTTAAGTTCTCGCTGTTTTTATTTACAAATATGTTTCACTATTCTTCTCAGGTCTTTATCCCTTACAATGGACTCTGATATGTTTTTGTAAAAATATATTTTGTGCTTCATTTCACTGCTTTACTGCTGTCTTCATGCAACCAGACATTTCTATCTTGTTTTTGTTGGCTCCATAGAATTGTTTCCATGTTATATGTAACATTTTTAATTTCTACCCAGTAAAATTCCACTAATCCTTCCACGTATAATTTTCCTAATTTTTCCACTCTTTTGTTCTCAAATCTACTACATAATTCTTCACCTTTAAGGAACCTAGCTTTTATTTGAGTCTTATTTTTTCATTGTTAACTCTTTCTCTTAATGTTTTTTTTACTAAGAAGTGGTCAGATTATCATTCTGCCCCTCTGAATATTCTCACATAAAATACACTTATAAAGAACCCACTACCTGTACCTGGTAGAATGTGGTGAATTTGGTTTATTGTATTTTCGTCTGGAGACTCTTGAGTACACTTATGGATATACTTACATAATAAAGTGGTATTCCTAATTCTTATATACATGCACGTAGCAAGACTGATTTGCTCTTTCTCCACTAAAAAGTGTAGACTGTGCTTTCCAATTATAGCTTCATATGCCCACTCTCTTCCAATATGGGTATTATGATATCTTGAAACTGAAACCATGTCATTAACAGGACAGTCAGATATCTCTTTCTTTTCAGTAGGTGTATTCATAAGGTGGATAAATTTATAAATTTCATTTTAATTATATCCAACAAATTCTATCATGTATTGGTCTGAATTCTTGAACACTGGGTTAAACTTCTTATTAACCCTATATTTTTATTATTTCCAATACTCTGTAATATATACAATAATGGAACATCCTTTTTATGGTGATACTATCCATGGCCAACTTATCTCCCGACTGACTGATATGGGCAATTATTATATTTTAGCTTCCTGTAAGAGGCTGGTGATCAATCCTGCTTCATACAAAGTCTAAAAGTTCCTATTTTCTAAAGTTCCTATTTTCATGTCTCTGCATTTTGTAACTGCTCCATGAAATCAGTCAATTCTATAACAACAATGTGCTGTGCAGAATGATCAAGGACTCTTCTGGAAAAGTTACCATACTAAGCAACAGGCCACATTTTTATGATTCTAAGAACTCACTGACTTTGGAGGACTCTTCTATTCCTGAGATAGGATTTGGTGGCATTGCATTTTCCATTATGGTGCTGAATATTTCTTAGTATTTACAGTACCCACTTACAGTATCACTAGGCACCCTAAACTCTTAAACTACCAGTTCCCAATCATAAGAAGCCATAAAATGATGAGGATGATAGAGAAGGTTGCAGGACTTACTACACCTAGCTGCTCAGTTGTCCAGCAGTTAGGGCCTATGCAACACCATTCAAGGATTGAATCTCCTTGCATCCATGGACAGTGCTACTATAAGGCAATGTCTGCTGAGGAGGATATATCTGACTATATCCTTCAAGATATGTTAATAACTGAGATTATACATTAAAATAAATATCAAAATTTAAATTAAAATAATAACAATAAAAATGTTTGAATGCAACTGTGTTCAGAATTTTAAGTTACAGAATAATGGACAATAATTCTAACACAAAAGATTCAGAAGCCGCCACATGATGTTATTGTTTCATTCAGTTTCCCTTTAGACTTATCCTCTCTCTCTCTCTCTCTCTCTCTCTCTCTCTCTCTCTCTCTCTCTCTCTCTCTCTCTCTCTCTCTGTGTGTGTGTGTGTGTGTGTGTGTGTGTGTGTGTGTGTGTGTGTGTGTGTGTGTGTGTGTGTGTGTGTGTGTGTGTGTGTGTGTGTGTGTGTGTGTGTGTGTGTGTGTGTGTGTGTGTGTGTGTGTGTGTGTGTGTGTGTGTGTGTGTGTGTGTGTGTGTGTGTGTGTGTGTGTGTGTGTGTGTGTGTGTGTGTGTGTGTGTGTGTGTGTGTGTGTGTGTGTGTGTGTGTGTGTGTGTGTGTGTGTGTGTGTGTGTGTGTGTGTGTGTGTGTGTGTGTGTGTGTGTGTGTGAAAGTCCCCTGCATGTTTACAGTAAAGTGTAAAATTGCCTAAAATAAAACAAAACTGTTTCAGATACACCGCCTCAGTTATTGTATCGCTTCATTAAACAGACAATTCAACCAGGCCCTTCTGTTTCTCTGAAATGTGTTGCTTCGGGTAATCCTACGCCTAACATCAGATGGTCACTTGATGGATTTCCTCTACCACAAAATGAAAGGTAATTGCAAACAGTAATATGCATAAATACAATTTATCATGTCATATATAAGTTATCATTGAAAAGTTTCTAAACTATAGTCTTTATATAACTTTAATAGTAGCAGATCTTACCACAGTCTGTTTCAAAGTAGTGCCTGGAAATGCAGCAGACCCAGTTTCTCTACTATAGTCAGAATTCCTGCTTTATATTTTTTTCTTTATAGACATGTTCCCCATTTCCTGCAATTTTGTGTGTATCCCTCCAGTGGCATTACCAGTTAGATTTTTTTCATTTAAGAGACTAAATTAATATCACAGACTACTAAATCTGTAGAATGGAATCTATAGCAATGAATACTAAAGATTATAGATTAAAGATTAAAGTTATAGTATAACTTGTGTGCTAGTTTTTCTATAACTTCTGGGGCCTAGTTTTTGTGTTCCCATGATAAAGAAACCAAGAGTTATATTAACACCTATGACTTAACAGTAATCAAATATCAGATTTAAAATACTGAAGACATCATACCTTATTTACCTATTGACATTTTGTATCTATGTTACATTTCCCACCACTATCCGTTTCAGGTGAAGTTTAGTCATTTTTCATACAAGTGTATGATTCACGTGTATCAGGTATAAATTTATGTTCAGTCTGAAGCATTTTTACTAAAATATGAATCTAAAAATTGGAAGCAAAGTCTTGATGTTAACAGTGGCCATCTTGGAACACCCGTATGCATGCAAACTAGATGTTACAGAATATACTAAACATAATATAGACATGGAACCCATACCTAATTATAGAAAGCTACCACCTATTAAAATGTCACGTAACAAACTGGTTTAGAAGGGACTAAAATGTTCTTTTCCTCACCAACTCAAACTATAAATTGATTTAGTTCACTTACACATAAATAGTGAGAACCTCTGTTTATCATCCTGTATATAGTTCACATGGATGTGGAAGTTAACCTGTACAAAGGAGATGATACTGACTGCAGATCAGAGACTGGTATTCTGTCAAAGTACATGGATGAAACTGGATCTGATTATGTATATATAACCAGATTATGTTTCACCACAGTTTCAGAAAAGGCAAATGAAATTCTGAACCACAATTATTTAATAAAATAACTAATTGTTCAATAATGGCCCACGACCTAGTTTTTATGTTTTTAAAATGTTTAAAATCTGTGGGAAGATCTAATGATATTTATAAGGACTGTATGTTAAAAACGAATTTAAATGTAATTTCTGGAATTGCAAAGAAGTCAAAAACCAATTTTTGGAGACATCATGAACAACAAAATCCAAGAATACAAATAAAGTCTATATTTCTTGTATCATCTAAAGAAACCCGTTAATTATAAATACTTCTGTATATGGATGACAAATATTAGTAACCAGACAAATGAAGCTAAAGAATATGTACAAATTGCTGGAGCTATATTCATCAAAATTTAAAAATTATTTGTACCCAAGGAATAAGCTTAGAAGTAAGGAAGCCCATATTATGCATTAGAGTGCTAAAGCTAGGACTTTGAAAACAGACAATGTAAAGAAAATAGAGTCATTGAACAGTGGTGATGTTGGACGTGCTGAGTCTATCTTGCATCAATGGCATAGATTCCGAAATGAATATCCGATGATAAGAAAATCATACTCTATGTTAAGATTAATCGTAGAGAAAAAAAGGACGTTAAGTTCGTGTTCTAGTAAGAAAGATCGTAAGAATTCCAAACATCATAGATTTGGAATGTGAAATGGCACTATAAAATAAAAGTTAGTTTTTTTTTCATTTTAAATGTACATGAAAAACATGTGCCATAGAAATACATGAATTAAGGTTGTGTGAAAATCATATAAGCCTAATGATGGACAATCAGTACATGATGCCTCAATGCCACTATACAAATGTGACTTTACAAACTTCCCTACCAAAATACCGCCTACCTTTGACATTCCAACTCTTACCTGCATCCAGAAATCCCAGAGTCCGTTAGGCGAGGATTAAAATGACGCAAACAGACTGAGGTAGTGTTTAATAAATTACACTAACACGTGGTCTTTGTAAATTGAACTTATTATTTTATTTGCAATTAAAACATTAATGGGGTCTGCCCCATATCTCTGGTGATTCATAGACCACATTTATAAACATACATAATGAATAATAGATAGAACTACATTTACTTATTTTTTAATAACGCTCACCAGTACTTCATATTCACGCTCGCTTTCATTCTTTAAAACCCCTCTATTGCTTTTAAAATATCATTATTGGTGTTATTTCATAGTTGCCTAGGTCTTTTGTACTTATCTTGACGTGTTATTCATTATGAGGCGCCATTGCTCGTCCGCTAACTGCTGCTGTAAATTTCACGAACACAATTCCGGACTGTTTTAAAACTGTTTAATTTATTCATCACTGGCTGTCGACACTTGATACTGATTTCACTGCAGTTGAATTACATTTTAACTGGTTTAAGGTCCAAATCTGATTTGTCCGCGGACTTGAATTATACAGTATGCAACCGGCCGGTTTAAGGTGTTGAGCGGAACAGAATGATTCTGGTTTCCGTGCGGCCAATATATTTGTGGGTCACTTGATACTCCTTCCACGTTGGCGACGTCATATCGTATGCCTCTGGAGATTTTAGCACTGTGTTTTCTTATGTTCCAGAGGTATAAAATGTTGATTTGGCATCATTATGGTTGTGACGTCAGTCGATAATTGCGATGTTGAGGACCCTTTATTGGGTTAGATCGGCGCCACTCTGGCTAGACACAGCTAAAAATAACTTTTGATTCACTTGTTTACAAGTCACACCCAAATTCTTTATAGCTTCTTCTGCCACTGTTTCACATGGATTACAAAGTAAAATGATTTTATTCCTTATTTTGATCTGATTAAAACTCTGAACCCCGTTTATACCTGTGACCTGGTATGTACCATCACACAGTATTATATTTTCAAGATGTAAATTTACACCAGCTTTAGCCATTATTCTATATGACTAATATTGACCTGTGTCTTTTTGCAGAAATAACATGTAATAATAAACAACATTTGGTATATATGTTAAAAATAATGTAAGAAAGTTATAGGTAAAGTCAGAATGGGAAAAGCATACCCAAAATGTTACAATGTTACATTTAATGTAACTTGTGTTACCCGTCTTTTATAAATACACACACACAGTGATTTACTGTTTGTCCAAAGACCGCAAAACTAATGCCGGGTGATGCACTCTTTCAGAGCTACAACAGAAAGATGGCTGCTGTGGACAAAGATTGTTAGTGAAGTCTTTGAGACCAGGACCCAACCACAGTTATAGATCCCTTGATAACGATGATATTAATATTTTCATATTCCATGTAGTCTATCCATATGCATCAGAAACTTGTGTGCTGAGAAAGGTAGATAGCAAAAACATTAATGCCTTCGTATGGCTCTGCAGTCAAATTCTCAGAGTGCAATGTAAAATAAATGCTTCCATGTTACATGAATTGCAGATAAAAGACAATTCACTAAAGCAGATTAATAAGGCATCCATAAGCTATTCTGGACATTAGGCAGAAGGACAGATGAAATGGAAAGCTTTGTTGTAGAATGTAAAAGAACGTTTGGGGTACTATGTCTTGTGAGACATATACATTTATGCAAGCAACGGGGCTCAGTTAACAGGAAAAACAGGGCAGATATTTAATAAAAAGTCTTTTTCAAGCTATAACGTGTTAACACTTTCTGGAAACTGATAAACGTTTTCCAATTAAGTAATGTTAAAAATTAACTTGTTGTCATTATTTATTATTTTACTAATAACAGTTTAATTTTATTCAACACGTTACATATTAATGTTATTATTATTAATATTACTAGTGAAATATTTTGTTTTTAATAATAGTATGGTAATTGTTACTAGTAACATCAATTGGAAATAAATTATTAAAACAGGAAGTCCGAAATATTTTAAATATCACTGTAATTTTACAATGAAATACTGTATATGGTAACTTTAATTTAGTTACTTATGCACTGGGCCTTTTGATGGTTAAGTTGTCAACTAACATCAAGATGATTGTGATACCAATAACCCTTATTTGGAAGTATAAATATTCATAGTGTTGCCAGGCCCTGATTTCAGGTACCTTGCACCCTGGGCAAAGCATTCTTATAGCCGCCCCCTTTCATTTTTTTACTTTTCTCCCCCACCCCCACCCCACCACACCAAGTTATTGTTGAATGTGTAAATTTTAGTTTTTTCCCCAAGTATAAACTATTAGTACCGATAGCATTTCAGTATTGCAAGTGATCTAATCACTACGTAGGCTACACAGAACAAAAATTAAAACATCATTTCTTGAAAATAAAAGTAATTATGTTTTGGCAAAAATCGCATGATTGCTATTGCAATTTTATTAGAAATATTTGTTAAAAGATAAATTCGTCGGTGTGATTTATAAAGACTACACT
This sequence comes from Magicicada septendecula, assembly GCA_034769895.1. Classification (NCBI taxonomy): domain Eukaryota; kingdom Metazoa; phylum Arthropoda; class Insecta; order Hemiptera; family Cicadidae; genus Magicicada; species Magicicada septendecula. The sequence continues at coordinate 82,087,099 of CM068376.1, forward strand.
AGGGAAACAACAAACTATAATGAAGATAAACGTTTGACAGTTTTTATCTGTGATGAAATAACTGAAATTATACATAATTATACATATTTCACTACCAGAGAACACATTTTTTGGACAACGAAGTGATCGCGATAACATTGAAAGCGTATACTGAAAGGAAACATCAAACATGAAAGAGGAAATGACTGTATTAATTTTTTTTTTTTACCGCAGTGTAAACAAGTTTGTTGTCAGTAAGAGTTGCAAGTTACTGATATTGAGTAATGATATCAGGCGACATCCACCGCTGATCGTTTATCAAAAGGCTATATGTCAGACATACAAGCAAAAGGCTATAAGGCAAACATCACACACACACACAGAGGAAACTATGCGTAATATAATATTATTCATTACATATTCCATGGCGCGTGCCGGCGTGCATTCGAACGTAGTTTCCTTCATTCCTAGAATTTTAACAATAACACTCAACTGTCTACTGTCTTAGTCTTAACGCGTATAGTTTTTCGTTCCTTGGCGCCCCCTAGGACCAGGCGCCCTGGGCATTTGCCCAGTCAGCCCATTTAAAGCTCGGGGTCTGAGTGTTGCCCACATTATTTCAGCTGGTGAAGTTTGGTTCACAATGTTTGTGTAGAATGCCTCAGTATCCACGTTATAGTGAAATACTGAGTGGCTATTTGTCAGCAGTTGTGATTCAGTAGCTTCAAGGATTAATTAATTGTTAAGAATTAAGAGACTGTGATCAGTGCATATTGGGTTACTTTAAGTATGAAGAACTGTTGAATTAAGTGCAAGTTGGACATTTTTAAGTACTGTGACGATTTAAAAATTATTTAAATAGCACAAATTAAATTTTTTGTTCTTATAACAAGTGAGAGTATAATCCACCCTTATTTGTACCTAGATACCTGTATCAACGTGCAAAAAGTCCAGTACGAACATGCTAAGTACAATGTTATTAAGCGAAAACTAATAATCCTTCTAATTAAATAAAAGACGTATTAATAATAAAGGAAATATCTAACTCCTAACAAAAAAAGTAGCATAAGTTAAACTAGTTAATTAATGGACAATTAATAATAATAAAGGAACGAACTACTTTTCTCTCAGCGCGTAAACCGCGCCAGCTTACAGATTCCCTGCCGCTAAACTAGTCCCACTCGCCGGAGAATCTTCGACTTAAGCAGCTCGAAAATGTGTTGTAAAGTTACACTTAGGTGTATGTCACTAAACAACGATGTAACAAGATGTTAGTTCTTCTAATCTATTTAATCCAATGTAGCGTTAGTAAAACTCAAAACTAGTAATGTAGTACGTGGAGGAAATATTAATAATATATAAAAAAAAAACTTAGCCGACACATCTCTTTACGAACAGTAAGCGGTAAGATATGTTCCTTACCATGTAAAAGTAAACATCAGTGCTGCTAAAATAAAAACAAATTAAATGAAGAAAGTGAATAACCAATACCAGGAGAAAAGTTACTACAACAACCGTAAGAACTTCAAGTACCAGAATCCAACCGTCATGACCTAGACTACAATTCGGAAACAACCAACTAAATGGAGGATCCAGATGAACAACGAACTACACCCAAGAAGACCTACTGAAGAGGATCATCTCGAACACCCACCGCAGACTCACGTTATATTCAGGTGACATTAAACCATAACTTCTGTGCCTAACTTGTTTTTTAAAAACCGCAACAAAAAGAACAGTAAAGTTTCTTGTAAAGACTTTTAGATCACTTAAAGATTAGCATATAAATATTTGTAATTTCTGTAATGCTATAGTAATAACCTGATGATGTTTAAAGGTAAAGTAATTCTGAAAATTACATCAGACTATTCTTCAAATAGTTTGGATGATGTTGAGATATGTTAGAATTTTGCAAAGTTAAAGCCCGGATCCGTGGTAATTGAAATAATACACAGTTGTATGATTTTGAAATACTAAGAGTAACAATTTAGAGAGTATTTTATGCAGAATTTATAAGAATTTTCTTTTAAAAGTAAAGTAAAGTAAGTAGAAAACAAAAAGATGACCATTAAAGCTATTACTTTTATATACTTAGTTAAAATACAAGAATAAAGAGATGTTTTCGCTAATATCCAGATAGTGAATAAATTTATGTAACCTTGGACAAAATCCTGATATATACATTGTCATAATTTGTTGGTAAGTAAATTTTACTAACTACGGCAGCTAGTTTAATTAACAGCTAACAATTAAACTGGTTCCCTATGTTATAATGTCTTGACAGGAGAGACGTTATAAAATGCGCCACTCTGCTTTTGTGTAAAAGTAATTGTGTACGTCGTAATAATTAATTAACAGTAACTTTGTAATATATATAAATTTATTCACTCTGAAATTGTGAACAAATAAATAAATAAAGTTTTAATTAAGAAATAATAATATTAGTATTAGGATATTGCCGTAATAAACAAGTCCCTGCTGGTATAAATATTCCATTTTAAACCTGTCGGAATTTACAGGCTATTTCATGTTAGATACGTGTCGAGAAATGTACGCTCTCCCCCGTACACAAATAAGTTGTTTGAATGGCATTCCCTCGTGGACATAACAGACAGTCCAGAACAGGAAATAATCGTCTTTCAGATTGTCCGAATCACCCTCCTTTGTTAACAACCATCTCAACGTAAACAATAAGACTCCCCAAACTGCTGATCCATTGTGCTATTATAAAAGCAATGAACTCTTCGTGTGTGAAATTCCTTTCCTCTATAAAATAATATTATCATTTTGTCTCAACTGATAATTGCTAGAAGTATGTAAAATTTAATTGATTTGAGATAATTTTAATTCGATTAATTAGTACAAGATTCTTATTATCTATATATGTGTGTGTTTAAATGAATTCAAATTTTATAAGTGTTTGAAATAAAATAAATAATAAGTCCTTTAAATAAAAAGCTGAATAGTATCTTAAATTAAACTAACGTGTAATAAAAGTAAAAAGTGTAGTAGTAAAATAAGTAAAGAGAAAATAATAATAAAAGTATATTTGAATCGTGTAAACACCCGGGCGTGGCCTGTTCGAAAAATAATTCCCCAGCTTGCCAGTATAAGACAAACTCGTTCGTGCAGGAAATAATCGTGTTGAGAATTGTAGTAACCCACACCTATTGTTATGAAAGCCTGCATCGGTAAACAATAGACACCACCCAGTGTATAATACAATGCTTCTTGTGTAAAGTGTTTGTCCCCTCTTGCTTAGTTTGTAACAGCTGATCGTTTAATAGAAGATAGAGATTCCCCTTCGTGAAATTCCGCTTGTCTCAGTAGTATAAGATATTAGAATTAAGAAAGAATCTAAGGTTGAGTATGGGATCAACTTTAGATTACTGTAGTATAATTAAGAGATATAGGGATAAATACGTAACACAATGGCGCCGCACTGAAAAGGGTTAATGATAAAGCAGAAAACTAACTAATTGAGTTAGAGTATGCTAGTAAAATCAGTCAGGCCATGATATTGTTAGATTACGAAAACTAAGAGTAATAAATAAATAATTAAATAATATTTATTTATATGTAAATAATATTAAGGTAGTAGTTAAGAAACGAGAGAAAGGGAACTTCACGAAAGAAAAAATGTAATTGTATTTCTTAGATATTATAACGATTCATTATAGCGTCCTATCAGAGCGTTATATAAAAGCTATAGACAAGTACGAGCGTAACGCCGTAAGATAGAGAGAAAGCGTATAATCGCAGCCATCTTACTCTAACCACGTCACCGCTACAGTAGAATCCAGTTCAAACAGGTAATTTTACTCAAAGCGAATTATCAGTTCAACCTGCGATAACTTCAAAAGTTGTAAATATACGGCAATTCTGAAAACAGCATTGTATTCAGCAAGAAAAGCTTTATAAGTAGCCGCAATCTCAGTTAATATAATTAACAAATAAAGAAGTTATACGGATGATGCACGTCAACAGGAATAACGAGAGAATTATGCTACGTAGGAATAAGGTGTTTTCACACACACACAGATAAAGACCTAAGCAACAATATTCTGTGGTCAGATCTTCGGAAACACATTTGCAAATACCTGTAATCAATCGATTTGCAAATACAGGAAGTACGATTTTGACAAGAATTTCTCTGCCATTTGAAACCTGTCACAGAGTGTTTGACTGACTTGTTCGAGATTCTCGAAACTGGAAAAACGCATGATTTATTTGTACAACCAATCAGCAGCCCGTATTTAAAAGAGACGCCAGCTAAAAGCGAGGGGTAACATCACTCTTCGTTCGGTACTTAAACACACTAGACGTGTATAATTCACATACAGAAATTTTTAAATCACGCAAAAGTGCAAATTAAGTTCTAATTCGAGAAGTAGTCCGCAGTGTAGATGAATTAATAACGTTCAATAACACTCGCTGCGTAAAACAACAGTTAATTAATTAAATAATAAATTAATTAATCAACAGCCATGAAGGACCTGTGCTACAGAAGGCTACAGCATCTGTAATTGCCAGGGCATCTTCAACAGCATTGATCAACATCCATTCTTCTGTGCAACACCATCAAAAGGAGGACCTCTACGGATTCCTATCTTCGGTCAACGCATCAAACAGTAAGAAATAGATTCATTGATCAATGAAATAAGCACTAAACAAATAATTAAAACAATAAAACAATTTTAAAAAGACACAAAGAAAAGCACACTTTGTATTTTAACTATAAGATTAGCTCTAATATAGTATAGGAGTGTTGAATGGAAAGTGGTGTGTAGTATTGCACGTGCAAATTATTGCAGACCTGTTCTTTAGCACTGGTTTGGGAGACAGAAATCTCTTAATCAAACCAGATAAGAGCTATAGGTCGTTTGAGCGTCTTAATCATTACTTTTCACACTCACTCAATAATTATAAGTGATAGGGTAGAATTAAGTCCTGCCATTAAGAATTTAAAGTTTAAAAATAATTAAATAAAAGTTAATTAAATAATCAAGAAATATTAAAGTGTTATTTGTAACGATTCCCCTTGAAAACCACAATCACTGAACGAATCCTGAGAAAGAGTGTCTCCATGCGCTGAGCTAAGCTGAAACCGTGTCATTTGTATCTGGGATTTGTTCTGGCGCCCAGGTAAAGTAATATCACGGGTAAGTAACTATTTATCTAACATCACAAATATTAGATAATTGTGTTAGACGAAAGGGAGCGTTGTATAGATTTGTCGCCGCAACTAAGGGGCACGATTAAAGCACCAAATTCATATGTAAAATTAAGTTACATATAGATTTGGCGCCGCAACTTTAGGGGCACGATTAAGATCACCAAATTTATATGTAAAAATAAGTTACATATAGATTTGGCGCGGCCAACTAGGGGGCTCGATTAAGCCCGATTAAACACAAAATTATATAAATAAAGTTATATAATTTGGCGTTGCTTTTACCCAAGTGATAATTAAATTGTAATATTAATAAAATTGAAAAGAAAGTGGAATTCAAGGTTACAAATAACTATTAAATAATTGTTGAATTTATTTGTTAATAATAAATATTAAAAAATGGCTAAATCATCAGCAGTAGATATGGCAGCAATTGAGCAAATGTTTAAACAGTTGACCACTAAAATGGATGAAAATAATGGTAAAATAGAAAGTAAAATCGAAAATACAAATAGTAAAATTGATAGTAAAAGTAGTAAATTATCTAGTGAAATAAAAGATAGTAATAATAAAATCGAAATTACTAATAGTGAATTATCAAAGGAAATTGAAGAAAATAATAAAAGTTTAGAAGAAAGTAATAAAAAATTAATAACTGATGTTAATAATAAAATTGAGCAAACTAATAAATATTTGTCCAGTGAAATGAAACAAATAAACGAAAATTTGTCTAGCCAAATAGAACAAAGTAGTAAAGAGGCTACATTTAAAATAGACGAAGAAATAGCAAATTTAGCTATTAACTTAGCTGGTAAAATAGATGAAAGTAATAGTAGGTTTGATAAGCATACCTAAGAGGTTAAAACTACATTAGAAGAGTTTAGAAAACAAGTAAACACTAATTTTCGCCGTCAAGACGAAAAGCTAAATAAATTTAGAAATGAATTACATGAAAGGTTAGAACAAAAAGTAACCCTCATTAATCAACAATTCAGCGAAGTAACAGCTGAATTAAAAACACAATCACTTCTAAATAAAGAAGAAATCCAGAATACTAGGGAAGAGTGTACCCAACTGGGTATAAATATTAATGAAGTTAAGAAACAGGTAGAGAGTAAGGCTAACAGTGACGAAGTACATCAAAAGGTGCAACAACAGTTGAAGGTAATGCGGGAGGATCTGACTAAAGCAATGAAGTCACAGCAAACCAAAGTAGTGAGGTGTGTCGGCTATAAGGAAGAACCGGAAAACCTTGCATTTTCAGGAAACCCACATGAGAATCCTGTGGAATTCCTAAAGCTGTTTGAGGAGTATGTAACTCGTGTAAATCCACTGATGGACGACGAGGATAAGAAGGACATGTTAGGCCGATTTCTCAAGAATTGGGCAGGTACGTGGTGGAAAGTCATCTCGGACAGAGTCCAAACCTACTCAGACTTCAGAGAAAAATTTCTAGCTCAGTACTGGAATGTTCAGATGCAAAGAAGGGTACGCGATCATCTAGAATTTGGTAAGTATCATCCGTCAATGAATATGACAACTACCAATTATGTGCTAAATGTAATGGCGCAAGTTAAACAACTAACACCACCAATAGAAGAGAGAGACCTAGTATATAAGCTAGCGCGTCATTTCTCAGAACGCACTAGAGTAGCAACCACTACTAGAGGAGTGGATACTCTAGAGAAATTCATTATGGTTGTAGGTGAGTGTCTAGATTTAGAGAGGGACCTACAGCGGGTAAGTAATCAGCTGAGTAACTACTCTAGAGGCGATCAGCAAGAACCAACTTTCTACTCAAATAAGAGGAGAGACAATAAACGCCTGAAAGAAAAAAGGTTTACCCCATATCCGGGTAACAAACCACAAAATCGACAGGAAGTGGAGGAGAAAGGTAGAAGTAGAAGTGTAGAGCACAAACCTAATAAAGGGTATAAAGTGTGTAAAACAAATATAACCTCTACCGAGCAGCAACCGTCGACTAGTAAAATGAATACGGGAAACGGGAAGCCACTGCAGGTAGAAAAGAAACAAAACTAAACCTACCATTACCTGCAGTGAAACAACCAAAGAAAACAGGTAAGAAGAACGTAGCTAATAATATAAAACAAGTGAGCGATAGGGAGTTCTTGTTAAAAGAAGAGCAAGAAGTGGGTAGAAACCATTATCCTGAATGCCCGGAAATAATTTGTAAGATCAGTAATCTACTCGTAAGAGCGCTTATTGACACTGGCAGTGAAGTTACCTGTGTTAGCTCAAAATTTGTAGATAATTATCAGTTGCGAAATTGTCCCAGACTACCCGTAAAACATTGTAATGTACAGGGAGCCACTGGAGCCAAAATGCAAAACATAACTGAACAAATATATTTACCTGTCAGTATAAATGGTAACCAAACCCAAATAGTAGCTCTAATAGTCCCGAAACTCATTCATGATTGTATTATTGGGGTAGATACGCTGCTTGAATGGAAAGCAAAAATAAATTTTAAAAGAAATACCATTACTATGGAAATAAATGTAGGTATTAAAGAGTATAAGCATTGGAAGTCGGTAAGTGTAATAAAGAACTGTAAGCAGCTAAAGTAATTTCTAGGTTTAGCTAACTACTATCAAAAGTTTACAAGTAAATACGCGGAAAGTACTGTTCTATTGTTAAAGTTGTTAAACAAAGGTATTAAATGGAAGTGGACAAAGGACCACGATAAAGCACTGCAACAAGTGAAAAGTCTTTTTATAAATACTGTTGTATTAAATCATCCAAGAGTAGGAGAAAGATGTTACTTGCAAACAGACGCCAGCAATATTGCTATTGGAGCACACTTGTATCAGATTGATGAGAAGGGCCAAAAAGCGGTATTAGGATTTGTAAGTCGCACACTTAAAGGGGCAGAATTAACCTATTTTACGACAGAAAAAGAGCTATTAGCGATAGTGCATAGCCTGTCAAAGTTTAGAAGTTATATTCTGGGTGCTAAACTTACTATAATCACCGACAATAAGGCGTTAGTGGTTTTATTAAAGTGTAAATTGCTAGGTGCTCGTCTGACACGTTGGATCTTGGCTATACAAGAGTATCAATTTGATATACAGTATTGCAAAGCGAAAGACAACTTAGTAGCAGATGTACTCAGTAGAAATTCACCATTAAAAAACAACGTAGAAACAGATAATATTAAATGTGGTAGCAACGATATTGGTATTTACGCAGTAAAACATATAACAAAACCTGAAGTAGTTAGACGACTTAAGGAAATAGGGACTCATCAACAACAAGACCCTAGGATTAGTGTAGCTTGGAGGAGTGCAGTTACCAACTCCAAACCAGGATTTTCCATATATGACGGTAAGCTATATAAGCTATGTTCCCATAGGAGGAAGAATAAACAAAATATTGACCCATAAATATATAATTGTTTTGAATCAATTATAATAATAATAATAATAAATTTTATATAAATAAATGTTAATATTGTTATTTAAATTATTGACATTAATTAATCCAAAATGATGATTAAAAATGATCATATAAATTTCAATATACCATGTTAGGTTAAGAAACATTGTAATCTTTAGTTATAAGATAGATGTAGGTAACATTGTATAAGTGCTAGTTTTGTGCGGGAAAAAGTGCTAAAGTAAATGTGCAAAAAATTTTTATTCAGTGTAAAACTGTACATTAGAAAAAAATTAATGATTTACATAATCAATTTTTTTTATACCGAGTGAGGGTATATATAACGATTCATTATAGCGTCCTATCAGAGCGTTATATGAAAGCTATATACAGTACGAGCGTAACGCCGTAAGATAGAGAGAGAGAGAGAGAGAGCGCGTATAATCGCAACCATCTTACTCTAACCACGTCACCGCTACAGTAGAATCCAGTTCAAACAGGTAATTTTACTCAAAGCGAATTATCAGTTCAACCTGCGATAACTTCAAAAGTTGTAAATATACGGCAATTCTGAAAACAGCATTGTATTCAGCAAGAAAAGCTTTATAAGTAGCCGCAATCTCAGTTAATATAATTAACAAATAAAGAAGTTATACGGATGATGCACGTCAACAGGAATAACGAGAGAATTATGCTACGTAGGAATAAGGTGTTTTCACACACACACAGATAAAGACCTAAGCAATAATATTCTGTGGTCGGATCTTCGGAAACACATTTGCAAATACCTGTAATCAATCGATTTGCAAATACAGGAAGTTCGATTTTGACAAGAATTTCTCTGCCATTTGAAACCTGTCACAGAGTGTTTGACTGACTTGTTCGAGATTGTCGAAACTGGAAAAACGCATGATTTATTTGTACAACCAATCAGCAGCCCGTATTTAAAAGAGACGCCAGCTAAACGCGAGGGGTAACATCACTCTTCGTTCGGTACTTAAACACACTAGACGTGTATAATTCACATACAGAAATTTTTAAATCACGCAAAAGTGCAAATTAAGTTCTAATTCGAGAAGTAGTCCACAGTGTAGATGAATTAATAACGTTCAATGACACTCGCTGCGTAAAACAACAGTTAATTAATTAAATAATTAATTAATTAATCAACAGCCGTGAAGGACCTGTGCTACAGAAGGCTACAGCATCTGTAATTGCCAGGGCATCTTCAACAGCATTGATCAACATCCATTCTTCTGTGCAACACCATCAAATGGAAGACCTCTACGGATTCCTATCTTCGGTCAATGCATCAAACAGTAAGAAATAGATTCATTGATCAATGAAATAAGCACTAAACAAATAATTAAAACAATAAACAATTTTAAAAAGACACAAAGAAAAGCACACTTTGTATTTTAACTATAAGATTAGCTCTAATATAGTATAGGAGTGTTGAATTGAAAGTGGTGTGTAGTATTGGACGTGCAAATTATTGCAGACCTGTTCTTTAGCACTGGTTTGGGAGATAGAAATCTCTTAATCAAACCAGATAAGAGCTATAGGTCGTTTGAGCGTCTTAATCATTACTTTTCACACTCACTCAATAATTATAAGTGATAGGGTAGAATTAAGTCCTGCCATTAAGAATTTAAAGTTTAAAAATAATTAAATAAAAGTTAATTAAATAATCAAGAAATATTAAAGTGTTATTTGTAACGATTCCCCTTGAAAACCACAATCACTGAACGAATCCTGAGAAAGAGTGTCTCCATGCGCTGAGCTAAGCTGAAACCGTGTCATTTCTATCTGGGATTTGTTCTGGCGCCCAGGTAAAGTAATATCACGGGTAAGTAACTACTTATCTAACATCACAAATATTAGATAATTGTGTTAGACGAAAGGGAGCGTTGTAATATCTTTCAATAAACAAACCCCCATCGATCTCCTTGAAGTGCAGGAGGATGTGACGATTTAAAAATTATTTAAATAGCACAAATTAAATTTTTTGTTCTTATAACAGGTGAGAGTATAATCCACCCTTATTTGTACCTAGATACCTGTATCAACGTGCAAAAAGTCCAGTACGAACATGCTAAGTACAATGTTATTAAGCGAAAACTAATAATCCTTCTAATTAAATAAAAGACGTATTAATAATAAAGGATATATCTAATTCCTAACAAAAAAGGTAGCATAAGTTAAACTAGTTAATTAATGGACAATTAATAATAATAAAGGAACGAACTACTTTTCTCTCAGCGCGTAAACCGCGCCAGCTTACAGACTCCCTGCCGCTAAACTAGTCCCAGTCGCCGGAGAATCTTCGATGTAAGCAGCTCGAAAATGTGTTGTAAAGTTACACTTAGGTGTATGTCGCTAAACAACGATGTAACAAGACGTTAGTTCTTCTAATCTATTTAATCCAATGTAGCGTTAGTAAAACTCAAAACTAGTAATGTAGTACGTGGAGGAAATATTAATAATATATAAAAAAAAAACTTAGCCGACACATCTCTTTACGAACAGTAAGCGGTAAGATATGTTCCTTACCATGTAAAAGTAAACATCAGTGCTGCTAAAATAAAAACAAATTAAATGAAAAAAGTGAATAACCAATACCAGGAGAAAAGTTACTACAACAACCGTAAGAACTTCAAGTACCAGAATCCAACCGTCATGACCTAGACTACAATTCGGAAACAACCAACTAAATGGAGGATCCAGATGAACAACGAACTACACCCAAGAAGACCTACTGAAGAGAATCATCTCGAACACCCACCGCAGACTCACGTTATATTCAGGTGACATTAAACCATAACTTCTGTGCATAACTTGTTTTTTAAAAACCGCAACAAAAAGAACAGTAAAGTTTCTTGTAAAGACTTTTAGATCACTTAAAGATTAGCATATAAATGTTTGTAATTTCTGTAATGCTATAGTAATAACCTGATGATGTTTAAAGGTAAAGTAATTCTGAAAATTACATCAGACTATTCTTCAAATAGTTTGGATGATGTTGAGATATGTTAGAATTTTGCAAAGTTAAAGCCCGGATCCGTGGTAATTGAAATAATACACAGTTGTATGATTTTAAAATACTAAGAGTAACAATTTAGAGAGTATTTTATGCAGAATTTATAAGAATTTTCTTTTAAAAGTAAAGTAAAGTAAGTAAAAAACAAAAAGATGACCATTAAAGCTATTACTTTTATATACTTAGTTAAAATACAAGAATAAAGAGATGTTTTCGCTAATATCCAGAGAGTGAATAAATTTATGTAACCTTGGACAAAATCCTGATATATACATTGCCATAATTTGTTGGTAAGTAAATTTTACTAACTACGGCAGCTAGTTTAATTAACAGCGAACAATTAAACTGGTTCCCTATGTTATAATGTCTTGACAGGAGAGACGTTATAGTACTGTACGATGCCTGAGACTGTTTTAACTGGCTCTGGATTGAATTTCCTTCCAACAATGATGATTGTTATAAGCCACAATTTGATATACCAGTGGCCTATATTTTTTTGATGTGGGGTCCAGATATTCCAGTAGAAAGTAATAATACATATGCCTGTATTGTTGTCTGGCTTGTCTCCGTTATGTAATTGTTAACAGTTTCCTGTTGTGTTATTCTATTGAATACTGTTCCAGTTTCATAATGTAATTGTTATATGACACACCTACTGCATTGCAAATTGTGAACAGCTAGTAAATGTAACGTAATAAACTACAACTTTACCCATTAGAGTATAATGCTACTATGTTTCTCTGTTATCAACAAAAGTACAATACTTACAAGATCATTTGGTATCACACTAACATTGTAAATTTATTAAAGTGTTTTCTAGGATACGTAAGTTCAACAGTTGTGCCCAATGTGGAGTTTAAAACAACAAATTTTGTTTTCTATAACTATGTTCATTAATTATCTCTTTCCTTTTATTCCTGTGATGAACAGCAAGTCTATATCAAAAGTGTAATATGGCTTCTTGCATGAATAATGCTTTTATCTAGTTCATGTAAACCATATTAGGATAGTGCACAAGTATCAATAGACCTAATTCACATAGGTACCTGGTTTCTACTTAAACCATGTGGTTATTTCATGACTCTTACTTTAAACTAGTCTTTTTTTGAGAAACCTGTTCAAAGTGATGTTGATATCTGGAAAACTTAATATTTCAAATCTGCTTTTTTTACAGAAGACATTTTGCATGAGTTAAATAAAAGTTATATACAATTATCTACGAAGTTCAACAAGCAAGAATATTCATAGAATTAGGCATTTTGCCTTTTCTCTTTATTTTTTTTCTGTATATTAAAAGAAGTTAAAAACCACATCAACTGTAGCATATAACTACAATTTGAATTCCATAACAAATATTACTTATTATTTATATTTCATGAGTCTGTGTAACATAATCCTTTACTGACTAAGAGATAACCTATATCCCATCATATATTCTTTGTGTATAAAACAATAATTTAGTATTGTAAATAATACATCCCCTTTTGCCATTTGTTTACCCTCACCCAGTGGCGGCTGGTAATGTTTTTGACTGGTGGGGCAAAATTTAGTTGTACCCACATATTATGTAAAAAAAAAAACAGTAGAAACTAAATTATTGCTATTATCATCAAATAATTGTAAAATTGAATCTTTTGCTTCACTACTAAAATTATTGTTAATATCAAAAACCTACCTTGCAAACTACCAATATTTAAACAGTGTTTGAAACTAAAATTATTTATAACCCCGTTTTATAATTTTGTTGTGTAATATCTAAATTCGGTTTTGGTGGCCCTAATTTTTTTAGTTCTATTTTCTTTTCGTAAGTAAGGGAATTTAAAATAATCAAACATTTAATATTACTTACCGAATTTATAGCCATTTTAATCGTTTCTAACAAACACACAGGCTCAGGCCTACACAAAATAAGTTACACGTTTATGTAGGCCTACGCAAGGTTCGACAAAAACACTATCGTACACAGAATACACTGCCTAATAAAGAATAAATTATTAGAACATTACGTTTACACAAAAAGTACAACAAGAACACAATCAAAACTATACAAAACACAAGAGAAAATATATGCACTTTAAACAGCAACAGAGACGTTTTGAACAACGCTCCGTTTCTCTATGAATTTAGCTGCGAAACAGAAAGCGGGCACAGCCCCACCTGTAATGGCGGATGCTCATTTAAATGCATAGACATGTGTACACGTCTCTTGCCCCGCTCCCCGTAAGACCGGCCTATGCAGGGAGGACGACAGCGAAACCGTCCCGGCTGCGGGGCCATGGCGAAAACATCGAATGATCGCTATTAGTCACCCCAAAAATATCTTTCAATAAGGATAATACACATTATCACATTATAGTTATATTATTGACAAGTTTAATTTGCAAATTTAGTGGGAGGGCTGCGCCCTTTTGCCCTCCCTGTACGAGCCGTTACTGCCGTCACCTAATGTTCCACTGTACCTTCTGAATATGTTTTGTAATAAAATATTAAAGATATTGTTGGTTAGTTGTACCTGTAGACATACTAGCATAAGTTAGTGTCCTCGCGCATACACACATGCCCATGCATTTGTAACATTTGCAATGTTAATTTTATTGAAATCTGCTTTTTATTAGTAGTAAACCAATATGCTTTCATGTCACCAGATTCGTAATAGGTCAGTATGCACCAACACATGGAGACGTTATCAGCCATGTTAATATTACATCTGTACACATAGAAGATGGAGGTACTTATCAGTGCACTGCGTCTAATCGTGTAGGAGAGAAATCACACAGTGCACAGCTGAATGTTTATGGTGAGTATATGATACAAAATATGGTGGAAGATTCGGTTTACTTCTGTTGATTTAATCACGTTTATCTCATGTGTGTGTGTGTGTGTGTGTGTGTGTGTGTGTGTGTGTGTGTGTGTGTGTGTGTGTGTGTGTGTGTGTGTGTGTGTGTGTGTCATACAATAAATATATGTGCAAATCATACTGCCACTGGTTCCAAAAAACATACCTAACAGTTAAGTATACTGAAACGCCAACTTGTACCCAGAATATTTTTCCACCCACCTTTTCTAATCACCCAAAAATAATAATAATTTTTTTTTCTTTTTTTTCTTCTGGGGGAGGCGTAACTTAATATTTAGGACTAGGCAAGTGGCCTAGATTGGAAATAAAATGTGCTGAGCCATAGTGACAGGTCTTGCAAGAAAACAGCTGATCAACAGTAACAGTGACAAGATTTATTTAAGTTTTTTTTTTTTTGAACAATAGTTTACAATCTTTCCTTTTTTTTCTTTAAGTTTTCTGATAACAGAGTTCCATTCAGCTCTTTCTTTAAATTTCACATAATGGTTTAATTCACAAAATGTGTCACAGTATTTGCAGTCACTTGGTGGAGTAATTACATGAAATATGTTAAAGTATTTTCTACAAATGTAACAATAGGATGCCAACCTCCCTCAATTATGAGTATTATAATTCTGACTTTAACTTCCTGTATTTTATAACAGTTTGCCTTGCATGAATAATGCAAGAACTATTTATAAACACATAACAATTATAAATGTCTGGAGCAAACAATCCATGATAATTAAATGATACAATAATAATCGGTAATTAGAAAAATAATGATTAATAATTAAATTCAAAGAAACATAACTCAAGTGTGTCGCAGTACTTACATCTCCCTGTTCCCCATTACTAGGATTAATCACATCAACGGAAAACCGTCCTCACAGTAACCGAGGTTTAAGTAGTTAAAAAGGGTAATTATATTTAAACTAATCAGTTAATGAAACCAATTAAGTAAACTAGTAGTTGAAATAAAATGAAGTATCACATATTAAGTTAAGTGTAAGTTAATTAAATTAAAATAAGGTAATTAAATAAATTAAATTAATCAAGTAGAGAAATTAACGGAATAGAATAAATTTTTAATAAAAACCGAACCAGCAAAATGACCAAATAAAGAAAAATTTTAAATTGTGAAAAATCAGAGAACAAATAGAAACCTGCAGGATCCCCGGTCACATGGCAGGCAGATGCAAGCACTCTGCGAATATTACATTTTCTTAAGCTCAGAATATCGTTTAAAAAAGGTTTTAAACTGTTTTGTCTTTTTACAGAACTAGAGTGAAATATTTAAATAATTGAAAGGTAACCCATGACTCTATACAAATCAAAGCACAAATGCTTATAAGCTACTTAGAACCCAGTCAGTAATGTCCACACTTCATCATGTTTTCACTAAACATGTTCCGGAATGTTAAACATGAGTTTAATATTGAGGTATAAGCACTTCGAGTGTGATTTCAGTTACATAATGGAATTTTCCCACCTGATCTTTCGGCGGGCACTACAGACGTTCCTTCATGTTCAAGGCGTGTGAAAGACGAGGCCGGATGGCGTGATGCCGTTGGGGGTTTTCTTACGCAGGCTCTGCAGATGGGCGTAGATGAAGTGTGCCCATGACCTGGACCTCTTTCCCCTCGACTAGGCGGAGAAACCTGAAGCTCTCTATGAAGCTTCATAGTCAAGTACGCCATCACAATCCAGCCGCCCCCGAGGTTGAACGAGAAAAGAGAGCACGACGCACGTCGCTACGTTAACTTACAAAACCCCTGACGCAGCTGACTAAATTTCATTGATAAGTGTAAACCACAGCCTTCCCAATGACGTCACCACTCACGGTAGCAGTGGACAAACTTGATTTCAGTATCAATGCTGACATCGAACAAACCGCGATAGCGCGCCGCACGCACGGAAAATAAATTTAAGTGGCCGTGGTGTTTACTTTTCGATATCACCACGGCACACCCTCCCCCCAAAATGGGAACTTGGTTCCCAACAACTTAAGGCAGTAGCCACAGTCTAGGCCCCTGGGTCTCTAGACCTTTACTTCTATAACATCTACTCGGCCTTACCGGGAAATCTCAGAGACTTATTCGCCTTAGGAGTGCAGAAACAGCGAAAGCAGTGGTCCTGGTGCAATTTCGAAAATGCCGAACGCTTCGGCACATCCTCTCCCCGAAATGGCAACTTCCTTGCCCTCCAAAAAAGAAAACGAATCCCTATCCACAGTCCTCAGGACTGCCTACAGGACTCCCAGAGTCCTCTTGATTGCCTTGGCGAATCTCCTCACATCCTGAGATCCCAAGCGCCAATCAACACCCTAACAACAACAACGACAACTCTACCACCACCACAAACAAGGTCCCCTACCCTACAGTAGTAAGTCTAGCCTCCATTAGACTAACCTATTCACATCGTACCACGACCACGCGAGCGCACCACTTCAGAAAAACCAACCCAAGGTAGATCTTAACTCCTTCTCCCAAGATGTGACCTCTAATTCAAACCTCCTACTTAGCAATAATTAAGGTGAGACTTCCGTGGACTACTCCTATTCCGACCGCTGACATTTATTTTCAACAACTATCGGACCGATCTTAGAATGTGGCATCGGCACGCCCTCTCTCTCAAATTAATTCGATGGCCTTCACATGGCTGTAACTTCCTCTTTTCACCTGTCATTACAAACTAATCTCCTGGCTGCATCCCTATAACCGCAAGACTCCTGACCTTCTGGGGAAATCTCAGAAAATAATCGCACTTAGGAAGACAGAGGCTCAGAGAGAAAACGAAACAAGAGGAAGGAAGAAGTATAGTATGTATGCATGTGTGCATGGGAGTGTATCTATGTAAGTGTGCGGGTACTGCATGCTGACTTGATCAGGGTCAGCATACAGAGAGAGATAGAAGAAGAAAAGAAGAAAGACGAGATTCGGAGCTCCTCTGAGTTCTGACCTCCTAAGGCCCCCTAAACTTACAAACAGAGAACCCCTACATGATAATTTCATAGTCCATCTACTGTCCCCTACTAGAATCATATAGCCGTTATCTCTCGCTTACAACTCCTCCACCGCCACTGCCTCCCACGGGACCGCCCCAACATCACCCTCACTGGTGACCCGACCTACTTTCTCGCTCACGTACAGATGCCCAAAGGCTAACAAGGTACTATGACCTTGATACGTGAACGACCACCTGGTCTCTCTCTCCACCTGCTATCACGACCACCCATGTACTACACAACAAGGGAACATCCACCTTGACACACGAGCGGTCCACTCCCCTACACTAGGGCGGACGGACCCGCTACAGTGCGCAGTGGAAGGGCAGCACGGGAACACACCCTAAACTCTAAATCACCTTACATAACCGCAATACTTGAGAAAGGAGGGGGGATAAACTTCACTATAGAACAACTTACTCTCATAATGTAATAGACGCCCAAACACCTGAGGACGCAACTCGGAATGCGGTATGGAACGGGCCAACAATTATCCATATTAAATTACTGACCTACATTTTACAGCCCACGAGCAGCTGGTCAAAAGAAAACAAATAAACTGGTCCTTGAATTCAGAACGCCGGTACACAATAATAATTTACAACAGTGCAGAGTCTATCCGATAAGCCGGCCGCACGTCTTGAAATAATGTTACAGCTGCAGCTATCAGTTGGCCAAAGGTTATTTTTTGGATCGGCCTACCTCGTTCGCTTCATTATTGTGTTGCATCTAATTTTTATAATTTTACACATTCTCAGCAAAAAATATATATATATCTCCCGTTCTCCTTTTTGCATACACTCTCCCGCGAACAGGGCCAGCACGAGGGACCATGGAACACTTAAGACACCTACACTAAACAAGAATTCGACCGGAGTGCACCGGACCAAACACAACCAACACTGAAGGATGTCCGACCTGCTTCAGGGACCACAAAGACGTTAGAATGGCCCCCGCCCCCAATCGAAATACCCTCCAAATCTAACTTCCTTAACACAGGTGGGGAGATGATAGTTTCCTTCCTTGGGAAAACTGATCACCTGGGATGCCCATGTGGTACTAGTTTGGTGTTTCGGGGTGGAAAGAAAGCCGATATCATGTTGAGGATACTCCAACGATCACGAACCTATACACTGTCTCATGCAGGGGCAAGGTTACCCGAAACAGGACAGATGGAAAAACGCGTGACAGCGGCGAGCGCGTGCACGGTCACAACAACCGGATTCACCATCCCAGGAGCAACAACAGAAACGTCCTGGTGAACAACGTGGCCCACCATAACAACAACAGCAGCACTGACGCCGATAGAGCTTCCCAGCATAGTGGAAGGGGAGAAGGTGCAGTCATGTTACAACAGCGAGTGGTTAACAGGTTTAGGGGAATCGAAATGAGAACCGGAAAGAGGAGGTAACGGTATCGAGGTTCCCAAGGGTGGGAGATGAACAATTGGAGGTGCAAGCAAACCATACCACCGCCAACCGGTCTCTACTAACTCAGTTGACCTACACACTGGATCTAATTAATATCGGCAGACAAGCACCTGGGAAATGCACGACACACAAAGACAACACATCACGACAAACAGAAAAACTTGCAATTACTCAAATGGCTTCAGGAATCCTCTAACGCTGCGAGAGGAAAGAGGTACTACAAACGGGCAGAGCAAAACTCCCCCAACACAAAACACAACCACAACACTAACCAAGGAACAGACACAACACGACGTAATCAATAACAGTGAATCAGCAAAAGCCGATGTATATGTATATATATATGACACATTCTTCTCTAAAACAACCCCGGCAAAAATGCCATAAAATCCATTACAACAAACAACAACACACTAACAAGTTCATGGCCTGACCATAACCGTATCCTCCGCAAAAGAAATCCATTTAAATTATCTTTCCCGTAAATATCCATAATAGGGCAGCCGCTGCTCAGGAATCATCAATCAATAAACGGTGCTTTTGTCAAACCCAAACTGAACAACCAACAACAACTCCAACAAAAGGTGAGCCAGTATGCATCCCAATATACATACAAAATATGAACATGTGCGTGCGACCCCTACAGAAAATAGCTCCACATTGGTTCCAGTTTACATTCAATCATTTGGTACATCACATATAATCTAATACACATATAAATATCACAAAAAACGTCAATATTGTAAACATTCAACATATAACAATTATAAAAGCTGTCTGGATCTCTTTTCCCCTTCAACAAGCTTATTTACAACCACACCCACTTCCACTGAACCTAAAACATCCCGTGCGGAAATCCACCAAAGAAAACTTCCCAAGCTATCTTGCAAGTCCTGTCACATTTTTGGCTTAAGGACTCAAAATAACCACGCTCTGCTACCATTTAAACGCCCCCCCTTGTACCCAGAATATTTTTCCACCCACCTTTTCTAATCACCCAAAAATAATAATAATTTTTTTCTTTTTTTTCTTCTGGGGGAGGCGTAACTTAATATTTAGGACTAGGCAAGTGGCCTAAATTGGAAATAAAATGTGCTGAGCCATAGTGACAGGTCTTGCAAGAAAACAGCTGATCAAAAGTAACAGTGACAAGATTTATTTAAGTTTTTTTTTTTTTTGAACAATAGTTTACAATCTTTCCTTTTTTTTCTTTAAGTTTTCTGATAATAGAGTTCCATTCAGCTCTTTCTTTAAATTTCACATAATGGTTTAATTCACAAAATGTGTCACAGTATTTGCAGTCACTTGGTGGAGTAATTACATGAAATATGTTAAAGTATTTTCTACAAATATAACAATGGGATGCCAACCTCCCTCAATTATGAGTATTATAATTCTGACTTTAACTTCCTGTATTTTATAACAGTTTGCCTTGCATGAATAATGCAAGAACTATTTATAAACACATAACAATTATAAATGTCTGGAGCAAACAATCCATGATAATTAAATGATACAATAATAATCGGTAATTAGAAAAATAATGATTAATAATTAAATTCAAAGAAACATAACTCAAGTGTGTCGCAGTACTTACATCTCCCTGTTCCCCATTACTAGGATTAATCACATCAACGGAAAACCGTCCTCACAGTAACCGAGGTTTAAGTAGTTAAAAAGGGTAATTATATTTAAACTAATCAGTTAATGAAACCAATTAAGTAAACTAGTAGTTGAAATAAAATGAAGTATCACATATTAAGTTAAGTGTAAGTTAATTAAATTAAAATAAGGTAATTAAATAAATTAAATTAATCAAGTAGAGAAATTAACGGAATAGAATAAATTTTTAATAAAAACCGAACCAGCAAAATGACCAAATAAAGAAAAATTTTAAATTGTGAAAAATCAGAGAACAAATAGAAACCTGCAGGATCCCCGGTCACATGGCAGGCAGATGCAAGCACTCTGCGAATATTACATTTTCTTAAGCTCAGAATATCGTTTAAAAAAGGTTTTAAACTGTTTTGTCTTTTTACAGAACTAGAGTGAAATATTTAAATAATTGAAAGGTAACCCATGACAAATCAAAGCACAAATGCTTATAAGCTACTTAGAACCCAGTCAGTAATGTCCACACTTCATCATGTTTTCACTAAACATGTTCCGGAATGTTAAACATGAGTTTAATATCGAGGTATAGATTTTAGCGTGTGTGTTGCCCGACAATCTGCTGAGCACTTCGAGTGTGATTTCAGTTACATAATGGAATTTTCCCACCTGATCTTTCGGCGGGCACTACAGACGTTCCTGCATGTTCAAGGCGTGTGAAAGACGAGGCCGGATGGCGTGATGGCGTTGGGGGTTTTCTTACGCAGGCTCTGCGGATGGGCGTAGATGAAGTGTGCCCATGACCTGGACCTCTTTCCCCCCGACTAGGTGGAGAAACCTGAAGCTCTTTATGAAGCTTATGTAAGCATAGTCAAGTACAGTCAAGTACGCCATCACAATCCAGCCGCCCCCGAGGTTGAACGAGAAAAGAGAGCACGACGCACGTCGCGACGTTAACTTATACAAACCCTGACGCAGCTGACTAAATTTCGTTAATAAGCTTAAACCACAGCCTTCCCAATGACGTCACCACTCACGGTAGCAGTGGACAAACTTGATTTCAGTATCAATGCTGACATCGAACAAACCGCGATAGCGCGCCGCACGCACGGAAAATAAATTTAAGTGGCCGTGGTGTTTACTTTTCGATATCACCACGCCACAATACATACATTAAATTATTGTGATAGTAATCAGCAATATTTGTCAGCTCAGAAAAATGTAAATATGAATTTATTTCCTTATGTGACAGCTTAACGTAGTTGAGCATTTAGCTGGAAATGTAGAGGTCCTTTATTTAATCCCCATTGACAGAAAATGGAGATTTTTCAGCCTCTAGTTCAATTGAGACTCTGAAAATGCTGTCTATGAAAATTCTCATCTGGAGTAGTAATGGAAGCTAGCTGAGGCCTAATCTGCTTGAATCCTGTAAGGATCAAGTTGGTGAGTCGTATATGCCTTGCATAACATTTTCTATCTGGGGCTCAGTCAAGATACTCTTCTAGGGGTTCTGGCTGATTCTGAGCAAAGGGATTAGATTTTTGTGACTAAAGCTAACAAAATTAAAAAAAAGAGAACTTGTTATTTGATATTTATTTTATTGAAATCAAGAAAGCAAGTGTGGAAACATAAGGGTTACATTAATAGATATATACAAAATTTAACAAAGTCATGAAACAGTAAAGGTGACATTTTACTTTACCATATAAGTAAAATAAACAGTATGAGAAAACTGGAACAAATTTTCTCCCATCTTCTGCAGGCGCTGATAGTTTTAAAATGTTGTGTGTATGAACGTTTTACAACCTCATCCTAGTAAGTATGTGTCTGTAAACATTTAGAGCAAATGGAATTAAATCGGTATACAGGTTTTTCCATAGATGTGAATCAAAGATTTTCATTAAATGGGCACTAAAAACAAATGTTTGAAAATTGTACTACTGGAGAAGTTAGCATATAAATCACTTCATTGATAGAGGCTATGGAGCTCTTCAAACACCACATTTCGTCTTAGGCTTGTGGTTTTCATCTATATAAACAAGCAAAACCTGTTTAATATAGAAATGTTTGAGGTACTGTTGGACGAATTACTACACTATAAATATCATCAATCAAGTCAGGTACTGTGAGGGCCAGGGGTGGATCCAACAAGCAATTTGGGGGAATGGGAAAGAGTTCACTTTGGGGGAGGGGGAGAATCTTTTATTGTCTAAAGTATAAAAATGATAAGATTATGTATAAGTGTATAATCATATCTTTGTTTGTTGGAAATTTATTCTTTTAATAATATACACTTACAGATTAAAGCAGATTAAAGTACACACTACTTATGTATCAACCAAAAATAACATCGTGGTAAGGTACAGATAAAATTTAAAGTAATCTTAGAGTAGAACCATAAACCTACATAACGTGATATCAATTTTTTATCACATTCACAATCACAAAACCATTCTACGATCACAAGATAACAACAAAAATTGCATCTGACGTGATCATTTGGGGGGGGGAGAATTTCTCCATTTCCCTCTGGATCTGTGACTGCTGAGGGCTGAATAAACATTCGAAAGCTACCTCATTCCTACTAAGAGGACATAACCTCAAAAACTAGGACAAAAATTTAAACCATTTTTCAACCACCAGACAATTAACAATGTTTACACAAAGCTATTTTCATAGTCACATGATGGTTATAGCGTACTCACAAGATGGCTATAGAATACAATCATCCTCACATAACTAACTATCCTAATTATTTAATTCAACTTATATGACTACCCTTTAACCGATAATTTTTTTTTATTTTTGACATTTCTTTTTCCTTACCCGTCCTAGTGGTGGGGGGGGTTTAACCCCCCTCCCCACCTCTCCACACTGATTTAATTAATCTGCTGTCATCTGTGTTATACCTTAGGTAGTACATAATTAGTCACAGTTACTGGACATTTTTATACTATCCAATTAAGTACATTAAAAATGACAGCCAGGTATCAATTATGAAATCAGTTACATCAAAAATGATATTGGTGTCAATCCATTTTATTTCACATATTAAAACATTTTTGCTACATCAATAGATATTATTTTATACTATTTATGACGTTTGAAACAAGGTGATTAAAATGTTATTTAAAATGTTAACAATAGCAGCAATAGTGTAACCTTAATAATATCATCATCAAAAATGTTTCCAGTAGAAATTCTTAATTTTCCATATAAACTTAATTTTTCACCTTTAGTTATGAATTGTATTCTATTGAAATAAACACACATCTTCCAAAATAGATTGTGTAAAAAACATGTCTGCCAGCAAGAACTATGCTGATTAACCTATGTGTAAATAACTATAGTCCATTATATTCTCTTTTCTTAAGATATTCATACACTCCTCATTTCAACTCCTCTGTAGGGCATTCCTAGTTTTTCTTTCCTGGAAGGCACGTCTGAAACCCTGTTGTTTTAGTCTCCATTAGTGGTGTACTGTTTTGTGAATAACTCATCCCTTATGATGTGGAATTACTGAAGCTCTGGCTGGTGAATCTCAACTAATCAATGTTTGTTGCTTGTTGGTAATCAGATTTCAGTTCACTGACAATTTGTAACATTATGAGCTTTACACAACCTTTATGTTACAGCATATGTCACTACAGATATTATATTTTGATGGAATTGTACATGCTGCTGATATTAAACTATTCCTTGTTACTAATATATTTTCCTCCTTATGTTACAGGTTTGCCTCATGTTCGGCCTATGGGAGAAGTCTCTGCAGTGGCTGGTGAAGCGCTTATCATATCCTGTCCAGTAGCAGGTTTCCCAATACAAAGTATCAAATGGTTCAGAGGTAAGTAGTCTTTTATTGTTAATATTTGACCTGTGTGTGTGTTAAGGTATAGGATATTCATTGTGGAGGTAATAGTGAAGACCTCTGTGAAACTAGCTACTGTTTTGCAAGTTCGAATCCCAGTTATTTCAGGCAACTCTTTTACCCTGTAGACATTTGACTACTGCTTAGCTACACATTACCTAAGGAATGAATTTACCAGTAGGGCTAATCACGACCATTAGCCTCTCGCAGTTCTAATTTTATCTAGTTGGTATATCAATTTTAGCATACACTGTTTCACTATTATGATCATTTGTGCATGGGGAAAGTGATCACTAGCTGAGAAAGTAACTCAACAGGACAGGTCTCTCAATTTAATTTAGTAAGAAAAGTTTTATGTTTCTAGCATGCATTTGATAAAGTACTTTATTAATTCTTTATATTTTTTCAGTCCTCCTGATTCTGATTGATTCACTGTTGTTAATTAGTTCTATCTCTGATCTACTCTGTCTCTGCCAATGTTTCCCTTTGTGTTCATTGTACTTTGGGCCACTGACATGATTGTCAATTTACTTTCCTTTGATGTGATATCCCACATAACATCTCTTGCACACTTACATAGATTTAGCCAGTCTTCTGTGTTTTAAATGTAGTTCTGCCACCACAGTATTATTTTCAGCACACCAAAGCATATTGATTTTTAATTCTTTCATCAAGGATCTGCCACATGTACTCAAACAAGTGTGATACCATTTCAGAATTTAGGGCGTGTTTGAATATAGTAGAATTCACCTGTAAAACCTTCTCTACATGACCAGTAGAACCCTATCTACATTTTTGTAGTAGAACTTCCCATGAAAATCATTAAATGAGAGGCCAAGACTATTTGAAAGTTGAAGGGTAACGCTGTTAAATCTTGTGAAACAGTGAACTGGATAAGATTAATTCTCAAGAGATATCTTATAATCTCTGTGTTGTCTTATAATTGGAAAAGCATTCACTCACTCAGTAGTATCCAGACTGATGCTAATGTTGGCAGTGCATTTACATA
Source organism: Magicicada septendecula (assembly GCA_034769895.1). Classification (NCBI taxonomy): domain Eukaryota; kingdom Metazoa; phylum Arthropoda; class Insecta; order Hemiptera; family Cicadidae; genus Magicicada; species Magicicada septendecula. The sequence goes on from CM068376.1 coordinate 82,112,448, forward strand.
TGTATTGTTACGACGTCACAGAACAATCTACGTGTTTATCGAACGTTCCAGAGACATTCAGAATATAAGCGTGTGGTGTACATGCTACTAGACGCATTTTGCGAGAATCTTCTCGACTGTGCCGAGCTTCGTGGGGCGCTCGGCCTGTGTCAAGGGCGTAGTTAATTACGTAGTTCATACGCACGCTACGACGCAATTAGGAATCGTCTAGATATTCGACTAGCTATAAATACCTGGACTAGCTATAAATACCGGTACTCAAACGACGTTCAGTTTAGTATGAGGCGAATTTTTGACTGTGTGGTTCGAGAGTATTAGTGCGATATATTTACAGAGCGGTTCGAGTTATTACTGTGTACGTTCAAGTAGTTATTAATGAAGTGTTGCGTTTTGTATTCGGACGGTATAATTGTAATACAATTGAGTTTTAATTTAATATTAGTGGACATTTTATTGCGTGTGAACAATTTTCATTTGATTTGTTGTAGACACTGTGTTGTTAATTAAGAACTGTTTTACTGTAACAATTAAAGGTGTGATTAGTGACTTGATTGGTGTCTTGTACTTATTTTGTTTCCACTGTACCTACGACGATCGAGTAGACCGTCGTAACAGTGGTGTCAGAACTGGGATAAAACGGTTAACAGTGGAAACAATGGACACTTTGTACAAGACGAGTGTGATTCGTAATTAATCGGTAAGCATGGATCCCAGTCAGATGATGGAAACTTTACAAACACTGCTGCGGCAGACACAGGAAGAAACAGAGAAACGACAGGATGAGAAAGCGGAAGAAGCAGAAAAACGACAGGATGAAAAACGCAGGCAGGAAAGAGAAGAAGCTGAGGAACGTCAGAAAGCACTAATGCTAGAAGCAGAAGAAAGACAAAAAGAGGAACGTAAGCAGGAGGCAGAGGAACGTAAACGTGAAGCAGGTGACATCAAAGCGTTAATTCATGAACGAAAGCAGATGCAAGAACATACTACCGCAGAATTGGATCTCCTACATGGTGACGTAGGTGAATTACGAGGTGAGCTCAACAATCAGATTACCAGAATATCTGACGTAGAAGAATCCATGTCAAATAAAATAGCTAAAGTAGAAAAATCTGTCTTGACTGTGGAAGAAGTTATGTCAACAAAAATATCTGCAGTAGAAAACTCAATGGCAAATATAAGAGAACAAATTAAAATTGAAGTTGAACAGTGCATGAAGATTCAACCAAAACAAATTTCTGAACAGACTGTACCAGTGATAAAGACAGAAAAAGACACAGAAAATAAGTTAATAGAGAAAGTCACTTTGCCTGCAGTAGGGACAGTTCATGTCAAAGCTCCAACCTTTGACGGAAGCAGTCACTGGGCAACGTACCTCCGCCAATTTGAAGCTGCTGCATGGGCAAATAATTGGACAGAGAAAGACAAGTCTGTTTCACTCGTTCTCTCATTAAAAGGACCCGCGGCAGAACTACTACAGAAAGTGCCACCTGACAGCCAGAACACCTATGCCGAGTTGATAAAAGCTCTGGAATTACGGTATGGTGATAAACATTTGCGAGATGTGTACTGCACCCAGTTGAGAGCAAGGCGACAGCATTCCGGGGAGAGTCTTCAAGAGTTTGAAGCAAGTATCGACAGACTAATTAGAGTGGCCTATCCTGAAGCGCCAGAAGATTTTCGAACGCGTTTTGCGATGCAGACATTTACTGCCGGTGTCCGAGATAACGAACTACAGCAAGTGTTACGAATGGCAAGACACCAGAACAGTGCGGACGCCCTGGTACATCCTTTGCAATTTGAGGCCGCCAAATCAGCGTCTGGTTGGACAAGTCATAAAGTGCGCGCGCTAAAAGATCGCGACGGCACAGACGATGAGGAAGAAGAACAAGGAACAGAGACTCGATGGTCGGCGCCACAGAATAAAATAAGAAAGGATGGAAGACCGAAGTGTTATCGATGTGGGAAACCTGGACATCTACAACGAGATTGTCGGGTTAGAATTCAGCAGCAGGGAAACGAGCAATAGTCGGTACAACGGGGCGTGTGCTGACTAACTGGAGGAACGAAGCCCCTAGAGAATACGCAATTTTTACACTTCAGAAAAACAGCGGGAGCTTGGTAGTTACCGGATTTGTTCAAGAAAGGCCAACCTCGATTACAGTTGACACAGGCGCAACAGTTTCTATTGTGCGCCCCGACGTGGTGAAAGATCTCAAGCCAATCTGGTGCTCTTGCAGCTTGCGAACAGCTACTGGACGGTCTGTAAAAGTGTATGGAAAAGTGGAGATACACCTACGCCTCGGTCGACTTGAGTTTAATCAAGTACTTGTTGCAGACATTGTGGATGAAGCAATTCTTGGTGTGGACGTTATGAACGCATACGGATTTTTAGTCGACTTCAAGAACAATGTCTTGAGAGTCGGAGGCGAAAAGGTAATGCTATCAACAATGACGACAGCAGAAAAATCGATGGACGTCATAAACCAAGTAGCCGTAACTGTTCCGCCAAACTCCGAAAAGATCATCATGGTTAGAACCGATGTAGATACTAGGGGCAACCAGTGCTCTATATTCGAACCCCAGGTAGTCAGCACACCGGGCATACTAATTGCCAAAACTTTAGTAAAACCTGACGAAACCGGAAATGTACCTATTAGAGTGGCGAATATTTTGAATCAAGCTATCACTTTACAAAGCAATACGCTCCTAGGCAAATTGACTCCTGTGGCCTGGGTAGCCGCAACGAAGACCAGTTCTTCGGATACTTCAAAATTACCACAGGAACTTCTAACGACCTCTCAAGTGGTGAGGTAAAAGAACTCGGATAGTTTTTACACGAATTCAAAGATTGTTTTGCAGTTCGGGGACAGTCACTGGGAGAACCTCTCTTGTGCAACATCGCATCAATACCGGGGACACAACATCGATACGCCAACCTCCTCGAAGGCCTCCATTATCTAAGCAAGAGGAAATGTCTCGGTTAGTACAGGACATGTTGACAGAGGGAGTAATCGAACCTTCGTCAAGTGCTTGGTCTTCTCCGGTAGTGCTGGTAGCGAAGAAGAATGGTGGATTGCGTTTCTGCGTAGACTACCGGAGGTTAAATGACGTTACAAAGAAAGACTGCTATTCATTACCTCGCGTTGACGATACACTCGACACGTTGTCCGGAGCACAGTGGTTTTCCACATTGGACCTGAAGAGTGGATATTGGCAAGTGGGTCTTCATCAAGAAGACAAGGAAAAGACCGCTTTCTCAACCCCAAGTGGCTTATTCCAATTTAACGTCATGCAATTTGGACTCTGTAATGCACCGGCAACATTTGAGAGATTGATGGACCTGATACTCCGAGGCCTGACGTGGAAAACTTGCCTTGTTTACTTAGACGATGTCATAGCGATCGGGAAGACTTTCGAAGATCATTTGGAAAACCTTAAGGAAGTTCTAACTAGAATTCACGGTGCACAACTGAAGCTGAGCCCGAAAAAGTGTTCTCTATTCCAGAAGGAAGTACAGTATTTGGGCCATCTGGTTTCGGCAGCGGGTGTTAGCATGGATCCTAATAAAATAGACACCGTAAGAGACTGGCCAGTCCCGAAGAATAAACACGAAGTTCGGAGTTTCCTGGGGTTATGCTCATATTACCGACGTTTTGTGAAAGGCTTCGCTAATATTGCTAAATTTCTACATGAGCTAACGGAAAATAAACGAAACTTCCAGTAGTCGAGAGAGTGTGACCAGGCATTTAGAACGTTGAAGATTGCATTATGTTCGCAGCCAATTCTCGCTTTTCCAGCCTCCGAAGGGAAGTACATCGTAGACACAGACGCAAGCAATACTGGTCTAGGAGCAGTTTTGTCTCAAGTGCAGAACGGTGAAGAACGAGTAATAGCATATTACAGCAAGACGCTTTCTAAACCAGAGAGAAATTATTGTGTTACAAGAAGAGAGTTGTTGGCAATTGTCAGAGCTTTGGAGCACTTCCATAAATACCTCTATGGGAGAGAGTTTTCACTACGTACGACCATGCTGCACTTGCATGGCTCTTGAGATTTAAAAATCCGGAAGGACAGTTGGCAAGGTGGCTCAAACGTCTGCAAGAGTACAACTTCAAGGTACAACATCGGCGGGGGCGCCTGCACGGTAATGCAGATGGCTTATCACGAAGACCGTGCCCGGAAGACTGCGACATTGCCACAGAAAGGAAGAATAAAACTCAGGCGAACATTTTCAATCCATCACTGTAGATTTCCTGGCTGACGGCTGGACAACACAAGACTGTCGACAAGAACAGATGACTGATGAAGACATTGGACCGAACTTGACAGCAAAAGAGGAAGGTCGCCGCCCGGATTGGCAAGATATCTGCCATGGTTCCGAAGTGCTGAAGGGCTACTGGGCACAATGGGAATCTCTCACCTTAGAAAACGGATTGCTGAAAAGGGCTTGGGAAAGTGTAGATGGACAAGACGTGGTCATGCAGTTGATAGTTCCCCGAAGTAAAGTGCACTCTGTTTTGAAGGAGATGCATGATGGAACATCTGGAGGCCATCTTGGCGTTAACAAAACCCTTAACAAAATACGGAAGCGATTCTATTGGCTTCATCTTCGGCACGACGTAGAGAAATGGGTTCGCCTCTGCATTTAGAGAAAGACCAGGACAACGCCTCTGCATCCTCAGTCGGACGGGATGGTTGAGAGATTCAACAGGACACTTGAGCAGCATCTTTCGAAAGTTGTTGACGAGAACCAAACAGACTGGGGCCAACGTATACCACTATTCCTTATGGCGTATAGGTCATCAGTAAATGACACAACCGGCATGACTCCAGCAAAATTGGTGTTTGGGCGGGAGATTCGTCTTCCTGGGGACTTGATGTTTGGATCACCTGAGACTCAGTCCCAAGAGCCAAAGAACTATTCCTCTCAATTATAAAACCAACTGCGAGAAATGAATCGCTTGGTAAGAGGACGGCTGAAGATTGCCAGTGATAAAATGAAAACTCGGTATGACATTCGCAGCAATAGTGTGGGTTTCCAAGAAGGAGATCAGGTCTGGTTGTTCAATCCAAAGCGCCGTCGTGGTCGCTCACCTAAGCTTCAGTCTAACTGGGAAGGACCCTACACTGTGAAAAAAAGAATTAACGATGTTGTTTATCGGATTCAACGGGAAGGACAGCGAAAATTCAAGGTCATCCACCTAGATCGCCTTTCTAAGTACAACTTTAGAGACGATTTGCCAGTTCGGGACGAACAGGCTTAAGGAGGAGGCAGTGTTACGACGTCACAGAACAATCTACGTGTTTATCGAACGTTCCAGAGACATCCAGAATGTAAGCGTGTGGTGTACGTGCTACTAGACGCATTTTGCGAGAGTCTTCTCGACTGTGCCGGGCTTCGCGGGGCGCTCGGCCTGCGTCAAGGGCGTAGTTAATTACGTAGTTCATACGCACGCTACGACGTAATTAGGAATCGTCTAGATATTCGACTAGCTATAAATACCGGTACTCAAACGACGTTCAGTTTAGTATGAGGCGAATTTTTTACTGTGCGGTTCGGGAGTATTAGTGCGATATATTTACAGAGCGGTTCGAGTTATTACTGTGTACGTTCAAGTAGTTATTAGTGAAGTGTTGCGTTTTGTATTCGGACGGTATAATTGTAATACAATTGAGTTTTAATATTATTGGACATTTTATTGCGTGTGAACAATTTTTGTTTGATTTGTTGTAGACACTGTGTTGTTAATTACGAACTGTTTTACTGTAACAATTAAAGGTGTGATTAGTGACTTGATTGGTGTCTTGTACTTGTTTTGTTTCCACTGTACCTACGACGATCGAGTAGACCGTCGTAACAGTATTTTTTATGATGTTATATTAGTCAAGATGTATTCTCAAGAGTAAATACTCAAGGCTTGTTTCAGATATTATTTTGAATGTCCATTGTCAACCACGTTAACTTATCGTTTCATGATTGATCAGATCACAAATCAACGTTACTGGCAATGAGCATACAATTTAATTGGGCATCAAGTAAGTGAGAATATACCTTAACTAGGACATCATAAATAACATTAATTATTTAAAACCTCAAAAAGGGAACCTATATACCGAATTGTGTGTGTGTGTGTGTGTGTGTGTGTGTGTGTGTGTGTGTGTGTGTGTGTGTGTGTGTGTGTGTGTGTGTGTGTGTGTGTGTGTGTGTGTGTGTGTGTGTGTGTGTGTGTTATATAAAATATTTTTGTATTTTTTATTATTAGTCATTACTAATTAAATATTAAACAATTTTTTAAGTTTATATTAAATCTTAAACTAATCACACACAATTATTAATAGGAGACAGAATGTTGCCAATAAACAGACGGCATTTGGTGTTTGCAAATGGCACTCTCATTGTAGAAAAAGTTCAGTCAGGACCAGATGGAGATGGAGGCTCATACAGATGCACAGCTGCTGATAAAGTGGGTCGTTCTGCTAGTGGAAATGTTCATGTCAATGTAATGGGTATGTAACAGTTATGTATGCTATATTATATTTGGATTTCATAGCTATCCTGTGACTGGTCGAGTATGTTATTGCAGTGACACTATTATTTAAAATATTATTCAAATATAATAACTTATAACAAAAGTTATTTGTAATAAATAATATACAAATATAACAAATATATAACATTATATTTGTATATTGCTATGCCAAGTGTTGTATACAATTGGCGTAATAGCCCTGCAATTTTGGACACATATAATGTAAGCACCTGGGCATCATTGTGGAATGTTCTTGTGCGTTTGGGAGCTGATGTCCACCTTCATTTCTCCTGATTATCCTACAGCATAGTGGAACTTTCTTGCATAGCCCCTGCTGACTACAAATACAGCAACCAGTCAGCCATGTACTGCAAAGCAGAGTGATAAGATATGACAGCAGTTGTAGTGACTTACAGTTTGGACAGTGATTTAATGTAAAGTGGTAATCGTGAATTATTTTGTGCAGATATCTGTAACTGGTGACACATGTGAAAAGGGCCACTGTAAGCGTGGATACACAGCACGTGGTTGGCACAGTAAGGGGGCGGGGCAGCAAATGAAGTTGACATCGACCCTTTATTATCATTCAGCTTAATGTCTATAGCTTACTCCTCAAATAAACAAACCCAATACTTGTGACTGTGAGCTGTGTTAATTACCAAAAAAATTCCCCTAAATCCACAAGCAGTCTGGGAATCCCCATGCAATGTCATTGTCATAATTTGGTTCAATATTTTGAATGAAATATAGGCCTACTTAGATTTTCTTGAGAAATTGATTGGCCACTATACAAAATATTGCTCAGATGAAAGTTTTGACAAAGTATTAGAAGAAACCGGTAAAATTGGTAACAAATTAAATATTTAACCAAATTTTCTCTCCCCTGCTATAGTTTGCCCAAGATTATTTGAATATGAATAGCATTATGACGTTTTAGTGGGTCCTTAAGTTAATTATAAGGTTGAGTTTTATTACAAAAACCTAGATCGGATATTATCTTTGTTAAGTAGTAGATTCAAAGAATTAAAAACATTTTATGGTGTATTTGGCTATTTCTATAGTAACTTGCTTAGTTTAACCAAAGAAGAATTAATAAAACATTGTAAAGATATAGTGTACATTACAAACTTAAATATGACTCTTAATGGGAGGCAGACAGTGACAGGGCTGATTTGTATAATGATTTAACACTACATTTTCTATCTCAACAGCCGAATTAACCATATGACATTCTGTAGTATCTTTTTTCAAATATTACCGGTATTAGCTCCATCTGTGGAAATATCATTTTCTACATTAAAAATTTTTTAAAAATTACATAAGATCAACCATGGCTCAGCAAAGGTAAAATGATTTATCCATTGCTGCAATTGAACATGAAATTTTGGATAATTTGGATACAAGTCAATTAATTGCAGACTTCACCAATATGAAGACAAGAAAAGTGCATTTAGTATAAAATTCATATTATAAAAATTCATTAACTTTACCAAATAAATGTAATTATTTTTACCTATTTAGTATTGTTTTCATTAGTTTTATTTACACATAATTACTGGCACAAAAATGTTTCTTGCAACTCTGTAACCAATGCAAATATGAGTAGAAAAAATAATAAATAGGAGATAAATGAGACCCGCATGCGGCGGAAAATTCAATATTGAATGCGGGGGTGCAGAGATGGCTATCAACAGGCCTATATGTGAATAGCTCAGGCTCTGTTGTTCACACACTCAAATTCAAAGCTGCCAAATTAGGGACCATCTACATCAATGAATTTATGACATCATGTTGTAGTCAGAAGACCCCAGTATTACTTTATCATTACAATAGAGGTAGAAAAGAAATTATAAAAGGAAAACAATTTAAAGGATCTAGAGTGCCATAGTGATTTGATTGATAGAAAAAAAAATGGGAGGTCTACATGCTCCAAATGTGGTGGGAAATGTGGCCATCCTCAGGCAGGTTGTTGAAAGACTAAAAAGCAGAGAGAAGCATGTGAATGCATCAGTTGGAGAAGTAAAACTGAGCACCACACAGTCTCATAAAATCATAAGGTAAGGTCAGCATAAACTCGATTATTAATGGATTAACTGAAAATAAACTAGCCACATTTACAGTTGGCACCAGCACTACAGTGTCTATTGTGCATCCTGATACAGTCAGTCACCCCCAGCCTCAGTTGAGCTCTTTTTCCACATGAACTGAAAGTGGAAACCTCATTAAAGTGTTAGGAAAGGTTGCCATATGCTTATAACTTGATCTCCTCGAGTTTAGCTACCAATTGCTAGTTGTTGACAGTGTCAATGAAGTGATTGTTGGCATAGACATAGTGACATAGACGTAGATAGTTGAGTACCTGTGGATGTATAGTGGATTTAAGAGATAATGAGATAATGTCTAGAGGGCTGGTCAAGAGAAAATAAAATTTCTGGATAGATGGCCAACCATTCTGTTAAGTAGGTGGTGGCCAACCATTCCTAAAGAGGAAACCTTGGTATCAAGTACAGAAATGGGAGAAGAACATGACACCAGAATACCGATTTGTTTCATGACAGAAAAGATGATTGAAAAATCAGCAATCAAGTCATGAAGAAGGTAATCTTTATACATACGTTAAGAAAAACACCTGTAGAAGAAGCCATTGGAGAGGAGGGATTGCCTGCAGGTAAACAAAATGTAGGAGCAGAAAGAAAAGACGTACTGGAAGTATACGAAATAGAAGAAGTTATAGATGGAAAGACCTAATTGCAGGCAACGCAAAGTATGCTGAAGAGGAAGTTATGCAGGAGATAGGAGTGAACTGGGAAAGCACAATAAAATTGAAACACAAGTGTTTGTGGCCGATGGAGAAAGTGTTCTGGATATGGTGTAAGTTTCCGGAGTCAAACTTAAACTTATATTAGTGCTATGACGTTGGACACATATTATTTAAACAGCGGGGTATCACTGTGAAACATTCTAATGGGTTCTGGAAGTGATTTGCATCTTCATTTCTCCCAATTATGGCAGAGCATAGGGGAACTGTATTGATTCATAATTTGCATAGTTCTTGCTGACTATAATGAAATAAATCAAATCGCAGAACCAGTCAGTCAAATGTTGCAAAGTGAAGCGATAAGATGTATTATTTCATTGTTGTTGTGTCTTATGGTTTTGTGTATGTGCGTGTGTGTTTGGACAGTGACATAGTGTAAATGACAATTGCAAATTATTTTGGTGATAATTATAATTGGTGATGTGTATTACTCATTGTGACAGTGTTACTTATGTGATACGTATTGTTTGTTACATTACTGTATTTTGAACAATTGTTGTTTAAACTTTGTACTGTTTTATCAGCTGTAAGCACTCTACTAACATTGCACGGCACGCGCGGATGACGTCACGCGTTATCAAACCTTGCAACCGGCCAGCCTAGCCGACTGCAAGCCAGCATTAGTTCAGTTTATAACACGACTCCGAGCGCAACTCTCGTTAAACACTTCTCTTACAGCCGCGGCTTTTGGCTATTATTCAGCATACATTTATAACATTCAACTTTAATCGTCTACCTGCGTCCATCTACCATGGACCACGATTTCATTCAAAGTTGATTTCGGGCATTATCGCCTCAAAATGCATCCGCACGTGCCGATCGTAACTAACAAACCAAATTATTCAATAAACGCATGTTCAATATCTTGAATACAGTCCACTTCTTTCTAACAAACAATCCAGCCTTCCTTATTAGCGTCTTTGGAATAACTCGCGATTCTTCAAGAGCTTCCAAACCGCAACATTTTTGGTCCTCCGGGCCGGATTTCACATTTCAGGCCAAAAACGACATCATTTTTGGTCCAATCAGGCAGGATTTCATATTTTCAGGCCAAAACAAACTACATCATTTTTGGTCCCAACGGCACAGATTTCTCATACCTGAGTACACAGGCGACAACATTTATTTATATACATCATTTCTGGAACAACCAATCTGAAGTTAATCACGACAGACGGGCATCATTTTCGTCCTGAGCGACACCATTATCGTGAAGCACGTCGCAGTCATCTCGACAAGATTCAGCCAAGCAGTAGACCAGAGACGACGGGACGAAACAGGACAACATTTACGAGATTCCACAGCTTTAATTGATGGAGGGTACAACATGAGGCAACGGCTGACCGGCAGAGACAGGAGGTGTAGCAGCTCCAAACGGGATCGAAGCCAGCTTCATCACGAATGGATCGACGGCCACGTGACTATAAACTTTACCTATATTTGATTTATTTTTAATAATATTTCACCCAGTGTGTATTTTTTGACATATTTATATAAACAATTAACTTATTACACAATATAAATTAATAGATGGTTGGCAGCTCATTATCAGTCAGAACTTTAAAGATAAAGCTATACTTTGTAATCATTTAGATTTATAATTTCAATAATTTAACTGCCAACGAGTTTGATTAGTTAGAGAGAGTAAGTTTATGTGCAAACCAACGATCGCTAGCTACCAAACGTATTTAAACTCATTCAAAATTAAGTTTGTGGTTCACATGCTCGATGCTCAATTGTTTCTAAATATCTTTCCCTTTTTTATCTCAAACTGTAATAATGGCCGATGTAAGGGCTCTGATAAAAAAACGAGGTACAATTAAGGCCTCAATATCCCGAATAAATACCTTCGCGGATAATTTTGATGTGTTAAACAGCGATCCTCATGCGCTCAAAATAAAACTGCGTCATTTGATGGAATTATCCACCAAATATGAAGAGATACAGTCACAAATCGAGGCTGAGGAAGCAGACGTTGCGTCAACAAGTGATAGAGTGCAAACGGAGGACGATCTCTGTGCTATAGAATGTAAATTGCAACACTTGTTGGAGCAATCTGAGCACTTGAACCAAAAACCACTAATTAATACTGATGGTAAACAGCCTAAAACAACCCCCATTCAATTGGAACCAATAAAATTACCACGGTTCGAGGGTAGTATTGTGGAATGGCAACATTATTACCATATTTTTATGGAACTAATTCATGTCAGAACAGACCTGACAGATATACAGAAGCTTCATTATTTGCACTCGTCATTACATGGCGAGGCGCTTAACGTAATAAAATCATTACCCATAACACATGAAAATTACGCGGTGGCTATCGATCTGTTGAGGAATAGATATGATAGTAAGCTGATTGTCTCCGCTCACCACGTGTGGAATGTACTAGACGCACCATTAGTCCAGCAGGAATCCCAAGGTAGCATATCGCAATTTATTGATCAAATCTCTGGAAATATAAACGCTTTAAATAATCTCAAACTGCCAGTCAACACGTTTGAAATTATTGTAGTAAATTATCTAGCCAAAAAACTTGACAGTTACACTTTACGTTTGTGGAAAGAGAGTTTATCGGAGCATAAACTCCCTGATTTTAATAATTTTATAAATTTTTTAAATTCACGTAGGAAACTACTGCAAAATATCGATAACGCGACTAGCCCAACGAGCAGGTTGAACAAAAGCGATAAGTCTCCTTATCGCAAGGCAGTTAAACAGATAAGCACTCCAAAGGGCGCATTCCACTCACATATTAGAAATAATTTATGCAGGCTATGTAACGGTGGACATAGACTTAGCGATTGCCCACAATTTATATCGCTGTCTATCCCTGATAGAAAAAATGCGTTACTAAAAAACAAACTTTGCTTAAACTGTCTCCGTTCGGGACACGAGGGTTCAAAATGTCCCTCCAAATTCGCATGTAAAAAATGTTCTAGGCGTCACCACACCATGATTCATGTCCCCAACAGGGACGTAACTTCTGTTAACAACCAGTGCTCACTGAAATCACAGACCAATAAATCGGTATTGTTATCTACCGCCGTCTGTATGACATACAATAAGGTCGGCAAAAAATTTCCCGTTAGGATATTACTGGATTCCGGTTCTCAAGCGAACTTTTGCACAATGGATTTCGCCCGCAGGTTGGGCCTCCAATTAGTTAAATCGCAATTGCCCATCACGGGTATAAACAACTCGCTTTCCCAGGCTGACTTCAGTACTAACGTAAGGCTACATTCACGCTATAAACCCTTCACGTTAAACGTACATTGTGCCGTATTACCCAGTATAACTAATAATTTACCGGCGGAGTCGTTCAATCTTACCTCTTTAAATTTACCCAAGCGCATATTCTTGGCGGATCCTCACCTACATTGCTCATCGCAAGTCGATATATTAATCGGCGCTCAATATTTTCTACAATTAATTGAACCTGTGAAATATACGCGCGGACCACACTTTCCTATAATTCAGGAAACCAAGTTAGGATTTATTTTGGCCGGTGACTTACCATTCAACGTCGACATGACTAGAACGGTTTCTTCATTTATGGTCTGTAAGGATGATAATCAGGTTTCCTCGCAACTAAAGGAATTTTGGAAGTTGGAGGAAATCTCTAGTCGCGAAACCCGATCTGAGGACTCACCGTGTGAAAGGCATTTCGTGGAAAACACTAGCCGCAATCGCGACGGGAGATTCGTGGTAGCCCTGCCCCGCAGATCTGATAAATCGTATTTGGGAGATTCTCTCCGCGGAGCAATACGCAGATTCCAATCGTTAGAATTCAAATTCAAGCAGAACCCTACCCTTTACAAGGATTATAGTGAGTTCATGAATGACTACTTAAGACTTGGCCACATGTCGCCGCTTAATGAATACGATCTGTCGCTTGACAGGTCAGAGATCTTTTATCTGCCCCATCACGCAGTCTTCAAAGACTCTAGCTTAACCACTAAATTGCGCGTGGTATTTGACGCATCCGCTAAAACCACCAATAATTTGTCCCTTAACGACACTTTAATGGTCGGTCCTACGATCCAGCAGGATCTGTTTTCGATAATGGTTCGGTTCCGCACCCACCGATACGTACTTATTGCGGACATTGAAAAGATGTATCGCCAGATCATTGTTAATCCTAAGGATTCAAACTTGCAACGCATTGTTTGGCGTGATGCACCGCATAAGGAATTGCGACATTACGCGTTAAGGACGGTTACATATGGCACTGCTAGTGCCTCCTTCCTTGCTATGCGGCGTTGTCTGGCTCAAATAGCATATGAAAATAAAGCCGACTACCCTACCGCTGCTAAGGCCATAGCAAATGACTTTTACGTAGACGATCTCATAACGGGTTCGGATGATCCGAACAGCTTAGCTGAAATGAAAGGCGAGATCTAGAAGTTGTTGAGGAGTTATGGTTTTTCGTTACACAAATGGTTCTCTAACCACCATAAGATTATGACTCTTCGCGCCCAAGTAACCCGTGACTTCAGCAAGGGTCAAAACGTGCGTACCTTGGGCATACAGTGGAATGTTGAGGGGGATAACTTTTTGTACACCGTTAGGGGTGATGACAATCTAACCGTTCTCAACAAGAGAAGCGTGTTGTCAATCATTGCCGGGATATATGATCCACTAGGTCTAATTGCTCCCATCACATTTTGCTGCAAGCATTTCGTGCAGCAGTTGTGGTTGGCGGGCACTGATTGGGACGAACCCTTGTCCGGGTCACTAGCCGATCAATGGTCGGAATTATACGCCCAATTAGTTTCTGACACCCATTTTGAGATTACGAGGTCGGTTAAGAGTTCGAACAGTTACCCAGTTAGTTCATTGCAGCTGCACGGATTCGCCGACGCTTCGGTTAAAGGTTACGCGTGTTGCATTTATGTGCGGGCGGTCTATTCGAACGGCGCCATATCATCAAACTTGTTGTGTGCTAAATCTAGGGTCGCTCCGCTGAAACAGATAACGCTTCCTAGACTTGAACTTTGTGCTTGTTTATTGTTGGCTCAATTAACGTCCAAGGTTTTAAATGCCGTCGATTACAATTTTGACGGATTATATCTTTATTCGGATTCGATGATAGCGTTGTACTGGATACATCAGCAATCTTCCCGCTGGAAGGTATTTGTGGCTAACCGTGTCGCAGAAATACAGCGTCTTGTTAGCAGCAGGGGAACTTGGCGTCATGTAGTATCGAATGACAACCCTGCCGACGTTTTATCGCGCGGTTGCCTCCCTCGTGGTCTGCACTGTCATGCTCAATGGTGGCATGGTCCCTCCTGGTTGGCTCGTGATGCGGCCTCATGGCCGGTCAGCGCGTTCGACATTAATACTCCCTGTATCTTTCCCGACATTGAAGAGGAACGTCGAAAGCAGGCTCAAGCCTCACTAATTGTCGCGTCCTCAACACATAGTTACATTGAAAACTATTCATCTCTTACGAGGCTTATTCGCGTCTTCGCATACTGCCGTCGATTTCTTCGCAATTCTAGGCTCGCGGTGGTTGATAGAGACACGTCCTTTTTGTCGGCTCAGGAATTGTCTGACGCGCTCTTGGTTTTTGTCCGGCAATCTCAGAAGTTGCATTTCGACGTAGAGGTTAGGGAACTTGAGGCACACCGGTGCCTTCCACGCAGTAGTAAAATTCTTGCTCTCAACCCATTCCTGGATAAATCAGGCATTTTAAGAGTGGGTGGACGCTTGCAATTCTCCCCACTTAGCTACGAGACTAAACACCAAATAATTTTACACCCGCACTCTCATCTCACGAGATTAATAATTGAATACGAACACATCCGTTTGTTGCACGCTGGAGTGCAATCAACTCAAGCTTCGCTTAGGCTTAAGTATTGGATCATACACGATAAGTCCTATATCCGCTCAGTGATACATAAGTGTGTCACTTGTTTTCGTTTCCGGGCTAAAGGCGCGAATCAATTACTCGGTCAATTACCCTCTTCTAGGGTCACGCCGTCAAGGCCATTCTCACAGTCGGCCGTGGATTACGCAGGTCCGGTGTTTTTGCGCCATGGCGGGCAGCGCTCTAAGTCCACGACCAAGGCATATATCGCTCTATTTATATGCATGTGTACTAGGGCCATCCATTTAGAATTGGTGTCGGATCTTACTTCCAACGCCTTTATAGCGGCTTTAAAAAGGTTCATATCGCGCAGAGGTATTCCCGCGCAAATATTTTCGGATAATGGCACGAATTTTCGTCGTGCCAACCACACGTTGCATGATTGGTACAAATTTTTAACCTCCAAGGAAGTTGAACAATCTTCTCTGGAGTTTTGCGGTCTCCACGGCATCAAATGGTCCTTTATCCCCCCTTCAGCCCCTCATTTCGGTGGTTTGTGGGAAAGTGGTGTAAGGAGTGTTAAATTCCATTTACGTCGCGTAATTGGCGGTACGATCTTGAATTTTGAGGAATATTCTACCCTTCTTTCTCAAATTGAGGCTTGCCTTAATTCACGCCCGTTATGCGCCGTGTCCGACGATGCTAGAGACCCTGAACCCTTAACAGCCGCTCATTTTTTGGTCGGTGCTCCACTGACGGCACTTCCGGAACCCGACTATACACAAGGCAATAATACTCATTTGGGCAGATGGGTTCTGCTCCAAAAATTTACGCAGACAATCTGGAAACGGTGGTCTAGGGATTATCTGCACCAGCTGCAGCAGCGCAATAAATGGCGCACCCCATTTAAAAATTTGAAGGTCGGACAACTTGTCCTCATTTTGGATGACAATTCCCCCCCTCTAGAATGGAAGCGTGGGGTAATTACCAATGTTTTTCCGGGTCAAGATTCCTTAGTACGCGTCGCAGAAGTACGCACTGCGCTAGGTATCTTACGCCGACCCATCCACAAATTATGCCCCCTTCCGGTGGCAACAAGCTAATCGTATGCGTGCCATACGAGACACACGAGGTGTGTGTGTGTGTGTGTGTGTGTGTGTGTGTGTGTGTGTGTGTGTGTGTGTGTGCGTGTCATTACATGGAACACGCCCGGGACATTCCCCGGGGCGAGCATACAAGTCAATTGTATCATAAGCATTGTAACATTGTTAAGTGTCGCTAGCTATTACAGCAACAGTGACTATGTCTCATATGTACTATCAATTATTATGAATGTTGTGTATCGTTAATATGTTTGTGTGATTCAAATTCTGAGAACCACAAGTGTCAGTTATAGTGGCAATTATTCTATATGTGTATTGTATTTTTCAATGTCATGTACCATTGAACTTTGATACGATTATGATAACATTATGTTTCTATCATTTCTATTACTATATATGAAGCAGTGATCAAGATGGTTTCTCTTACATAATTTAAGAATATTATTTACGTTTGTCAAGGTTTAAATATATGTATTTTTTATCCACATGTTATGCTTTAAGAGAGATCATGTTCAGTTATGTAAAGGTTCATTTTTATCACGATTTTTTATTTGTTGTACCTTTTCTAGCACAGAAATTGTTTTGTTTTGACTTAAGCTTTGTGCTAGATTAATGATTTTTGTTTTTTACAAATTTTATGTATAAGTCTTTAAGTATATTATGTTTATTGTGTCTATGCTCTCTGGCCAGTGCGCCAATTGTTGTATCGCTTACGACATGTAAGTCTAATTATTATATTGTTCAATTTAACCGTTAATGTACAAAATCGTCCCGATTTTGGCGGGCAGTATGTTTAAACTTTGTACTGTTTTATCAGCTGTAAGCAGTCTACTAACATTGCACGGCACGCGCGGATGACGTCACGCGTTATCAAACCTTGCAACCGGCCAGCCTAGCCGACTGCAAGCCAGCATTAGTTCAGTTTATAACACGACTCCGAGCGCAACTCTCGTTAAACACTTCTCTTACAGCCGCGGCTTTTGGCTATTATTCAGCATACATTTATAACATTCAACTTTAATCGTCTACCTGCGTCCATCTACCATGGACCACGATTTCATTCAAAGTTGATTTCGGGCATTATCGCCTCAAAATGCATCCGCACGTGCCGATCGTAACTAACAAACCAAATTATTCAATAAACGCATGTTCAATATCTTGAATACAGTCCACTTCTTTCTAACAAACAATCCAGCCTTCCTTATTAGCGTCTTTGGAATAACTCGCGATTCTTCAAGAGCTTCCAAACCGCAACAATTGTGAAGTGTAGAATTGTTGTATATAATTGTTATTATTTTTTGAACGTGTTATTAAAGTTGAGATTAACAAAGTCCTTGATGATCAGTTATTTATTCCATTGTTTAGAGACGATGATCCGTGTGAGTCTCATAACAGTATAACATTGTTTATTATGATTGTAATAAATTTTTAATGTGCAAATAATTAATCCTCTCTCACAACTACATAGACTTTTATAATGCAGTGTTTGAAGGCCCATTACAGTAGGTCTTAAATACAAAATATTAATTCATACCCAAACCTTTTTACCAGTGAAGATATTATAATGTGGTTACAATAGTAAGTTGATTTCTGCTAACAAATTATTTTGTATTTTCAATTCTAAAATCTTATCTTTCGAGAAAAAAGTAATTTTTATGGGAAAAAGTTGCACCAGATACAATTTATCTCATCTCATGAAAGAATCTGTAATGATTTTGAGATTTTTGAGATCTGTGAGATTATCACGCTCTCATCAATATGTAAGAATCTGATTCAAGGAAATTCAAAGTATGAACTAATTGATAAAAAGAAAGAGTTGAGTCATAACAGTGTCCCTTCAAGTAATAAAGACGACAGCAAACAGGATGTGCACCTGGATAGGTTAGCATTTGTTCCATTGCACTTGAGTAAGCAAGCACATGACAGGATTTAAACAGTGCATGAAATGTTGTGGAGAGATTTTAAGAGGTTTATAATGGTATAGAACAAAAGTATTAACAGACCCCTGGACAGGAATTGGAAGACTGTTGAGACTTTAGGTGATCACCCAAAATATTTATGGATGAAGAAGAAAATTACAGAAATTTAATTAAGAAAGTTGTGTTAGTGGTTATAATCACAAACAGAAGTATCACTGTTGCACACCACTATAGAAAAATTATTCCGATTAGCGCTTTCAAGCTTCACAGCTTATCGTCAGATCAGAGATTTCTCTGTGTGTGTGTGTGTGTGTGTGCGCGCGCGCGCATGCGTGCGTGCGTGTGTGTTGGACTCACAACACACACACTTATAGGTGCATGGAACTTGTGTGCAGTACAGGACATTCATGCCTCATTCTCACAGTCTTGTGTACCAGTGTGCTACTGGTAATTTAACTGTGATACATGATTCTAATTGAATGACTGAATACTAATTAAAGTTAAAAAAGTAGAAATAATTAGCATTTCACTTATAAAAACAACCTTATTGGACTTCAAGCTGAAGCCATAGCCATCTGTAAGCCTACCTGTGATGTGATTCATAACAGTGTACTCATATGTTAAATGTTGTAATATGTTTAAGCTTGATTATATCTAATTAAATTGAATCCAAATTATTTAAACTGAAAAGTTATCTCCTTTACTATGTTATCTGAGTTGGTACTGTGGATAAGGCAGAGCTAAAACAAACTTTTATAAATTCAACTAAATGGAAAAATATGAATATTAATTACTACACTTTCACATGTGAAACCTTTGTTTATTTTCCTCGTACGACGTTCGTTTCAGCGTGATGTTCGCCTTCCTCAGCGAGGTACGATACTTAATGTCCGGAGTTTGTAACGGTTTTATTTCTAGTTGGTAGGTTGTATGGGGGGGTGGAGGTGGAAGGGAGTTGGCGTGGGATTCCGAAGTATTGTATGTTTTGTGTATTATTGTGTCAACGAGTGCGTGTGATTTAAAGTGTAATTGGTCGTTGAGTATGTTGTTTGGTTGTATTGTGTAGTGTTTGTATATTTCGTATTGTTCTGCGGTGTTAAGTTTTCGACTTTTAGGTAAGTAGTGTAGGATCTCAAGATTGTTTTTTATGTTGGTGTAGCTGTGGTTTTTTTGTCTGTATGTGTGTGGCGAACGCAGAGTGTATGTTGTTATTGGATAAAGCTTTTAGGTGTTCAGAAAATCTTGAAGAAAAAGATGTTCCCGTCTGGCATATGTAGAAATTATTACAATCGTTGCAGTTTAATTTGTATACCCCTTTTTTGTTGTATATGTCTATGTCCGTGTTTGTATCGTTAATGTGTTTTTTGTTTTACAACGAAATATACAAACACTACACAATACAACCAAACAACATACTCAACGACCAATTACACTTTAAATCACACGCACTCTTTGACACAATAATACACAAAACATGCAATACTTCGGAATCCCGCGCCAACTCCCTTCCACCTCCACCCCCCACCCAACATACCAACTAGAAAAAAACCGTTACAAACTCCAGACATTCAGTATCATACTTCGCTGAGGCAGGCGAACATCACGCTGAAACGTTGTACGAGGAAAATAAACAAAGTAAGTTTCACATGTGAAAGTGTAGCAATTAATATTCATTAAGTGCTGTGAAAGAAGAGGATGAACATTCAAAATAACAGGAAAATATGTGACCACCTATATATTGTTACGACGGTCTACTCGATCGTCGTAGGTACAGTGGAAACAAAATAAGTACAAGACACCAATTAAGTCACTAATTACCAGCTTTAATTTCCACAGTTAACAGTTCGTAATTAACAACACAGTCTCTACAACAAATCAAATAAAAATTGTTGAGACGCAATAAAATGTCCACTAAAATTAAACACTATTGTATTACAATTACCGCCCGATTATAAAACACAACACTTAACTAATAACCACTTGAACGCACACAGTAATTTCGCCCGACAAAAACTCTCGAACCACGCTGTCAATATACACATAATACACTACACTGAAACTTAAGGTTGCGGCCTCCGTGTATTTATACCTGCGCTCACAGACCAGAATGTTCCTAATTGCGTCTTAGTGTTCGTGTGAACTACGTAATTAACTGCGGCCTTGACACAGTCCGCGCGGCTGGCGCCTTCGAGAAACCTCTCGAAAATGCGTCGACAACCACGTACGCCACACGCGTTACATCGAGATTCTTATGGCACATTCGACAAACACGTAGATTGTTCTGTGATGTCGTAACACGGCCCCCTCCTTAAGCCTGTTCGTCCCGAACTGGCAAACCGTCTCTGAAGTAATACTCGACCAGGCGATCTAGGTGGACGTCCTTGCGAAAGATAATTCTCCTGATCTTCGAATTCAGTCTCGTGTGATCCGAACATCACGTTCCCAGGAATGCGAGTCTTCCGCTCAACCACTAGTTTTGCTGGAATCACTCCCGTTGCATCATGTACTGATGACCTAACCACCACTGGCTGATCCAAGTTTGTTTGGTTCTCGTCAACAACCTCTTGCGTAAGCTCATCTTCAGCCACTTTGCCCTCGGGCACTTCTATCAGCTCAGGAACAAGCAAGAGTTTTGTCTCGACACCCATAGTTGGCTTTCCAATCACTTCTTTTGTCTTTACACTTATTTGTATTTCCTCTGCTAGTTCTTCCTCTATTTCCGCTTGCAATAGGGAGGGTTCCTCTTGACCAGATCTGTTGACTTTTTCTTCGACTAATGCCACTCGCTTAATCGAATGGTTGGTAGACCCTGTCATTTTAGCCATTCAAAGCTTTATCTTCTTTTGGCCAACCTTCAGGACATTCTCTCTTAAGTCCACAACGAATCCGTAGGCATTCATAATGTCCGTGCCAAGAATCACTTCATCGACAGTGTCTGCAACGAGCATTTGGTGGCTAAACTCAAGAAGACCCAGGCGTACACGTACGTCTACCTTTCCTAGCACCTTGACGGGGCTTCCAGTCACAATCTGTATTGTACAAGAGCTAATTAGAGGCTGGTGGTTGCTGACTAAGTCAGGGCGCACAATGGACACTGTTGCGCCCCTGTCAACTGTAAATGATGTTGGTTTACCTTCCACAAATCCATTAACGATCAAGTTTCCACTGGTCTTATGTAGCGTGGAAACTGTGTGCTGTTCTGGGACTTTACTTCTCTAATTGGTGCGATCACTCTCTTCTCTCGGTATCTTCTTCTCCCAACAGTCTACCTGTAGATGACCACGTTTTTCCACAGTTGTAACATTTCGGTCTTCTGTCTTTTTCACATCGTTGCGACTCTCTTGAACTTTCGAATTGTTTGTCCCACAACGTTGTTTTTCTGCACCCATCGTAACGGCAATGTGATACAGGGATCTTCTGACTGCAACGTGATGGCACAAACCCATTCATGTAGCGGGACGCTGACTTTGCGGCTTCAAACTCTAGGGCGTGAACAAGAGCTTCTGAGCTATTTCGGTGTCTTGCCATTCGTAACACTTGCTGAAGTTCACAATCTCCGATGCCATCTATAAATATCTGCACCGCAAACCTTATTTGGAAGTCTTCTGGTGCTTCAGGATAGGCCAACCTAATCAATCTGTCGATACTTGCTTCAAACTCTTGAAGACTCTCCCCGGAACGTTGTCGTCTTGTTCTCAACTGAGCGTAGTACACATCTCGCAAATGTTTATCACCATACCATAATTCCAGAGCTTTTATCAACTCGGCATAGATGTTCTGGCTGTCAGGTGGCAATTTCTGTAGTAATTCTGCCACAGGTCCTTTTAATGCGAGAACGAGTGAGACTGCCTTGTCTTTCTCTGTCCAATTATTTCCACATGCAGCAGCTTCAAATTGGCGTAAATACGTCGCCCAGTGCGTGCTTCCATCAAAGGTTGGGGCCTTGACATTAACTGTCTCAACCGCAGGCGAGGTGACCTTCTCTATTGACTTATTTTCTGTGTCTTTCTCCGTCTTTATCATTGGTACAGTCTGTTCACAAAGTTGTTTTGGTTGTAACTTCATTAACTGCTCTCTTATGTTTGCCATTGAGATTTCTACTGCAGATATTTTATTTGACATGGTTTCTACTATGTCAGATATTTTTATGGACATCGATTCTTCAACACTCGAGACAGATTTTTCTACTTCAGCTATTTTTAATGTCATTGATTCTTGTACCTCCGATATTTTAGTAACTTGTTTATTAAGCTCACCTCGTAGAAGACCCAATTCTGCGGTACTGTTTCTGCTCCTGTATTAATGCTTGATGTTTTCTGTTCACGCTTCCGTTCCTCTGCCTCCTGTCGTCGTCGTTCCTCTGTCTCTAGCAGGAGGGTTTTCTGTCTCGCTTCCGCTTTCTCGTCTTGTCGTTTTTCTGCTTCTTCTCTTTCTTGTCTTCGTTTTTCTTTTTGTCGCCTTTCTGCTTCTTCCGCCTCCTGTCTGCGTTTCTCATCCTGTCGTTTCTCCGTCTGTAACAGCAGCGCCTGTAAATTTTCCATCATCTGACTGGCATCCATTGTTTACCGATTAATTACGAAATACACTCGTCTTGTACAAAGTGCCCACTGGTTCCACTGTTAACCGTTGTATCCCACTTCTGACACCACTGTTACGACGGTCTACTCGGTCGTCGTAGGTACAGTGGAAACAAAATAAGTACAAGCACCAATTAAGTCACTAATCACCAGCTTTAATTTCCACAGTTAACAGTTCGTAATTAACAACACAGTCTCTACAACAAATCAAATAAAAATTGTTCAGACGCAATAAAATGTCCACTAAAATTAAACATAATTGTATTACAATTACCGTCCGATTATAAAACAACACTTAACTAATAACCAATTGAACGCGCAAAGTAATTTCGCCCGACAATAACTCTCGAACAGCGCTGTCAATATATCGCACTAATACTGAAACTTAAGGTTGCGGCCGCCATGTATTTATACCTGTGTTCACAAACCAGAATGTTCCTAATTGCGTCTTAGTGCTCGTGTGAACTACGTAATTAACTGCGGCCTTGACACAGTCCGCGCGGCTGGCGCCTACGAGAAACCTCTCGAAAATGTGTCGACAACCACGTACGCCACACGCGTTACATCGAGATTCTTCATATTCGACAAACACGTAGATTGTTCTGTGATGTCGTAACATATATTAATTTGATTATACTAGTACTTTTAAATATCAATTTTTGTATATCACTAATGACATAGTTTGTGGGAAATGTACGAAGTGTAGATATGAGACAGTAGTCAATTTGCATATTAAGGGCCGAAATATAAAGTAGCCATACCACTATATAATTTATTAGGATGTTATTAATGAAAAACCTTTTGTGCCATTAGTACCATATCTGTGCAGTTTTGTTAGAGAACCAAACAAATTTTTAAGAATTTACTAGGTATGACAATAAAGTTTGTGGACTAATGCTGTAAAAATCATTTATTGAAAAAAATAATATAATTACACATTGCACCCTTCAAAGTTGTCCCCCTGAGCTGTAATGCACTTCTCCATTCGCCTTTTCCAGGCTTCGAAGCACTCGCGAAATTGTTCCTCGTTACAGCTGACAGCGCCTCTGACAATGACTCTTTAATGGCCTCCAGAGTCTGAAAATGGTGCCCTTTCAATTTTTGTTTAATTTTTTGAAATAAAAAAAAATCACAGGGGGCCAAATCCGGTGAGTAGGTGGGGTGTTCAAGGACCGTGGTGGCCATTTTGGTTAAAAACTGCTTGACAATGATTGCTGTGTGAGAGAGTGCGTTGTCGTGGTGAAGCACCCACGACTGGTCTTGCCACAAATTAGGTCTCTTTCTGTGAACTCTTTCACGCAGACGTTTCATTACTTCCAGGTAGTAAGCAGAATTAACTGTCTGACCCTTGGAAACCCATTCTTGTAGCACAATTACACGTGAGTCGAACTGTTTGACAATGATGGCTGTGTCAAAGGGTGCGTTGTCGTGGTGAAGCACCCACGACTGGTCTTGCCACAAATCGGGTCTCTTTCTGCAAACTCTTTCACGCAGACGTTTCATTACTTCCAGGTAGTAAGCAGAATTAACTGTCTGACCCTGTGGAACCCATTCTTGTAGCACAATTACACGTGAGTCGAACTGTTTGACAATGATGGTTGTGTGAAAGGGTGCGTTGTCGTGGTGAAGCACCCACGACTGGTCTTGCCACAAATCGGGTCTCTTTCTGCAAACTCTTTCACGCAGACGTTTCATTACTTCCAGGTAGTAAGCAGAATTAACTGTCTGACCCTGGGGAACCCATTCTTGGAGCACAATACCACGTGAGTCAAAAAAAAAACATCAGCATTGCCTTGAATTTTGATTTTGACATCCTGGCTTTTTTCGTCTGTGGCTCATCTGTTTTTTTCCATTCCATGCTCTGCTTCTTCATCTCAGGATCGTACTCGTAAATCCAAGTTTCGTCTCCCATAATCAAGTTTTGAAATATGTCTGCATTCTCCAACCAATCTTGACAAGCATGCAAACGATTTTACTTTTGTTCACCTGACAATTTTTTTGGAACGATCTTCGCACAACACTTTGACATACCCAACTCTTGTGTGAGGATGAGGTGCACGGTTTCTCGGTTGGTTCCGGTGACCTCAGCAACATCTCTGACCGTGAGGCGACGGTTTGAGTTGATGGCTTGTTCAATTTTCTGCACAGAAACATCATTTCGAACAGTGGAGGGGTGCCCCGAACGTTCATCGTACTCTGTTGAGGTTCTCCCCTCTCTGAACCTCGCCACCCACTTGAAGAATGGACTTCTTTTCACAAGACGGTCTCCATAAACAGGGTTCATCATTTCCGAGTTCGTTTCCCTGCTTTTACAAGGAGTTTCATCACAACTCGCTCCTCTTCAAAATCACGATTGATTTCCATAGTCACAATAGCAAAACACACGTGTACAAAAAACAGAGCTACACTCAACACGATGTTGTCGAGAGAACTGAAAACAATTGCATGACTGCGTGAAATGTCAACAATCGCTGTACCACTGCTGCCAACCTCCCAGTGTTGCCATTGCACTCACAATAAAATGAGTCCGCAAACTTTATTGTCACACCTCGAATGTTCTCTACCACATTCACAGGAGTTAAATACTGTTGGAGTAATTGTAAGGTATGTATCACCTGGAAACTCTATTTGCCCTGCTGAAACAAAGAAACTCTAAAAGTAATATAAACTAAAATATGACAGTCACTTATAATATTAAAATTACCACTGATAATGTGTTAAGAGAGATGCTAAAGAATCAATTATTCTGACAAGGAAATGGAGAACTGTAAACTGTTTCCAAATTCTCTAGTGATAGTAACTGAAGAAACTGTAAAACACCCAGGAATGAAGTACTGTTTATCGTTAACTTAAACTCACAAACAAGTGATTCTCAAAATATGTGATGAGAATAGGCAGTTAGTAAGCTGTACCCTGTTAATTCAACCATTATAGTGGAATATCAGAACCCTAAAACAAAAAAATTAGCATTTTAAAAATATTTATTGACATAAAAAAATAACCTTGAGATTCAAGGGATAAAACAAGAGGAATATTATACTTATTTGAGTTCTGAGACTAAATTTTCCGAAAATAGATAAAAAAACTAGCAAATTAAAAATATATGTATGGAATCGGAAAGATATAAACAGTGTCATAAGGGTTTTTTAAATGATAGATTTTATATTGTTCTTACTCTAAGATCTGGACTACAAGACATAAGCCTTACTGAATCAGCTGATTAAGGTACTTTGTCATTAGATACTGATAGATGTATGATAAGAGGAACTAAGAAATTGTGTTATTACCTTGTGTACTTAGCATTTTATTTTAACCATTGGCATAACCATGTATGTATATGGAAAATTTTAAAAAATAATAAGATGTTCTTACAAATATATTAAGTTTAACATGTTCTTAAATTTAGCATCTATAAAGCATAATTTTACAGTAGCATAATATGTGAATGTTTTGACAAATACTAATACATTATTGAAATCCGATGATAGTCTTTTAATTGCATTAAAGTATTACACAGGTTCAAGTGGAAATAACTCAAGTGATCTAAATTTCAAATGAGTCATAGTCAAACATTATTTTATAGCCTCTTAGAAAATTACAAATATAATAGGCCTAATTTAAATTCAGTGGGATGTAATAATTTTTTATTTTGTTTCTTTGTTGTATGATATATTTAATGAATTAATAATTAATTAATTATGTTCTATTACATATGGCTTGTCTGTGCATTACATATTTTTTTCAGTCCCCCCTAAGATAACTCCTTTCAGCTTCCGTACGGATTTACATTTGGGAGAACGTGTTGGTGTACAATGCGTGATTAGTAAGGGCGATCCACCATTAACCGTTGTGTGGCTGAAAGATGGTTCCAGCTTAACAGAAACAGATAGTGGAACTCGTAGTGGAGTCGTAATTCATTCCCTCGACCAGTTTAACAGTATCTTGACAATTGAAGCTCTGGCTCGACACCATGGAGGAAACTACACTTGTATAGCAAGCAATGCAGTAGCCCAAACCCAGCACATGGCTTCCCTCTCTGTCAATGGTACCGTACTGAAAACTGAATCTAAAGTGCTACAACTTCTATCTGATTGCTGGCATGAGAATCCTTGTATTCAGTTTTGGAAACTGAAAAGAACGTAACATGAGTTTTCTGTTTGCTTAGAGAAGTTATATTAACAGAAGTAATTATAATAAAAATTCATTGTTTATTTTTAAGGTCAACTTTACACAGTACTTTATTTGTAGTGACCATTAATGATTATATGATACAAAATAATTTTAAAAACATAATTAATTGTTTTTGTTACACTGTAACACAATGTTATAAATACATACTTTAATTCATCATTGAGTACAAGTAATTATATAAAGGAAAATTTTTATGTTAACATGAAATTGGGATTTTGACATTTGTATCTGAAAGACTGAAAATTCTCCAGATAC